>QXEO01000099.1:1958612-2680179 GCA_007115705.1 Dactylis glomerata
TAAACAAATTCCCCTCAATGTGGTGAAACTGAATATCTTTTGCAGGACTCCAAGCAATCTTCATATGCTGTTCAAAAGTTTGGGGGCTGAAAAAGTTGGAGGTATGAAACCTAGCTAGGGCCATCCACTTAATACCTTGCTTTGGTGTTGTCTCTTCCTCCTCGAAGATCAGATCGTCAATCTCATCATCTTCAATTCCTAATCTCTGGAGCAGATCGTCTAGACCCGCCGACTTCTTGATTCCCGATCCACCCGGTCTATCCGTCGCACTGGCCGTAGAGCTCGACATCTCCGCAGGACAACAGAACCTGAAGACCTAGCGCTGCGAAATCACGGAAACGAATCCAGGCACCGCGCACTTAATGGCAGGATACCTACAGAGAACCGGAGCCGACTTGGACTCCACACCGGGAAGAATCCCGGCGGTGGAGGAGTAGTAACCCTAGTCGCCAGGCAGACGCCAGGCCCTAGGTCGAGACGCGGTGCCTTGATCTGTATCTCTTCAATTTGTTGAATGCGCAAGCTATGAATTTGTTGCGGCGGAGATGCCAGCATGAGCGGACATAGGCACATACCTTTTCTCTATATAGATCTCGCTTCCTGGTATAAAAAAGAATTCTCAAA
Organism: Dactylis glomerata; assembly: GCA_007115705.1. Taxonomy (NCBI): domain Eukaryota; kingdom Viridiplantae; phylum Streptophyta; class Magnoliopsida; order Poales; family Poaceae; genus Dactylis; species Dactylis glomerata. The sequence goes on from QXEO01000099.1 coordinate 1,959,237, forward strand.
ACACATGAATGTAGATTTCAATCTTTATTACGTTTGGAAGAAGTTTCAAAAATGATGTTGATATTCGCATCAATAGGGGTAAAAAATTAAATTTGTATAAACCCAACTATATATTTTCACAGGTCGCATTCCTTTGAATTATTCTATGCAAATTTAATGATCCAAAAGTATTTAATGCGACATATGCAAATTTTTCATGGTAATTTTTTTGATAAATTTATACTATTCTAAACTTTCCTTTTGGAACCAGGAGAATTGTTGTATAAGATTCAAAATTTTCGGCTCTCGGAGAATTATGGAGCAAAAGAATATCCGGCTGGTGGACTATGGGGCCCACCAACACGGTAGTAGTGTTGTTGGTACTTTAATATTGTTGTCATGGTACATTAATATTGTTTTTCTCTATATCACTTCGTTTCATCAAGAATTTTTATTTCAATGATAAAAATAGTTATTTAATATAAATAAACCCATAGACCGTAGCAACGTACGGGCATGTTTCATTTGTATATTAAAAATGTGTCTTTATTTGTATATCCTCTACAGATGTTTCACATAGACTATATTTAAATCTGCGACAATGAAAAAAAGTAACCGTAGCAACACATGGGTACAAGGGAGGTTGGAGCCTTATCGGACGTGATTCTGTTGAAGACATTGTCTGCACGGTTGCAGGATCCTTGAATGCATGTGCATCAGCGCTGCAGGCATAAACAAAAGCTCTACATCAAGCTATGCTCCAGGCTGACCAGATGGGTATTGGACATGTGATCTTTGCAATAGATTGGATTGGGATACCTATTCGTTAATAATATAAATAGAGTATGATTTATTCATCTAATAAGTCTATAATTAAAGAAAAAAAAAGAAACACTTCTTTTTATTTTTAGAGTCCTTTATTGGCATTTGGCAAATCAAAACAGGTTCAACTAATTTTTTATCAAACGATTTGCCCTAAGAACTTCACTCCACAACATGGATCACTTTTGCTCAAACTGAAATGTACTCGTACAGCCTAAAGCTTATGAACATCTGCAATTACCCCAATGTCTACAGTAGTACAGTCTCACGCTTTCACTTGGAAACCCTAGTGTTCAAGTTGGGAACGAGACAGTAACAAAAGACGATTTACCTCTAGCTATGGTAGCTGATGTAAATTTATCTGCTTCATTATCTTGATCAGTACTATTAGGGGCTTTATCTAATTAATTAATTGCTTATTTATTCTATGAAGTGCAATAACCAGACTTGACAGCTAAGATCAGTAAAGGATGGCATCTTCTATCCTACTATACTGCTTTAGAATACTGAAAGCTTTTTTGCTACATCTTTACTAAAACAGCAGCATGAAACCATGAAGGCATGCATGAGGGCAGGCGCACAATCAATAAACAATCACTGAATGTGAAAATGCTGCTTTGCAGAGACCATCGAGCATCTAGCAAGCCAACAAGGCCTCCTCGTTATAGACAACCATGGCTCCCTGATGCGTCCGCCAAGAAGCTACGCAGCTTGCTCGGTGTTGGAGTAGAAGACACAGTGGGCCCATGGAGAGGACATGGAGGTTGTCTCAAGAATCTGCGTGGGGAGCACGAATTGAGATAGCACTGTTCATTCTTGCCTTGGAGCTCCTCCACGGCACTCGAGTTGACCTCTCCATGTTCCTGCAGAGGAACCCGGGACCAGGGCGAACTCCATGTAGGCGTCGGGTCTCCTTCCCTAGCCTACAGTCAGTGCCTCGGCGCCAGGGCCGTGGTGCGTACCAGCGCTGCGGGGAGGAGAAGAAAGCTGTGAAATCTGTCCCCAGCGGTCGTCCATCCAGACCCCAAGCCGAGCAGCAACTTGTGATGGCAGAGATGAGGAGATCGAGGGGAAGTCGCCGGCGCTTGTAGCACGCCATGGAGCAGGTGAGGACGGGTAGGGCGTGCTGGTGAACTTTTGCCGACTTCATAGGCCGGCTAGCCAGGTGCGTAGGCGATGGGTGGGGAATCTTCCCTGGCTTCGGGGGCAGGGTGCGACCGTGCGCGACGGCGATGGAGATTTTTGTTTGGTGGACGAACCAGCACAATATTTTTAGGGAAATCACAAAGCAACTCATCTGAGTCGCACACTCCCTGCTCCATGGAAGACGAGGAGCGTCTGGATTAGTCGAGCTCTGCTGGAAGACGAAAAGAGTCGGGATTAGTTGAGAACGAGCGGGAGACAAACGGGTAGACAGCTGTACCACGGAATCAAGGAGGAGGGCCGGCTGGTAGCATATGTTGGTACTCTATTCGAAGTCTGCAATTCGATTAGTACACGGTGGTGTGCGATTGGCGCCGGTACGACTTATGGGTGGCACGGTGGGTAATTTATCTGAATAATAGAGGGTAAATTTGTCCCAAAAAATTGGTTGACGACGGAAACCTTATGTACTTTATTATTAGGTATAGAAAAATTGGTTGACGACGGAAACCTTACGTACTTTATTATTAGGTATAGATTATTCAGTCGACTCTCGCTTTTCCAATCGTCCTTGCCGAAGAGGAGCAAATTTACATAGTCCTACTCGAGCAGCTAATTATTGGACGGACACCGTCGTATGGAGCAGCGGGGAAGGGCGGGCAAGCCGGGCAGCTGGGCGCCATGTGCCGAATGTCTTGGCCGCTAAAGCATTAACGATTTTATAGGTCTGGTCGAGTGGTGCGCCCGCTCCGGTCCCAAATCCACCGGCGGCGCTGCATGTCTTCGCTGGCCCTCGCGCCTTCCTCCTCCGGCAAGCTAGACTGTTGTGGTACTCCCTCCCTCCACCCCTAGAGCTGCATCTCCGCCGCAAATTGAGTCATCAAGACACAGTTGGATGGGACCCAGCTCTCCACGCTGCGATAACAGACGCCCGGCGCAGAGGAGGCGACTCACCAGGGGAGTAAGCTTCCAGCTCACAAGGTCACAACTCCACAGTGCCCCTTGCGCTCTGTTTCATCTCCTCGCAAGGCGCCGGCCTGGCCTTGTTAGCGGCGAGCTCCGTCCCGACCCATCCTTGCCGGCCGTTCCGCTCCATGTGTATACCTTCCTATGTTGTTGATGTCGCATTCGGCCTTGGCTCGATGGGATGTGGAGTTCCGCAGCTCCGTCACTCAATAGCCTCCTGGCTGCCGGATCTACGGAAACTTTCTGCCCAGATTAGGAGCGTTTACATGTGGTCTGGCGTGTGGGGGTCGTCAAATTCATGGATCTAGATACTTCTTTCAGGTTATCATTCCTCAAGCGGAGGCCAAGAGGGGCGACATCCTGAGTAGGGATGTGGTGCAGAGCGCTGAATTTGCTAGCTGCTAGGTGATTGCTGACTTGTTGTCTTGCTGATGCCCATTCATCTCCATGCCCATACGAACGACGTTGACCCCCTGCTGTCAAATACAGCGCTCACAGCTCCAATTTTGTAGTCACAGTGATGGAAGGCAGCCGGCGGTGGGATGGCAGGCAGACACGAGGATGCCAATGGTTTATTTGGAGAATTTGATACATTTTGGTAGTATAAAATTTTAACACAAGCAGTCAAATAGAAAAAGGCAGACCATACTTTTTGAAGAAAAGCGCGTCGATATCGTGTCAGCTATGCCACCACGACAAACGCGCAAGCTATGAATTTTTTGTTTTGAGATAAACGATAATATATAAAGCTAGCAAGCCGCCTCATTAAAAACCTTCCAGTCCCCTTAGGTACCCTGGTAAGGAAAAGAGTGCGTCTGAAACTTGCTGCTCCAATCACAGTACAGTTACATCGTTGGTGAGGCTATCAAGAATAAAGCTAGGGGGTTCATCGACCCAGTTACAAGAAATATTGTTGGAAAAGCAAAACCTAGCAATATTGTGAGCTACCTGATTGGCCTCCCTCGGGCAAAACTTAAAACTAACCGAACCTATGGACGGAATTAAATCAACACACTCAGCGTAGATCGCCGAAGATTGGTTCCACCATCTTGACTCGCCATTGCATGCTTCAATTGTTTTGGTAGAGTCGGATTCCGCGATAAGTCTATTACAACCAATATCACGGCCGAGTTCCAGACCAAGCCGCATAGCCAAAGCTTCCGCCATAGCCGCCGATTCCACATGAGGTAGGGGAACACACTTTGCAGCCACAAAGGATCCCTCATAGTCTCGGATGATTGCACCAGCCGCACCTGCAAACTTGTCCACATGAAATGACGCATCAACATTGAGCTTCAGCCATCTTGGATCAGGCTTCGACCATTTTATTGCTTCTGTGGACGGCGGCTTTGATACCTTAGCTGCATTAGCGGAAATAGCTAGGATTGAAAGCTTGCATCTATAAATCGGTGGGACAGAATCACCGTGAGTGCGACGGCGACGAATCCACCAGAGGTACCAACACGTCACAGCAACCAGCTCTTTTAATTCAACAACGCTGAAACCCGAAGGCAAATTATCTGGGAGACGGAAAATGTACTCAAGCACTCCAGAACCAGAGCGATCAGTCACCATGGCGTCGGTGATAAAACTGCTTAAACCCATGCTCTCCCAAATTGCTTTTGCAGGTTCACATTTGAAAAGAAGATGAAGAATGTCTTCAGCATCAAGATGGCAAATCGGGCACTCACCACTGTCACCAATGTGTCGATTGATAAGAATGCTTTTAAGAGGAAGAATACCGTGAAGTGCACGCCAGATAAAATTTTTGACCTTGCTAGGTACTTTGAGTTTCCAAATAATCTTCCAAACCGGATTCGTTGCTGAGCTTCCTGGGAGCGCCAATTGGCCTGCAGAAGCCCCAAAATGGTGACGCCACTGACAATGATAGCCGGATCTGACAGTATAGCGCCCATGGCTTGTATATCTCCATGCAACAAAGTCCAAAAAGCCTTGAGTATGAATTGGAATTTGCAATATTCGATTCACATCAACCGTGTTAAAGAGAGCACCTAGAAGAGCAATATCCGACTAACCGGTTAAAGGATCAATCAAGTCGCTCACCTTTGTTAAAACTGCACCTCCTCTCGCCGATATAACCTTTCCATCCTGGCTAGAGGGGATCCAAGGGTCGGACCAGATATCAATACTTTCCCCATTGCCAACCCGTCATATATGTCCCCTTTTAAAAGTTGCAATACCAGCCACAATGCTTTGCCATGTATAAGAGGACCCCGCCTTTGGCCCTGCCTTCAAAATGTTTCCCTGAGGATAGTACTTTGCTTTTAAAACCTTTGCACATAACGAATCAGGCTCATTAATCAGTCTCCAAACTTGTTTGGCCAGCATGGCCAGATTGAAAGAGTGAAAATCTCTAAAGCCCATACCACCATCTTTTTTGGGATAACACAATTTCCACCAAGCATACCAATGCATCTTATTACTATTTGCATCATCTCCCCACCAAAATTGTGCAATAGCATCCATCATCTTTTTACAAACCCCTTTAGGAATCAAGAACACGGACATGGCATAAACAGGAATAGCTTGTGCAATAGCCTTTAACAAAATTTCTTTACCTCCAATAGATAATATCTTCTCCTTCCAGCCATTGATCCGCTGAATTATTCTTTCAATAAAGTGAATAAAGCAGTCACTCCTATCCGCACCCACCAGTGCTGGGAGTCCAAGATATTTGTCAGATAAAGCTTCAGTATCAATATGAAGAGTCTCACAGATTTCAGCACGCAAGACAGCATTGGTATTAGGGGAGAAATATATGCTTGATTTAGCCAAACTCACCATTTGTCCTGAATTTGCACAATAGGTATCTAACACTTGTTGTAAGGAAGTTGCATTAGTCATATCAGCTTTCATGAGAATCAGGGAATCATCAGCAAATAAAAGGTGTGAAACTGATGGTGCATTCCTGCACACCCGTATCCCATCGATGCCACCAACTTCTTCTTCATACAACAGTAAGCTCGATAAACCTTCCGCGCACAAGAGGAACAAATAAGGAGACAAAGGATCCCCCTGACGGAGACCCCTGGTTGGGACAAACATCTCTGTTTCCTCAGAGTTAAATCTCACCTGATATCTAACAGAATTTACACAAACCATAATTAGAGAGATCCACCTTTCATCAAAGCCCAACTTTCTCTTCATGTTCTCCAGAAAAATCCATTCTATGCGATCATAAGCCTTGTGCATGTCCAATTTTACCGCACAAGTTCCAACTGCCCCCTTCCTTTTATTCTTGATTGCATGAATACTTTCATATGCCACCAAAACATTATCAGTGATCAGCCTTCCAGGAACAAAGGCGCTTTGCATAGGTGAAATAATATCAGGTAAAACTTCTTTTAATCTTGAAGCTAGCATTTTAGACATGATCTTATAGATGACATTGCACAAACTAATAGGACGGAACTGAGTGATCAATTCTGGATCATCGACTTTTGGGATTAACACAACAGTAGTATCATTCCATCCCTCAGGGATGATACCAGAATTTAGTGCCTGTAGAATTTCCATTGAAATTTCCTCTCCACACATATCCCAAAAGCGCTTATAGAAGACCGCATGTAGGCCATCCGGTCCTGGAGCTTTAAAATCACCAATGCTAAATATAGCTTTCTTAACATCCTCCACCGAGTAAGGGTCCAAGAGTTTTTCATTCATAGCACTAGTAACTCTTGGAATGATTTTATCAAGGAAAGCTGGATCGATACCTTGGACTTCCGAAGTAAAAAGGTTAGAAAAGTAATCGAAAATGAGGGGTTTAAGCATCTCCGTACCTTCCAGCCAATCACCGTCATTGTTCTTCAGTTTATTAATATAATTCTTCTTTCGACGAGCTGTAGCAAAATCGTGGAAAAAAGAAGTGTTGCGATCTCCATGCTGCAACCAGTTCGCCCTTGATCTTTGGAGCCAACGGATTTCTTCCTGTTCAAGAAGCATTTCTATAAGTTCTGCCATTTCTTTTGCTTTAGATTCGCTCTCTTCAGATATAACTCCACTAACTGCTTTTTCAAATTCCCTCTGTGCCTTCCGGAGCCTTTTCTTTGGAGCTTTAAGAATCGAGCTATCCCAATCATGCAGGGCGCCATGCATATGAGCAAGCCGGCCCAAAACATTCCCCTCTGGAATCGCCTGGGTAGCAGAATTCCAAGCGCTCTGCACAACATCTCTGAAATTTTTTTCCTTCAACCATTTGGCCTCAAAACGTTTTGGACCAGAGTTCTGCTGGCTCACAGTCGCTTTAAACTCAGTATCTAGCAATATAGGCCTGTGATCAGAACGAATATAGCCAAGGTGCTGCAGAACTGCTCCAGGGTGCATCAAAGACCAAGAATTTGTAGCAACAGCCCTATCCAGCCTCTGTCGCATTCTTCCGCGTTTCCAAGTAAATGGGTCACCCGTAAAACCCAAGTCTTCCAACCCACAATCATCAAGAGCTTCTCTGAATGCCTGCATAAATCTTGGAGGGCGAGCATTGCCACCATCCTTTTCATGAGAAAAACAAATTTCGTTAAAATCGCCAATTACCACCCAAGGGAGATCATATTGATTATGCAGCTCACATAATTTATCCCATGTCTTGTATTTATCTTGCCATCGAGGCTCCCCATAGATTCCAGTGAGTCTCCATATCTTGTTTGTCCCTTCAACCACACGCACATCAATATAATTCGGTGCTGAAAAAATTTGCTGAATAATCACCTCCTTTTTCCAGAACAAAATAACACCTCCACTTCTACCGTTACTTGGGTTAACAATTTTAAAGTCCATCATAAGCTTCCTCCTTAAACAATCTGCCGGAAAATCATCGAGGTGTGTTTTCGACAAAAATAACACCTCGGGGTCACATCGCCTTCGAAGGTCCGAAAGCGCACGAACTGTCGGGGCGTTACCCAAACCCTGACAGTTCAGTCCAATGATCCTCATTGCGACCGGACGGACTCCTCCCGGGAGCCCGCCGATCCTAGTGAAGGGGAGATTGCTCCATCCTTCTTTGACCGCTTAGTGCGGTCCTTTGTACCATCGTTAACAGGAATAGTTGATAAAACTAGGGCGTCGTCAACAGCCATAGCAGCCGGTATCTCTTGATCATCAGGTAGAACATCTTCCATAAGAGCATTCAAATTAAGTCTACGTTTCGCCCCTGGGTCTGAGTTCTCTCGATCATCCATATCCTCGTCTTGTTTTTTAGACGGACTAGTACCAGTATCATCCAGTTCTCCTTCTACCCTATCCTTCTCCTCAAAATAGGGTAGAGCATTGTTCTGCCAGCTAGCATGTGTGCCTCGACCACGTCCAGAGAAAAATTCGCCGCGTCCACCTCCAATATCAGCATCAGCCTGCATACGACCCCCACGACCTGGGCGTGCACCCCCTCTAGCTCCACCAAAGGCGCGCCCCTTCCAGGTCGACCAGTCTGCTTTCAAAAAATCACCCCACTTCAGCATGTCTTCCTCGTACTCGCCCGAACCACACTCGAGATGAGTATGTCCAACTAAGCCACAGGCACCACAAAATCTCGGCTTTTTCTCATACTTAACATGATAAAATTCCCTCTGGGCTGCCCTCGAAACTGTCACAAAACGAGCCAAAGGCTTTCTCACATCCAGCTTCACCCTCACACGAACAAAGTTTCCAACCCCATTAACATTGGTTTCGACTGATCCAACAACCTTGCCAACCTTTTTCTCTGTTAGGTTTTTTATTAGAGCATCTTTCCTATATCCAATAGGAAGCTTATGGATTTGGATCCAAGTAGTGAAGAAATTTAGATCAATAGTTTCGGGATCAGTCAGGCCATCATATTCTTCGATACACACTATATTCTGGCGGAAAAGCCATGGACCGCCTTGATCAACTTTTAACCAATCTCCTAAGCAGTGGCACTGGATCGTAAACAAATTCCCCTCAATGTGGTGAAACTGAATATCTTTTGCAGGACTCCAAGCAATCTTCATATGCTGTTCAAAAGTTTGGGAGCTGAAAAAGTTGGAGGTATGAAACCTAGCTAGGGCCATCCACTTAATACCTTGCTTTGGTGTTGTCTCTTCCTCCTCGAAGATCAGATCGTCAATCTCATCATCTTCAATTCCTAATCTCTGGAGCAGATCGTCTAGACCCGCCGACTTCTTGATTCCCGATCCGCCCGGTCTATCCGTCGCACTGGCCGTAGAGCTCGACATCTCCGCAGGACAACAGAACCTGAAGACCTAGCGCTGCGAAATCACGGAAACGAATCCAGGCACCGCGCACTTAATGGCAGGATACCTACAGAGAACCGGAGCCGACTTGGACTCCACACCGGGAAGAATCCCGGCGGTGGAGGAGTAGTAACCCTAGTCGCCAGGCAGACGCCAGGCCCTAGGTCGAGACGCGGTGCCTTGATCTGTATCTCTTCAATTTGTTGAATGCGCAAGCTATGAATTTGTTGCGGCGGAGATGCCAGCATGAGCGGACATAGGCACATACCTTTTCTCTATATAGATCTCGCTTCCTGGTATAAAAAAGAATTCTCAAAACACATGAATGTAGATTTCAATCTTTATTACGTTTGGAAGAAGTTTCAAAAATGATGTTGATATTCGCATCAATAGGGGTAAAAAATTAAATTTGTATAAACCCAACTATATATTTTCACAGGTCGCATTCCTTTGAATTATTCTATGCAAATTTAATGATCCAAAAGTATTTAATGCGACATATGCAAATTTTTCATGGTAATTTTTTTGATAAATTTATACTATTCTAAACTTTCCTTTTGGAACCAGGAGAATTGTTGTATAAGATTCAAAATTTTCGGCTCTCGGAGAATTATGGAGCAAAAGAATATCCGGCTGGTGGACTATGGGGCCCACCAACACGGTAGTAGTGTTGTTGGTACTTTAATATTGTTGTCATGGTACATTAATATTGTTTTTCTCTATATCACTTCGTTTCATCAAGAATTTTTATTTCAATGATAAAAATAGTTATTTAATATAAATAAACCCATAGACCGTAGCAACGTACGGGCATGTTTCATTTGTATATTAAAAATGTGTCTTTATTTGTATATCCTCTACAGATGTTTCACATAGACTATATTTAAATCTGCGACAATGAAAAAAAGTAACCGTAGCAACACATGGGTACAAGGGAGGTTGGAGCCTTATCGGACGTGATTCTGTTGAAGACATTGTCTGCACGGTTGCAGGATCCTTGAATGCATGTGCATCAGCGCTGCAGGCATAAACAAAAGCTCTACATCAAGCTATGCTCCAGGCTGACCAGATGGGTATTGGACATGTGATCTTTGCAATAGATTGGATTGGGATACCTATTCGTTAATAATATAAATAGAGTATGATTTATTCATCTAATAAGTCTATAATTAAAGAAAAAAAAAGAAACACTTCTTTTTATTTTTAGAGTCCTTTATTGGCATTTGGCAAATCAAAACAGGTTCAACTAATTTTTTATCAAACGATTTGCCCTAAGAACTTCACTCCACAACATGGATCACTTTTGCTCAAACTGAAATGTACTCGTACAGCCTAAAGCTTATGAACATCTGCAATTACCCCAATGTCTACAGTAGTACAGTCTCACGCTTTCACTTGGAAACCCTAGTGTTCAAGTTGGGAACGAGACTGTAACAAAAGACGATTTACCTCTAGCTATGGTAGCTGATGTAAATTTATCTGCTTCATTATCTTGATCAGTACTATTAGGGGCTTTATCTAATTAATTAATTGCTTATTTATTCTATGAAGTGCAATAACCAGATTTGACAGCTAAGATCAGTAAAGGATGGCATCTTCTATCCTACTATACTGCTTTAGAATACTGAAAGCTTTTTGCTACATCTTTACTAAAACAGCAGCATGAAACCATGAAGGCATGCATGAGGGCAGGCGCACAATCAATAAACAATCACTGAATGTGAAAATGCTGCTTTGCAGAGACCATCGAGCATCTAGCAAGCCAACAAGGCCTCCTCGTTATAGACAACCATGGCTCCCTGATGCGTCCGCCAAGAAGCTACGCAGCTTGCTCGGTGTTGGAGTAGAAGACACAGTGGGCCCATGGAGAGGACATGGAGGTTGTCTCAAGAATCTGCGTGGGGAGCACGAATTGAGATAGCACTGTTCATTCTTGCCTTGGAGCTCCTCCACGGCACTCGAGTTGACCTCTCCATGTTCCTGCAGAGGAACCCGGGACCAGGGCGAACTCCATGTAGGCGTCGGGTCTCCTTCCCTAGCCTACAGTCAGTGCCTCGGCGCCAGGGCCGTGGTGCGTACCAGCGCTGCGGGGAGGAGAAGAAAGCTGTGAAATCTGTCCCCAGCGGTCGTCCATCGAGACCCCAAGCCGAGCAGCAACTTGTGATGGCAGAGATGAGGAGATCGAGGGGAAGTCGCCGGCGCTTGTAGCACGCCATGGAGCAGGTGAGGACGGGTAGGGCGTGCTGGTGAACTTTTGCCGACTTCATAGGCCGGCTAGCCAGGTGCGTAGGCGATGGGTGGGGAATCTTCCCTGGCTTCGGGGGCAGGGTGCGACCGTGCGCGACGGCGATGGAGATTTTTGTTTGGTGGACGAACCAGCACAATATTTTTAGGGAAATCACAAAGCAACTCATCTGAGTCGCACACTCCCTGCTCCATGGAAGACGAGGAGCGTCTGGATTAGTCGAGCTCTGCTGGAAGACGAAAAGAGTCGGGATTAGTTGAGAACGAGCGGGAGACAAACGGGTAGACAGCTGTACCACAGAATCAAGGAGGAGGGCCGGCTGGTAGCATATGTTGGTACTCTATTCGAAGTCTGCAATTCGATTAGTACACGGTGGTGTGCGATTGGCGCCGGTACGACTTATGGGTGGCACGGTGGGTAATTTATCTGAATAATAGAGGGTAAATTTGTCCAAAAAAATTGGTTGACGACGGAAACCTTATGTACTTTATTATTAGGTATAGAAAAATTGGTTGACGACGGAAACCTTACGTACTTTATTATTAGGTATAGATTATTCAGTCGACTCTCGCTTTTCCAATCGTCCTTGCCGAAGAGGAGCAAATTTACATAGTCCTACTCGAGCAGCTAATTATTGGACGGACACCGTCGTATGGAGCAGCGGGGAAGGGCGGGCAAGCCGGGCAGCTGGGCGCCATGTGCCGAATGTCTTGGCCGCTAAAGCATTAACGATTTTATAGGTGTGGTCGAGCGGTGCGCCCGCTCCGGTCCCAAATCCACCGGCGGCGCTGCATGTCTTCGCTGGCCCTCGCGCCTTCCTCCTCCGGCAAGCTAGACTGTTGTGGTACTCCCTCCCTCCACCCCTAGAGCTGCATCTCCGCCGCAAATTGAGTCATCAAGACACAGTTGGATGGGACCCAGCTCTCCACGCTGCCATAACAGACGCCCGGCGCAGAGGAGGCGACTCACCAGGGGAGTAAGCTTCCAGCTCACAAGGTCACAACTCCACAGTGCCCCTTGCGCTCTGTTTCATCTCCTCGCAAGGCGCCGGCCTGGCCTTGTTAGCGGCGAGCTCCGTCCCGACCCATCCTTGCCGGCCGTTCCGCTCCATGTGTATACCTTCCTCTGTTGTTGATGTCGCATTCGGCCTTGGCTCGATGGGATGTGGAGTTCCGCAGCTCCGTCACTCAATAGCCTCCTGGCTGCCGGATCTACGGAAACTTTCTGCCCAGATTAGGAGCGTTTACATGTGGTCTGGCGTGTGGGGGTCGTCAAATTCATGGATCTAGATACTTCTTTCAGGTTATCATTCCTCAAGCGGAGGCCAAGAGGGGCGACATCCTGAGTAGGGATGTGGTGCAGAGCGCTGAATTTGCTAGCTGCTAGGTGATTGCTGACTTGCTGTCTTGCTGATGCCCATTCATCTCCATGCCCATATGAACGACGTTGACCCCCTGCTGTCAAATACAGCGCTCACAGCTCCAATTTTGTAGTCACAGTGATGGAAGGCAGCCGGCGGTGGGATGGCAGGCAGACACGAGGATGCCAATGGTTTATTTGGAGAATTTGATACATTTTGGTAGTATAAAATTTTAACACAAGCAGTCAAATAGAAAAAGGCAGACCATACTTTTTGAAGAAAAGCGCGTCGATATCGTGTCAGCTATGCCACCACGACAAACGCGCAAGCTATGAATATTTTTTTTTGAGATAAACGATAATATATAAAGCTAGCAAGCCGCCTCATTAAAAACCTTCCAGTCCCCTTAGGTACCCTGGTAAGGAAAAGAGTGCGTCTGAAACCTGCTGCTCCAATCACAGTACAGTTACATCGTTGGTGAGGCTATCAAGAATAAAGCTAGGGGGTTCATCGACCCAGTTACAAGAAATATTGTTGGAAAAGCAAAACCTAGCAATATTGTGAGCTACCTGATTGGCCTCCCTCGGGCAAAACTTAAAACTAACCGAACCTATGGACGGAATTAAATCAACACACTCAGCGTAGATCGTCGAAGATTGGTTCCACCATCTTGACTCGCCATTGCATGCTTCAATTGTTTTGGTAGAGTCGGATTCTGCGATAAGTCTATTACAACCAATATCACGGCCGAGTTCCAGACCAAGCCGCATAGCCAAAGCTTCCGCCATAGCCGCCGATTCCACATGAGGTAGGGGAACACACTTTGCAGCCACAAAGGATCCCTCATAGTCTCGGATGATTGCACCAGCCGCACCTGCAAACTTGTCCACATGAAATGACGCATCAACATTGAGCTTCAGCCATCTTGGATCAGGCTTCGACCATTTTATTGCTTCTGTGGACGGCGGCTTTGATACCTTAGCTGCATTAGCGGAAATAGCTAGGATTGAAAGCTTGCATCTATAAATCGGTGGGACAGAATCACCGTGAGTGCGACGGCGACGAATCCACCAGAGGTACCAACACGTCACAGCAACCAGCTCTTTTAATTCAACAACGCTGAAACCCGAAGGCAAATTATCTGGGAGACGGAAAATGTACTCAAGCACTCCAGAACCAGAGCGATCAGTCACCATGGCGTCGGTGATAAAACTGCTTAAACCCATGCTCTCCCAAATTGCTTTTGCAGGTTCACATTTGAAAAGAAGATGAAGAATGTCTTCAACATCAAGATGGCAAATCGGGCACTCACCACTGTCACCAATGTGTTGATTGATAAGAATGCTTTTAAGAGGAAGAATACCGTGAAGTGCACGCCAGATAAATTTTTTGACCTTGCTAGGTACTTTGAGTTTCCAAATAATCTTCCAAACCGGATTCGTTGCTGAGCTTCCTGGGAGCGCCAATTGGCCTGCAGAAGCCCCAAAATGGTGACGCCACTGACAATGATAGCCGGATCTGACAGTATAGCGCCCATGGCTTGTATATCTCCATGCAACAAAGTCCAAAAAGCCTTGAGTATGAATTGGAATTTGCAATATTCGATTCACATCAACCGTGTTAAAGAGAGCACCTAGAAGAGCAATATCCCACTGACCGGTTAAAGGATCAATCAAGTCGCTCACCTTTGTTAAAACTGCACCTCCTCTCGCCGATATAACCTTTCCATCCTGGCTAGAGGGGATCCAAGGGTCGGACCAGATATCAATACTTTCCCCATTGCCAACCCGCCATATATGTCCCCTTTTAAAAGTTGCAATACCAGCCACAATGCTTTGCCATGTATAAGAGGACCCCGCCTTTGGCCCTGCCTTCAAAATGTTTCCCTGAGGATAGTACTTTGCTTTTAAAACCTTTGCACATAACGAATCAGGCTCATTAATCAGTCTCCAAACTTGTTTGGCCAGCATGGCCAGATTGAAAGAGTGAAAATCTCTAAAGCCCATACCACCATCTTTTTTGGGATAACACAATTTCCACCAAGCATACCAATGCATCTTATTACTATTTGCATCATCTCCCCACCAAAATTGTGCAATAGCATCCATCATCTTTTTACAAACCCCTTTAGGAATCAAGAACACGGACATGGCATAAACAGGAATAGCTTGTGCAATAGCCTTTAACAAAATTTCTTTACCTCCAATAGATAATATCTTCTCCTTCCAGCCATTGATCCGCTGAATTATTCTTTCAATAAAGTGAATAAAGCAGTCACTCCTATCCGCACCCACCAGTGCTGGGAGTCCAAGATATTTGTCAGATAAAGCTTCAGTATCAATATGAAGAGTCTCACAGATTTCAGCACGCAAGACAGCATTGGTATTAGGGGAGAAATATATGCTTGATTTAGCCAAACTCACCATTTGTCCTGAATTTGCACAATAGGTATCTAACACTTGTTGTAAGGAATTTGCATTAGTCATATCAGCTTTCATGAGAATCAGGGAATCATCAGCAAATAAAAGGTGTGAAACTGATGGTGCATTCCTGCACACCCGTATCCCATCGATGCCACCAACTTCTTCTTCATACAACAGTAAGCTCGATAAACCTTCCGCGCACAAGAGGAACAAATAAGGAGACAAAGGATCCCCCTGACGGAGACCCCTGGTTGGGACAAACATCTCTGTTTCCTCAGAGTTAAATCTCACCTGATATCTAACAGAATTTACACAAACCATAATTAGAGAGATCCACCTTTCATCAAAGCCCAACTTTCTCTTCATGTTCTCCAGAAAAATCCATTCTATGCGATCATAAGCCTTGTGCATGTCCAATTTTACCGCACAAGTTCCAACTGCCCCCTTCCTTTTATTCTTGATTGCATGAATACTTTCATATGCCACCAAAACATTATCAGTGATCAGCCTTCCAGGAACAAAGGCGCTTTGCATAGGTGAAATAATATCAGGTAAAACTTCTTTTAATCTTGAAGCTAGCATTTTAGACATGATCTTATAGATGACATTGCACAAACTAATAGGACGGAACTGAGTGATCAATTCTGGATCATCGACTTTTGGGATTAACACAACAGTAGTATCATTCCATCCCTCGGGGATGATACCAGAATTTAGTGCCTGTAGAATTTCCATTGAAATTTCCTCTCCACACATATCCCAAAAGCGCTTATAGAAGACCGCATGTAGGCCATCCGGTCCTGGAGCTTTAAAATCACCAATGCTAAATATAGCTTTCTTAACATCCTCCACCGAGTAAGGGTCCAAGAGTTTTTCATTCATAGCACTAGTAACTCTTGGAATGATTTTATCAAGGAAAGCTGGATCGATACCTTGGACTTCCGAAGTAAAAAGGTTAGAAAAGTAATCGAAAATGAGGGGTTTAAGCATCTCCGTACCTTCCAGCCAATCACCATCATTGTTCTTCAGTTTATTAATATAATTCTTCTTTCGACGAGCTGTAGCAAAATCGTGGAAAAAAGAAGTGTTGCGATCTCCATGCTGCAACCAGTTCGCCCTTGATCTTTGGAGCCAACGGATTTCTTCCTGTTCAAGAAGCATTTCTATAAGTTCTGCCATTTCTTTTGCTTTAGATTCGCTCTCTTCAGATATAACTCCACTAACTGCTTTTTCAAATTCCCTCTGTGCCTTCCGGAGCCTTTTCTTTGGAGCTTTAAGAATCGAGCTATCCCAATCATGCAGGGCGCCATGCATATGAGCAAGCCGGCCCAAAACATTCCCCTCTGGAATCGCCTGGGTAGCAGAATTCCAAGCGCTCTGCACAACATCTCTGAAATTTTTTTCCTTCAACCATTTGGCCTCAAAACGTTTTGGACCAGAGTTCTGCTGGCTCACAGTCGCTTTAAACTCAGTATCTAGCAATATAGGCCTGTGATCAGAACGAATATAGCCAAGGTGCTGCAGAACTGCTCCAGGGTGCATCAAAGACCAAGAATTTGTAGCAACAGCCCTATCCAGCCTCTGTCGCATTCTTCCGCGTTTCCAAGTAAATGGGTCACCCGTAAAACCCAAGTCTTCCAACCCACAATCATCAAGAGCTTCTCTGAATG
The DNA here is from genome assembly GCA_007115705.1 of Dactylis glomerata. Lineage (NCBI taxonomy): Eukaryota > Viridiplantae > Streptophyta > Magnoliopsida > Poales > Poaceae > Dactylis > Dactylis glomerata. Next base: position 1,976,069 of record QXEO01000099.1, read on the forward strand.
CCTGCATAAATCTTGGAGGGCGAGCATTGCCACCATCCTTTTCATGAGAAAAACAAATTTCGTTAAAATCGCCAATTACCACCCAAGGGAGATCATATTGATTATGCAGCTCACGTAATTTATCCCATGTCTTGTATTTATCTTGCCATCGAGGCTCCCCATAGATTCCAGTGAGTCTCCATATCTTGTTTATCCCTTCAACCACACGCACATCAATATAATTCGGTGCTAAAAAAATTTGCTGAATAATCACCTCCTTTTTCCAGAACAAAATAACACCTCCACTTCTACCGTTACTTGGGTTAACAATTTTAAAGTCCATCATAAGCTTCCTCCTTAAACAATCTGCCGGAAAATCATCGAGGTGTGTTTTCGACAAAAATAACACCTCGGGGTCACATCGCCTTCGAAGGTCCGAAAGCGCACGAACTGTCGGGGCGTTACCCAAACCCTGACAGTTCAGTCCAATGATCCTCATTGCGACCGGACGGACTCCTCCCGGGAGCCCGCCGATCCTAGTGAAGGGGAGATTGCTCCATCCTTCTTTGACCGCTTAGTGCGGTCCTTTGTACCATCGTTAACAGGAATAGTTGATAAAACTAGGGCGCCGTCAACAGCCATAGCAGCCGGTATCTCTTGATCATCAGGTAGAACATCTTCCATAAGAGCATTCAAATTAAGTCTACGTTTCGCCCCTGGGTCTGAGTTCTCTCGATCATCCATATCCTCGTCTTGTTTTTTAGACGGACTAGTACCAGTATCATCCAGTTCTCCTTCTACCCTATCCTTCTCCTCAAAATAGGGTAGAGCATTGTGCCGCCAGCTAGCATGTGTGCCTCGACCACGTCCAGAGAAAAATTCGCCGCGTCCACCTCCAATATCAGCATCAGCCTGCATACGACCCCCACGACCCGGGCGTGCACCCCCTCTAGCTCCACCAAAGGCGCGCCCCTTCCAGGTCGACCAGTCTGCTTTCAAAAAATCACCCCACTTCAGCATGTCTTCCTCGTACTCGCCCGAACCACACTCGAGATGAGTATGTCCAACTAAGCCACAGGCACCACAAAATCTCGGCATTTTCTCATACTTAACATGATAAAATTCCCTCTGGGCTGCCCTCGAAACTGTCACAAAACGAGCCAAAGGCTTTCTCACATCCAGCTTCACCCTCACACGAACAAAGTTTCCAACCCCATTAACATTGGTTTCGACTGATCCAACAACCTTGCCAACCTTTTTCTCTGTTAGGTTTTTTATTAGAGCATCTTTCCTATATCCAATAGGAAGCTTATGGATTTGGATCCAAGTAGTGAAGAAATTTAGATCAATAGTTTCGGGATCAGTCAGGCCGTCATATTCTTCGATACACACTATATTCTGGCAGAACAGCCATGGACCGCCTTGATCAACTTTTAACCAATCTCCTAAGCAGTGGCACTGGATCGTAAACAAATTCCCCTCAATGTGGTGAAACTGAATATCTTTTGCAGGACTCCAAGCAATCTTCATATGCTGTTCAAAAGTTTGGGGGCTGAAAAAGTTGGAGGTATGAACCCTAGCTAGGGCCATCCACTTAATACCTTGCTTTGGTGCTGTCTCTTCCTCCTCGAAGATCAGATCGTCAATCTCATCATCTTCAATTCCTAATCTCTGGAGCAGATCGTCTAGACCCGCCGACTTCTTGATTCCCGATCCGCCCGGTCTATCCGTCGCACTGGCCGTAGAGCTCGACATCTCCGCAGGACAACAGAACCTGAAGACCTAGCGCTGCGAAATCACGGAAACGAATCCAGGCACCGCGCACTTAATGGCAGGATACCTACAGAGAACCGGAGCCGACTTGGACTCCACACCGGGAAGAATCCCGGCGGTGGAGGAGTAGTAACCCTAGTCGCCAGGCAGACGCCAGGCCCTAGGTCGAGACGCGGTGCCTTGATCTGTATCTCTTCAATTTGTTGAATGCGCAAGCTATGAATTTGTTGCGGCGGAGATGCCAGCATGAGCGGACATAGGCACATACCTTTTCTCTATATAGATCTCGCTTCCTGGTATAAAAAAGAATTCTCAAAACACATGAATGTAGATTTCAATCTTTATTACGTTTGGAAGAAGTTTCAAAAATGATGTTGATATTCGCATCAATAGGGGTAAAAAATTAAATTTGTATAAACCCAACTATATATTTTCACAGGTCGCATTCCTTTGAATTATTCTATGCAAATTTAATGATCCAAAAGTATTTAATGTGACATATGCAAATTTTTCATGGTAATTTTTTTGATAAATTTATACTATTCTAAACTTTCCTTTTGGAACCAGGAGAATTGTTGTATAAGATTCAAAATTTTCGGCTCTCGGAGAATTATGGAGCAAAAGAATATCCGGCTGGTGGACTATGGGGCCCACCAACACGGTAGTAGTGTTGTTGGTACTTTAATATTGTTGTCATGGTACATTAATATTGTTTTTCTCTATATCACTTCGTTTCATCAAGAATTTTTATTTCAATGATAAAAATAGTTATTTAATATAAATAAACCCATAGACCGTAGCAACGTACGGGCATGTTTCATTTGTATATTAAAAATGTGTCTTTATTTGTATATCCTCTACAGATGTTTCACATAGACTATATTTAAATCTGCGACAATGAAAAAAAGTAACCGTAGCAACACATGGGTACAAGGGAGGTTGGAGCCTTATCGGACGTGATTCTGTTGAAGACATTGTCTGCACGGTTGCAGGATCCTTGAATGCATGTGCATCAGCGCTGCAGGCATAAACAAAAGCTCTACATCAAGCTATGCTCCAGGCTGACCAGATGGGTATTGGACATGTGATCTTTGCAATAGATTGGATTGGGATACCTATTCGTTAATAATATAAATAGAGTATGATTTATTCATCTAATAAGTCTATAATTAAAGAAAAAAAAAGAAACACTTCTTTTTATTTTTAGAGTCCTTTATTGGCATTTGGCAAATCAAAACAGGTTCAACTAATTTTTTATCAAACGATTTGCCCTAAGAACTTCACTCCACAACATGGATCACTTTTGCTCAAACTGAAATGTACTCGTACAGCCTAAAGCTTATGAACATCTGCAATTACCCCAATGTCTACAGTAGTACAGTCTCACGCTTTCACTTGGAAACCCTAGTGTTCAAGTTGGGAACGAGACTGTAACAAAAGACGATTTACCTCTAGCTATGGTAGCTGATGTAAATTTATCTGCTCCATTATCTTGATCACTACTATTAGGGGCTTTATCTAATTAATTAATTGCTTATTTATTCTATGAAGTGCAATAACCAGATTTGACAGCTAAGATCAGTAAAGGATGGCATCTTCTATCCTACTATACTGCTTTAGAATACTGAAAGCTTTTTGCTACATCTTTACTAAAACAGCAGCATGAAACCATGAAGGCATGCATGAGGGCAGGCGCACAATCAATAAACAATCACTGAATGTGAAAATGCTGCTTTGCAGAGACCATCGAGCATCTAGCAAGCCAACAAGGCCTCCTCGTTATAGACAACCATGGCTCCCTGATGCGTCCGCCAAGGAGCTACGCAGCTTGCTCGGTGTTGGAGTAGAAGACACAGTGGGCCCATGGAGAGGACATGGAGGTTGTCTCAAGAATCTGCGTGGGGAGCACGAATTGAGATAGCACTGTTCATTCTTGCCTTGGAGCTCCTCCACGGCACTCGAGTTGACCTCTCCATGTTCCTGCAGAGGAACCCGGGACCAGGGCGAACTCCATGTAGGCGTCGGGTCTCCTTCCCTAGCCTACAGTCAGTGCCTCGGCGCCAGGGCCGTGGTGCGTACCAGCGCTGCGGGGAGGAGAAGAAAGCTGCGAAATCTGTCCCCAGCGGTCGTCCATCCAGACCCCAAGCCGAGCAGCAACTTGTGATGGCAGAGATGAGGAGATCGAGGGGAAGTCGCCGGCGCTTGTAGCACGCCATGGAGCAGGTGAGGACGGGTAGGGCGTGCTGGTGAACTTTCGCCGACTTCATAGGCCGGCTGGCCAGGTGCGTAGGCGATGGGTGGGGAATCTTCCCTGGCTTCGGGGGCAGGGTGCGACCGTGCACGACGGCGATGGAGATTTTTGTTTGGTGGACGAACCAGCACAATATTTTCAGGGAAATCACGAAGCAACTCATCTGAGTCGCACACTCCCTGCTCCATGGAAGACGAGGAGCGTCCGGATTAGTCGAGCTCTGCTGGAAGACGAAAAGAGTCGGGATTAGTTGAGAACGAGCGGGAGACAAACGGGTAGACAGCTGTACCACGGAATCAAGGAGGAGGGCCGGCTGGTAGCATATGTTGGTACTCTATTCGAAGTCTGCAATTCGATTAGTACACGGTGGTGTGCGATTGGCGCCGGTACGACTTATGGGTGGCACGGTGGGTAATTTATCTGAATAATAGAGGGTAAATTTGTCCAAAAAAATTGGTTGATGACGGAAACCTTACGTACTTTATTATTAGGTATAGATATAGATTTATCACCCTGGCGTGCAAGAGTCAAGCTGTATGTTTGAAACGGGTGTGGAAACGAATGTGGTGTCGACAAAGTTATCAGGCAGACGTAATGACTCTGCTTCCTTGGGTAAATTGTCTCACATGTGTAGGGGCATGAGCAAGGAGAGGCTGTAGGAATCTATGTCAGCCGATTTTTTTTGCCCCAGGGCGATTTGTACCAAAGTGGAAATTGTTATCCCGGTTAGGCGGAAGTGTAGGACTAACAGTTAGGCTTCCTCAATGACAGAGGACATGTTCCGCGCAACAAAATTCCCCCTCTTGTGCTTCCATGCTGATCCCGCCGCCTCCACCTCCTCTGTTGAATACAAGTTGGTCAGCCACATTGCAAACAACACACATAAGACCTCCGTTTAAAAGATCACAAAGGGTGGATGAATACACATCCATGTCCACTCTGACCGAGGCCCCTCCATCATGATCAACTGCGTGATTCACGATAAATATTACCATACTTTGATGTCGAGAGTGTGTAACGGAAGGTCAATATGATACATATATAACATGAAAAGGTATCAACAGAAAGACGTGGAGGGGGACGACAATGTCTATTTGGACAGTTAAGCACAATCGTACCTTGTGCCGCATTGGTGGCTGTCCATGTATTACCACCATATGGGTCATATAGAAGGTTAGCATCTCAAATCAAGACGTATACGGTTATAATGACCCCACCCACTAGTCGTTATATGATGCTATGGCTGATGCGTGATGAAAATCTCATCCTACTATGTTTATTATATGTATTGATTATACGGTGATCATATAGTCAATAGATGTCACTAAGGTGCCGAACGACCCTATGGACAGAAATAGCCTTTAGAGCTTACACTTTGATAGTAGTGTGCCTGCCGAGATTTTGTAAACTACTCAAATATATTATCAAAAATTCGTATGGACATTATGAACCATTGTGCACATAGCCAGGAACATCGTCGATCAATATACTCCCTGACCTCTCCCTACTAAAAAACCATCAAGACTATAGTATAAGCTACAAGGTTTGTCCAATACAATATTCACTAACTTCTCGAAAAGTAAGTACCCGATGCCATCTATGTAGGTCAATATTATCTATTTTCTCAATAGTTTTGCTTCATAATAAACTACCATGTCTATAATTTTTTGTCTGTCAATTCGAGTAACATTGGCATCATCTCGAAATCATCTAGTAACTGAGTAGCATGGACAATCTATTATATTACCTAGGAAAGGTATGCAAGAGCAGTCATGTATGTGAAACTAGATTGGTTACCATATTGATATTCAGAAACAAAAGTAGTAATTAAAATTTTCATTTAGGAGTTTAAAGAAACACGTATGGGATGACCTTGTAAACAACTCAATAGAAAGCAGATATTAGAAATAGTGGCTATGAGCCTATGACACCAAACATTGCCCTGAGCAACGGTTATAAGGTTATTTCTAACTTCAAAACAATCGACATCATCAGACCTCTTGATAAAAATTGTACATGTCAGTTCCCACAGTTAGTAACCATCCACACATCATTGAAAAAAGGAAAACACCTTGTATTTCTACTCTATGAAATTATGCCATACTGACGGATAAGATATTCTTGATTTTGATATTTTACAAAACAGCTTAATGTAAAATATCATACCGACGGATATGATATTTGATTTTGATATATACAAGAAAACTTAGTGTAAAATCCAAGAAGTAATAAATCACTAAACATTAAGTTTGATATTCTAAGATCCCAGAACGATAAAGAATAATAACCATGCATAATTTGTTACACATGGTTCTGTTAATATTAGTTACTAGTTGAATGCCCGTGCGTTGCTACGGCCGTTCATATTTGTTAGATAATTTTTTGGTACCTTCCAACAACATTGTGTTGGTGACTATACTTATATGTTTATTATTTGTTGGGAAAAATTTATGTATAACCATACTGAACATGTATAGAAAGAAGGATGACAATACTATACGCACCTTATTTGATTGTATATAACCTGATTATGTTTACCCTCAAGCGGCATTGTATCATGACGTGTTGTGCCCCGGCCGGCCCCTACAAGCTTTGGGCTACTCAGTGCTGGATCCCGCCCTCCCTGTCCTATGTGCGCGCCTCAGATGGCGCTGAAGCGCCGCGCTCCATGGCGAAGTCCCTCATTTGTTAGGCGAGCCCGTGCCTCGTAGTGCAAACGGGACACGACGCGGTGGGCCGCGGATTTGCCGCATGCGCCGCAAACAACTTATTTTATGACCGCGTCATGCCGCAAAAAAGGATCGTAAAAATGCGGCGGCCGCCTGAGCCGCATGGCGCGCGTAGCGCAGGCTAATCGATTAGCTAGCTCGCCATAGAAAGCGTCCATCAGCCTGATCGATTAGCTCGCCAGGGATAGTATCCATCAGCTAGCTCTGCTTGAACGAAATCTTTCAGCTAGCTCTCCAAGCAAGCATCGATCAAATTTCAGAGTTTACAGCAAACACAATACACAATACATACTGCATAATACTTATACAGAGATTTAATATCATTTTATGGTAAAAAGCATTTACCTGACATACATGTGAAATTTTTCGTTTGAATTTTTTGACACTCAGAAATATAATTTTTTGGCATAGGGAGCATATGCACATGGGAGCCGAATTGAATTTCCGTTTTAACATCCTTTAACTTTGCTTAATAAACACAATACTTATACAGAGATCAAATATTCTGATTACATCATCTCAGGCAAGACGACAACCTTGTTTAGAGTAGACCTTGTTTAGCATGCTGGAAGTGTCAAGAAAACGATGACAACAATTAGGAACCAGGACCTGATGATGACAACAATCAAGAAAAGCATGCTATCAGTCTTCAACATCACTGGATGATCATTTTTTGTTTCTGGAACATCATTGGACTCTTTTCCTTCTACTTCTATTTGAAGGATGGCAGCAAGTTATACAGAGAATTTAGTACTAAAACTTGCACTAAACGGCATAGAAAGGGAAAGACATGCAGTTTGCTTCACTGCTCGATGACTGATACTCAACATAAAGACGATGGGCACAGAGCTAAAAAACCAGACATGTATAATTATGAGATTGCTGGTAACTAGAATTTTGTTGATACACAAATCAGAGCATGTAGCATGATCGATGACTGATACTCAACATAAAGATGGGCACATACCATCTTACAAAAAACTTGAATGTGCCATTAACCATGACTAAATTGCATTCATATAAGCTATATGGTTTTCAGACCACCCCCCATGAGAATGAAGCGAACTAAAACAGCCATACTTAATCGGCAACCAGGAGAACCTAGTACAGTAGTACTCAATAACTCAAATGTAGCAATCCATATGCTATAGCCACAGGCAAGATCTCTTGGTCGCCCACCGTCCCCACGCCGTCCGTGCCATGCTGTGGTTTAAGATGTGCATGCAAGTATCATTAATAACTAACAAAGTATGCATATACACATAATGCACGATTCTTATTATTTGTACACGTTCTGTAGCTAAAGGCATATACACATGATGCATGATTCTTATTATTTGTACAGGTTCTGTAGCTAAAGTATGCATATACATATGATGCTAATAGTGAGATTTATCTATACATTTAACTAGTGCTCAATTATATACAAACATATATCTCCTATATGGAAACGTGATGATATAGAATGCATGGAAACTGGAGACGCACATATAAATCTCACATCGCATCCAAGGTAACAAAAAACGACTTCAGATGCATAGTCAGTACAATGTTCAAATCCAGGTCGATGCTATAACATCAATGTAAACCATTCAAACCGTGTTAACACAAGTAACGTCACTCAGTTAGTATCAACTTCATATATCTGCATTACTAGGAAACCAGACAGCTACATTTGGATTAAAGTGATTCGTCAGGTATAAGCATTTATCTAGTTGGTCTTCACACTTCAAAGGAAGGCAATACAAAGAAGTATAGCACCAATGAATCCAGGGAACATGACACGGGCAGTGTTGTCTCTAGCTGAAGCACAATCACAGATAATTCATATAGCCCCATAGCTATACTGATAGTACATACTTGCGTACAGATTTTTGTTAGTTGACTCGACCAAAAGGAAAAGCTTGTCTATCTCATATAGTTCCTTCATGTTATTATCACTAGTAGAAAAATGGGCATCGGTCTAATCCTTTAGTACCGGTTCCCGTATGAACCGGTACTAAAGGGTGCATTAGTACCGGTTCATTTGCCCAGCCGGCCGAGCAACATCAGTACCGGTTCGTTGAGGGCCTTTTGTACCGGTTCATACTAGGAACCGGTACGAAAGGGTTTTAGTGGGCCAGAGCTGAACCTTTAGTACCGGTTCATCTGAAGAACCGGTACTAAAGGGCCCCTGCCCTATTTCTTCAGCCCGATCCCTGCTGCATCTCATTTTCCCTTCTCTTTCTCACATTTCCAAATATTTGGCACCTCTCACACTCCAACAAATCTCTATTTTTCTCCACCATTTTATCAAGATTGACGGCACCCATCTATCCAAGGGTTAGCAATATCATCCTTTCTTCCGGCATTCCTAATTTAGCTCATTTCTTTGCTAGTTTAACTCGTATTATTTTTCTAGTGCTAGCAAGGTGTTTGATGAAATGCCTAAGTTAGGGATTTCATTCTTTTTGTATGCAATTGAGCTCAAATTAAAGTATGATTTGTAGGTTTTAGTATCGTCCCCGTCCTCACCGCCGTCGATCGCCAGCGTCTTCCCCTAGCCGGCACTGTACCACCTCGGTGAGCCTCTTTTTTTTAATAAAAAAAACTTAGTTTTATGTGATGAACTTGAATATTAATTAAGTTGGTCACTCATATATCCATGATGTTGTGTAATTAATGATTTTTGATATACTTATATAATGCAGATGAATCGACAATGGATGTACGGTGACCGATGCCATCCCGACTTCATTACTGGCATGCATTATTTTCTCAACGTGGCGGAGGCAAACAGGCGGTCGAATGGTTTCATTTATTGTCCATGTAGTTCCTGTAGAAATACGAAGGATTACTCTACCTCAAAGACCCTTCACTTCCACCTGCTTGAGAATGGTTTCATGCCCGGCTATAATTGTTGGACCAAGCACGGAGAAAGAGGGGTTATAATGGAAGGCAACGAAGAAGAAGAGGATAGAGACAACTATCCTATGTTCACTGAAGACGGTGATAGTAGTATGGGGGAAGACGAAGCTGAAGAAGAGCCCATTTTTGATGAGCCCATTTTTGATGACCCCGATGACGATTTGGGTCGGGCCATTCTTGATGCGAAGATAAACTGCGGAAGTGAAAAGGAGAGGTTGAAGTTGGAGAAAATGTTAGAGGATCACAACAAACTGTTGTACCCAAATTGCGAAGATGGCCAGAAAAAACTGGGTACCACACTGGAATTGCTGCAATGGAAGGCAGAGAATGGTACTTCTGACAAGGGATTTGAAAAGTTGCTGAAAATAATAAAGAAGATGCTTCCAGGGGATAACGTATTGCCCTCTAGTACGTACGAAGCAAAGAAGGTTGTCTGCCCTCTAGGATTAGAGGTGCAGAAGATACATGCATGCATCAATGACTGCATCCTCTACCGCGGGGAGTACGAGAATTTGAATGCATGCCCGGTATGTGGTGCATTGAGGTATAAGATCAGGCGAGATGACCCTGGCGATGTTGAGGGCGAGTCCACCCACAGGAAGAAGGTTCCTGCGAAGGTGATGTGGTATGCTCCTATAATACCACGGTTGAAATGTTTGTTCCAAAACAAAGAGCATGCCAAGTTGTTGCGATGGCACAAAGAGGACCGTAAGAAAGATGTGATGCTGAGACACCCCGCTGACGGATCGCAGTGGAGAAAAATCGATAGAAAGTACAAGTCATTTTCAGATGACGCAAGGAACTTAAGATTTGGTCTAAGTACAGATGGCTTTAATCCTTTCGGGGAGCAGAGCTCCAGTCATAGCACCTGGCCAGTGACTCTATGTATCTATAACCTTCCTCCTTGGTTGTGCATGAAGCGGAAGTTTATTATGATGCCAGTGCTCATCCAAGGACCGAGGCAACCCGGCAACGACATTGATGTGTACCTGAGGCCATTGGTTGAAGAACTTTTACAGTTGTGGCGTGAAGAAGGTGTACCTATTTGGGATGAGCACGAACAAAAGGAATTTAACCTACGAGCGTTGTTGTTTGTAACCATCAATGATTGGCCTGCTCTTAGTAACATTTCAGGACAGTCAAACAAGGGATACAATGCATGCACACACTGTTTAGGTGAGACTGACAGTAGATATTTGAGAAACAAGAATGTGTACATGGGGCATCGTCGATTTCTTCCAAAACAACATCAAGTAAGAAAGAGAGGAAAGCATTTCAGAGGTGAGGCAGAAGACCGAATGAATCATACCCGCCCTACTGGGGATGTTATATATGATATGGTCAAGGATTTAAAAGTGATCTTTGGAAAGGGTCCTGGCGGACAATCTGTTCCGCATGATGTTGACGGACATGTACCCATGTGGAAGAAGATGTCTATATTTTGGGAGCTACCCTACTGGAAAATCCTAGAGGTTCACTCTGCAATCGACGTGATGCACGTGACGAAAAATCTTTGCGTGAACCTGCTAAACTTCTTGGGCGTGTATGGGAAGACAAAAGATACACCGGATGCACGGCATGACCAGCAATGTATCCACGAAGGAAACAACCTGAATCCAGAGAAGTATCAAGGTACTGCCAGCTACGCTCTTACCAAAGAAGAGAAGGAGATCTTTTTTGAAGTCCTGAGTAGCATCAAGGTCCCGTCTGGCTTCTCATCGAATATAAAGGGAATAATAAACATGTCAGAGAAAAAGTTTCAAAACCTAAAGTCTCATGACTGCCACGTGATTATGACACAATTACTTCCGGTTGCATTGAGGGGGCTTCTATCAGAAAATGTTCGAGTACCCATTGTGAAGCTATGTGCGTTCCTCAATGCAATTTCTCAGAAGGTGATCAATCCACTAACTCTACAAAATTTACAGAAGGATGTGGTGCAATGTCTAGTTAGCTTCGAGTTGGTGTTCCCACCATCCTTCTTCAATATTATGACGCATCTCCTCGTTCACCTCGTCGAAGAGATTAGTGTTCTCGGTCCTGTATTTCTACACAACATGTTCCCCTTTGAGAGATTCATGGGAGTCTTAAAGAAATACGTTCATAACCGTGCTAGACCAGAAGGAAGCATCTCCAAGGGCTATGGAACAGAGGAGGTCATTGAGTTTTGTGTTGACTTTATTCCTGACCTTAAGCCGATCGGTGTTCCTGAATCGCGCTATGAGGGGAGACTGCGTGGAAAAGGCATGCTAGGAAAGAAAGCAACAATGTGTATGGACGGACATTCTTTCACTCAAGCACACTACACAATTCTACATAATTCCAGCTTGGTGGCTCCATACAAAGTGGAACACAAGAATATTTTACGCTCTGAATACCCGGAGCAACGTGAAGATTGGATTGATGGAGAACACATGAAGACTTTCGGCGGTTGGTTGCAAACACGGCTCATGAATGTCACTGATGAAGAACAGCTATACTTGTTGGCCAAGCAACCATCTTCGACTATATCGACATTTCAAGGGTACGAGATAAATGGGAATACATTTTACACATTCGCCCAAGATAAAAAGAGCACCAACCAAAATAGTGGTGTCCGCTTTGATGCAGCAGAGGACAATGGGAAGAAGGTCACATATTATGGGTACATAGAGGAGATATGGGAACTTGACTATGGACCTAATTTCAAGGTCCCTTTGTTCTTGTGCAAATGGTTCAACCTGAAAAACGGGGTACAGGTAGACCCGCAGTACGGAATGACTACAGTGGATCTCAAGAATCTAGGGTACGACACCGAACCATTTGTCCTAGCCAGTGAAGTGGCTCAGGTTTTTTATGTGAAGGACATGTCTACCAAACCGAAAAAAAAGAAAAGAAAGGCAAGAGGACACATCATACGATGAGCCAAAGCGCCACATAGTTCTTTCAGGAAAAAGAAACATCGTGGGAGTAGAGGACAAGACAGACATGTCAGAAGATTATAATAAGTTTGATGATATTCCACCCTTCAAGGTGAAAACTGACCCAAGCATCATTTTAAATAATGAAGATTGTCCATGGCTGCGTCGCAATCAGAAGAAAGGGAAACACAAGAAGAAAACTCAGAAGACTAGATAGGGATCATAACTTGTGTATCTCAATATGGATTTTTGTGTAATGATGTTATTGTATGAGGGAAATTTTTCCGAGGCGGAGCTTCCGAAGATGCCGTAGGGCGTGAGCACCAACGACATCTTCGAGAAACTCCGCCACGGGAGATTTCCCAACCCTGTCCTCCATCCATGGGGATGAAACTCTCCCTACCTTCTAGGTTGGCTTGTTGAGCTGCTTGCCATGGCGTATCGATGCTCCTTTTATAGGCACGGCACCGCTTCTACTTTGTCTTGTTCCTCCGACAGGGGCATCGTGCGTCCACCCACGCGTCCTTATCTCATCGAGCAGTGCATCCACCCACGCGTCCTTATCCTACCGACATCTTTAGTCTCGGTTGCACCGCCGGGCTACCGCGTCCCCACCGGCTGGATGCTGAGCGTCGGAGGCGTACCGGTCCCTCCTGTCCCTGTAGGTGTGGCGCGCCAGATGGCCATCACGAACCACTACTACTTCGAGCTCACGCCAGAGCAGCGGAGGAATCCTCAGTGGCATCCCGACTACAGCCCGACTTGGGACGCCTTCTTCATCAATCGGCGTGAGAGTGCGCTTGCCAGGCACGAGGAGGACGGCTCGCCTCGTTCGAACTTCAACGAGGCCGGCGGTCGGCTATGGTGGCGCGGCCGGACTCTCCAGAGCGTCATGGCCTACCATGGCCCCCGTCTGCGCTACCCTCAGTCTCAGCCCACGCGTGCTCACCAGTCGAGGTTCGACTACCGCGACCCCGATGCCAGCGACGATGACACCGACAACTATGACGACTACAGTGGTGATGTTTATAGGGCTAGGCACGACTATGACTGAATCACTCTAACATTCGAAAACAAGCTCGGCCGATTGTGACTTAATCTGGCCATGTATCTTAATTTTCAGTTGAGATATGTACTTCTTTTCCTGTTCAATCGTTTTCCCGCCCTTTTTCTTTCCGCCTTTTTCTTTTCGCCCTTTAATTTCTTCCCGCCCTTTTTCTCTCACGGACGCAGCATGCCGCCGTGCCAACCGACACTTAATTATTAAGCGAACATATGATCAATAGAAACTGCAACAGAAAAATCAAATATAACTAATCAAATGAAAATAGAAAATCAAATATATCTAATCAAAAGAAAATAGAAAATTAAATATAACTAATCAAATATAAGTAATCAAAAATAAAATCAAATATATCTAATCAAAAGAAAATAGAAAATCAAATATATCTAATCAAATGAAAATCAAAAGAAACTGCAAAAGAAAAATCAAATGAAAATCAAAAGAAAAATCAAATGAAAATCAATAGAAACTGCAAAAGAAAAATCAATAGAAACGGCAAAATAAAAATGAAAAAATCAAAAGAAACAGCAAAAGAAAAATCCAATGAAAAGCAACAGAAAAATCAAAAGAAACAGCAACAGAAAAATCAAAAGAAAATGAGGAACGTGTCCGTTAAGGTGGCGGTCGGCTATGTTTACCCTAATGAAGATGGAGCAACGCACCATCATATGCTCATTCCAACTGGTTGTGTTCGTGTCGGGGTGGATGACGTTGTTCCGGGTTTTGAAACAATGGAGCTTGATTTTCCTGGAGGTGACGAAGAGAAGACACTGGCCGATGTCAAGCGCGGTTTCGCCATATGGTCCAAGAAATACATCATCCTTTTGCCAAGGCCACCGACTCCTCCTCGTAGCAGTCCACATGAGCAGCAAATTCCACATGAGCAGCAATGGCCATCGACTCCGCCTGGTAGCAGTCCACATGAGCAGCAAAGTCCACACCTACCGGAGAGGGACCCCAGCGCGAGTCCACCATCTCGAGATCTTTCGCGTAAGACTGCGTTTTTTAAGCGGAACGGTACGCCGCCTAGGAAGAGACCTAGAAAGGAGAAACCACTGCCACCTATCGAGAAGTTACCTTGGGAAAGAACTATCGAGGAATGCAGCGAAATCTCTAAGTCCGAGGTGGCAAAACATTTTGCTAAGAAAGTGCCAGAGATACCTTTTGAGAAGACTCTAGATCCGGTGAAAGTTATTTGTACCGTTGAAAATCTATATGACCCTCCACCATCGCCGCCATCTGACTATAGGCGTTCTATTGAAAAGTCGTATGACGCTATGGTGGAGGTGAAAAAACCCGATCAATTGGTGGTCTCGGCGAAAACTAGGAAACAAGTGTACCAGCTCGGAGAACAACCCATTCAATCGGTCCCCCCCTCTCAAGGTGTTTAACGAGAAGGCCGTTGAAAGTTCTCGACAAAACACAATTGATTACCCCATCGCTGAAGTAGTATATCAATTTGTTCAAGGGAAAGATCTGGTCGAGAATATCAGGTCGCTACCAACATGTATGCGTAATTTGAATGCGTGGTACACTAATGCCACAAAGAGAGGGATTGATTGTATCATGGTGCGAGTTAAGGATGAGCACTACTTCCAAGAATACTCTGTGAGCGTTGACTTCCTCGAACTTTTTCAGTTATACAATCTCCGGGCCATCGACAAATCTATCATCAGTTGCTATTGTCTGTAAGTAATTTATTAATATAATTTAAGAAGTCTTTAGCTCAGCTCATTCATTGTCTGCAAATTATCCTCAATTTAATCTTTTGTGCGCTATATTATGCAGATCGAAGAAGCTCGAATGCAAAAGGGATGAAATCACGGACATTGGGTTCATTGACCCAGATACAATGCATGAAAAAACCATAGAAGATCTCATCTATAACAAGGATACACCAAAGACTTTGCTAAGGTTTTTGAAGCGACAACGTGACAAAAAGATAATACTTTGGCCTTACAACTTCAAGTAAGTGTAACTGTCTTATAACACATTCTATTTTGCTCACCATATGTTAAAATTTTAACTGATGACTTATATCTATGACACTGCATATTTAAACGTGCGCAGGTTCCACTTTATTCTTATCGTCATTAAAATGTACGATGGAGAGGTTGAAGTCTTTGACTCACTAACCAAAGAGCCTATACTATACAAGTCGGCTTTTGATATGCTCAAAAGGTAATTTTAATTCTTATCATTTTTTTCGTTAATTTCCTGATATCAACAAATTAATAACTCTTTTATGCATTTTCTTTTGTCGGGCAGCGTATGGCAAACGTTCATCCAGGAAGATCCGACCGGTGGATGGAAACCGAAGCTGATATGGCGTGCGAACAAAGTAAGTAGTACTACCTAGGTCCACACACCTTTATCATACTTGATTATTATTTGATTGAATTATATTCTTGTACAGAAATGCGCGCAACAACCTGAGGGGACTAATCTATGTGGATACTATGTTTGCGAGAACATCCATAAGATTGTCAGCGAGAGAACGAATAATCAAAGGAATAGAGAGGTACGAAAACAATATTCACAAATTTATTTTGTTACCATAACTTGTGCTAAGTTTCAGTCATAATTGTTTGATTGTGATTTGATATATATATATATATATACATAGCTCATGTATTCATTTGAATATCATTCTTTTACAGTTGGCAAGAAAGCGTGACAGGCTCCCAATCGAGCACCGCTTCAAAGCAATTGGCGAGGAATTGGCGGGATTTTTTCTTCGGGACGTCATACCTAACTTCGCAGAGTACCACTATGAATGAAGATCTATATGTAATATATAGCTTGACTCGGAGAGTACCACTATGCTACATGTAATAGATAGTATGCCTCGAAGAGTACCACTATGCATGAAGATCGATCTTCATGCATGTACTACTTAATTTGTGATCTTATGCAATTACATGTGTTATATTATATGCACCTAGTTGATATGCATTACCTTGATCTTCATGTACTCCTAAATCCAAACGCGTTTCTGGCGCATCGACGCGATCCTCGTACGGTGAAATGGTCCGATACCCCTGAACCCCTCCTAAAACCCTAAACCCTGAATTCCTTTGGTACCGGTTTGTGTTACAAACTGGTACCAAAGGTCCCTAGCCCTGCACGCTCCTGGGAGCGAACGTGGAGGCCCCTTTAATACCGGTTTGTAAGGAACCGGTACCAAAGAGGGGGGGGCTTTTGTCCCGAATCTTTTGTACCGGTTTGATTTCCGGTACAAATGGCCCTCTGGAACCGGTATTGATGTCCATTTTTGGACTAGTGTATGTAGCTAACTCTTCAGTTTCTTGTTAGTTGACTAATGGGCAGTAGTAAATTAGCTCTGTTCAGCTACAGAAACCAGTCAAAATCTTAAAAGTTCATCCGCAGGAGGGCAAGAAAAACAGGGAGGAAGTGAGTCAGGGTCTTAACAGACATATCTTCCACCCTTTTAATGTTTGAATCGAGAACTCGAAATAGAAGAAATTAGTATATCAAATCTTCCGGTCCCAATTCCTTCTAACTCCCCGAGCTCGGGAAAGCGACCAGCAATTTCGGTGGATTTGGGAGAGTCAGAAACGTTCAGTACGAAATTTGTACCTTTGAAATTAGAGGAGCCTTCCTTGAAGTTACCTCCCTCAGAGGGAGAGGCGGCAGGGGCGCCCGGCACACGAACGGGAGGCTAGCGGTGGTCGCGGCCTCGTGCGGCAGGCAGCTGTTCTTGCTATCGACAGGAGGTGGTTTGAGCGGCGGCGCATCTGAGAGACGAGATCGAGAGGAGATGAGGTCGAGGGCGAGGGGACGAAGCGGCTAGATGCGGCAACCGTGGGCTGCCGCGTACAGAAATAAACAGGTCTGGCGGGCGAGGAAGTGGGATGCCCTTCTTCCGCAGTCGTTCTGCTTGCCGACACGCAGTCTCGGCACGCCTTCTTTTGCGACGTATTTCTATATTGAGAACTTGGTCAGGGTTGATGCATTGCTTGGGTACACATTTTTGGTAGGCTCTGAATTTCGTGAAATCCATATACTACATGTCTACATGTTCTCTATAACTGTCTCACGTACAAAAGAAAAATGTAAATACAGAAAAGAAAGACACGCCCCCACACGGATAAACATTATCCGGTCGCTCACTCACTTTCCCCTCTCTGGTTTTTCTTGTTCCCCATTTCTCCAAGGACAGCGCTGAGCATCTTCCGGGGGATCAAATCCCCGGATTCCTGGGTCGTCAGCCATACGACGGGAATGATCAACACCCTCCAATCCGGTCAACGCAGGAAACTGAAAAAAGAAAAAAAAACACACGAGCCGGGGGATCTGGTAGTTCCATCCTCTCGAGACGGTGTCGCCATCGCCGGCAGCATCGTCTCACTCGATGGCAGCACCGCCTGCGACGTCGACCGTAGCACCACCTCCCCTGTACACTCTGATTAGATCTCCGATGGCAGAGCATCGACCAGTGCTGGCACCGTGACTGGAAAACTTTGCAGCATCTTAACTCCGGCAAGCAACAGCTCCACCATCGGCGAGGATGCTTCCGCCTCCGGCGAGGTAGCTGAAGGTAGCAGCGCCGGCCGACCAAGGTAGCACTGCCGGTCAACCAAGGTAGCACCGCCGAACAACCAAGGTAGCACCGTCGGTCGCCGAAGTTAGCACCGCCGGTCGACCAAGGTAGCACCGCCCGACGCCCAAGGTAGCAGGCACCCCACGACTTGCAGCTGGGTGGCGGCCATGGCGGACAGATTGTGGCATATGTGGTCACCTCCCGTAGCAACTCCGCCCTAAGGAAGACCGCCTGTCACCGGAGAAGACGTCGCTTCTGCAGCTTCGACGCCCGCTCGCGGCATCGCCCGTATCGCAGCTTCTGCAGATTGGCCCAATCGCTAGGCATGAAGATATCTTCATCTTTGTGGCTGTCGTTGATCCAGAGCGCGGTATGTTGAACCCACCAGCTCATATCTTCTTCTCTCTCCTTTATATTTGTCCAGTGCCCGTTGATCTTGATAAGTTCTGCCTGGACCTCCTTCCAGGTGCGAGATGGGCCAGTCAACTTGCTCTGATTGTAATCAAATGTGACCTCAATGAGATCGCTGGGGGTATTGACAAGCTCGTCAAATGGAACAAGCTCACGGTTTCTTCTATATCTACAGGCTGCCTTGAAAACCTCTACGGACATAACAGTTTTCCAACTACGATTGGGAGGCGCCATGTTGGGCAAGATACAATGAGCTAGAACTGAAGTTTAGGTGGTCTTATATAGGACTTGAAGAATAGAAATGGCGGGAAATAAGACACGGAATGCAGAAGGCGGAAAAGAAGAAGCGGAAAAGGAGTTGGCGGGAAATACGAAGCGGGAAAGGAGTTGGCGGGAAAGAACAAGCGGGAAAGAACAAGCTGGAAAAACGAGCGGGAAAGAATAGGCGGGAAAGAAGTTAGCTGGAGAAATCGAGCGGGAAAGTAGTTTGCGGGAAAGAACGAGCGGGAAAAATTTTGCTAAAAATAACGAGCGGGAACGGAGTTGGTGGGAAACAACTAGCGGGAAATAATAGGCGGGAAAGAACGAGTGGGAAAGAATAGGCGGGAACAAATAGTCGGAAATAAATCGTGACAAATATATGTGTCTCATACATCATAGGATAGTAGTACAATGAAAACCAGAAACATGCTTAGAAATATATGTCTAATACGACTGTGCATACAAATTATTAGGATACAAAGATACAAAGATCACAAAGATCATCGACGGCGCGGAGCACGTGGTGGTCCTCGTGGCGGAGGCGTGGTCCATCCATACCTGTTAGGGGCCGCTCGATAGTAATGAGTGCTCTCGACCTCCTGGTTGTCGGTCTGTGACTGCTGTGTGGGATCAGGTGGAGGAGTAGTAAGCAAGGCCATATAACCACCCATAGGGTCCGAGTTAATATCGATGTCACCAGTCATCCAAGTCGATCCCTGCATAGGCGACGTCCCTCCCTGTGCTGTAGCGTGCAATGCAACAAAATATATTAGGAAATTACGGCTATGTATAACTTAAGAAATACAACAACTGTGAACTACACGTACCTTCTGACATGGCCATCTATGGAGTATAACCAAAAATCTGCGACGCTATGCCTCCATACTGCGGCTGGCTCAAGTAGTCATACTCTGGCTGCTGCACATAGCCTGAACCTCCAGCCTGGTAAGGATCAGGCTGCTGCTGATGCTGCCAAGCTGAACCTCCAGCCTGATCAGGAGCAGGCTGCTGGTGAGGCCCAGCTGAACCTCCAGGCTGGTAAGGATCAGGCTGATGCTGATGCTGCCAAGCTAAACCTCCAGCCTGATCAGGAGCAGGCTGCTGGTAAGGCCCAGCTGAACCTCCAGCCTGGTAAGGATCAGGCTGCTGCTGATGCTGCCAAGCTGAACCTCCAGCCTGATCAGGAGGAGGTGGCCTCTGTCTCGACGTGGAGCGCCGCGTAGCTGAACGTCTAGGCTCAACAGTAGAAGGTGGCCTCATACTCCCCTGTGGATCAAGACGTGCACGTGGAGCATGCCTGAGAGGGGCTGGAGGCGTAGGCACTTCTGGATACCGCGGTGGACGCGGCGTCCAAGTATGAGGGTCCATTTGTCCACTTCTCTGACGAACATCATCAGTAGTACGGCAAATGAGAGTGGAGTAAATAGAACGTAGCTTCTTCTCCAGCTTGCCCAGAAAGGTGACAACAGGTTGGCGTGGAATTAAAGACGCCGTAGACTGAGAGCGTGTGAAGTGGTAAATATCATTAACGGCTCCGTGAACCTCATCGGCCTACAAAAATTGAACAAAAAATAATATGTACGATTAGCTACAAAATAGAGAGTTTACCATATCAATATTTAATTGTAATAACTTACAGCTTGTATTCTTGAGCCTGCCGACGATCCTGCATCATACATATCACATAGTGCTGGTTCGAAATATCCCTTGGGGTCTCTTGCCTTAGTGAGATATGTGCGGGTACATCTGTTGTACCTCCTACAATACTCCTCAAAGAGTTCAGGATCGAATGGAACATCTGAGGACCAAACATTATTCCGCGCATATTTCCACTCTCTAATGTATTTCCCAACAAATGTGAGCCACTTCTCCACGGTCCTATTTGTGCCCTTCTTTTTTAACCTGTTATTGCAAATTATAACATTAGCACCATAATAGCAGCAGTCTGCACGTATGTATCTTATAAAAAATAGAAGCAGTCTGCAGGTATGTATCTTATAAAAAATAGCAGCAGTCAACAATACGTACTTGTGGATTTCTGCTAGTAAGGGCTCATCCGCTAGAGGTGGAACTATATCCTGAAGAAGATTAAATTGTCTCATAACCCTTTGTTGAGACATCTCCTCCACAAATATATCAAACACAATCTTGGACTTTGTAAGCCAATATTCGTGATCTCTTGTGCACAAATAAGAAAGCCCACCAGGATATCTAGCTGCGATACTTGCAGGAGAATATGGGTCCCAGATTACCGCATCGCCGGGGTAAAAATCAAATGCCTCGGTAATTGACTGGTAGCAGCCCCTAACCTGGTCAAAGGCAAACCGTCTCTGTATGTAAAAATTAACAGTTAGTTTGTGAAACACGTATTTCAGCAATGCAAAATGAAAACAATATCGTTACGCATGTACCTTTCGACGTGTCCAAAGTGTAACAATAGTTGGCATATCGATGTCATCAGGATCCACCATCTCGTCAGCAGGAAATGGCTCACTCACTTTAATGTCTGGGCGTCCAATAGCAAATCTCTCCCACGACCATAGCTGAAGAAAAAGTGGGCATCCAAGGAGGATAGAACGTGGCTTACTCTTGCGGCAACTAATACACATAGCTCTGTACATGCATGCTAGCAAGGCAGAACCCCAACTCCTCGGTGTAATGTCATCCGGAGTCACTGCATTAGCAATCTCAAGTGCAATAGGGATGAAACCCGCAGAAATAGTGTCTCCGTGACTCTCTATGAACATAATCTTCCCAAACAACCACATCAGGTACGCCTCCAAGGACCGAGTAATCTGTTCTTCAGTAGTCTGTTGAAACTTTCATATCTGCAAAGATAAGAATGAGAAAACATATGAATTTACAGTGCAACCGAATTTCGAAATAGATTGCATGAAATAACAATGCAGTAATATACCTGAAACTCCCTCAACCAAGCATATTTAGGCCCATGCGAGGAATCTATATCCGGATATGCCACGTCTCCACGGACTCCGTTAAAACGAGCAATCTGATCCGCCGCCCAATTTCTAGGTGCTTTCAATGGCCCTATGGGATGACCAGCCAACGGAAGTCCCAACAAGTATGAGACGTCCTGCAAAGTAGGAGCCATCTCACCCCAACGGAAGTGGAACGTGTGGGTTTCCGGTCTCCACCGGTCCACTAAGCCACTGAGCAAAGCCCTGTCCAAGGTCATCTTCCTCTCGGTCTCTATCACCTCATGACGCGGATGCTCCTCCAAGTCCTCGCGGGTTGACTCTACTAGTCGTGCGAAAGGTAGAAGTCCAGCTCACTTCAACCTACAAACAAATTTAAACATATTAGTAATAGATAATCAAAAGGCAATAATTAATAGTAATATCAATACAAATGACTTTGTACCTTTCTACCCAAGCAGGGTGTATCATCCAGTACTCATTCGGAGTGCGACACTGTAGAGGCTCGATACGATGAGTATTATCGTGGAATCCATAATATTTTAGCAATCTGCCCCGATGATCATATTCAACGCGGTCATCAAGCAAAGATGGATAATCCATACCTGAACATATGAACAAGAAATATTAGTACAACGTAAACAAAGTAACAAATAAAAACATAGTTCCTCACATATTACAAATATTAATATAGTTCCTCACATATTACAAATAAAAACGTAGTTCCTCACATATTACAAATACGGCGGAGTTCCTCACATATTACAAATAAAAACATAGTTCCTCACATATTACAAATATTAATGTAGTTCCTCATATATTACAAATAAAAATGTAGTTCCTCACATATTACAAATAAAAACGTAGTTCCTCGCATAATTCTAATAAAAACGTAGTTCCTCACATATTATCTACGTTCTTCCTCTTCCGCGACCTCTTCTTCCACGGTTCGAATGTCCTCGAGTAGCTCGGTTAGGGTAGAAAGTGGGACATTTATCATCCTTATGTCCCCATGTATTGCATAGGAAGCATTGTCGAGTTGGTCCACCGGCTTCAGATTCATCCATGTCATTTCGGATGCGCCTACACTGTCTTCTACCCCTGTTCGTGCGCTTTAGACTAGGATCTGGGATATACTTTCTTTCCCCTGGATCTACCGTGTTGAAATTACCGATAGCACGATATCCATGCATCTCGCCAGTCCAAGTGTAAACCACAGCCATGCTCCCGTAGTAGGGGGACACGAAGGACATTGGGTCCATTTGCAGCATCCCGCACGCAGCCAAAACATGTGAGCAAGGTAAGTGAAGTAACTTTGGTTTGTTGCATATGCACTCACAAGTTGGAAATTCCTCAGTTCCAATTTTCACTTCATGAGTCCTCATGATGTTGCCAGTACCAAACTTGTCCGTTTGTAAACGGACCTCAAACCTCAGTTCCTCATTTCCGGTGGCAACGACCATGTGTCCTCTACCCTTTTCTATCTTCTTCTCCATGTATTTTGCTATCTTCTCACAGTATGGTGTGTTAGGATTTCTCAAATTATGCATTTCATCCTCCTCCCGTCTCTCTTTGAAATATTTCAGTATGCAATAGAAAATTCCCTCCACAATTGCTGTTAGTGGGAGTGCCCTATTTCCTCTAAGAACAAAGTTATATGACTCAACTAGGTCAGTGGTCATACAGCCGAACCTAGCTCCATGAGCATCGTGAAGCAATGACCACCTCTCCACAGGCTCATGCTCTATCCATTGTGCAAAGTTCTTAATGCGAGACCCAGGACGCCTCCTAAGAGGGGGGCGGGATCAAATCCTGGCAGATCGCAAAGTCCAATTGGTTCTTCCTCTGGGGGTAATGTTGTTTCTTGTTGAGTTGCTACTAGAGCTGCATGAGCCGCTACTGCAGCTGCGCGGGCTGCTTTTCTATGTTTAACATGCTCTCCAGTTAGTTCATGCAGCTTCTTTGTGAAAAATGCATACTTCCATTGCTGGTTTTGCTTGCATAACTTTTTGAATAGGTTCATAAGATTCTTACTCCTGAACTGTGAGAAAAAATTGGCACCTAGATGTCTCATGCACCACCGGCTCTGCAAGTCAAGCCATGGTGTTTCTTCATCGGGACCGGCCTCTTTCAGCGTCTTCACCGCCCTCAGTATACCAGCATGCCTATCATGAATGATGCAAACATTCGACCTCTCCTTCACAATTGCTATCTTTAACTGTTTGAAGAACCACAACCAGCTCTCCGTGTTTTCGCTCTCCACAAAAGCAAATGCCAGTGGGACGATTTGGTTGTTTCCATCCTGTCCAATGGCCGTCAAAATCTGACCCCTGTACTTGCCTGTCAAAAATGTTCCATCCACACATAACACCGGTCGACAGTATCTAAATGCTTCGATGCATATGTTAAACGAGAAAAACACTCGTTCCAAAACCTTCACAGTGGAGTCCTCCGCAAACCATGAGTCTTGGATATCAACATAGGTGCCCGGATTTCTTTCCTGCAATGTGTGCAACATACGGACAACCGAGTCGTACGAGTCAAAGAATGACCCAAATCGCGTCTCCAATGCCTTCTACTTAGCCCTCCAGGCCTTACCGTAAGATATGTTGTACTTGTATCTCTGCTTCACTGTCTTCTGGATAGCCTTTACCTCCATAGCTTTGCCCTCGACTATCTGTGTATGAAATAGTCGAGCTACGAGAGTGGAACTCAGGTTCTTATGATCCACCAACTGGTTCCTAATAATACATGTGTGCTGCACATGGTCGCTCACCACCCAGAAGGTGTCATTCTTGCGGTGGTAGCCATGCACCCTAGCGGGACATCTCTCGTTGGTACATTCCACTGTTAAATATTTCTTGTTTCACGCGACTGTTTTAAATACCCTCTGCATGGACATTGCCCAACTAGTTATTGCATCCTGAAGACGTTGCTTGTCGGGATATAATGAACCGACTGAGATGCTGTTCGGGTGATACTCCCATGCCGAATCGTGCCCCTCGTTCACTCTCATTAAATTTGAGAAGTCCTGATTCCATTCTTTCGGAATCGGGGCCTCATCCTGATCATCTTCTTCATCTTCTTCATCTGAGTCAGATGAATTAATATCATCAGCATCTCCATCAACATCTTCAGCTTCCATCTGCTGCTGCAAAACCTCATCTTCATCGTCTGAAAATATCTCGCCACCTGCATCATCTGCCGCTGCACCTAATGCATGACTGCTCTGCCCTGTTTCATACCCAATGTCGTCGGCATATGACATGGCCACATCAGGCTCATCAGCTGGTTGCATGCTCTGCCAAGAACCAAAACCAATTGTCAGGTTGCTGTGGCTTGACTCAGCCTCCCCTCCGATAGTAATCGGCTTCGCAACCACAAGGGCGATCGGGGATGTTTGCCGCCGCTCACACCCTTTCAACCAGCCCACCCGCTGAGAGGTACGCTCTATCTCTTTCAACTGACAATATATATTGCTAGTTGAGTTGCTCCACAATGCTTGTAAGCTGACAGTGTACAGCTTACGATCCCATCCTAAGAACACCATTAACATCCTCTTGAATTCCCCAATACGCATACTCTGAGGATCAGTGAACTCCACCTCATGATACTCAAAGTCACTAAGATCAGCTCCAGCATCACTGCTACGGACCGCACCGTACCCATAATGAATAACAAATCTAACTAATCCAGACATGACTCCTGCTACATAAAAAATCCTACTTCCGTCAACTACACCGCTAAAATATATATACACAAAATTACACTACCACCATTTGAGAATAAGATTTTTACCCTCGTAGCGTGCGAACCACCACCTCAAAACTTGCTCACGTCACACCACTTCCAACGCACCGGAATCAACAAGAACACTATAACCTGGAGAATACAAAAACAACATCAACAACGCTACATAATACAACAAGAACACTAAAACACCTACAATTTTTTTTTACACAAACTACATCTACATGCCACTATACGCACCATAAATATTTCTCCATAATTAAGCCCATATCTCTACACCGCTAAACTATATCAACAAAAAATACACGACCACCGTATGATATTAACATTTTACCCTTGAAGCTTGAAAATCACCACATTGCAACAGCCTCACGTCACACCTCTTGTGCAGCTACGAAATCAACCTGTAGAACACAAGAACAACAAGAACAATATCAAGAACAGATGAACAGCTACAGGAAAACTAACACCAACTACACCTAAATGCGATGAAATGAACCAACGAAATTTCTCCTAAAGCTAACCCATTTGTAGATCGGGCTATCCTCTACTTCTTGCAACAAATTTCACTGATTTTGATCAAGAAATGCTCTCAGAATCGAAGAAATAAGATTTGAGAATGAGAAGGTTGAGCTGCAGCTGAGAAAGAGCAAAGAGAGAAGAACACAGAGAAGCAACGGGCGAGTTGGGGGGAGTGGGGGTGCCGCGCGGGGGCGCCGACGGTTTTACCGCCCTGCATGCGGAGAAGTCGCATCCGCCGGATGCGACAGCAACATCTCGAATCCGCCGGGCGCGAGAACTTTTCCAGGTGGGCCAACGTGCCAGCTTTCTCTCCACTTGAGTCCGACAACGTCCTCGATTTCCGCTTGTCGCATCCGCCGGATATAATTCCGGCTAATCGCGTCCGGCGGTTTTAATGCTGCCCTAGTTCTGTAATTAACTACTAATTAATGCTACATTTAAAAAAGCTGAAAAAAAGTGCAATATAAAAAAAAATTCGCCGGAAGAGAAGCGTTTTCCTTTCTCCAAGCTTTTGCCGACTCCTGCTCTCCATGCTGCTATGGCGTGCCCCTCCGCCTGATCTCCACGTTGCGCGAGGAAGGTCAAAAAGGGGCAGAGCAAGAGTAGCTCCGCTGCCTTTTTCCCCTGCCCTGCCGCCGCCCGCCTTCTCCTTCCTCTTACTCACTGCTGACCGCTCATCCTTCCGGCGAGAGGCAGAGCAAGAGGATCTATGCCACCTCTGCCCCCTGCCCAGCCGCCGCCCGTCTTCTCCTTCCTCTCCCCACTTACATCTTCCACGGTCCTCGGCTATGGCCCCCGTCTACTATCCCCGGCCACCACAACCCGCCACCGTTCCCAATGCCTCGCTGGACAGCGTGCACGCGGCATGCCCTTGCTCTTCTCGGCCCAAATGCTGCGGCCGGCGGGTCTCTCCAGAAATTTCACCGAGCGCGCTATCCCTCCTGTCTCACCCAGTCACAGCGCCCCACAGGCCCCGCCTGCGGGTTTGTCCCAAAATTTCCCCGACTGCGGCATCCCTTTCCACCTCGCCGGATTTCCACTTCGCCAAATTTCCACGGAGAGGTCCGTCGCCGTAGGCAGTGAGGATGCTACACGATCTACCGGAAAAGCTGCTGCGCTCCAACGACCTGCTCCATTAGGACAAGGTACCACCAGTTCTGAAATTCAAAAGCTCCAGCCATATACAAGCGTAAAGATAGTTAGAGATCCTACCTAACTGATGTTAGCTAAGCTTAATAATACAGCCTTCTGTCCTGATGTTAGCTGCAACTAAATAATAGATGACAGGCTTGTATTGAAGTCCCCAAAAGTGTTATCCTCATATCCATCTCTTCCTGAATTATGTTGATCAAACACATCGCGATTTATGTGGTTCATAGCATAAGTTGCTTATGTAAGCTACCTGTGCAATGGCTTTTTGCTGTGTTTTATCACTTGTCGGCTCTACCATTCTATTTTTACATATCCATGTTTTCATTCATATCTGTTTCAGTATGTGAACATTACTTATTTTTTGCTACCTGTGAATAAAAGTTATTTTAGCTGCCATGGTAGATCGGTGCGCTGAACAGTTCAGCATCAAGATTAAATCTTCAAATACAGCTTTGAAACTCTTATATTTATCTTGTGGCAGGGATTTCATACCTATGTTAGATCTGGTGGCCAGAGACAGACTGCCGAATGGTACCAACAGAATGGCATAGAGGTAGTTATGAACTTATGATACTATTGTCCTTTTTTGTCTAGTGACTTAGAAAATACAAGGATCCCCTTGGTTTGTAACCATATCTCATTTCTAAAAGGTGCTCTATGAAGATCCATTTGCAGCATTTGATGGCAAAATGCCTTCAGATCCAAGTCCGACAACTGACAAAGGTAGTTTTATTATATATCATACATCCTTGCTTCCGGTTCTTGCGACATTTGATATTTAATTGTCTGGTCTGTAACTCTGAATCAGACCAAGTGAACGAGCTTAGCACGCGTCTTGGCGACCCCTAATATTTGGTGTTGGCGTCATTTGCAATAAATGGCCAGAGACAGACTGCCGAATGGTACCAGGAGATTGGCATAGAGGTAGTTATGAACTTATGATGCTATTGTTCTTTTTTTTGTCTAGTGAGTTATAATCTGCGAGATAGCAAGTATGGGTTGAGTTTTACAGATACATAGCATAAATTGCAAAATTATAATTTTTTTGTATATTTTACCTTGTGGGAGATAGTCATATGTGACATCATCTATTATATGTTTAGGTTCTATTTCTTCATTCATTAGTTCAGAAACCGGAGATAATGTCGGATATCTAGAAACCAGAGATAATGAAGGGATGGTAGGTGATGGCAAGGGATTATCCAAAACAATTGTTTTAGATGCTTTTTTTAAAGGCCGGTTATCAAAATCCTCATCAGTGGTTGAATCAACATTGGGATCCATATTCTACAATAATAAATAATAAGAATTTCATACTCAGATTGTTCAAACAATTATTAAAAATGAATGCATAAAAAGTGGTGTTGCTATTTGATAGTATCTTTATCAGGAGAAGTGATTACCGTATCATGTATTGTTGCTATTGCAGGCGATGCGAGACCAAGCAGTGCGGATTGAGAGTTCGGATGACTTGGCGAGTCGCTTTTGCTGTCAATGGTGCTTGAATTGGTGTTGGTGGTGGCGGGGCTGGTGACAACGATGGGAACCAGATCATGGTTGACTGGCGGGCAGGAGGAAGGTTTGGTTTTGGGTGATGGTTGGCTGCTGATGTCTGACAGGTTATCCTCATGTTGTTCTTGGATGCTGGTGGTGGCGGTGCCGACGACAACGGTGGGCAATGATAGATCAAGGTTGATTGGCGGGCAGGAGGAAGGTTCGGTTTTGGATGACGATTGGCTCCTGATGTCTGACAGGTGATCTTCATGCTGCTCATCTCTTTTGAGGCGAGACGGGAGCAGGGCTTCATCTCTTTTGAGGCGAAACGATAGCGGATTTCTGGCGAAGTGGGGAGAGGTGTCAGCAGAAATATTGGTGCTCCGATGAGGTAGTCTGAGTCTCTTTTTATATGCGTCTCCATGGGGTCTAATCCAGCAAAGTTCCCGTCGGAGTAGGATAGTTTAGATCGAGGAGAGTTGAGATGGAACTCTGTTTTGTGAACTGGATCTGGCTTAGTAGAGTTGTGGTCGTACTCTGTTTTATGGAGTTACTCTAGGAGAGTTTAGATCAAACTCTGTTTTGTGAAGGTCTGGGCATAGTAGAGTTGTGGTCGTACTATGTTTTGTGGAGTTACTCTATTTAGGGCCGAATAATTCTTTCATCGGTTTTATTGACATACGAAGATTTTTGCGCTGGTTTTTATGGAACGGGATCGCTATGCCTACGTAGTTTTTTGATGTATCGGGATAGCTATGGCTGCGGGATCGCTATGCCTACGAATAAACATGTTTTTTTACGTACCGGGATCGCTAGGGCTACGGATAAACATGTTTTTTTGACGTATAAAAATTTCTTTGACGAACGATCTGGTTTTTTGACGTACCACAGTTTGTGAACCATCATGACCTCTAGCAATCTTATTAGTTGACTAGTTAAATGCCCGTGCGTTGCTACGGGCTACGAAAAATTAGACACATCGGTTAAATAATTAATTTAATAGTTGCATTATGTTTTAGTAAATATATCAACATTAAAAATGCAAATACAACTATATGAGTACTAACGGGCTCTTTTTCAACACATAAATAATAATCATCCTTCTCGGGATAGGTGTCTTTTGGTATCTTTAATGTAAATACAACTATAGTGTACCGAGACTATTCTCAAGTTTAGAGGACATTCTTATTTTTTTGGGTCGGTCAAGGTCTCTTATATCAAAGCTTTCTAATAGTTTTTCTGTAAAGCCCCCACAAAAGCAAATAATCTCCATTGAATGACACATTGTGATATAAACACCGCTTCTTACATGCCTGCATTGTAAAACAGGAAGGTCAATGCAATTGCTCTATCAATAATATCTTTGTATTATATATTTATGCACTTCAAAATCAGTTAAACCACATAGGGTCCTGCAAATTTCAAACAATGCGTCGGAACCTGATGCCAAATAATCAATTTTCCAAACACCTAGCCTGCAACAACCTATAGAGATTAATCTCTCCCCATCTCTTGCTGAATATACAGTACAAGGTTACCTTAATTACCAGTCAACCATAGAAATAAGTAAATATTGAACATTTGTTTACCATGATCTGACCGAACAGCGTAGATCACCAACAACTAAGAAAGCATAGCAGTAACCTTGGCGATACATACATTATCACAATTGAGTATATGGTTTTTCATATTATTTTGATAAAGCAGTAATTTGAATATTCAGATACAAAATTAACATCAGACTACATGAATCTCACAAAGCTAATAGATGGAGAAATCTAAGTTCCCACAAGAAATCTGTAACCACAAATCAATGAGCACCACCTAACCACAATAGAGCATAGCGTTCTTATTGATCCAGTCCTATATATTAGAGCGTTACTCAAGTCAACCAATGATGGCACATCTAGTAAAACTGATCACAACAGTAAGCCATTTTTTCTAGTTTATGTACCAAAACGAACTCGTGAGATTGCAAGGAAAACGAGCTAGAAGGTGCCTCCATTGTTGGATCACAACGAACTGGAAGAAAAGTGTACTGTGGTCGCAATAAGCGAGTTGGCCTCCGTTGTGACAGTTTTGGGCAGTACGACTTCCCCATCCCCCGTCAGCCTATAGAGGAGAAATACCCTCCATTGCCTCAGCTTTCCTGCAAACTTTCCGCCACATTTTGATCAATCAGCCACCAAACCATCAACACATTCCGAATTGAGACGAAAATGGCGAAGTTTCGTCTCCCGTATTGGTGAAGAGCGTGGAGGCCTCCTGCAATGTCTGCTTGGCGCCGTCAAGCCCGCTGCTTGGTACCTCATGTTGGGCTTCTCGGAGACGATCGCCGAGTGGAGCCCCGGGCGGAGCTTAGCCCTCTCCACGCCTCGCTCGTCGTCCTCGTCCCCGTCCCCACTGTCCTCCCCAACATGCTCCTCCTCTCTCCTGCACGCAAAGCTCTATGCTCACTCGCGACAAGAAATAACATCCGCCGCAATCCTGAAGCCAATCGTCGCTGGCTTCATTCCCACGCGCGGCCAAGAGCCCTTCCTTGCCCGTTCCCGATGCCGGACCTGTCCGCCTATATCCGGACCATCCCAGCTTGTCACACTAAGCAAATCGTCGCCGGTTCCACCTTGCGCTACGCCGCGGGTGCCCTGGTGGCCTCACGCCACACCATCCCCCGTCAACGCCGGTGCCCCGCACCACGGGGCTCCCCCTCGCGCCCCCGGCAGCGGTCGCCGCGGCCGAGCTTCCCGGAGCTTCCCCCGCCGCCGGCAGTCCCCAGCACCGCTCGCCTTCCACTCCTCCGGCAGGCTCCCACGCCGGCCCTCCTTCCCCGCTCGCAGGTAGGGCCTCGCCCTCGCCCCGCTCCTCACTCCCGGAGCCTGGCAGGCCTCGCGTCGCCCCTCTCCACGCCTAAGACCCGGCTGCTCCCCCGTCGGTGGACTGACCCAAGCGCTGCCGCCCGACTTCCCCAAGCGCCGCCGCCGGGTTCCCATTCGCCCTCCCCCCTAGTCGTCCGATGGCAGAGGCGCAGAGCTCCGGATCAAGGTGTTGTGGTGGAACACGCTCCGGCTTCCCCCGGCCGCGACATCAAAGAGGCTCGGAAATACGATTTTTTTACGTACGAAGGATACGGAGGCGGATCAAACTGGTTTTATTGACGTACCAAACTGGTTTTTTGACCTACCACGGTTTTTAAACCATCACGTCCTCAAGCCGTATTATTAGTAGAGATAATCAACCATCTACACTTAAAGGTTCTTATTATATTAACACGGAGGTTTGGCTCATAGGTGCCACCCACCCCCATAGATCCACCGCACAATTTTGCTTTGAGATATGGGCATAAGATAGTGAAAAGAAAAAACTGAACTCAATCAATTTGAAACATGTCAATATACATGTCTGTCTACCTGACATGGAACCGTGTTTTGTGGGGCTGAAAATTAAAGTCTGGCACACGAATTAAATAGTCACCGCAGACAGGAGCTTGGCAGCAACATGGAAGGAGGTCAGCAACTTGTCGCCGACTCGCCGTCGGCCACCAGGGTCTCCAAGAGGGCAAGTTCAACAGCATGGGAGAGCTCGTGGGGGCTGCATCGATGCTCAACGCCATGGGCGTCGCCGGCGAGCTCCAGGCAGGTCCAACTACTTTCAGAGCAGGAGATTGGGGATCTGCAGTGTCGTGAAGAACATGCATGAAATCCTAAAGCTGTAAGAACTGAAGAAGGAAGATGAACAATGTGGTGAGAGAGCCGACCAAGGCAGCTAGCTGCCTCCCAACGGACATAAATAGTGCCGACGATGCCTAGTACATGAATTGAATTTGTTTAGAACTCTGAGCTTTACATGTATGTGTACCAAACTAGCAATCCACGAGCACAGGGGGGAGACCAGGACGAGGCGTCGGTGAACCGTGTCGATCTGGGCAGCGTGGGGCATGGGCTGCCTGTGAAGAAGGAAGAACAGAGGCCAGCTTCGTCCGCAACGGCGGCACCCGCCTGACCTTGCTCCGGTGCTCAATGACCTGGTCATCACATGATGTTGCAGCTCCCCCGATGCTGCTCGCGGCCAAGCAGTCGTGGTGCTCCCGACAAGGCTACTCATGCGAGCAAGCCTCAATGGAACTCCGGCGATGCCCCGCAGGATAAGGACCTGCACTTGGTGTGTGCCTGCTGTCAGCGTGGTGCGCCCCAATTCCTCATCGTCCCCATGGGCAATTTGCCCGAATCCAGCCGCTATGACCCGTGTTCCCCGGCTACTCCACCGCCGTTGATTACCTAGTCCCATCTCGCACCTAGGCTTCCCCACACCTTCCCAGGACTGTCGTCTCCATCCCATCAAGTCACCGGCAGTCGCACCGCTGCCGACCTTAACCGCCGCCTGCTACCCCAGCTCTCCCGTCTCGTACTACACCACCGGATTCCGCGAGTGTGGTTGCCGGAGGAGGCTCGCCAGCCACGGCGGCGCTCCGGTAGGCACGATGAAGAAAGGGGAATAATTTCTTGAGGTTGCGGGAGAAGAGAGCAAAGTTCGATAGGGTTGATGAGGTAGCTGTGGGCCTAGCATTGGAGGAGTACAGAGGTATACGGTGTGAGGCTGCTCCTATACACTAAGATACATAAAGGAGAAAATGTAGGGCTTGGACAGGTGTCCACCGGAGCTATCGGTGGGGTGGCACCCGGGTGCTCCTCTGCAATTCTCTTACTATTATATTCGTTATCAAAGGCTAGCGGTATGAACTTTTTTTTTAACGGTAGCGGTATGAACTGTTGTTGGCATTGTAAAGTGGATACAACCAACAAGCATATTTCATCCTCGTCATAGCGTACAAACCATGTGTTTGAGCCAAAAAAAAAGAAATCTTGACCAATAGAAACGTGTGTATAAATTTCTGAGAGGCACACACAGTCCCACACCACTACGAAGTATGAAGCTATCTATATATATTGCCCGACATTTGTTACTTATTAGATTTGTGAAAGTCGTCGATTGTACTCAACGATCTGGAATATCTTAATTAACATATGTACATATTCTTCCAACCAAACTATGTGAACTCGCTGGAAACATCCATTTGGCACACTTAAGAGACCTAACATTTTGAGGTAATTGCACTGGTGGTACAAAACCTTGTTTATTGTGTGCAATTTCATACAACAACTTGTAAGTTGTGTTTTGGTGGTACAAAACCTTGTCCATCGTGTGCAAAATCAGTACAATCAAACCGGGGGTTGACATGTGGCGTCATTTTTTTCAAAAAAGCCCCTATAATTTTCCGTATTACACATATGACCCTTGCGTCGCTGGGTTTCGAACCCAAAATCACGTGACTACAACAAAGTAGACAGAAACCACCAGAGCTTGCTAGGATCTCTGTTCATTTAATGACCCTTATTCTTTTGTATCTGAAAAGCGCACACGCGAGTACCACCAGTCACAGAAAAAATAATACTCCCTCCGTTTCAAAATATAAGATGTTTTAGCTTTGTGAAGCAAATGTATTTAGACATCTTTTAGTGTGTAGGTTCACTCGAATGTACACACTAAAATATGTCTAGATACATTTGCTTCATAAACCTAAAACATCTTATATTTTAAAACGGAGGGAGTACAAATTACTCAAAAACTAAAGCCGATTGTAGCGCTGGGTTTTGAACCCAAAACCAGTTGCCTTTTTTTAGGTACCTAAACCAGTCGCCTGAAACAGGGTGGCGCAACAACTACCGCCCATCTATTAACATGTTACCTCCTAGGCGGTAGAAAACATATATCGTATGGGAAATGCTGTTTTGATTTAGGGTGCATATGCTCTTTTTATTTAAAATATATTTTTTAAAATATGAAAAAAAATTGGAACAAAAATTTTACGCGTAGATCTTGACATTCTATGTGCACATCACAAAGTTTCGTGGTAAATTGATATTTTTAGTGCTCTGTGTAAAAAAGGCAAAAACATGTAACGTGTTAACTCTTATTTTAGCACAAATTTTTATCTTTTTTTACCTAGTCCACACGAAATGTCAGTTTTTCGTGAAACAACTTGGATGACGTATAGGTTGCGAAGAAGTCCACGCAACATTTTTTTATTTTTTTGCCAATTTAAAATATGTTTAAATTGTATTTTAAATAAAGGGTGCATATGCACCCCACATCCAAAACGCCTGCACATTTGATATAGGGTGCATATGCTCCATGTATTCAAAAAACACATTTGAAAATATGAAAAAAAATTGAATGAAATTTTTTTGTGTACATCTCGACATTCTACGTAGGCATGACCAAGTTTCACAGTAAATCGATATTTGTAGTGTTGTGAGTAAAAAAGATTAAAAAAATGTCTCATGCAAACCCTTATTTTACCACTAAATTTTGTTTTTTTACTAGCCCATGGGAAGAGTCGGTTTTTGTGAAAAAAAAAAATTCTCATGCATAGGTTGTAAAGATATACATGCAACATTTTTTTGATTTTTTTTTACAATTCAAAATATGTTTAAATTGCATGTAAAATGGTGCCTTCAAAATCTAAATTAGAAACACCATTTTAAGTTCTCTCTCCTCCATGGCTGGTCCTCTAAAGCTCCAAATTCTTCCGTATCATTTTGGAATGTCAAAGCTACATCTAATTTCTCTCTCTTTCATGATGAGGAAGTGCATCTCGAAGCTCAGTGTGACTGAGGCGACGACTGCTGCTCATCTACCATGTTCAGCGTAGATCCTTTTAGGAGATAATAACAGGGAGATTTTTAGGCGAATCGCCAGATTACACCAGCGCTGTGGTGGTGGGGATGAGTAAGTCGATGCGGCCACGCATGAGCTCAAAGTCGGGACTCGGGAGACGCGATGAACGAGCACGTTGCTGCTGATCGCCGACGTCTGCAGGTTGATATCTTTTTTTTTCTGGCCACGTTGATATCTATTTAGTCATATGTGCGCTTCTCACATGTACAAAATAATAACGGTCATTGTATAGATAAAGATCCTAGGGAGCTTCAGTGGTTCCGACGATTTTGTTGTAGACATGTGGTTTCAGGTTCGAATCCCAGCAGCGTAGTCCCTGTACTTTCTGACAAAATTAATTCTCTCTTTCTATACTCTAACCGGTGGAATCCACATGTGTTAGGCAGCGCTAGGATTATATGTGAAATACAGAAATTTTTTTGAAAAAAAGTGACGTCACATGTCAGCCCCTAGTCTGATTGTACTAATTTTGCACATGGTGGACAAGGTTTTGTACCACCGGAACACAACTTACAAGTTGTTGTATAAAATTGTACATGGTAGACAAGGTTTTGTACAACCGGTGTAATTACCTCTAACATTTTCCATGGCCGTCACGCTAAACGTTTTATTTCGAGCTAACAACTTAATTTAGATCGCCGTGCGCCTGCTGAATCATTTGTAAGTTGGTGAACTAGGGTGTTGTACTGTTGTTGTTTTTTTATATACGCAAAAGCTACCAATGTCAGTGGACGTGACGCGTTTGACTCTCGTGTGCAGGTGCTGACTCTAGAGATTGTCCGTCGGATTCGGATCCGACGGCCTTTGTATCCTAAAACCACATCCGTCGAACGCGTGGGAAAGCCGGCAGCGACCAACCCCACGACACGCCTTCTTCTTCTTGGCATATTCAAATACTTGCCTCTGCTGAAACGTTGCCGCCGCCAGCCTCACGTACAGCCATCAACGATGCTCCCTCTCCAGGCTCTCCTCCTCTGCCTCGTCGCCTCCGCCACGCCGGGCCACGCGACGGCCGCCGACGTGCCGCCCTCCAACAAGCTCATCTTCATCCTGGCGGGGCAGTCCAACATGGCGGGCCGGGGCGGCGTGACGGGCGCGCGCTGGGACGGCATCGTCCCGTCCCCGGACTGCTCGCCGTCCTCCTCCGTGCTCCGCCTCTCCCCCTCGCTCCGGTGGGAGCAGGCGCGGGAGCCGCTGCACCGGGGCGTCGACGGCAACCGAACCTGCGGGGTCGGGCCCGGGATGGCCTTCGCCAATGTCGTGCTCCGCTCCAGCTCCGGCCGTGACCTCGTCGTGGGCTTCGTGCCCTGCGCCGCCGGCGGGACAAGGATCGCGGAGTGGGCAAAGGGGTCGGAGCTGTACGCGGCGATGGTGCGGCGGGCTCGGGCGGCCGTGGGCGGCGGCGGCCGGATAGGGGCCGTGCTGTGGTACCAGGGGGAGAGCGACACGGTCAGGCTGGCGGACGCGGACGCGTACGGGCATCGGATGGGCTCGCTCGTCGCCGACCTCCGCGCCGACCTAGCCATGCCGGACCTCCTCATCATCCAGGTTGGACTCGCGCCAGGGCACGGGCTTGGGCAGTATACCGACGTCGTGAAGGAGGCTCAGAGAGGATTAGCAATTCCGAACTTGAGGTTCGTCGACGCCATGGGGTTGCCGCTCGAGGACGACCAGCTGCATCTCAGCACCCAGGCTCAGGTCCAGCTCGGGCATATGCTGGCTCAGTCCTATTTGGATCATGGTACAACTAAGCCCCTGCCCTTAGGTAGTAATACATCCACACACTAGTTCTCTATGTACTTGTCACTTTTTTTTAGCATCATCATATATTTACTTCTCTCTCTTTTTCTGTGCTGCTAGGGCATGCGCATTCTGGATCACCAACACAATGGTGGCTCCAAATTATGCTGGCTTGTTACTTCATTTTCCTTTGAAGTTAGCCATGAAGAATTGCAAATGTACATTCTTCACATGAAACAGAGGAAGTGCGCAAGAAGAAGAAACCACCCGGCGGCTCTTGCACATAAGACATAACACACTATACCGACATACTGATACTTGCAATGTGATCCCCATAGAAGATTCATTACTATGTCAGGTCTAAAATCGCAATCATATGACTGAGTTTTATTCTGGTACAGCTGTGAAGGGGGCCTTTTTTTTCGATCATGCTTGTGAGCAGCGTTTTGGCTCTCAGAGTGCATACTTCCCCTTTATTTAAAATGTATTTTAAACAAATCTAAAAATTTAAAATATTCTAAAAAAATCATGCGTACATCAACGCATTCTAAGTGTTCACAAAGTCATTTAAGGAAAAACTGGCCTTTCATACAGCATGTTTAAAAAAACTGGGGCTAAAATAAGACTATTCATGAAGCATTTTTGTATCTTTTTTGCAGAGGTGATGAGAAATGTCGCTTCTTCATGAAACTTTATGTGAGCAGATGTAATGTGAAGATATAAGGGCAATTTTTCCCAAAAAATAAGATTTTAAAAAAATAATTGGGTAAAGGGAGCATTATTGAGGAACATGATAGAAAACAAAACATTATTTAATTTGTCCTGCACAAAACCCAAAGATGTATATATGAAGATGCAGTACGATAAATTGGACCTAGATTAAGTAACCAAGTAGTGTGGAGGAGATTCGGTGAAGATTCTAAACGCGGCGATCCCCACAAATAGGTCTATGTGTATCCCTCCCAGCAGCGAGGATGAATTTCGTTTTTTCTCCTAGGATCGCAAGGATGATCCCTTTGACAGTATATGCATGTATGTGTCACCTATCCAGAAGCTCTCCAGCATCCAAGACAAAGTACGTTCAACCTCACAATCTATGTGGAAAAGAGGGAGAGAGCAAGATAGGAGGGGGCAACTCGCAAGCCTTTGGTGTTGGGAGAGGGGGGGGGGGGGATTCCCCCTCACTTTATATAGGGGAGGGGAGGTGGCCAATAGATTAGGTGGTTCCCCAAGGGTCCGGGCACCAAGGAGGGAGGGAGTCGATAGCATCAACCCTAGCTAGCTGTCCCCTCTCTTCTTGCCCTCCAAGTAAAGGGGGCGTCCTATATGGGTTGCTCCCTTTGGCCCACGTGCAACCCCTTTGTGGGATGCACTTTCTTTACTTTAAATAATCATATTAACTACTCCCTCTGTTTAGAAATATAAGATGTTTTAGCTTTGTGAACAAACGTATCGAGACATCTTTTAGTGTATAGGTTCGCTTGAATCTATACACTAAAAGATGTCTAGATACATTAGGTTCACAAAGCTAAAACATCTTATATTTCCAAACGGAGGGAGTATATTTCTATTTATTCAATAATTCCTAAAAACATATTTCATCTTTCAGAACATTTCCAATCCTCCAAAACTATTTTGGACTACGAAATTTTTTTTGGTTCCTCTCTTTTGAAACTATTTTGATAACTCCGAAACTATTTTGAAGAAACCCTCACATGCTCCTAACACACCTCACTAGTACAAAGCAACGTTATGGACATGGGTCAAAAACCCCATCTGCAACAAAAAAAAAAGGTCCCATTACCCGATACTAATCGCTAATGTGAATCCATAACAATTGTTTTTTATGTTGTTTCCCACACAATATGGGTAACGATTACAAATAGACCACCACTTAATTAAGATTCATCAGTCACGAACATATACTAATAGTTGTTTATGACAAGAACTGTACATTACAAAGAAACCTAGCAACGGCATGCAC
Source organism: Dactylis glomerata (assembly GCA_007115705.1). Lineage (NCBI taxonomy): Eukaryota > Viridiplantae > Streptophyta > Magnoliopsida > Poales > Poaceae > Dactylis > Dactylis glomerata. Next base: position 2,015,220 of record QXEO01000099.1, read on the forward strand.
AATTGCTGGAGTCCACCTCCTACATCTAGATTCCCATCGCTGCCATGCCCATCTCTACAAAATTATATCCCAACGTCGCCGACTCCTATGTCCTCAAGGCTGTCGGATGTTCACCATCTTCTATCTAGGCATACTGTACAAAAGTCCTTCTCCCATGGACTCCAAGGCTGCCGGATGTACACTCGTATGTCTTCACGGCCACTGCATCGTCACTAGGATACTCATTCTTAAGGGCTTAATATATAGGGAGTGTTACTCAATTAGAACGAAGAGATGATATATACTAAGCAATTGAACTCAGTACTCTACATTGTTTAAGCTCTGCATTGTTCACATTGATTAGAGATAATATACATGGGGGGCTAGGATTAGTTTCCCCGTGCGATAGATTCTGAGCGATAGGGAAAAGGCGACCTCCCGCTCCCGAAGCTGAAGTGAGCCCCGGCCACCGTACACACCGCCGTGGCCATTACGGCCACGGCGGCCGTAGAACCCACGCCGCTAGCCACTCCGACTACGGCGGCCACTACAAACGCGCCACTGGCCACCCCGGCCATGGCGGCCACCTCAAACGTGCCGATGGTCACTCCGGCCACGGCGGCCACAGCACCCATTGTCACCACAGTAGCCTTTGGAGCCACGGCGGCCGCTGCGCCTAAGTCGCTAGCCACTCCGGCCACGCCGGCCACTAGGAGCACGACGCTGGCCACTACGTCCACGGCGGCCTTGAGTGAAAACCCTCGGCCAACCGTAGCGGTGACTCAGGACACCCCCGCGTCGGGCTCAGGCGGAGCGCGGCGGCCGTTCCTTCCGGGGAACGACGGGCGCCAACATGGCCAACCATGGGAACCCACAAGACCCTCAAGCTCGCTGGGCGCGCAGGGACGAGCAACCCCCATCGACGCCGCCGCCAGTCCTCAGATAAGTCCACATCAGAAACTACCTTCACAAACCACCGTTGCATGCCACCCACCTGCATCCATGCATTCTAGTCTTTGGGCCACGCGGTCCGGCCTTCACCGGGACCCGGAGCGCCGCCGTTTCTCTGGTCGTTTCGTTAAGGCCAAGCTTGCTAGTACCCCAGAGACTACCCCTGGAGAACTGTTTGAGGAAATCATGCTCGCAAATTATTTCTGCGGCACGACTAGCTCGTTAAACCCTGCTTTGCATTCCAAAACAAAGGTCAGAGCTTTGCTAGTGTCCAAGGGCGCAAGTTTCTCCGAAGAGCTCGTAGGAAACATCCTCCAGTTCTGGTTCGGAGGAAACGCGCGCCGCCTGTTTTTCAGTTTCCTTGGTACACGAAGGTGTGTTTGAATTTCAAACGGCCAGTGCTGACGTCGCTGCTGAGATCGTCTTGGGCGGGAAATGGAGGATTGGCCCGATTTGCATGCAGTTGAGCTAGTCAACTATGACGCAGAGGCCGTGGGCGCCCTGCATGCTTGCCACGATCGCCCCGAGAGAGACAACGAGGGAACAGCGGTGAACCACCAGGCTAAGTTTCACAGCTCAACTTGCTCTCATAGCAGTATAGCACTCAATTGCCTGACCGACGTGACGACTCCGGCCAATGCTGCACCGCTACACCTTTTCAGTATGCCCCAGAGTCGTCGTCTCCAGAACTCGGTAGAAAGACGGTTTATACCGCTAGCGATACGCTGAGAAGGGCTATTGTTACCTCAACGCTAGCCGTGAAAACAGCGTTTCTACCACAGGAAATAATCATGGCACCGCAGCGGGATATCCTAGACGCCCATGATGCACAAGAACCGAGGCCACTACAAGTCTCGAAGGGAAAAAGGAAGGCACAGGTGCTTGTCGGAGACACTGAAATAACACGTCTGACTACTGAATGGAATAAGGCGGCAGGAGCTGAGTCCTTGCCTAAGACACGTACACCAGCTGCCAGCCCGGCCCCGCCACCCCAGCTTCCTCCATCTTGCTCGACGGCCACACAGGCTCCCTCCTATAAAGAGGTGCTACTCCGCCGCCCAAAGGCCACTCCCCCACCCAAAGCACCACAACGCCTGTTCCTCTCTAAGCCAGAAAGTCTGCACCTCCGTTGTTTCCGCTGCTTAAGCTACCGGCACCGGGTCGTCGACTACTGCGATCCGGTGGTGTGCTGGTTTTGCCGCGCCTCGGGCCACCAGCGAATATCCTGCAAGCTGCTCGCTAGGCTGCGTGCCCAGTCCGGCGCCATGGAGCCGGTGGTTCACGGACGACCTGCCTGCATCGACGTCCACTGCCCACCGGTGCGCGACCCCCATGCTCTGGCGTGCCTGATCACCGTGGAGCCGCCGCGCCACAACCCGGTGCTGTGGCTAAGGCGCGTCTTGCACCAGAGGCTCCGCAACCCGGCGGTTCGCTTCGCCTCGAGCTCATCGGGGGACTGCTTCGCCATCTTCCTCAGGCGTCGTGACCAGCTGGCGGCTATGCGCGCCAGCCTGCTCCGTGTCCAGGAGGACGACGAGATGGAGTCGCTGGTGCGAATCAGGCCTCACGATGGCGGTGATGATTCCTTTACCTTCTCATACAGATATGTTGTATGCCTCACATTCGAAAAGCTCCCTCTTGATTTCTGGGATAGAGAAGGGCTTACCATCGCCACCTCCGGGTTCGCTAGGCTGCTCAGCGTGGAGCATGCTGCTCTGCGTGGCCACGACTACTCAGCAATCTTTGCCATGGTCAAGGTTGAAACGCCATCCCACATTCCGCACCGCCTAGCTTTTCACAAAGCAAACAACAGCGGCAACGTCGCCGATGTTTACATCAACGAAATTTGGGACGCCCGCAACGTCTCTACGCACAACAACCACTCAAACCCCCCTCCACCTCCACCTCCTAGTGCCAGAAACCAGCCACTGACATCTTTCCGTAGAGGCAGCCAAAGTCACCACCGCTCCCACTCCACTAGAGCTCGCTCGGCCTACACTTGGGTCCGATCGGGCACCACAGCCCCCCCACCTTCCCCAAGCCGCCACCAACTCGAGCGCGGCGAGAGCTCCAACTCTGTCTCCCTGCCAGACGCCGCACTAGCGGCTAGCACCGCAAGATACTCTGCAGCCAGGGCGACCAAGGCGCTCGCCACGCCGGAAGTTGCAACCTTGCAGGATCTTATGGCCCTGCTGCACAACGCAGTCAAGTGTATCGCTCCCACGGTAGCCAAGAGGCTGCCAAACTCCACTGCTGCCTTCTCCATCCAAGACATGCCGTCCTTTGAGGTAACCGTCAAGCTCGGGGTGAACAGGGGCTTCCGAGTCCGCATCCCAGTCGGCTCGCCGTCGCCTTATCCACAAGAGGAAAGTACCTTTGGGGTATTTCAGTACAATTTCCAACAAACCATCCCACCAAATCCTAGCACCGCCCAAAAGAGGAGCTTTACCAGGGAAAGCGTCCGCTCCCTGCTCTTTGAACTCTTCCCACAGCAAGATGACGGCGTAAACCCCCTACCCCTACTGCCAGCAATCGAGTGTGTCTCCAGCCCAAAGCCGCTATCTCCAGAGCACCTGATGGGGCCACCTGTCATCCCTTTCACCCTCAGCCAGGGGCCAGCCATGTTCCTGCCCGCACCTTTCTACCAGAGGCTGCCTGCCAAGATTTTCCAGCTCCCCACACAACCTATATGCCCACACCCACTCTACATGCAACTCCTAAACAACAACATAATCCCCAGGTGCAAGCCGCTTTTCAACCCTATGGCCACGCAGCAGATTGCTCTACACCCCTGCTCCCTTGATGCCACTCCAGAGGTCACTCATCACCTGACTGGGGCAATGGTGCCCATGCTGGGCGGCCCCGATGAAATTCTGCCGCAGCATGCCGTGGTGCCGATCGCTGGGACTATGGACAAGATTCAGCAGGCCTCCATGTAGGCCCAAGATGCAGTTGACAGGGGGGAACAGAGCCACAACCCACTGGACGACGACGATATCATCATACCGCCCGCCGGATCCCCGTTCATCTTTGACCTGGGCCGGTGACAATGGGCCAGCCTGCAGATCCAGAACGGGCCAGATCAAGGATCGACCAAAGCCAGCTGATGCTGAGGCGCAGTCCGCGCGTGCAACCTTTCCCGCACGCGGATCTTACGTTCGACCTCTCCGACCTCGTCGAGCTGCCAGATATCAATGAGGACATCACGCAGCTGCCGGTGCAGCCGGTTGCGGTGCTGGACGTGGAAGGCCTACAGCTAGCCGTGGCTAAAGCAGACAGACCAGAGGCTGAGCGGGAGGAGCAGCAGCCAGCAAAGAAAGCAGCTGTGATGGTGACGTACGAGCGGAGGCGCAGTGAGCGCCTCAAGCACAAGATGGACGGGGTGCGCGTCGACTCGGTTGAGCACGCGTCTCACCGCAAAGCGACGTCTGCCGGAGAGTCCGATTCCTTGGTGGGCTCTGCCTCCACGCGCCGCCGCAAGACAAGACGTCTGCTAGATATAGATATCAACAAGCTCGCCCCAATGTCGGTCACCGCCAGCCCGCCAGAAACAGGCATGGATCGGCTGCAGGAGCTCGCAGCTTGCTGTGGGTACATGACAATTGAAGCAGTTGAGGAGGCATTGAACAAACACATGAAGGGCAAGGAAGCCGTGGGTACTAGCAAGCTTAATGAGTAATCGGTTTAGGTTAGATAGGGCTCAGTGTTACAAACTCAGGTTGTTAGTTTGCTTCCAAATTTTTTGTTTTCCTCCAAAGTTGACGAGCCTGCGGCTCAAAGGTCAACATGCACTTTTTAGTTTCCAAGTTTGTAGGACCACAACCTGTAACACTGATGGCCGCATGCATGTTTCCCTTTATGCATTTTGTCTCAGCTTTGAATCATGTTGCATGCTTGCTTTCTTTACCGATTTCGGTCACCTTTTGCTTCTTCGTTTGGGCTTCAGTCATCAGATAAAATGAGGATACTAAGTTGGAATGCCAGGGGACTTGGTGATGATGACAAAAATGAAACAATCTGTAAATCAATTGATGAAGCCAAAGTGGACATAGTTTGCCTGCAAGAAACTAAGCTAACAGATATAACAGTATTCAAAGCGAAGAAATTCTTGCCTGCCAAATTCACAAACGTTGAATATCATCTATCTGATGGGGCATCAGCGGGACTTCTCATTGCATGGAACCCCAGGGAACACAATGTCCGAATATTTGATAGCAAAAAACATGCCCTAACAGTGGACATTGATTCTACCTCAGATGACACAACATTTGTGCTGACCAATGTGTATGCGCCCTGTGACCAAGCGGACCGCTCAACCTTGTTTAACGAGCTCAAGCTAATGCAAGTTTCCATCACAAAACCTTGGGTGCTAGCGGGGGATTTCAACATATACAGATATGTCTCAGAGAAAAATAATTCCAACATAAATTGGGGGGCAATGGACGAGTTTAATGCTTGGATAAACGACATGGAACTAATGGACATAGACATAGCAAACTCCAAGTATACTTGGTCTAAGAAAAGAAGAGATCCAACATTGGTGAAGCTTGACAGGGTTCTGGTAAATGTGGACTGGAGCCAAAAGTACATCTACTCTGAATGTAGGACACTGCCGAGGCAAACATCTGACCACAAGCCACTAGTGCTAGATACATCAAACACAATGCCTAAAAGCAAATGTTTCAGATATGAAGACTACTGGCTGCAGGTAGGTGGTCTAGTGACAATCACAAAGGAAAGATTATCTAGAGGCACCAGACATATGTGGATCGCATCAAAAATCAACCACAGGCTGCGTATGGTCAGGGCAGCAACAAGAGCTTGGTTGAAAGATAACATACACAGGAATATTATCAGAGATAACATTATGCATGTAATCCAATACTTTGATGTGGTTGAAGAATGGAGGATACTTACTGACTACGAGTTTGCACTAAGGGCTGCCTGTCTGGATAAATTACAAAGAATAAATTCGGCTGAATCAAAACACTGGAGGAGGAGAGCAAAGATAAAATGGTGCAAGCTTGGTGACGAAAACACCAAAAAATTTCACACCATGGCTACCTACAGATATAGGAAGAACAAAATGAAGGTGCTATGTCACAACGGAGAAGAATTTTTTGATGACTCAGCAAAGATTGCTATTGCAACAAATTATTTCTCGAGGCTATTCAAGGAGGACAGAAACCGGATTGCAAACATTGACCTCAATCACCTGTACAGTCACAGTAACAATCAGCTACAGCCTTTAGGAGACCCCTTCTCATGGCCGGAAATAGAACAGGCAATAAATAAAGCACCTGCTAGCAGGAGTCCTGGACCGGACGGATTCACAAATGAGTTCTTCAAATTTTATAGCAAGGAGTGGAAAGACGACCTGATGCTTCTGTTCGGAGAATTCTACAGCAAGACGGTTGTGCTGAGCGGGATTAACTTAGCCAACATCATGCTACTCCCCAAAAATGATGAGGCCACAAGCATAACTGATTTCAGACCGGTCTCCCTTCAACACTCCATTCCAAAGCTAATGGCAAAAGTGCTTGCAAATAGGCTGCAGCCAAGGATGAAGCATCTAGTTGATGAAATGCAATCTGGATTCATAAAAGATAGATCGATTGTCGAAAACTTCGCAACAGCCATCGAAATGATACAATGCAGCAACAGGCTAAAACGGCCAGTAATTGTTCTGAAACTAGACTTTCAGAAAGCCTTCGACAGTGTGCACTGGGATGCAATTTTTGAAACCCTTTCTGCAAGGGGTTTCCCAGAGAGATGGATTTGGTGGGTCAGACAGCTGCTGCAAACCTCCATGGCTCAGATCCTAGTCAATGGACAGCTGGGAAAAAAGTTCAGAATAGAGAGGGGAGTAAGGCAGGGAGACCCCTTATCTCCCTATCTCTATATCATTATCGCAGATGTGCTTCAACAGATGATCAGAAGAGCATACAGGGAAGGAATACTACTGCACCCAATACAGAATGGGGCACCACTACCAGTGCTCCAGTACGCTGACGATACCTTGTTAATCCTACATGGATCACCAGAACAAGCAATATATGCTAAAGCACAGCTGGACGCCTTCGCAATGTTCAGCGGACTGAAAATTAATTTTCACAAGAGCACATTTGTCCCAATGCACATGACGCAACAAGACTCTAATGATGTAGCAAATATCCTTGGCTGCTCCATCTCAAGCCTGCCCGGCACCTACCTTGGACTGCCGCTATCGATGAACAAGATCTCCAAGGCAGACCTGCAGCCAGTGATCCATAGAATTGACAAAAGACTACCTGGATGGATCCCTAGGATGCTGGGATCTGGGGGGAGAATACATATGATAAACTCAGTACTATCAGCAATCCCTAACTTCTTCATGGCTTGCATACTTTGGGACAAAGCCAGCGTCGAAGCCATCAACAAGCTGACACGTGCTTTTCTTTGGAAGAACAGGACGGATGTCAAGGGAGGACACTGCTTGCTGGCTTGGGACACCGTTACTCTCCCAAAGGAACAGGGAGGGCTTGGTATTCGGAACCTACTAAATCACAATCAGGCCCTAATGGCAAATCTAGCAACGAAGCTACTGACGGGAGGTACGGGACCATGTTTTCGATGGTTAACAGCCTGGTACCTACAAAACCAAATTCCAGAGGCTGCCATGACACAAGATACTCCTTTCTGGAGGACTATGATTACGCACATCAAAGTGGTTCAGAACACAACAAGATGCACAGCAAACTCTGGCAAAGATATAGCTTTCTGGAATGACGACTGGACGGAGCTAGGAAGGTTGAGGGAAGCCTATCCTGTTCTCTACATGTTTGCAAACAACACAGCATGCTCAGTACAATCTCAGTACCGTGATGACCACTGGATTCTGGATATGCACACACCACTATCTCAAACGGCCGAGATCCAATCACAAAACCTGCTTGCTTACTTGCAGACATATCACCCTACCCTAAATGATGCAGCTGATACCAGAAGGTTGGTTACCACACTGAAGAAACCAACCACAAAGGACTACTACAAGTTAATCTCTGATCATGGGTTGAGATGGCTGCCATACAAATGGGTGTGGATTCCAACAGTGCCAAACCGGCATAAATTCTTCCTTTGGCTGGCATTCCACGGGAGATTAAATACAAGGGATAATATGACGAGGAAGAAATGGTGCCATGACGCCGGATGCGATCTGTGCCTAGCGGTCGAGTCAATAGAACACGTCACGTTGCACTGCAAGTTCTCGAGCTGGGTCTGGGAGAGATGGAACGCAAATGATGCAGCACTGCGCTCCACATCCATACATCAATTCATCCAGGGGGTCCAGGAGAACAAGCAAGGAGTAGCAGCCGAAGTATGGCCTATCTGCTCCGCCGCAGGTATGTTGAATATTTGGAAAATGAGAAATGACAGAATCTTTAACAACAAGAGAGCGAATAGAAGGAAGCTGCAATGCCTTATTGCACAAGACATCACGCTTTGGTCCAGCAGAACGCCGAAGCTGAAAGATGAACTCATGCTTTGGGCCGAGCTAATTCGGGACTAGATTAGGTTTTCAGCTTTCTTTTCAGATTTTCAGATGTATAGCTTCTCTCTGTAGTTTCTTTTCAGTTTCTATCTAGCTCCACCCCCCCACTCTTTCTTTTTCTTTCGGCCATTGGCCAACCACTTGTAAACATAAGGTAGCTTTGTCTACATTCCTTAAATCCAAAAAAAAGAGATAATATACATTATTTCACCTATGTCTTGTCGAAGTACTCAACATTTTTTGCAACCTAGGGATACGCAAAGGACTAATGAACTGGTATGCAGGGAGTATTATTATTATTTGTACTCTAGTGATATATTAAGTCCAACAACATCTCATTTGGTAAGAAAACAAACATTCATTTACCAAATATGTCCATGTTTTATTACCCATTTGGCTTCAAACAAAGAATTTTTTTTTAGAAATGGGGTTTCCCCGGCCTCTGCATCAACTGATGCACACGGCCGTTTTATTAAAGATTTGAGCAACATCTGTAGTTCAAAAGTTTTACAAGACTCAAGCACCACCAGGCTAATAACTAGTCATCAGCTAATGATGCCATTGAGATCAGCCATCTAAATATGGAGTACAAGACTTTGCTAAACATTGTCGATCCTATTAGAATGCTGCCAACCACCCTGGCTGAAGATAGCCTGAACGACCGCCATAAGTCGTGTGCATCCAGTATCCATAAATCCCCGCTGGTCCTCTGGAAGAAGAAGCGCCCAAGTGCTGATCCAGTGCGTAGTTCTGTTGATAACCTGCAGAAAAGAAGAACATTTTGCATTGTTAAAAATAATATCATTCCGGCAATTCCACATTGCCCAGACCAGAGCACAAACTCCAATTCTTATTCGTGCTTTGGCGGATTTGTCAACCCCATTTAGCCAATTTCCAAACATGTTCTTTATATTAGTAGGAGGCGGCATATTAAAAGTGAAGTAAACAACTCTCCATATCAGGCAAGCGAATTTGCATTTAAGAAAGAGGTGTTCTATGGTTACTTCCTCATCACAAAAGGCGCATTTTTTGCATCCGTTCCAATTTATTTTGGCCAAGTTATCCTTTGTCAGAATCTCTTTTCTGTTTAAAAACCACATGAAGATCCTAATCTTTAGTGGCACTTTAATCATCCAAAGATATTTCCTAAGAAATCTTGTGTTTCCGTTTAATAATTCTGCATATAGAGATCTGACCGAAAACTGACCAGAATCCGTCAGTCTCCACAGGAAAGTGTCCTTTTCATCGGTTAGGTGTATGTCCATTAGCCTCTCCACAAGGTGTAACCAGGACAGCCACTTATCTCCAGCCAAATTTCTCCTAAATGAGATATTTAAGCCGTTCTCCTTGATTGTGTTTGCCGAGGCCAGTTTTTTTTTTGTTGCCAAAACTCGTTTCTACTGTTTTGCCTACCTCGTTGACGCTCATGCCGATGCTGACATATAGCAATATGTTTGTTTACCAACGGCTACAACTCTTAATAAGATACACTTTCCTTTTGTACCAAGAACTGGTAACCTATAATACATCAATACTAGATGCCAAGGAAATGAGCATCTATTTTCCCCTGTTGAGTTCCTTTTCTTTCTACCAAGGAGTGCTCAAGAATGAGAGTATATTAATCAAGAAAGTTAAGTGTTAAATATTTAAAATCAGTTAATCGAGTCCTCTGATCACCGGTAAATTAATTAGACTTTCTCCTCTGTCCTAATTATCACTTCAACCCTTCTTCACATTCACTTGTGCTCTTCGCATGCTCCATGCTCTGAGCTGCGCCACCCTAACCATGCTACTCCCATTGTTGAAGGCATACATGTGGGCGCCGCCATCGTCAACAAGCACCACCGGATAAACTCTGGCCATGATGCAGACTCTGCCACCGCCTCCGAAACTCTCCACCGCTGACCGATCAATCTGCACGGAAGCATCATTTTCAATTATGACATAAAGCGCATGAATAACAAGAGAAATGGCAGAGCGTTCCAACCCACCAGAGTTCTCAGAGATATCTTTTTTTCCTTCTCAAGATCAAATTCAAAGAAGCCTCCATAGGCTGGTGTGTACAGTCCTGATCTCAGAGAAGACCTGTGAAAAGAAAGAAATAAAATATTTCTTTATAAGTTTCAGATTCCAAAATGTATGTACAATTTTAGAGATAAAAGATATAAAGGCAAAAACCATATGCACTAACCTCCTTAGATCAGAGCACATGAGGATCATGTAACTTTCCTGTGATTTGTAAACTCTGAAGTGCACAGCAGTGTGCTCATCCATATTGTCAGAGGCCAGGACAACTAATCCAAATGGCCCTATGCCACCATGAACCGATGCATCGGCTTCTCGGCAATGCTTCTCAACATCCAAAAGCCAGGAGGGATCAAAAGGCTCGGCATTATCGATGGATGCCAGCTCAAAATCTACCTCCACATCAGCCTGTTTAAAGAAAATGATGTGCCAGATTAGCTACAGTTGCTCTCAAAAATATGAAACACCTAATATGAAGAATAAATGAATACACTATGGCCCTTTTTTGCCAAAAAGTGCACTTTACATTATAAATAACTAACAGAAGATCTTGCAGCATTTACTGGCATGAAACTTCTTCAAGAAAACTTTTTCTTAGGATGATCAATGCAATCATGTTTGTGCAAATGGAAATACCTGCAAAGTGTCAGTTCCTTTAATCTCAAATAGATCTCCTTTCTTCAGCTCTAGTCCTTGATGCCTGATTTCCTTTCTTCGAAGGGACTTGATTTCTTCAACTGGCCATTGCAGCAACTGCTTGCCATAACTGTCTAACCAAATTGTCCTGGGAATTGCCTAAATGTTATAACAGAAAATGTCAAAGCCATTGCACTTAGTTTCTACAAAAGTTAAATGGTAACTCCAAAACAGTAATATGAAGCAATTTTATTCAGTGAGGGGAAGGTTTTCTTACATGGATTCCAGCCCAACCTTTTGCAACATCCTCTGAGGAACTATCTGTCTCATTTGTCCAACCCCATATGATCCTCCTGCCCTTTTTTGAGTCGAAGAATGACTTTGAAGCATAAAAATTGCCGTAATCAATCCTCGACCACAGTCGGCGGTCATCTAAAACTGTATCTGGCACAAAGGCATCACGTTTCAGATCATAAACCCCGATCATGTACTTGTCACAGGAATCTAGGCTCATTTTGAGGACATGCTTGGCACCATTAGGGATAGCTGCAGATAGGTCCAGTCCACTGTTATTTCCCGGCAATACCGCGAAGAAGTCCGGACACTCCCACATTGAGGAGGCATTGGATGTATATAGTGGGTGGTCAACTCTAGTCCAGTTCAGAAAGTCCTGACTCTTATACAGAAGAGTAGCACCGTAGCCGTTAAGCTCAGCACCAATTGCTATCCTCCACAGTCCATCTGGTCCAATCCAACCGGTTGTTGGATCCCTGAACTGGCTCGAGTTCAAGCCTGGCCCAACCGGTTGGATCACCGGGTTATTGCCTGCTTTGGTCCACTCCCTCAGAAACGGGTCAGACCGGTTTTGGGGAATCACAATGTTTTGGAGCTGACGGTTCTCCTTGTCTGCTCCGGTGTATATGATGACCGGTTGTTCACCAGACAGAATTGTGGCTGAGCCAGTCCAGCAACCGTTTATGTCACTTGGGGTGTCCCGTTGTATTGCAGGTTCTACTGGGATCCAGTTGATGAGGTCTGTTGATACAGAATGGCCCCAAATTATGTTACCCCAGCGGGAGCCATTGGGGTTATATTGGTAGAACTCATGGTACATTCCATTGTAACACATTGGTCCTGAAATTGTTATGAAGGCAGTATAAGATGTAGGAATTCTCAAGCTTTTTATATTAGAGTGAGATATTCGTACCATTTGGATCTTTGGTGTTGAAGTAGATTTTCATGGATCAGCAATTCATCGGATATATGAAAAAAGTGAGAGAATGTCAAGACTTGCAACAGATATACCACTAATAGCATTTAGTAATTGGTAGGAGAAGAGATTCAATATTTTATAACAGCTCAGTAATTCATTACTTTTGGATTTATATAACATATCTGCCTATATATATATTAGAACACATGATTTCTGGAGTTGTAGTTTGGCCTGTTACGGAATGAGAAAATATATCATGCTTTGCTTAGCTGAATGCTTTCTGACAGAAAAGTTACTCTAACAGAAGACATTTTCAGAGAACACTCTGGAAGTAGCATACACCTAGGTGAAAAGATACGTAACACACTATCTAGAAAATCAATTCACTATCTTTGTGCAAGCATCTAAAAAGCATGGCTATCATCATCATACTATAGTGGAGTTACTGAGAATATGTAACTGCTCTGCCTTGCACTGACAACCTATTGTGTACAACATTCAGCAGCAGAGCTGCACAAGTAATGAGCTGGCTACCTACCTACAGCTCACCTGTAACTACTTATCTTTTTTCGAGAATTCTGTAACTACTTATTGACACAAAACATTATGCAATAATAGAAATATCATGTATATCTTAACAGGTTTATTATTCACTATTAGCACAAACAATACTATGGCCAGATATACTAGGTTTAACTTAGCTTCTCCAGTTGAACAAAACACGAACCGACCAATCAGATCACTTGCTTTTTCTTGGAGCAAGAACAAGAAAAGCACACCGAATCACAGATTAACCGTTCTGATTGGCCACAGCCAAAAGTCAACAGGGAAACCAAGAAAGCAGAGAGGAATCAGACAGACATGGACATACCATTGATCCAGTTCTTCGGAGGTTGGAAGTGGTAGGCAGTCCTGTACCTCTTGCTGACAATGGAGGAGACCTTTTGAGACTGGGGGAAGAGGAAGACTCTCTCTCCATTGCTGCTGCAGATGAGGAGGTTGAATGCAAGGGAGGAGAAGAAGAGGACAAGGAAGAAGGCCCAAGCTTGGGCCATGGGGACAGAGGATGAAGGAAGGGGGATTAATTCAGATGGAGATGTGATGTGAGATGAGAAGACTTTGCTAACTTGTTTTTTACGACCAGAGGTGGGCAAGTCATGACACTTGCTTAGGCTGGTCCGGAGAGGGATTCAAAAGTCACTTTCAGATTTTTTTTCCTGGAAGAAATGGGTTCCAGAGGGATGTAATATTTTATTTCCACTTGGTGTTCATATTTAACTCTGAACCTTGCTCTGTGGCAGTGTCATGGAGGACGTACCAGTGTCAGCCCAAGTAAAGCGGTTAAACAAGGGATGTGTTCCCTAGGCTAGAAGACACACTAGTATGGACTACGGAAGCGGGTAGTACTAAATGTGATTTAAGTTTAATTTTTATGTATCCAAAATATTTTAAAAAATATATACAGTAATGTAAGATATTTTAAACATTTTAAAGTAGACTAGATATAGACTAAAATAAATAAACCTATCCACTAAAGTGTGTCTAGATGCATGCATTTACGAAAAAAATAAAGGGTCAACCGAGGGAGTATTTCTTTGCAAAAGAGATTTTGTACGTATGAAATGGTTGAAAGTAAAAAAAAAATAAGTGGGCAGAAAAGAAAGTTTATGTGTCAAAGAATTTCCTCGATCCAGTCTGAGCATTGTTAGTTCTTTTTCTCTCGAAAAGCTGAGCATTGTTAGTGCAGATTTATTTATAAGAGGCTACTGCATCGACTTGCATAGACAGAAAAAAGACGCGTGAAATTAATAAAATAAAGTTAATTACTCCCTCTTTCCCGGTGTGTAGGTCGTGCATGTACTCCTAGATCATCATTTTAATAAATATAATATGAATTTTACAACACAAAAATTATACCATTAGAAACTATATAATCTCATGTTTTCAATGATATATATTTTGTAGTACGTATCTTATATTGTGTTGGCTAAAATGACAATCTAGAGATACACGTAGGACCTATACACCCGGATGGAGGGAGTACGAGAAATAACTTCAGCATCCCTTATGGCCTTATATCAAGCAACCGTAGCCTTGGTCATTTGAACTCTGCAACTAATTATCAGCGGTAAGCCCAAACCGGCTCATTTGCCCTGTTTGATGCCTACATGCACAGGTGGACCCTGAAAATCAGGGTTGACATGGAGCAAACTTGACACCAGCTTGCTCTTTCTTTGGCCGTCTCCATGTGTCTGAATAAGTCATGGCGGCAACAACAAATTTGGCGGCGGTGCATAGCCTCGCCTCCTCACTCCTCAGCTGCACGATCATTGGTGACTCCTTCAAAGCTACTCGGATGGTCTGAATCATAGGATGCGATGAGGAGACCTGATGATCGGTCAAAGTAGGCCCTCGGCTACGACAGAGCGTTGGCATCATCTGCTTGAATCTCCGACGTTGATGTTCGGATTATACGCTTGAGCGAATTGTCCTGGATCAGTAATGGGCGTTCCTGAGCGAGAAATCGTTATGGAGGTCGAGCTACCTGAGGCTCTGTATCCTGTCCGTGAACCTTGTCCGTATTTCACGCGAGCTAGGCAGATCGAAAATCAGTATAGATTGCAAGAAACTTTGTCTGGGCTGGAGATGAGGGGGAACACGCTTCCGGAGGCCATGCTTTCATTAACTGGAAGACGGTGTGTAGACCTAAAGATTTGGGTGGCCTTGGCATGCCTGACCTAGAGCGGACTGGTCGTGCGCTTAGGCTTCGTTGGCTCTGGCTACAATGGACTGATCCCCAACGTGTTTGGGCGGGCTCAAAGCTCCCATGCGATGAAGCCGAGAAGTCTCTTTTCCGTTCCGCCACGAAAATCACTCTCGGCAACGGGCAGTCCGCCTCTTTCTGGAATGATAGCTGGTGTGAAAGGGGTCCACTGCGCAGCTGGGCGCCAGAGCTATTCAAGATTGCTACCCGCAAGAATCGCAGCGTCGCAAAGGAGATCACTGACGGCTGCTGGATTCGCTCTATTGCAAGGCTGAACACCGCGGTCCAGCTTTCGCAATACTTGGAGGTCTGGGACATCATCGCGGCCACGAACCTCTCGCCTGACCAGCCTGACTCTATCGCCTGGTCCTTGACAACGGATGGGAATTATAGCGCCAGCTCAGCCTACCATGCTCAGTTCATTGGGAGCTTCCCGAAGTTCGCAGCCAACAAGATTTGGACCGCTCTTGCTGAGCCAAAGTGCAAGCTCTTCTCCTGGCTTGCTCTTCATGGAAAGCTTTTAACGGCAGACATGCTTGCCATCAGGGGATGGACTCACGACCCCAGCTGCCCTCTTTGCCTCAGTTCACCAGAAATGGCAAAACATCTTTGCAAAGATTGCCCCTTCACGACCGCCGTGTGGAATACTCTGCATCAAGGGGAGGATGCCCCTACGCCTGGAAGGGATGGACAGATCTTCCCGACCATCTCCGAGTAGTGGGATGAGATGATCACTGGCAAGCCCAAACAAGAGCAGAAGCGTATCAGTGGGCGCCTGCTCTACGTCTTATGGAATGCCTGGAAAGAAAGGAATCGGCGTATCTTCACGGGCAAGAGGCTTACCTACGTCGAGGTCGCCGCCATTGCCAAGGAGGACATCCTTCAGAGGGAACGTGCGTTTAACACCTACGTGCCGGCGATCCCAGCCGAGCCAGACTAGTTTTGTTGGTTTTTGATTTGTCTATGTGGTTTTGGCATGTTTCCACAATAATCTAAAACATGCCACTCTCTGTACGACGTGTGGTTTTTCCCCCTTCTTAATGAAAAGGCAGAGCTCCTGCCGGTTGCTCCAAAAAAAAAATTCAGTATAGATGTGTATTCTCCCTTGTGGACCCCTCTAGAACGTGTCTTATCTGCTTCCAGTTCTGATATATTCCTCTACCATTGATGTGAAGCGTCAGTAGATGGGACATGGTGCTTTGGCTCATAGGAGTAAATACATCTATTATGAAAATGTATTTAAAAAAATTAAAAAATTGAACAAAAAATTTCCGTTATGCATCTGAACATTCTATGTCCATCCATCAAAGTTTTGGTGTGAAAAGACATTTTTTATGGTCTGTGTAAAAAGACAAAAAACTGCTACGTAAATAGTAATTTTGTAGCATAAAAAATTATCTTTTTTACACAGGTCATAAAAATTATATTTTTCTTACAAAACTTGGTGAGTGAACATAAAATATCTAGGCGCATGCTAAGATTTTTTTTTAGAATTTTAAGATATTAAAAATAATAATTTTTGGCCAACGAATGCATATACACATAGGAGTCAAAGTGGATTTCTGCAGTAGATGTAGTTAATACCTTGTCAGCTATTGTGGAACATATGCATCTCGTTGTGCAAGTTCACATGGCACAGGTTGAGATTAGGCCGCATGTACCATCACGGTAAAAAATAATACGAAGACATCATTAAGTCTTTCGGAACACGGGTTAAACTGTATGTTATCCACTAGTGGAAAAAGGGCCTTTGGCTAGGACCCTTTAGTCCCGGCCTCCATCTGGGCCGGGACTAAAGGCCCGGCCACGTCGCCCGAAATTCGCCAGCCGCCCGGGAGGCTTTGGTCCCGGCCCGTAACGACCCTTTAGTCCCGGTTTGAGACACAAACCGGGACTAAAGGGCTACGCGCTGAGAGGTCCCCCTGTGCGCACCCTTTAGTCCCGGTTTGTGTCTCAAACCGGGACTAAAGTCCTCTGCCTATATATATATGGCTGCAGCCCCTCTTTCCACTTTTCCTTGCATTTTTCTTGGATGGATCTAAGTGGGTGTGTGCTAGCTCTCCTTTTTGCATGGATGCACTAGAGGTGTTTGATGAAATGTGTGTTAGAGCGATGCCGCTTCAGTTCACCGAACACAACTACGATATGAGGTGCCCGAGCCACGCTTAAGTCTCTTCCTCTTTATTTCCACTTATTCTAAAAGGTTAGCAACTATATTTTCTCGTTTAGACCGTGCGGTACTAATTTTTAGGATCGTGATTATGTTTGATATACTGTTGCATGACGCAGATGAGCCATCCATGGATGTACGGTGATCGACGCACAGCCGCTTACAGAGAAGGCGTGCATTCTTTTCGAGATGCGGCCGATGCGAACAAGCATGGTGGTGGCTATATGTTTTGTCCATGTGTTGAATGTCGGAATGAGAAGGACTACACTTCCTCAAGAGTCATTCAGAGCCACCTGCTTCGGTCCGGTTTTATGTCGGGCTATAATGTTTGGACCAAGCACGGAGAAAGAGGGGTTATGATGGAAGACGACGATGAAGAAGAAGAGAACGATGATGACAACTACCGATCTATGTTCCCTGAGTATGCTGATACCGCAATGGAAGACAATGAAGAAGAAGATCAGGGTGCAGAACGGGAACCAGATGAGCCCGCTGATGATCTTGGCCGGGTCATTTCTGAAGCACGGCAAGGCTGCGACACAGAAAAAGAGAGGTTGCAGTTCGAGCAGATGTTACAGGACCACAACAAATTGTTGTACCCAACTTGTGAAGATAGCCAGAAGAAGCTGGGTAGCACACTGGAATTGCTGAAGTGGAAGGCAGAGACCGGTGTGACTGACTCGTCATTCGAAAAGTTGCTGGTACTGATGAAGAAGATGCTTCCAAGAAAGAACGAATTGCCCGCCAGCACGTACGAAGCAAAGAAGCTTGTCTGCCCTCTAGGATTAGACGTGCAGAAGATACATGCATGCCCTAATGACTGCATCCTCTACCGCGGTGAGAAGTATGAGAATATGGATAAATGCCCGGTATGCACTGCATTGCGGTATAAGATCAGAAAAGATGACCCTGGTGAGATTGAGGGCGAGCCACCCAGGAAGAGGGTTCCTGCCAAGGTGATGTGGTATGCTCCTATAATACCACGGTTGAAACGTCTGTTCAGAAATAAAGATCATGCGAAGTTGTTGCGATGGCACATGGAAGATCGTATAAAAGACGATAAGTTGAGGCACCCCGCCGATGGTCGGCAGTGGAGAAAAATTGAGAGAGAGTTCCCGAGATTTGCAGGTGACGCAAGGAACTTATGGTTTGGTCTGAGTACAGATGGCATGAATCCTTTTGGGGAGCAGAGTTACAGTCACAGCACCTGGCCCGTTACTCTATGTATCTACAACCTTCCTCCTTGGTTGTGCATGAAGCGGAAGTTCATTATGATGCCAGTGCTTATCCAAGGTCCAAAGCAACCCGGCAACGACATTGATGTGTACCTAAGGCCATTAGTTGACGAACTTTTACAGCTGTGGGCCAAACCAGGTGTACGTGTGTGGGACGAGCACAAACAAGAGGAATTTGACCTTCGAGCCTTGCTTTTCGTAACCATCAATGATTGGCCTGCTCTTAGTAACATTTCAGGACAGTCAAACAAGGGATACAATGCATGCACGCACTGTTTAGATCAGACAGAAAGTATATATCTGGACAAATGTAGGAAGAATGTGTACCCGTTCAATCGTCGTTTTCTTCCGCCCAAGCATCCCTTAAAGAAAAAAGGCAAGCATTTCAATGGCAAGGCAGAACCCCGGGGGAAGCCTGTCATCCGTACTGGTGCTGAAGTATTTGATATGGTCAAAGATTTAAAAGTAATCTTTGGAAAGGGTCCTGGCAGCCAACCTGTTCCTAACGGCCCTGATAAGCGCGTACCCATGTGGAAGAAGAAATCTATATTTTGGGAGCTACCCTATTGGGAAGTCCATGAGGTCCGCTCCGCAATCGACGTGATGCACCTGACGAAGAATCTCTGCGTGAATATTCTAGGCTTCCTGGGCTTGTATGGGAAGTCAAAAGATACACCGGAAGCACGGGAGGACCAGGAACGTCATAAAGGAAGAGATGGCATGCATCCAGGGCAGTTTCAAGGGCGTGCCAGCTACGCTCTTACTAAGGAAGAGAAGGAAATCTTCTTTGAAGTCCTTTTCAGTATCAAGGTCCCGACTGGCTTCTCGTCGAATATAAAGGGAATCGTAAATATGAAAGACAAAAAATTCCAAAACCTAAAGTCTCATGACTGCCACGTGCTTATGATGCAATTGCTTCCGGTTGCATTGAGGGGAATTCTACCGGAAAATGTTCGCCTGGCAATTGTGAAGGTATGTGCATTCCTCAATGCAATTTCTCAGAAGGTAATCGATCGAGAAAGTCTATCAGGGTTACAGATTGATGTGGTCCAATGTCTGGTCAGCTTTGAGTTGTTGTTCCCGCCATCCTTCTTCAATATAATGACACACCTCCTAGTTCACCTAGTCGAAGAGATTAGAATTCTCGGTCCTGTATTTCTACACAATATGTTCCCCTTCGAGAGGTTCATGGGAGTCTTAAAAAAATATGTTCGTAACCGTGCTAGACCAGAAGGAAGCATCTCCAAGGGCTATGGAACAGAGGAGGTCATTGAGTTTTGTGTGGACTTTCTTCCTGACCTTAAGCCGATTGGTGTTCCTGAATCTCGGTATGAGGGTAGGCTGACAGGAAAAGGCACACTAGGAAGGAAAGCAAAAGTATGTATGGACGGGCATTCTTTCTCTCAAGCACACTACACAGTTCTACACAATTCCACCGTGGTGGCTCCGTATATCGTGAGACACAAGAATATTCTACGCTCCGAAAACTCGGGGAAGACTGACTCTTGGATTAAAGGGGAACACGAGAAGACTTTCGGCAGTTGGTTGCAGACACATCTCATGAATGATGACACCGTTGGAGATCAGCTGTACTGTTTGGCCAGGCCACCATCTTCTACTATATGTACTTTCCAAGGGTACGAGATAAATGGGAATACATTTTACACGGTTGCCCAAGATAAAAAGAGCACCAACCAAAACAGTGGTGTCCACTTTGATGCAACAGACGAGAATGGGCACTGTTTGGAAACATATTACGGGTACATAGAGGAGATATGGGAACTTGACTATGGACCTACTTTTAAGATCCCTTTGTTTCGGTGCAAATGGGTGAAGCTGACAGGAGGCGGGGTAGTTGTAGACCAAAAGTACGGCATGACAACAGTGGATCTCAACAATCTTGCGTACATGGACGAACCATTCGTCCTAGCCAACGATGTCGCTCAGGTTTTCTATGTGAAGGACATGTCTACAAAAACGAGAAAAAGAAATCAGCAAAAGAAGACATCGTCCGATGAGCCAAAGCGCCACATAGTTCTTTCAGGGAAAAGAAACATCGTGGGAGTAGATGACAAGACAGACATGTCAGTAGATTATAATAAGTTTCATGAAACTCCGCCCTTCAAAGTGAAAACTGACCCAAGCATCCTACTGAATGATGAAGATTCTCCATGGCTACGACCCAGAAGAAAACATAAATAATAGATAGGAATGTTGGTGCAATAATGTAATAATGTATTAAACCTTTTATGTAATGCATGATGAAGATTCTCCATGGCTACGACAGACACGGTTACATGGATGGCTGGATGTGAAGAATGGTATGGATCGGTCATCACCGCTCTTTAGAAAAAAAGCCGGCTCACTTTAATAGTTTTGTCAAATTCTAAAATATACAAAAAGAATATTAATCAATATAGTTTTAATTAAAAATGGCAAAATAGTTAATAGTTTGGATAGTTAAAATAATTAATTTTGAAAATAGAAAATGGTTTTGAATTAGTTAATCAATTTCAAACACTTTTCATATTGAAAGTTTTGTCAAATTCTAAATTATACAAAAAGAATATTAATCAATATAGTTTTAATTAAAAATGGCAAAATAGTTAATAGTTTGGATAGTTAAAATAATTAATTTTGAAAATAGAAAATGGTTTTGAATTAGTTAATCAATTTCAAACACTTTTCATATTGAAAGTTTTGTCAAATTCTAAATTATACAAAAAGAATATTAATCAATATAGTTTTAATTAAAAATGGCAAAATAGTTAATAGTTTGGATAGTTAAAATAATTAATTTTGAAAATAGAAAATGGTTTTGAATTAGTTAATCAATTTCAAACACTTTTCATATTAATAGTTTTGTCAGATTCTAAATTATACAAAAAGAATATTAATCAATATAGTTTTAATTAAAAATGGCAAAATAGTTAATAGTTTGGATAGTTAAAATAATTAATTTTGAAAATAGAAAATGGTTTTGAATTAGTTAATCAATTTCAAACACTTTTCATATTGAAAGTTTTGTCAAATTCTAAATTATACAAAAAGAATATTAATCAATATAGTTTTAATTAAAAATGGCAAAATAGTTAATAGTTTGAATAGTTAAAATAATTAATTTTGAAAATAGAAAATGGTTTTGAATTAGTTAATCAATTTCAAACACTTTTCATATTGAAAGTTTTATCAGATTCTAAAATATACATAAGTTATTCAATTCAAAATTACAAATTCATATTTGAAATGAAAAACTGAAAAAATTTCAGCATTGGCGCGCATGTAAGCAATAAACATTCACACCTCTATTTTTACTCGTCATTCTTTGTTATCATGATTGATATTCATATTCATCTCCTCTTCTTATATAGTACACGGCCATGCGGGAGAAGTACCTACCAGAGCAACGCGCGATTGCTGTTGCAGAGGAGCTGACGACCTTTCTGAGAATAGAAGCTATAGACGACAAAGGACGATTTAGTGTAGCTAGGGGCCATTACTGATGTTGGTCCATGTAATCGAATAGACGGGACTAAAGGTCCTGGCCCTGGATCCCTCGGAGACGCCCACGTGGACAGCCTCCGATCTCGGCTGGTAACCAGGCCGGGACTAAAGAGTTAGCCTTTAGTCCCGCGGCTGGGGTCCCGGTTGGCAAACCGGGACTAAAGGCCATTACGGGCCGGGACCGAAGATGCTGTCCCCACTAGTGATCTGAACTAGTTGTGGTTCGCCTTACTTATGTAATACTATTTATGTTAACTAATTCACTAAAATGGTGTGGCATTTTTAGTTAAGATTAGAAAATATTTTTGTAGCAATATAGATGGAGTGCATGATTAATGGAAAATTAGCCCAAAAGGATATTATATTTTTTTGTTGCAAATGACATGAATAATAATACTTTTCATTCAAAATTAGTTCGTGTTTTTGCTTTAGTCAATGTCAAACTTTATAAAATTTAACCAAATATTTAAAAATATCAACATCTACAATATAAGATCCATAATATTAGAATCATCCAAAACTATATTTTTATATTATTATATGTACTCCCTCTATTTTAAAATATAAGATAATTTATTCTTTTTCTGACATTATGTATCTAAATATCTTTTAGTGTATAGATTGAAAGTAAAATGAGTGAATCTATATACTTATAAAATGCTTACACATGTCTATTAAGCCCGTGACCCGTGTGTTCTGAGTCTAATGCTTACAAAATTCTTTTGTTCCATTGGAGAATTGAATTGCCGATTGACCTGCATATATGCTTGTTTGTTTTACGGAATATAGCTTAACGCAATCTGTTATGGAGCGGGAGGATTGTCAAGGATTACTATATATAGTGAGAAGGAAATTGGTTGTACCTTATGATCAATGTTGAACTAGACCAGGTGGAAGTGTTTTTTGTATTTCATTTTTCATTTCTGTACCACATAATATGTATATGAACCAAGTTTCTAATCTGCGCCCTCATTTTGTTTGCTGTAGCAAATATTTCGTTATACTCTACTTCCGCCTTCATTGCACATTTCAACATAACAACAATATATATTTATCTCTCCATGGTAATCTCATCTTCTGGTGATATACTACATGAAAAATCATATGATTCATATGTAAGATGAACGATAAAGCATGAAATTAGTATAAGATAAATTCACTATTTATAATTGCGCCCAACACTCAAACCTGCCATGGCAACAAGAATTTTTATTGTGTCCTGACATGATGAAAACTTTTATTTTGATTCGCAAAAAAGAAAGAAACTTCTACTTTTTCCAATGCAACGCACGGGTATTTTTTCTAGTAAAGGAGTAAAGTGTCGATAAACAAGGAAACACCCATAATCCATTTACACGGTAATAATCCCCATTTGGAATACAAAAACACCAATACGTGTGAGCCAGTATCAAGTTAAGGACAATATACTCAATATACTTGATAAAATTAGGAGAGGACTTTAATGCATGGACGACTACAACTGCACGTCAGGTCGTACTACTACACATTGAATTCCCGCATCCACCCCCTAATCCAGCCCGGTGCATATGTCCCACACGGATACACCCTACTGATGGAAAATCTCGTGGTTCACGACCTTGCGAGAGTACGGAAAATTTGTAGTCATGGAGAGTGCTTAACAGACAGAATTCTTAGGATTCATACACCGATTTTACCAGAGTTCGGGCCCCTTGATGCGGGTTAAATAAGCCCTATTATTGCATTGCCATTTGTATTACTAATGTACAAAGATGGATTGCAATGTAGGGCAGGAGGGCTCAGAGATATTACAGCGATGTTTTTTTTTGAAAGATCCAGCAACCGTTGGCTTTTCATTTAATTAGCAGAGGGAAAACTTTACGGAAACAGGGCCGAGCGAGTGCAATAGCGCTTCGGTACTGATGAAAACAAATAGAGAAAGTGAAGCGAAAGTTTAAAAAGAAGTTTGTCACGTGGAGGGGCAGGCGTCCTCTTCATGGTGGTTCAAACATGAGCTTTCTCATGGCCTTGGCCGAGACGAAAGCCCACTCCCATGCCTCATCATGCATCCCTGCCATGATGGCAGGAACGGCGCTGTTCTTCCCGTGAAAGATCCTATTATTCCGTTCCGTCCAGATCCCCCAGCATACCAACAAGAAGAGCGACTTGATGCTGCGCTGAGGGATGGAGTAGTTGTCGTCGTGGTGAACGAGCATATGCCACAGGGTGGCTTAAGTTGGGGCCGAACATACACTGGTGGATCCGGAGGAGGGAAGGCGCGATAGAGACCGCGCATAGAACACACTGCTAACACACCGAGCTACCTAGGTTCGGGGCTCTCGTGAGGAGGTAACACCCCTACTCCTGCATGTCTGATCTATATGAGCTGCACATGAGAGCTACAATGGTGCTCCTTGAGCTGTTCATCTTGCCTATCTAAGGCTGCACTAGGCAGGAGCTAAAGAGCTAGTGCTACTGAGAAGGGAGAGCTCCCATGGAGCGAGAGAGAATGAGCCTCCTCTCGAGGCTGGGGTGATCGATCCCCCTGGTGCCCCTTATATAGGGAGCCCAGGGGACAAGGGATGCCCCACATAACACTATGCATGTACCCTACACATTGTAGCTGAGCTGACTACTGGGGTCTCGTCACACTGTAGCACTGTCATCACTGTGGTACCGTACTTGGTACTGTGGATGGTGTCATGGTCATGGGCTTGTCCCATCTTGTCTGTACTTGGTGTCCTCGGTCTTCGTCTTCTAGCGTCTGTCTTCAGGATCTCCATGTCATCAGTCTTATCCTCCTCCTGAGGATAAGACTGACTAGGAGAGGAGGAGTATGCTGGTCTGAGCCAAGGGGCGTCCCACGACCAGCATATAATGATGGAGGATGTGCCAGTCCGAGCCTAGAGGCATCCCAGGACTGGCACAGGACGATGAAGTCAATGCCGGATGAATAAAATGTCCCAGAGGAGTCAAATCCCGGCCAGAAGAGAGATAATTCGGCCTGGGAAGGAATAATCCGGCCTGGGCCAGGGAATCCCGGCCTGGCCCGGCCGGAACTGTAGACAGAGGTGGCCCAGCCGGAATACTATAATCCGGCCCAGTCGGGACCAAGTGAAGGCGGCTTGGAGGACTTGGAGTGGAGCACCCCAGCTGGGGATGGTAACCTGGCCCAGCCGGGGAGGGCAAGCCGACCTAGCCGGTTAGACAGCGGTGGCCGCGCCCGGGGAAGATGGCGCCGGCCCAGCCGGGGCTTAAGTGTCGACCGGCCCACCCGGGGGCGAGCAGAAGAGGCCCAGCCGGGACAGCTGGCCCGGCCGGGGAGCGGGGCGGAAAGGCCCAGGCGGGCGGGAGACCGGAACGGCCCAGCCGGAGCGCTGGGGCGGGGCGGGATGGTGGCCCACCCGGACTTGGCTGCCTCGGCCCAGCCGGGGGGAAGGCTTGACGGCCCAGCCGTCCTAGAAAATGCCGGCCCAGCCGGCTTACAAGGC
The DNA here is from genome assembly GCA_007115705.1 of Dactylis glomerata. Classification (NCBI taxonomy): domain Eukaryota; kingdom Viridiplantae; phylum Streptophyta; class Magnoliopsida; order Poales; family Poaceae; genus Dactylis; species Dactylis glomerata. The sequence continues at coordinate 2,040,698 of QXEO01000099.1, forward strand.
TTATTCCGGCCTGACCTGGGATAATCCGGCCTGGGCTTTAATATGCCGGCCTGGGCAGCGATAATCTGGCCCAACCTTGCTATATAACTGTTTTTTAATATCCTGCACATATAAATCACTTGTATAACTTATATAATTCATATAGACAAGGGTACTATACCCGGGGTTATATCCCCGACAGTAGTAGCCTGTATGATACATCACCATGCTCCTGTGATCTTCGGCTTGTCCTGCCAGACATCGGGTGCCAGGGATTGGCAGTGAGGCTAGGCTGCAATAGACGCCCAAATTTGCTTGGAGATGGGGCAATTGAAGAAGAGATGCCCAACCGTCTCCAAGTTCCTTATGCAGAGCTGGCAGAAATACTCGTTCGACTACTGACCTTCAAGCGATCTGTGCACCATAGCCTGTTGTGCAGTAGGAGCCAGGCGAACTGCTTGTATTTTGGAGGAGCAGCTTCCAGATCATGGCCAGCGCCATGGATCACTTTTTCCCTTCGCCGAAGTTCATCTGATATGCCAACACAGCCTAGTAACTCCCGTTGTCTGACACAGCCTAGGTGATGCTGTCCGGCACATCGTGGCGCAGCACTGTACCCTGAAGTAAACGCCATAAGTCGAGGTAGATGATATGGTGCATGAGCTAGCTATGGTTTAAGATCTCCAGAACGGTTTGGCTCGAGGGTGTAGATGATAAGAGGCTTTTTACGATACAACTTACTTGTCTCATGTGAGTAGTATTGAACCAGGGCAGTTTAGACACATCAACTTTTTTTTCTATATAAGGACAGCTTGGTCCACTATAGGGGTATTCGATCAATCCCTCTATAGCTTCGGTCTTAGAGCATCTCCAACAGTCACTCTAAATTCTAGCCTTAGAGCTTGCCGGCTGGACGTGTGCTCGACTGGATGCAAGAATCCAGCTAGAACCAGATATGGACATGGCGAGTAAGCGGAGATGGTCCTGGCGAGCTCGGGATCCAGGGTAGATGGACCTGGCGACCTGGGAATCGACGGGAGATGGTCCTGGCGACCTGGCGATCAAGCATACCTGTCGTGGAGCGGAGGAGATGCAGGTGCTCGGAGGCTACACAGTTGTCTCCCTGTAGCAGCAGCGGGGCACATGGAGGAGCACCCAGGCACCGTGCACGGGACAGGATCCCGCCCGACGCCTCCGCGACTAGGAGACATCTAGTCGGTGGCGTGCCATCTTGGCCTGAGCGGACGGAGGGCCACAATTCGGTGTCCCTAGAGCAGGTATGGGGCACATGGCATGGTTTGGTCTCTAACCGCCTATACTGTGAGCCCAACCCGGCAGCACCACACCAGATTAAAGGTTTATTATGCCGGGTTGGTCCTAATAAACCGATGAAACCGTGTTAGAAACTTTTCAGCTGGTTTGAGACTGGGTTGAAACTAGCAAACCAATCAAACTGTCCTCTTCTAGGATAGCAGGCATGGCAGGTGACTCCGCCATGGCCTACAGGCACCCGCAAGAGCGTGGCCTACCAGAAGCTCTGCGGTACGCCCGCTTCGAAGCGGATGCTGCGCAGCACCGCCCGCCCCTGGCCAGGGCATCACGAGTGGCATGTGCGGGCCGCGGCCTCGGATGGCCGATCCCGTGCGCGGTGTCGCTGTAGCGGTGGTTGGTGTAGCTCCTCGTCCCGTAGGGCTCGAGGCGGGCGGGGGAGAGGCAGACATTGGGACAGAGAAGAAAGGCAGGGGGCGCGGGATAGCTGTCGATGCTGAGCTGGCCGGCGGCGGGTGGGCGGGAGGCGGACCTCAGGGATGTCGAGGGGAATGTAGGCGGCAGACATAGGGGAACACCGGGAGAGCTGCCGATGTGGATCTGACCGGTGGCGGGGCTGGATGCGGTGACGGCGGCCATGCCCTCGTGCGTGAGACAATCTTACAGATCCGGGAGTTCGGCTACGTCGAACAACTATTGTGTTAATTTTTTCAGCGGGTGTCAAACCAGATAAACTATGCAACCAACCCGTTGCAAACATCAGATTAAGTCTTATCTTTACGGTTTAAACCACACCAAACCAAACAAAACCTGTGTCAACGGTCTGGTTTGAGAAACCAGTAAAAACCGGTAGAAACCGAGGATGCCCAGGCTTAGGCATAGGGGAATCGAGGCGGCCTGTAGTATCAAAGCAGGTTAGAATCCACTTCAAGTTAAAAGCTACAGAGACATCCTTTTCTAGAAAAAGAAGTGTCATCAGCATATTGAAGGCTAACTACACCTCCTGGTATAAAGTTTGGACAAAGACCTCTAATGAGACCACTATCTATCCCTTTTACTAACATTCTAGAAAATACATCTACAACAGAATTAAAAAGGAGGGGGGCAATTGGATCCCCCTGTCTAAGACCTTTTCCAGTTAAGAAGAAGTTACTCTCCTCATAATTGACCTTAACCCCTACCTCCCTGTGTTACCTGCTTAATCATTCTTACAAACACATGATTAAACCCTCTTAACTCTAAAACCTCGAAGAGGAAATCTAAGTTGACCTTATCATAATCTTTTTCATAATCTATGTTAAAAACCAAACCTTGATCTTTTTTCCTATGCACCTCATTAATGATTTCATGAGCTGTTACCACACTTTCTAAGATATATCTACCTCTAATAAAAGCAGATTGATGAAAAGAAATCAATCTGTTAATAATTTTTTCTATTCTATTAGTGAGAACTTTTGTAAAAATCTTGAAAGAGCAATTAAGTAAACTAATTGGTCTAAATTTCCTCATGGACCTAGCTTCATTCTCTTTTGGAATGAGGATTATCATTGCAAAATTGAGCCTATACAGATCTAAGTTGTCTTCATGCCAAGCATTGAACATATCAAACAAATATTTTTTAATTACCTCCCAGAAGGTTTGATAGAACATAAAAGATAAACCATCAGGCCCTGGGGCTCCATCAGCATACGAACTGAAAACTGCCTCTCTAATTTCTTCCTCTGAGAAGCTTCTAGAAAGCATCTCATTCTCATCTACTTTCACCTTCTCTTCCTTAGAAAAGAAGTCAGGTTTTAATCTAATGTCTGGCCTATCTTCAAAACCAAAAAGGTTCTTATAATAATCCATAGCTATTCCTATCATATCTTTGGTTTTAGTAACAGGACCATCAAGACCATCTAAAACCTGGATCATCTTTTTCCTCCTTCTCTGGTTTGCTACAACATGGAAATAGGCAGTATTCCTATCCCCTTCTATAATAAATTTTTCCCTTGATCTTTGTTTAGCTTTTGTTTCTTCCATGATCCAAAAGCTTTTAAGATCATTCAAAATGAAGTTAAATCTGGAGTCCTCTTCAACAGAAAGAATCCGAGACTCAGACTTAATATCAAGTAAATCATACTCTTCTATAAGAGCTTTTTTCTGTTTCCTAACAGCAGCCTCAAAGTTGGCACTCCAACCTTTAGCAAGTTTTCTAAGATATCTAACCCTAGCCTACCATTTCTCTAAGACAGAGGGATAATTGCCACAAATGCAGACATTTAACTAGTCATACTAATATATGCAAATATGAGCTAGCGGTCTAACAAAAATGTACTCCTGCATAGGAGTATTTCATCCAGAATAGGCACGTTATTGGCTTTCTTCAGAATCTGAACAATGCTCAACATAAAAAGAGGGCAAAACCATCACAGACTTGCTGGATCGGGAAGCCCGCTCAAAAGCAGTACTCCCTCCGACCCTTATTACTCTTTGCTAATATGGATGTATCTATTATTAAAATATGTCTAGATACATCTATATTAGCGAATAGTATTATGGGTCGTCGAAGGGAGTAGCAATATCTTCAGAATCTGAACAACCTTCAACAGAAAGAACGAAACACTTAACTTGATGTCGTTGAGTAAGTGAAAATGACGTGCTACTGTACATACAAATTTGGGTAATGATGATGATCGTCAGAATGCCGTGAAAAAATAAAGCATAAGAATTTTATGTACTTACAACGAATTAATACTAGATATACAACTCGAAAGATAGATCTTTTTGTTTCTCCTGAACTCATGTCATCCCTTGCTGTAGCACTTGGAGTGGCCACCTGAAATTCTGACTTGAAAATGAGTTGTAGGCAGAATGGGACGACGGCATTAAATCAGGCCAAAGTGTACCAGAAGCCTCGTCGTTAAATATCAGCATGCCGACGACATACCACAGCCCGGATCAGCACACAGCAGCGACCATCGGGTCTTGAAGTAAAGTAGATCCTGCAGGGTCTTCTCTCGACGTATATAGAAGCAACACAGAGCGACGGACGGTGTTGTGCAAGGTGCATTAGTATCTTTTGCTTCTTTCAGATCATCAGATGGCTGTGCCTTTCTTCAGCCTGCTTAGTTGTGTTTTTGCTTTCTTGACGAAAAACAGTGGCCATTTAGTTGCCTTTGGCTGTTGCTCAAAGCTCCTCTCCGGGGTCGTTAGCATGCCAATGGCCGTTCGCATGCCGTCGACGCCGCTAAGCGCGAGCAGCGGCTCAAGGGCGGCCACGACATCGCGCATCGGCGGCCGCTCCTGGGGCACACTATCCAGACACCAGCGCGCGATCGTCGCAGCGCCCCACGCTGCACGCGCCGAGTATCGGCCCTCCAGCACAGGGTCCATGATGCGGTGCAGCTTGTCCTCGCGGCACAGGTAGGGCCGTGACCACTTGACAAGATTTCTTTTCCGAGTGAGATACCGCTTGTCGATGGACGGCCGCCCAGCTAGCAGCTCTAGGAGCACCACACCGAAGTCGTACACGTCCTTGGCCATGGCCTTCTCCTTGTACCTCTGCCCACTCTCCTTCAACACGCGAAAGCCCAACAGTTTCGCTGTGATTTCATCATCATGGAAATACTGTCACAAAATACAAGGTTAGAAGAAACATTGCTCTAAACTTGGTGAACTTTGTAGGAAATATGCGTCCAGCAACTATATTCAAATTATTTGAAACTTCATATATTCTGGTACCTCATTATGGAATCATGACATGTGTTTATACATGAAATTGCTATGGTTAATTAGCATGGAATTTATACTTGCTGGAATGTGTACTTAATTATATGATTAAGTAACCTGATTTGTTAGTATTGGGATACAGCTGGAAATACTGCCCAGACACAATATTAACTGGAAGGTACTAGATCATTGATCATATTACAGCCTTGATGTCGATCTACATAATTAATTGGAATTATGGCGCGTAGCTCACATATATGCCTCGTGGGACATAAACAAATAGTATCCAATTAACAGATAAATTATATCATGGTTGGTAATTTTATCTGGACACTATTTGGAAAAACAAGTTTAAAACAACTTGGAAGCTTATATGTCATTGGAGCTGGACTCTGAAAATTACAGTATAAGTAGGTCTCTATGCTTTAGCCTCAATTGCAATTATAAGCGGCACCACGGAAAAATACAAAGAAATAGAGGGTAGACCTAATACACATTTTCTTACATTGGTATCAGAGCGAACAGTTTAGAGTTAACGGCGATTGACCGGAATCGAATACGGTTAGACTTATCGTCAACCCGTCTCCCATATGATCTGGAATCCGCTGCGCCTCTGTAGATCTTAGGAGGCAAAAACAGATCGACTCAATCCCCTGTTTCGCCAGAACACGCCGCCGCCTCCACAGAGCACACCGACCCGATCGATCTGCACCAACTTCCCATCACGCCTGCGCTCCCGTTGTTCCCTGCAGACGCAGGCCTCCCGACGCCGTCGTTTCCAGCCACGCCCGGTCAAGGAACTCCAATCCGTCGAGAAGCAGTCCCAGGTCTCGCTCCTTTAAAGCATCTTCACCGACACCCGCAAAATGCCTCCCAAAACACCGTCGGCGCTATTTTTGGGCTCGGGGCTTAAAAACGGCCCGCACCGACGGCTCCAAAATCGTGCCGGGATGGGAGCGAGCCTAATAATTGAGCCGGCGCTCCCGCGCTGTTCCCTACGCGGCAGGATCGTATCGGGAGTGCCGACACATCATGGCAACGCCAATCCTACACTCGGGCCCCGCTTGCCAGCGACACCACCGTGTTCCCGCCGGTTTTCCCCCAATTTTCCCACATCCCCCAATTTCCCACCAACCACCGCCGGTTCACGCATAGAACACCCCTCGCGCCGCCCCCTCTCCTACCTTTCCCTGGTCGCCTCCTCCTCGCTGCCCTCTCACCCTTGTCCGCCACCGACCCCGGCCACCACCATGCCGCTGAAGAAGGCGATGACAATGGTGAAGAAGCCACGCATGGTGGCCCTGAAGGTGAATGCCCCGGCCATGGCCGACGAGGATTGGGCGAAGGAGCTGGCCTAGCGCACGGTCATCACCGTGGGACGCCCAATCGGGACCAAGAAGGCCAAGGCAGAGAGGAATGCCAGCTCATCCGGCGCCGGCTTTGATGTGTCCGTCAACTTGTTTGTGGATTCCATGAACGCAAACTCCAAGGAGCTGTATGATAGGTCCGACGCAAGATGGAGGAGATCAAAGGGACTCAAAGAGAGAAGTTGGCGCTTGAGAGGGAGAGCATCCAAGCCATCAAGATAGAAGCCGAGGCTGCTTTGATCAAGGCCAAGAATGACGCAAAGAGGTTTGAGTTGACAAAGATGGTGGAGGAAGCCAAGATCTTGTCGATGCCATTGGAGGGCATGGATCTATTGACCAAGACATGGTACATGATGATCCATGATTGAATCGCCAAGGAGTTGATGAGTGCCCACGAGCCGACGGTTGTGCAGCTGGAGGTGGAGGAGTTGCTGGTGGTGCTGCCGCCGGTGCCGCTGGTGGTGGAGGTGGTGGAGGTGGAGGAGGTTGTGGAGGAGGTGCCCTCATCTATTTGAGTAAAGAGTCTCCGAAGCACTTTTTTGGTAGCCGTGTGTTCACGGTGATTTGGTTGCCCGGAGCGGGACCAATACATGGACTTATATTTGACATGTAATTTACTGAATTTCGTATTTGAAACTTCAAATATATTACATGTCAAATGATGCATTTTATATGTCTTTGACAAAAATTTGGGGCCAGCATTTTGGGGCCGCCGATGTGGGAGTCTGGCCCCAATTTTAAGTGAGGGATTGCCGACGCTCCCAAGACGGCCCGGCCGGCGCTCCTGCCGGCTAGAATTTTGGAGGCGCCAATGGAGATGGTCTTACTCCAGCAAGCTGCAGTCTAAGGGCATCTCCAACGGCCCGACGCAAACCGACCGCGGCCATCCGAATCGGTCCGATTTTGACAGGGCTAGGAAAAAAGTGTTCCCATCAGCCCGAAGCATTTTTTATGGCCTGTCCGCGGGGACGCAAACGCGGCCCAAATTTGGGCGCAGTTTGCGTCGCCGCGGACTAACCTCGCAGTCCGCGCGTGCCCACCCCCTTTCGCCTGGGGGCCTACCTTCCAGTGGCTGCGGCCGCTTTGTCTCATGTGCCCCGCATCAATTCAGAGGCCTACGTGGGGAAAAGGCTGCCGAGCCCTAGACTCCTCCGCAGACGCCTCCCCAGCCACCTCTGCCGCAGGCTCCGGCGCCAGCATAACTAGGGATACTGATGGTGCCCTGGCCACCGCCGCCGGTGGTCGACCTCACCGGGGATGAGGACGACGAGTAGACACGGCGGCGCATCTCAAGCCCTAGTTTTCTAGGGCTTTTTTAATTTTTTTTTTTATTTTTATGCCTTTATTTTCAGTTATATATGTAATATTTCCTAGCAATAAAAAATTAAAATTAAAATGCATCGGGACGCTGGGCGCCGTGCGGATGCAAACGGCAAAGGGGGAAGACAACTCCCCGTTTCAGTCCGCAGCCCAACGCAAACGAACCAAATCAGACACAATTTGAATCCAAAATGCATCAATCCGTTGGGATGCCCTAACTCCCACGAGCTATAGGTTCGGAATCTACAAGACACAGCCTGTTGCTAGCCTGCTGCTGTAATATTGCCGCAGTCTCTTTTCCCACGAGCTACTGGTTTGGATTCAGCACGTACTGCTAGCCTGTTTCTGTAGCACCACTAGGAATCTAGGACTACTTCCGATCTGAGTTTTTGGCTCTGGTAATTATGCCCCAATGGCGTCCAACAGTGTGTTTGCTGAATGATCTTATAAGTTGGATGGATCAAACTTTACTGTTTGAAAGAGGAAAATCATGTTTATACTCACAGCTGAAAACATAGACTATGTGATTATGACTTCTAAGCCAAACGAACCATCTGCGGATACACCAAACTGCAGGTCGTGACCCAAGTGCAGCTCTGCTGGCCGGCTGGAAGAACCACATGCACCTCGAGGAAAAGACTTCGACTCCAAACAAATTAAGGAGGACTTCTAATCATGGAAGCATACATGATTCAAGCAAATAATTTTACGGTTGTAATTACTGTCGTCAACGGATTATGCGGAAAATTATGCATTATCTGGAAAGTGTTTTTTATGGAGGTATTCAATTCTTGATTATCACTTTTATGGATGAATGCTGAATATCATCCTGTGGAAAAAATAAATTTGGTCTTCATTTGACGGTATGTCCAATTTTACTGTTTGCACTAAATATTTGCTTATGACTACTTCTCTATATAGTTTGAATTTTGCTAGTACGCCATAACTTGATGGAATACGATAGCAAATTTTAGTGTCATACAACAATTCCAAAGGAAAATATATATGTATCTATACTCATGCAAATGTTAATTATGATGAACTTTGGAATTGGAAATTATTTATTTAAACTCCCTTGTGGAGGAAAAGTATTTTTTGTAGGACATTACATTCACCTACAAGGAGAGAGAATTTTATATCTATCGGATTCAATTAATTATGACATGTTGTTTGGAAAAGGAAGAGTAGAAATATTGCTCAATAGAAATTGGTACATTATGGAATTTAATACTATGGTCATTTTTCTCTTGATGATCCTTTGGAAGTTCGCAACACAAGTTGCTTACTTGGTGGAGAGAACTTCATACGGAGGAATACTGATCATATGGACACATACTTCGAATTTTATTATTATTGGAATTCTCAGTGGGAGGACTATCATTTATGGATTTTTTTTCCCAATGTGGCATTTGGGGTATTAGTTTTTACACTCCAACAAGAAGTTCAATTCTTTATCTCTTTTATGACTTGGTCATATATCAAGGAACTGAGTTAAGTGGCATATTACTTCTGGAATTCTATACTTCAATGGGAGGATTATGGTACTTCATCAGTTTTTTTATGTCGGAACATATTTGTTTTATTATGAACATCTCATACTGAAGTGGAAAATCAGTTTATTAAAGGATTTTAAAATTTGTATACTAATTGGTGGGGAAAGTACACTTTAGGAATATTAATTTTAAGAAACTTTAGGAATATTAATTTAAGGAACTTTAGGAATATTAATGAAATTTTATTTAAGAGCATGGAATTATGCACCATTGTATTATGGCGTATACTCCATGGTTGACTAGAGAATATAATAGTTTGTTCTTCCATTAATTAATTGAAATAAAAGGAATTGAATGCCACTATTTTGTCAACAATTCATTACCTCTCACGATCACTGGTAATGTTTAATGCACTGTAAGGTATTTTTATCTATATTTTGACAATATTGATAGGATATGCTATATTACTAGCAAATGGGATTATTGGTAATCATAATGGACTTCTTTACTTGGAGATCTTGACACAAAGGAAATTGTATGTCAAACTCCCAAAGTAACATGTTTAGAGAAAGTGGGAGGAAATTACTTAGGCTATCATAATTGGACATTGTAATGTATTTATTTGTGAAGTCACTTGAAATCTTAGAGGAATATCTAAAGCTACTTGAAGATCTTAAATAATTCATCGATGTCAACTATGGGTGGAAGCAATGCGGGAATAATACAATCTTTGAGGAAGAAGAAAGTTTGGGAACTTCATAATCTTACCAAACAACCGCAAGCCCATTGTTTGTATGTAGATTATATTTTATTTCTTGGGAAATTTGGCTCATTGGAATATGTTAAAGTCACCCTTGTTATTTAAGTATTTACACAAAGGAAAATGTACTTTGTGGAAACTCTTTCTTCTGAAATTTAGGAAAAGAGGAAAATAAAGGCATGTTTGCTAATTGATTGGATTATTTATTAACAAGCTTCACATCAATGGAATAGCATGTCATATGGCTTTCTAGATGAAGGAGGTCAATCGTTTACAAAGGTATGTGTAAACTATCTTCCATTATATTATCTGTGTTAATGATTTTTGCTGTTGTTTGAAATGATAAAGTCACATTGATGGAAGTGAAAGCTTGGTTATCTTGTAACTTTCATATGAAAGGGAATTATACTCAATGAGTACTTGTGTTTAACTCGTAAAATATGAGGAAAAATAAATGGTTGCGGAAACTGCACCACAATGTCACTTTTTTGGAATTTATAGTGAAGATAAACACATCGAGGAAGTTATTTTTTTATCCATGAGGTGTAAAATAATCCCAGGTACGTATATACATACATATTTAAGTACTAACATGATGCAGGTTCACTAATTAAATTTAAGAACTATTTTGAAGTAAGGATACATGTGGAACTTCATTTGTTGTTTACGATATTTAAGCGGCTTTCAATCTTTATTCGACACGGTTATCATCTACTTAAGTCAATGTGGAATTATTCATAATGTTAATGTTATGTACTATAGAATAATTGATGTGGAATTTCACTCGAGGAAGTAATACTCGAGGTGCCAATAAAGGTAAAATTTCACTCAAGTAATAAAACTTGAGGTGCTGGAGACAACTACACCTGGAATATAATGGCGGAATTAAGATCTCTATAGATCTTCATTGTCACAACAAGCAAACATTTTGAGGGGAGACATCAATTATATAGTACTTTAAATTTTCTCTACCAAGTAATAATATGATTGCTGATCCCTTGACTAAGCATCTTAGTTTGATAGACAAGTAGGCAATATATGTGTTCTGATACGTCCATTTGCAACACTATTTTATATCATTATTTACTGTTATTCATTGATATATTTCATATTTAGAGGTGATACTTATGTTGTTTTCTCTGCTTTTACATGTTTGATGATTATTGGAGAACTTGCTGGCGGAGTCAGGAATTTGCTGGAAAAAGGACCGTCAAGACACCATATTTCTGAAGATCAACAATTCTAGCAAAATACCCAGAAATTCATATATTACCAGATGATGAAAGTAGCCAGAAGGGGAGAGCGAAAGGAGCAGCAGGGAGCCCATACCACCAGGTGGCGCGGGCCAGCCCCTGGCCGCGCCACCCTGGGGTGAGGCCACCATGGCCCACTTCTTCCATCGCCCTCTCGCGTATATTGTCGTCCCCAAAAACCTAAGTCAAGGGGGGATTTAGAGATAGACACTGCCACCTCTGCGGGGCGAAAAACACCGAGAGAGAAAAGCTCTCCGGCAGGCAGAAATCTGTCGGTGAAATTCCTTCCCGGAGAGGGGAGATCATCGCCATCGTCATCACCATCACACTGGACTTCATCGGGATCATCATCATCACCACTAGCACCTCCATCTCCACCATCACCACGCCATCCCGCTATAATATCTTGGGTTGAATCTTGTCAAATTCTTAGGGAAAACTTTCCCGGTGCTGATTACTCTTATAGTTAATGCTATTGAGTGGAATCATTGAATTAAGGTTTATGTTCAGATTGTTATTTACCATTATTTCACCTCTGGTCATGATCCATATGATGTCTTGTGAGTAGTTCGTTTAGTTCTTAAGGACATGGGAGAAGTTGAGATGTTAGTAGTGAAACTATATTGAGTAAAATTTAATGGTTTGATATTTATATGTTGTGTTGTTATTCTACTAGTGGTGTCATGTGAATGTTGACTACATGATACTTCACCTTTATGGGCCTAGTGGAATGCATTGTGTATTTGGCTACTAATTGTGGGGTTGCCGGAGCGACAGAAACCTAAACCCTCGTTAGGAAACCATTGCACCAGGGAGTTTAGGATCTCAGAGTTTAAGGCTGTGGTTAGATTTATCTTAATTACTTTCTTGTATTTGCGGATGCTTGCAAGGGGTATAATCACAAGTGTGTATTAGTCCTAGTAAGGGTAGTGTGCTAGCACAGGTTCACCCCCATAACACTTATAAAACCAATGAAGATTACTTAGCAGCATGAAGTGAAAGCTCTCGACAGAAACTCCCATGTGTCCTCGGGAACGTTTGGTAATCATAAGTTACACAACCAGCTTGTCCTTTGCTCTAGAAAGGATTGGGCCACTTGCAGCAATCACTATTATTGTATTTTATTTACTCATACTTTATTTATTTGCATTACCAAATACCCCTGAAAACCCGTTTGCTAGTATTTATAGTGAATCCTTGATCAAAACCGCTTGTCAACACCTTCTGCTCCTCGTTGGGTTTGACACTCTTATTTATCGAAAGTACTATGATACACCCCCTATACTTGTGGGTCATCAAGACTATTTTCTGGCGCCGTTGCCGGGGAGTGAAGCGCTATTGAAGAGTGGAATTGGTAAGGTAACTTTCGCTGTGGGTATTGTTTTTATTTCTGTCTTTTATTTTACATGCTATAGAGAACTCTCCATTTGGTTCCCTATTTGGGAACACTACTGCTACTATCACGGTAGTGGATGAACCACCGCCTGCTCAATTGATCCTTTTAAAATACATATGAAAATTGTTGAACGTGTTATGAATAATTGCTATTTAGGAGATGGAACTATCCATCCGGGTGATCATTTACTCTTTATACATGAATTATGTGAGTTGTTCAAGTGTGCAGGTATTTCATCAAGCCAGGTTAAGAGAAAGCTATTCTCTTTATCACTGAAGGGCAGAGCTGCAGAATGGTATAGACTGCTGAAGGATGGTCCATCTATTGGCTGGGAGGAAATTGTACCTCTCTTTTATTCCAAATTTTATCCTCCCACTGAGATTCATAAAGATTGTCAGATATATAATTTTTGGCCTCATGATGGAGAGAGTATTGCCAAGCGTGGGGGAGATTGAAGTCACTAATGCTCAAATGTCCCATTCATGAGTCCCCAGTAATATTGTTATTAATAACTTCTATGTAAGGCTTACTCTTCATGATAAGGATTTATTGGATGCTTCTTGCTCTGTATCATTTACACGTATGAAAGAAGAAGCTAAATGGGATCTTCTTGACCGTATTCAGGAAAATACCGAAGGATGGGAGAATGACAAAGGTAGAAAGTTAGGTATAAATTATGATTATGAATGCATTAAAGCTTTTATGGGAACCGATGACTTTCATAATGTTAGTGCTGTTTATAGTCTTGATTCTCAAATACTTGCTAACTGTTTTAAGGCCTTTGCCTCTTATCTTGATGTTCCAAAGAAGGATTGGAACAAGTACCATGCGCCTTATAAAGATACTGTTAGTTGTGTTCCTGCTAGAACTACTGAAGTTTGTACTGTTGATTGCATTTTGCCTGAGCTTTATTTTGAGAAAATGCCTTTCCCTGCTAAGGTAAAGGAACATTCTACTTTAATTAGTGCGCTTAAGAAAAGTGCAAAGAAAGCTGTAGAACCTGATGAGAAAATTATTGTTAAGTCTCCTGTAGCTATAGTGAAGGACCTTGTTACTAAAAATGTAGAAGATGGACATATTATCTTTTGTGAAGATGCTTCTAACATTGTTTCACATCCTAGAAGACCTAGGAAAACAAGTGTTCCTGTGCTTTCTATCAGGATTGGTGATCATTGCTACTATGGTTTATATGACATTGGTGCAAGTTCAAGTGCTATTCCTTATGAGCTTTATAGAGAAATCATGCATGAAATTGGTCCTTGTGAACTTGAAGAAGTTGATGTGGTTATTGAGCTTGCTAATAGAGAAACTATATCTCTAATTGGTATTGTTAGGGATGTGGAAGTTCTATGCGGTAAGACTAAATATCCTGCTGATTTTCTAATACTCGGTACAGCTGCTAGTAAAACTTGTCCTATTATTTTTGGTAGACCCTTTTTGAATACTTGCGGCGCTGTTATAGATTGTAAGAAGGAGAAAATTTTGACTAAGTTTGATGGAGAATCTTATGAGTTTAATTTTTCTAAGTTTACTAAAGCTCCTTATGAAAATGAATTGCCTAACAAAGATTTTCGAGTTGAACGGCTTGCCTCTATTGCTCTTGCTCCTAATAATGCTTTACAGCAATTTATGGAGGACCATGAAAGTGAGATCTTCAGGGAAGAAAGAGATGAGATTGACGAGATTCTTCTTCGTCAACCATACTTGACTAAACACAACCTACCCATGGAGGATTTGGGTACCACTTTACCACCTAAGGAAGATCCTATTTTTGATTTAGAACCTTTACCTGATGATCTTAAATATGCTTATATCGATGATAAGAAAATATATCATGTTATTATCAGTTCTAAACTTTCAGGAAAGGAAGAAGAAAGGTTATTGGAAATATTGAGGAAACACCGAGGAGCTATGGGATATACTCTTGATGATTTAAAAGGGATTTCTCCTACTATAGGTCAGTATGCTATTAACATGGAGCCAGATGCAAAGCCAGTTGTTGAACATCAATGCCATTTAATTCCTAAGATGAAGGAAGTGGTAAGAAATGAGGTATTGAAACTCCTTGATGCTGGTATTATTTATCCTATTGCTGATAGTAGATGGGTTAGTCCTGTGCATTGTGTTCCTAAGAAAGGAGGAATTACTGTTGTGCCTAATAAGAATAATGAGCTTATTCCTCAAAGGGTAGTAGTTGGTTATAGGATGTGTATTGATTTTATAAAGGTCAATAAAGTTACTAAGAAAGATCATTATCCTTTACCGTTTATAGATCAAATGTTAGAAAGGTTATCTAAGAAAACCCATTTTTGTTTTCTTGATGGTTATTCTGGTTTGCTGTTAAAAAGCAAGATCAAGAGAAAACCACTTTTACTTGTCCTTATGGAACTTATGCTTATAGACGTATGCCTTTTGGTTTGTGCAATGCTCCTGCTACTTTTCAAAGATGCATGTCTGCTATTTTTCATGGATTTTGTGAAGAAATTGTGGAGGTATTCATGGATGATTTCTCCGTCTATGGAACTTGTTTTGATAATTGTTTGCACAATCTTGATAAAGTTTTGCAGAGATGTGAAGAAACTAATCTTGTTCTTAATTGGGAGAAATGCCACTTTATGGTGAATGAAGGAATTGTCCTTGGACATAAAATCTCTAAAAGAGGTATTGAAGTTGACAGAGCAAAGGTTGAAGCAATTGAGAAAATGCCCTATCCTAGGGATGTTAAAGGTATTTGTAGTATTCTTGGTCATGCTGGTTTCTATATGAGGTTTATTAAAGATTTCTCTAAGATTTCAAAGCCTCTTACTAATCTTCTTCAAAAAGATGTACCATTTGTTTTTGATGATGATTGTAAGGAAGCTTTTGAAACTCTTAAGAAGGCTTTAACCACTGCTCCTATCGTTCAACCAACTGATTAGAACTTACCCTTTGAAATTATGTGTGATGCTAGTGATTTTGCTATAGGTGCTGTTCTTGGAAAGCATGTAGATAAGAAGCTGAATGTTATTCATTATGCTAGTAAGACTCTTGATGCTGCTCAAAAGAATTATGCTACTACTGAGAAAGAGTTTCTTGCTATTGTTTTTGCATGTGATAAGTTTAGACCTTATATTGTTGACTCGAAGGTTACTATTCATACTGATCATGCTGCTATTAGATATCTTATGTCAAAGAAGGATGCTAAGCCTAGGCTTATTAGATGGGTGTTACTTTTACAAGAGTTTGATTTGCATATTGTAGATAGGAAAGGTGTTGAAAATTCTGTTGCTGATAATTTGTCTAGGTTGGAAAACATTTCTTTTGATCCTATTCCTATTAATGATAGTTTTCCAAATGAACAGTTGGCTTCAATAAAGGTAACTTCGCGAGATAATCCTTGGTATGCTGATTATGCTAACTTTATTGTTTCCAAGTATTTGCCTCCAACCTTTATAGCCCAACAAAGAAGGAAATTCTTTTATGACTTGAGGCATTATTTTTGGGATGACCCACACTTATATAAAGAAGGAGTGGATGGTATTATATGAAGATGTGTTCCAGATTATGAACAACAAGAGATATTGAGAAAATTTCATGGTAGTGCTTATAGAGAACATCATGCTGGAGATAGAACTGCACAAAAGGTTCTACAATCAGGTTTTTATTGGCCTACCCTTTTTAAAGATGCTAGAAAGTTTATTTTATCTTGTGATGAATGCCAACGAGTTGGTAATATTTCTAGACGCAATGAAATGCCTATGAGTTATTCTCTTGTTATTAAACCATTTGATTGTTGGGGATTTGACTTTATGGGTCCTTTTCCTCCTTCAGAAGGTTATACTCATATACTCGTAGCTGTTGATTATGTTACTAAGTGGGTAGAAGCTATACCTACGAAGAGTGCTGATGGTGAGACCTCGTTAAAGATGCTTAAGGATGTTATTTTTCCTAGGTTTGGTGTGCCTAGATATCGTATGACTGATGGAGGTTCTCATTTTATTCATGGCGGTTTTAGGAAAACTCTTGCTAGATATAACGTTAATCATAGAATTGCTTCTGCTTATCATCCCCAAACTAGTGGGCAAGTAGAGCTATCGAATAGAGAGATCAAGTCTATCTTATAGAAGACTATTAATAGATCTAGGAAAAACTAGGCTAGCAAGTTCAACGATGCTTTATTGGCTTATAGAACTGCTTATAAGAACCCCATGGGCATGTCTCCTTACAAAATGGTTTACGGAAAAGTGTGTCACTTGCCCTTAGAATTAGAACACAAAGCTTTTTGGGTAGTGAGAGAGCTTAATATGGATTTTAAACTTGCCGATAAGAAAAGGTTGCTTGATTTGTGTTCCTTAGATGAGTGGAGAAATGAAGCTTATGAGAATGCCAGACTTTTTAAAGAGAAAGCCAAGCAATGGCATGATAGGAGAATCCTCAAGAGAGAATTTCATATTGGTGAGAAATTTCTATTGTATAGGTCTCGTCTCAGATTTTTTTCAGGAAAATTACTCTCGAAATAGGAAGGACCCTTTATTATTGAAGAGGTGTATCGTTCAGGTGCGATAAAGATTGCTTTGCTTAAAGATAACACTACACAAGTGGTGAATGGGCAAAGACTCAAGCATTATATTTCTGGAGACTCTTATAATGAAGATGTCGATGTTATTCAAATGGTGACTCCGGAAGAATTTATCAAAGAACATATGCAGCAATCTGCAGAGTCCGTTTTCAAATAGGTAACAGTTCTAGTCAGAAAAGGTTCGCGTTAAACTTTTCTATTTATATTTTTGTTGTTTTTATTAAATATGAAAAATCACGAGACAAAAACGGGTTGGAAACGGAGCCTGGAGGCTCCACACCATCTCGTGGGGTGGGCCCCCTACTGGCCGCGCCACCCTATGGTGTGTCCACCCCAGAACTCGTTTCTGTCCCGATTTCCTCCTGTGACTTCGTTTCAATGTTTAAATTTTGCCTATATAACCCCCCAAATTGCCCGAGGTCTGTATATCATGTTCTCGTCGTGTTTTTGTTTCGATCTGTTCCTATCAGGAGTTTTTCTCAGTTTTAGAGGCATCATGGCCTCTGCAAGCAATGACAAGGAGAAGATGCCTCCAGAAGATGATCACCAAGACCCTAAGCTAAAGGAAGAGGTTGAAAGTGAAGCCAAAGAAGAAGAGATGGAAGAAGACCAGAGTCCACGCCCAAGCGCTGTCATTGCAAGCATTGGAGTGGTGACAAATCATGACCAGTTAAAGAAGAGTGCACGGATAAGAACTGGAGGAGGTGTTCCACATCACTCCTTAGCTCCAAGGACATCTTCTTCAGGCAACAACCCCTTCCATACTCCCATATATGAATGTCAATTCCAAAGGGTGCCTAAAGCAAAATTACCCTCTAGTTGGGATATAGATCGTTCTAACCGTGCAGAGAAAGAGACTTCAAAGAGCGAAGAAGGGTGGGGAAATAACTCCAAGAGTTGGGATTCGTAGTCCGATATGTTCATGAGTCAGATTGAGCACAATTCAGAGATGATTCATAATCTCACCTACAAGATTGATGAGTTGAAGGCACTTATTGAGAAGCTTATTAAAGACTCACCACCACCACGAAAGGAGTAATTCATCATTGGTATTGGCATCCCCTTGGTTGTTCCAAGCTTGGGGGAGTGCCGCGGTATCACATCATTACCCTTTTACCCATTTACTTTTCAAGTAGAGTCATATCATGAATAGAAAAGTTATCTTATAGAATAGTTTGCAGTGTGGAAGTATCCTCCTTTAGTTTGTTATCTATGTATCCCTTGGTGTGAGTTGCGGATACAAAATATTAATGAGAAGTCTAATCATTTACTTTCTGCACAATTTATTTTAGTTTGCAATCTTTCTTATATGATTAGTCTTGTTAATTAGTATTGGTATCATTTTGGGAGCATGAGTAAATCTAGTTGGTTTTGGCAAACTTAGCTTGGTCACTAGCAACAATACTTTGAGGTTTTGAGTAGAAAAAAAGGAAGTGTTTATAAATACATCATTTCAGCTTTCATTCATGGTTGGCTCATAAGCATTAGTATTCTCAAGTTAAAATCGTTTATACTTTCAAGGAAGTTTGCATGATTGTTCTCTATCACATAAACATTTGTTTGTTTCATGCAACCCTTTTGCTTGCTACCCAGCCTTGCTAGCCAAAAACTTGTACTGAGAGGGAATACTTCTCGTGCATCCAATTCCCAAAAACCAAGTTACTTCCAGAGAGTCCACTATAAATTCCTATACATAGTATTTCAAGCCATTCTAAGTAAATTTTCATGTGCTACCTTTCAAAAACCTTCAAATACTTCTCATTTTGTGCCACTGTTTTTAGCTCATGAGGACGTAGTGGTTGGGTTTGTTATCTTCCATACTAAATTGAGTACCCCTCGACTTGCATGCTTCATCTGTTCGTCACTAATTTTGCAAGGGAGCTGGTCAGACCATTGTAATCTAAAAAAAGAGAAAGAAAAAAAGGCACTCCTCCATGGTATGTGAAAGTTGGTGGGCACCCGATGGAATCGGTTAGCCATGGTTTGAGAAAGGAAAAGTAGGGAGGAATGCCAAGCTATAAAAGAGCACAATTATGCTAATTAATCAACATCTCAGAACCGCTCTCACTTCTTTAGTATGGAAGATGGCAAGAACTCCGTTGCTAGTCATTGACAAAGACAACCACCTCTCAAAACCAACTTTTTTCTCTGTTTTACAAATGAAAAGCTCTAGCACATGTTTAATCCCTGCTTCCCTCTGCAAAGGGCCTATCTTTTACTTTTATGTTGAGTCAACATATTCCCCTCTATCTCAAGCAAGCATTTGAGTTATTATGTTTCATTCATCCATATGTTGATTTGTTCGATCATGTTTCCTGTCTTCCTTTGTTTAGTACGATGCTTTTATCTAAAAGAATATATCTTTGAAAGCTATCTACGACTATAAAGAGTTTGTTTCGTTGAGCATGCGGTTTTTGCTATATTAGCTCTATTATAAAAGGCTCCATTCAAAAAATAAGTACAGTCTGTTCATTGTTCTCTGACCAAGAACAAAGGTTTGCCATCACCAATCATGATTTACCTTGTGCATCTTTATTGTGATTGCCTTTGCTTATTCCAAGTCTAGTTATATGAAGGGAAGTTGCTGCCTATTATGACTTGTGCCTTGGTAAATTGATGCTTCTCATCTGTATTTTGTTTATCAACACTTCACTCCATAAACCTGTGGTCATATTTACCGAGTTCAGTTTTCGCTTGGGGACAAGCAAGGTCTAAGCTTGGGGGGTTGATATGCCCATTTTGCATCACTATTTTATATCATAATTTACTGTTATTCATTGATATATTTCATATTTAGAGATGATACTTATGTTGTTTCCTCTGCTTTTACATGTTTGATGATTATTGGAGAACTTGCTGCCGGAGTCAGGATTCTGCTAAAAAAATGACCGTCAAGACACCATGTTTCTGAAGATCAACAATTCTAGCAAAATACCCAAAAATTCATATATTACCAGAAGACAAAAGTAGCCAGAAGGGGAGAGCGAAAGGAGCAGCAGGGGCCCACACCACCAGGTGGCGCGGGCCATCCCCTGGCCGTGCCACCCTAGGGTGAGGCCACCCTGGCCCACTTCTGCCATCGCCCTCTCGCATATATTGTCATTCCCGAAAACCTAAGTCAAGAGGGGGATTCAGAGATAGACACCGCCGCCTCTGTGGGGCGGAAAACACCGAGAGAGAAAAGCTCTCCGACAGGCAGAAATCTACCGGGGAAATTCCTTCCCGGAGAGGGGAGGTCATTGCCATCATCGTCACCATCGCACTGGACTTCATCGGGATCATCATCATCACCAGAACCTCCATCTCCACCATCACCGCGCCATCCCGCTGTAACTTCTTCGGTTGAATCTTGTCAAATTCTTAGGGGAAACTTTCCCGGTATTGATTACTCTTGTAGTTGATGCTATTGAGTGGAACCGTTGAATTAAGGTTTATGTTTAGATTGTTATTTACCATTATTTCACCTCTGGTCATGATCCATATGATTTCTTGTGAGTAGTTTGTTTAGTTCTTGAGGACATGGGAGAACTCGAGATGTTAGTAGTAAAACTATGTTGAGTAATAATTAATGGTTTGATATTTATATGTTGTGGTGTTATTCTACTAGTGGTGTCATGTGAACGTCGACTACATGATACTTCACCTTTATGGGCCTAGTGGAATGCATTGTGTTTTTGGCTACTAGTTGTGGGGTTGCTGGAGCGACAGAAACCTAAACCCCTGTTAGGAAACCATTGCATCAGGGAGCATAGGATCTCAGAGTTTAAGGTTGTGCTTAGATTTGTCTTAATTACTTTCTTATATTTGCAGATGCTTGCAAGTGGTATAATCACAAGTGTATTAGTCCTAGTAAGTGTAGTGCGCTAGCACAGGTTCACCCCCATAACACTTATCAAACCAATGAAGATTACTTAGCAGCATGAAGCAGAAGCTCTCGACAGAAACTCCCGTGTGTCCTCAGGAACGTTTGGTAATCATAAGTTACACAATCGGCTTGTCCTTTGCTCTAGAAAGGATTGGGCCACTGGTAGCAATCACTATTATTGTCTTTTATTTACTCGTACTTTATTTATTTGCATTACCAAATACCCCTGAAAACCCGTTCGCTAGTATTTATAGTGAATTCTTGATCAAAACCGCTTGTCAACACTTTCTGCTCCTCATTGGGTTTGACACACTTATTTATCAAAAGTACTATGATACACCTCCTATACTTTCAGGTCATCATGTTCCTAGCATACTGACCAAAAATTGGCTCAATCGGACATCGATTGTCTACCCAAACTGTTCATTTCCCAAAACTGCTCTGTATTGAAACTACAGCAGTCCAAACTAACAAATTGCTCTAAAATCTAAACCTCCCCTGACCCAAATCTCAAACTGTGTAACCAGATCGAAGTGCTCGAAGTAAGGAACAAGCTTACCAAGTTTGGAGCCAATACAAGCATGTTTGAGCCTGTAACCATTGGCTTGAAGACAGACTGTTCGGATCTTAGAAAAATCTAGGCAGAAATCACCTCTCCTTCTTCTTCCCCTCTTCTAACTTGGTTGTGATGTTCTAGTGTGTTCTCTCACCCTCTCACAGCAGCAGCCACATTCTTGGCTTGCTCTTGCTTGTCTCTTACACAGCCACCAAAGGTGGCTAGGGTTTTCTCCTTATACCTCCTCAAAGAGGCACCTCAGCCGTTGAATGCGAACCTCGATCAACGATTGATATGTGTTGAACCTCTTCTGCTAATGTTGGGCTGCCAACACACCTCCATGTGGAGGAACATGACCCAACAATGGGTTCAAGGATTGTTGAAGGAAATTGGGATTTTCTTGAGGCGTGCTCCAAGCTTATGGTGTGACAACCACGATACGTCTCTAACGTATCTATAATTTTTGATGCTCCATGCTTGTTTTTACACCATTTGCTTAGTGTTTCGTTACACTTTGTGGTAATTTTATGCATTTTCCGGAACTAACCTATTAACAAGTCGCCACAGTGCCAGTTCCCTGTTTTTGTGTTTCAGAAAAGCTACACAGGAAATATTCTCGAAATTGGACGAAACCAAAGCCAGTCGCCTAGAATTTCACCGAAACTTCCAGAGAACTAAAAAGGAGATGGAGTGGGGCCACGAGGGCCTCACACACCAGGGTGGCGCGGCCCAGGCCCTGGCCGCGCCCCCTATGTGTGAGACCGCCTCGGTCCACTCCTGACGATGCCCCTTTGCCTATAAAGAACCCCCGACGAGAAAAACCTAAATACCCGATCACTTTTCCAGAACACATCGCGATCCGCCACCGCTGTCGGCCCGAAGATCGGGAGGGTCCAGAAGCTCTTTCCGGCACCCTATCGGAGAGGAGAATCGCCACCGGAGGTCTTCTTCATTGCCATGCTTGCCTCCGGAGCGATGAGTGAGTAGTCTACCTTGGACTATGGGTCCATAGCAGTAGCTAGATGGTTGTCTTCTCCACCATGTGCTTCACGTTTAGATCTCATGAGCTGCCCTACATGATTGAGATTGTCGTGGGGATGACTTAGGGGGCGCACCACGGGCCAGGCAGTATGCCAGCTAGCGTCCCAGGAGACCCCACGACCTCAGCACCAGAAGACCGGCTCCAGCCGGAAGGGCCGGCGGCGCTAGCGGCCGGCTGATGATTCCACCGAGGAGGACTGGAGCCGGGTGATGGAGACAAAACCTCTCAACGGCTGTCTGGCCAAAAGCAGGACGGTTCCGACAGGAGTGACAGAGGCGCAGGACAGGAGTGACGCGCGCCACGACCACGACCGACCAATAAGAAGACGAAGACCCTTCCCCACGGCGGGATCCGAGGCAAAGGAGAGGGGATATGCTCTCCAGATGCTGGCCCAGGGAAAAGGCACTTTATAAAGTTCCTTTGCCAGAGCGTGGCCAGAGGAGATCACGCCAAGGACGCCGCCGCCGAGGAGCCGGCAGCCGGCCGAAGCGTTACCAAAACCTATAACCAGGCCCCCGTCTATATAAGGGGGCCTAGACCCTTAGCATAGGGGAGATCCGATCTTCTTCTTCCTCCTCTAGCCGAACAGCTCGAGGAGCATTGTAATCGCTACTAACCAATCAATACGAAGCAGGCAGGAAGTAGGGGTTTACCTCCAACCGGGAGGGCCCTGAACCTGGGTAAACCGAGGTGTCTCTGTTGGCACAATCCCGAGCCGGACCCATCGTCACCAACGTCGAGCCCCTCCGATAAGCCTCCCCATGGCTACTGTCTCCAAATTCCCACGACAGTTGGCGCCCACCGTGGGGCAAAGCACGGTGGCGAGCGGAGTCAAGTTCCGGCCGGGACCCTCCGGCGAGAGGGTCGCCTCCGGCCTCGTCTGGAGGTTCGGCACCTTCGACTGCGTCGACGACAACTTGGCCCACTTCAGGAACGGCTTCGGCAATGGCGGCTCCTTCCTCGACGTCGACGGCCACCGCTTCTACGTCGCCAAGCCCTGCCCGGAGGAGATCACCGATGTCTTCGACTCTCCCTGCGACGGAGGCTCGAGCTGCGGTGAAAGCAGCAGTCTTGGCGCTTTTGTTGAGGTGATGGCCCTGGGAGAGGATGAGGGCGGCGACTCACTGCGCCCCGAGCGCCCACCTCCACAGGGGCAAGATGCTTCACTCCCAGAGCGGGACGCCCCGGACGTCTTCGTGGCGGACCTGCGCGCTCCCCTCGACCGCGTCATCAATCCCGCTCGGGTCGCCGAGGCCTTGGAGCGGACGCGCCTCGTTCTCCTTGGCAAGGCGGCTGAGGACGAGTCCAACCGACGCCGCGCGAGCACCACGCTCGGCGAGTTCTACGACGTGCACGGAGACGCACCGACCGAGCTCGCCCGTGACCTGCGCCGCAGCTTCGCCACCGCTGTCCCTGGCCAGATCCAGCGGTCGCCATCGGCAGGCCGAGGCCGCGGAGGGCGTGTGCACGGCGGCCGTGCTCCCAGCGGTATCGCTCAAGGCCGCCGCGCCCAGCAAGGCGGCGGGGCATGCAGGCCATGCTTGTCCGAGGAGTCAGCACCAGGGTCGGAGTCCCAGGCTCACCCATCGGCGTTGCACATCCACCTGTGGCTAGACCACGTCCAGGCGTCCTCTAGGGGATCTGCTAGCTCAAAGCGAGCGGCTTCAGACCAAGGAGGCCCGGGGGCTGCAGGCAGCGGTCATGGGCGCAAAGAGGGCAAGTACACCCTCGATGCTGCGCTTGATCAGCCGTGTAAGTTTCACACCTCCCTGGGCAGGGAAGCGACCCACTCCACGCGTCAGTGCCGCTTCATGAGAGAGCTGGAGCAGCGCGCTCGACAGATCCCCAGCGCGCCGCAAGCACAACCGGCTGGAGGTCAGGAGGACCAACGGCGCGAACCGGCTGGAGGCGAGCCGGATCAAGATGACAACTTCCCGACGGATGTGGAGCAGTATCACATCTTCACTACCCCGGGCAAGGATAAAAGGAACGACCTTTGGCATGAGGCAGAGGTGAATGCTGTGATGCCTGCAGAACCCCAGTTCATGCATTGGTCCGAGGCGGCCATTACCTGGGGGCGCGAGGACCACCCAAGGCTGATGCCCAGCCCTGGAGAATACGCCCTGGTCGTGGACCCTGTCGTGTGCTCCGATACGCACATGTGCCGGTTCTCCCGCGTGCTCATCGATGGCGGCAGTAGTATCAACCTTCTGTACCGGAGCTCTCTGGAGAAGTTGGGCATCCCACTTGCTCAACTGAAACCTAGCCGGCTCACCTTCCATGGCATCGTGCCTGGGCATTCTTGCACCCCTTTGGGCAAGGTGCAGCTGGAGGTTCTCTTCGGAAAGAAGGGGAATAGCCGCCGCGAGCCTATCTGGTTCGAGGTGGTGGACATCAGCAGTCCCTACCACGCGCTGCTTGGCCGACCGGCCCTGGCTAAGTTCATGGCCATCCCGCACTACGCCTATCTGAAGATGAAGCTCCCAGGGCCCAGAGGCGTGATCACGGTCTCGGGAAGCTTCAAGAAGTCCTTGGCCTGCGCCAAGGAAAGCTCGCAGCTGGCGGAGGCGCTGGTCGTCGCTGAGGAGAAGAGGCAGCTTCTACATCACGTGGAGCTGACTCAGCAAGATGTGCCGGTTCGCCAGTCGCCGGTGGAGCAATTCAAGCCGGCTAACGATACCAAGAAGATCCTGCTGGACGAAAGCGACCCCTCCAAGTACGTCATCATCGGCACCGGCTTGTCTGCCAAATAGGAAAGTGAGCTCACCAGCTTCCTCCGTGAGAATCGGGACATCTTTGCATGGTCACCAAAGGACATGCCTGGTGTGCCGAGGGAGCTGGCTGAGCATGCACTCAACGTCCAGCCGGACGCCAAGCCGGTCAAGCAGCCGTTG
The DNA here is from genome assembly GCA_007115705.1 of Dactylis glomerata. NCBI lineage: Eukaryota > Viridiplantae > Streptophyta > Magnoliopsida > Poales > Poaceae > Dactylis > Dactylis glomerata. The sequence goes on from QXEO01000099.1 coordinate 2,066,161, forward strand.
CGACGGTTCGCAGAAGAGAAGAGGAAAGCAATTGGCAAGGAGATTGCCCGGCTCCTTGCAGCCGGCTTCATCATGGAAGTGTTTTACCCTGACTGGCTCGCGAACCCAGTCTTGGTTCTGAAAAAGAACAACACTTGGAGAATGTGTATCGACTACACCAGCCTCAACAAGGCCTGCCCCAAGGATCCTTTCGCACTGCCACGGATTGACCAGGTGATCGATTCCACAGCCGGCTGTGACCTGCTGTCCTTCCTAGACGCCTATTCAGGCTACCACCAGATCCCGCTCTTCCAGCCGGATCAGATCAAGACCTCCTTCATCACCCCATATGGAGCCTACTGCTACGTCACCATGCCATTCGGCCTGAAGAACGCTGGAGCCACTTACCAGCGGACCATGCAGCGATGTCTGCAAGGGCAGATTGGCAGGAACGTGCACGCCTATGTGGACGACGTGGTGGTGAAGACCAAGCAGAGCGGCACGCTCCTGGACGACCTCAGGGAGACCTTCACCAGCCTGCGGCGCTATCGCATGAAGCTCAACCCTGAGAAGTGCACCTTCGGTGTGCCGGCTGGACAGCTCCTAGGCTATATCGTTTCCTAGTGAGGGATCGAGGCTAACCCCTCGAAGATAAAGGCCATCGAGGCCCTAGAGAAGCCCACCCAGCTCAGAGATGTGCAGAAATTCGCTGGTTGCCTGGCCTCGCTTAGCCGGTTCGTCAGCCAGCTCGGGGAGAAGGCCATGCCGTTGTACCAGCTGATGAAGAAGACAGACCACTTCGTTTGGTCCCAGCGCGCTGACGACGCCTTCAACGACCTCAAGCGAGCCTTGTCGACCGCTCCAATCTTGGCTGCGCCGGCTCCGCGAGAGCCAATGCTGCTCTACATCGCAGCAACCCTGCGCGTCATCAGCGTGGTGATCGCGGTGGAACGCACCGAGGAAGGCAAAGAGCTGCCGGTTCAGCACCCGGTATACTACTTGAGTGAGGTGCTCACTCTCTCTAAGCAGAACTACCCGCACTATCAGAAGGTCGCGTACGGCGTGTACATGGCGGCCAAGAAGCTGAAGCACTACTTCGAGGAGCACCCAATCACGGTGGTGAGCACCACTCCGCTCTCGGAGATCATCGGGTGCAAGGACGCGTCGGGAAGAGTGGCCAAGTGGGCGATTGAGCTCGCAGCTCATACCATTCAGTACAAGCCCAGGACGACGATCAAGTCGCAGATCATAGCGGATTTCTTCGCAGATTGGGGGGAGCACCAGTACTTGCCGCCGGCTCCAGACTCCACCCATTGGCGTATGCACTTCGATGGCTCTAAGCTGCTCGGGGGCTTGGGAGCCGGCGTCGTCCTCACCTCTCCCAAGGGAGACAAGCTGTAGTACGTGCTGCAGATGCACTTCCGGGCGTCGAACAACGTCGCTAAATACGAAGCCCTAGTGCATGGGCTCAAGATGGCCAAGCAGATCGGAATCAGGAGGATTCTCTGTTTCGGAGACTCCGACCTGGTAACGCACCAGGTCTCAGGAGATTGGGACGCAAAGGACGCCAACATGGCCTCCTACCGCTTCTACGTGCAGCAGCTCAGCGGATTCTTTGAGGGCTACGAGTTCCACCATGTCTCCAGAGCAAACAACGAGGAGGCAGACCGGCTGTCCAAGATCAGCTCCACCAAGCAGGACATCCCAGCCGGAGTATCCCTGGAGATCATCCACAAGCCGTCCATCAAGCCTTCACCGGAATCCATATCCATCTACGTACCTGGAGACCCGGCCCCGGTTCTGGTACCGTCACCGGACCCGGGGGTTGCCGCCTCGGGGCTGAAGGAGCTAGCCGGCCAGCCCAGCGCGGCCGGCTCGATGAAGGACGCGGGGACTGCCGGCTCCACGCCCGCTCCCCCAGCCGGACAATCAGGCGAAGCCGGCTTGACGACGGACCCAGGGGCTGCTGACCCTCTGGTCGCCAGTGTCTTCCACATACGGGAGATACCTTCGTGGGCGGAGCCATTCTCCAACTACCTCATCACTGGGGACCTGCCACAAGACGAAGCGGAAGCTAGGCGAATTCAGCGCCGAGCTGGGGCATACACCATCATCAACAGCGAGCTGTATAAGCGCAGCGTGTCAGGCATCTTCCAGAAGTGCATCGAGCAGGAAGAAGGGATGGAGCTGCTAAGGGAAATACACCAAGGGGAGTGCGGGCATCACGCCTCTTCCAGAGCTTTGGTGGCCAAGGCCTTCCGTCATGGTTTCTATTGGCCAATGGCCAAGCAGAATGCAGAGCAGCTGGTGAAGCAGTGCAACGGCTGCCAGCGCTTCTCCAAGCACAGAAACACTCCAGCGGCAGCCCTCAAGACCATCCCGCTCACCTGGCCGTTCGCTGTCTGGGGTCTGGACATGGTAGGGCCATTCAAAACCGCACCCGGGGGCTTGACGCATCTGCTGGTTGCCGTGGACAAGTTCACCAAGTGGATCGAGGCCAAGCCAATCAAGAAACTCGATGGCTCGTCCACAATCAAGTTCTTCAACGAGATCATCACAAGATACGGGGTACCCCACAGTATCATCACCGACAATGGGACGAACTTTGCGAAGGGAGTCTTTGCTGATTACTGTGGTCAGAAAGGCATCCGGCTGGACCTAGCGTCTGTGGCGCACCCTCAGTCAAATGGACAAGTGGAAAAGGCAAATGGGTTGATCCTGGCTGGCATCAAACCAAGACTGGTCGAGCCTCTCGAGCGCTCAGCCGGCTGTTGGGTCGAGGAGCTACCCTCAGTGCTCTGGAGCCTGCGCACCACTCCAAACCGCTCTGTGGGCTTCACACCCTTCTTCCTAGTCTATGGAGCAGAGGCGGTGTTACCCACGGACATCGAATTCGACGCGCCCAGAATTGTCCAGTACACGGAGAAACAAGCAAAAGAAGCTCGCGAAGATGGCATCGACCTCCTCGAGGAGGCTCAAGAGCAGGCTCTGGCTAGATCAGCGCTCTACCAGCAGCAGCGGCGACGATACCACAGCCGGAAAATTCGCCCGCTCGCGTTTTGCGAAGGTGATCTCGTACTCCGGCTGGTCCAAAGCACTAAAGGCATGCATAAGCTGTCTCCTCCCTGGGAGGGACCGTTCATTGTCAGCCGGGTGTTGGGCAATGGGGCGTATTACCTCATCGACGCACAAGAGCCCAGAAAGAACAAGGCAGATAACTCTGACAAGGAGACCGAGCGTCCCTGGAATGTCAGTCTCCTAAGACCTTTCTTCTGCTAAGGCGAAAGCTTGTACCCTGAAAAATGTGTCAATGAATAAAGGAAAACGGAGCGGCAAGTTACGGCCGGCTCCGGGGAAAAACACTCCGTGCATGTTTTGCTTCCTGCTTTATTCACTTGACCGGCAGCCGGCTCCAGGCACCGAGCCACAGCCGGCTGCCCCGAAAACGATCGAACTCTCGCCAGCCAGATGAGTACTGCGTATGACGAAGGTCTCGAGCCTAACCTCCACCTTCTGGCTCCGCGTAGCCGGACGGGTAGGAGCCGGCAGGCCACATACGAGGGAAAGCCGCGGAGCAGAACCACAAACGATAGAAAAACCGCTCAACCAAGCATTAAGGGCAGTGTCTGTCAACTAATTGTAGGCCAGCACGAGTCGGGGGCCCGATAGACCGAAGTACTACTTCTCACTCCGCGGCACGCTCCCACCCTAGGCTGGCATTCGGCTGCCGGCCCAAGGGAGATCAACCGGCACCAGGCTGCCGGTTAGGGGTAGAAGGGCCGAAGGGTGGGAAGATTAAGGAAAAGGCTGAGGGAAACGGGCAAATGCAAAGCCAGCGACTAGCTGATAGGCACAATCTTTGACGTTTGGGCTGAGAAGCCACGCCCAAGAGGCTCGAAGCTAGAGCTACCTCGCTTGGCGATTGGCATCGTTCGCGAAAAGTTACTTTCGAGCTAGCTGTCAGTCTAGCTACCCCAAAACTCGGGGGCTAGGGGGAAAGGGAATTGGCCCTCAGAAGCAGGCCAGCTCCAGTACCTCGCCGGCTGTTCGAGCAGCCGGCACTGCGACACGATCGGTAAATGAGCAGCGAAATCGAAACCTAACACTCGCAAAGCAACGGCTAGAGCTGAAGGCTAGGAGGTCTGCTCCAACCGTGGCTTGGGACGTGCGAAGGCCTGGGAGGGGAAACGTGCCGGCTTCAACCTCGCCCGAGCCGGTACAAGATGCGGTTCCCGTTCCGTTCGCGCTGGAGCCGGAGCTAGCCCATCCTTCCTGGAGCCGGCCAGTAGAAGCGCCGGTCCATCCGCGCTGGAGCCGGAGCTAGCCCGCGTTCCCCGGAGCCGGCTAGCAGGAGCATCGTTCCCTCTGCATCGAAGCCAGAGGAGCCTCGCCCGAAGCGCTTGCGCAGGCCAGTGACTATCGTAGTCCCTACCTACGGATTCGCGTGACAAGCGATTTCGCTAAAAGAAGAACCATCGCGGCGCAGCGGCATCAAGCAGAAGATGTTTTGCGCGATGGCAAAAGCACACAATGGAGAAAGACATTCATACAGCAAGCAAAGATTTGCAGAAAATTAGAAGAGTTCATTAAGGAGCCTGACGATTACAAAAGTCCCCTAAAATACTAACCTAAGGATGCCAAAGGTCCCCAGGCGAGTTCGTGTCAGAACTGCCCGCAAGAGGAACGACAAGGAGGATGCCAAGAATCCTTCGCCCGGGAGATCCTCGCCTTCCCCAGCCTGGTGTGAGCGCCGCATGGACTTTGTCCAGGAGAAGCCCATGCCGGAGGCTGGTGAAGCCCCCGTCCTTCACGACTGGGGGGCGTAAGTGCGGGCGGAAAGGGTGGCGTCGAAGAAGCAGACGGTAAACTCCTTCCTCCCGTCATGGCGGGTGAGGAGGATGAACCAGCCCTCGTGCGTGCCGTAGTCGAAGAAGAACTTCGACCACCCATCGCGGAAGTAGCACACCCCCTGGCCGTCATAGTAGACTTCGACGTGGTACGACGGCTGGCCGCCGCTGCATTCCCGCAGCTTGGCATAGGCCATCTCCTGGCCTTCCATCGAGTCCGCAAACCGGGACGGAAGGCGAAGGCGGTCCCGAGACCCGGCGAGCGCAGGAACGATGCAGGTGGACCACCCCTGGGCCGAAACATAGGTCGGCGTTTGGAGCGCCGGTCTCTCCAACCAGGGCTGCGACGGGCCAAGCTGAGGAGGGGCCGCCGCGCGGGGCCCCGTGGGAGTGGCCGCAACCCTGAAGACAGCCAGGGCTTTCTTGTTCTTGCTCCCCAGCGGGCGCCCACGACGGCGAGACGACGAGGGAGCAGTGGCCGCCGCGGAAGCGACCCTCTTCCCGCTCCCCTTCGGACGGCCCGGCCCCCGCTTCTCCGGGGCGCCCGCGTCGCCGGAAGCTCCAGCCGCCGGGGGCGCACCGGAGGAAGAAGCAGCAGCGGAGGCTTTCGCCGCGAGAGCCTCCAAGGTACTCTTGTTGCGGCTCCCTTTTGGGCGACCGCGCTTCCGAAGCACGGGAGGCGACCCCTCCGGCGCCTCAACTTCCTTCCCGCTCCCCTCCGGGATCTTGTCATCGCTGGCAGTGGAGCCGCTAGGGGGCGACATGACCGGGCTGGTTTCGGAAGGGCGAAGCTCGAAGTGAGGGGAGAAGTGGGGGATGCCCTGCGCCGTTAACACGCTGGGTATTTAAAGAAGAACAGCGAGAAGGTAACCCCCGACGCTTCGGTAACCAACTTCCGCGTCGTGCGCCGCCGCAACGGTTGCCGCAGCGGATCGTGGGAGGGGTTGATGGGACACGTCGCTGACGTATGCCGGCCCACCCCGCATGACGACTCGAGAAGTTATGGCGAAGGGGATTCCGAGGTCAAGGTGACTAGACTGGTCACTGGCGCGCTGCGCCGGCCACTACGAGGGAACGAGATCCGAAGCGGCGCAAGTTCCCAGGAGGCGGCATGCCGGCTCGTGGCTCACCGGCTCACGGCCTCCAACCGGGCCGCGTCCTGGGGCCGGCTCATCCCGAGACGGCCGGGAAAATTCCGCAAGGCTCGGCCTCGACGACTAGACCGACCAGGTCAAACCGGAGATCCTGGAACTTCGACAAGGACGAGCAAGACTTCAGCGAAAAGAAGAACGCGCCGAGGCCCCATGCTAGCCCATGAGACTTCGCCAGTTTCGGGGGCTAGTGTCGTGGGGATGACTTAGGGGGCGCACCACGCGCCAGGCAGTATGCCGGCTAGCGTCCCAGGAGACCCCACGGCCTCAGCACCAGAAGACCGGCTCCAGCCGGAAGGGCCGGCTGCGCCAGCGGCCGGCTAATGATTCCACCGAGGAGGACTGGAGCCGGGTGATGGAGACAAAACCTCTCAATGGCTGTCTGGCCAAAAGCAGGACGGTTCCGACAGGAGTGACAGAGGCGCAGGACAGGAGTGACGCGCGCCATGACCACGACCGACCAATAAGAAGACGAAGACCCTTCCCCACGGCAGGATCCGAGGCAAAGGAGAGGGGATATGCTCTCCAGATGCTGGCCCAGGGAAAAGGCACTTTATAAAGTTCCTTTGCCAGAGCGTGGCCAGAGGAGATCACGCCAAGGACGCCGCCGCCGAGGAGCCGGCAGCCGGCTGAAGCGTTACCAAAACCTGTAACTAGGCCCCCGTCTATATAAGGGGGCCTGGACCCTTAGCATAGGGGAGATCCGATCTTCTTCTTCCTCCTCTAGCCGAACAGCTCGAGGAGCATTGTAATCGCTACTAACCAATCAATACGAAGCAGGCAGGAAGTAGGGGTTTACCTCCAACCGGGAGGGCCCTGAACCTGGGTAAACCGAGGTGTCTCTGTTGGCACAATCCTGAGCCGGACCCATCGTCACCAACGTCGAGCCCCTCCGATAAGCCTCCCCATGGCTACTGTGTCCAAATTCCCACGACAGAGATCACTGTTATGTAATTCTACATGTTTGGTTTGTTGGGATCCGATAAATATTGGTCTTATGCTTGAGTTGATGTACTAAAATTTATCTTATATTATCTCTATGTTGTTTATGAACTTGCATCCTCTCCGTTGTTAGTAGCTATCTTGGCTAAGTAGTTGCTAGTGACTCCAAGAGGGGGTATTTATGCTCGATAGTGGGTTCATGCCTCTATTTAATCTGGAGGAGTGACAGAAACCTCTAAGGTTGTAGATGTGCTGTTGCTACTAGGGGGAAAACAACATTCATATACTCGAGGGCATATGCTTTGTTTACATTACACACTTTGCTTAATGCAATTATCTGTTGTTCGCAACTTAATACTTGTGGAGTTCTCGGATTGATTCGCCACAAGTGGATTATTAGTCATAGATGCAGTTGGATGGTGGTCTATGTATCTTGTTGTAATGCCCAGAGTAAATCTCATAGTGATCCTCTCATCATATGCACATTGTGTTTATTCTATCAATTGCCCAACTGTAATTTGTTTACCCAGCATGTATTATTTTATCTTATAGAGAGACACCACTAGTGAACTGTGGACCCCGGTCCTATTTCCTTTATATTGCTATCACCTGTTTACTTTACTCGCATACTATTATCACTTTCCACTCGATACGCTCATACCCTTTGTTTCAAGCAAACCGGTGAGATTGACAACCTCATCGTAAGTTGGGAATAAAGTATTTGGTTGTGTTGTGTGGAGGTTCCACGTTGCTACTGGTTGAAGATGCGCTAACAAGAGATCGTTAACGGTGCCCTTGTTAGAGCTGAAGGAAATATGCCCTAGAGGCAATAATAATATTGTTATTATCATATTTCTTGTTCATGATAATGTTTATACTCCATGCTATAATTGTATTAAGCGGAAACATTAATACTTGTGTGGTTTATGAACAACACCGTGTCCCTAGTACGCCTCTATGAACTAGCTCATTGATTAATGATGGTTAAGGTTTCCTAACCATAGACATGAGTTGTCAATTAATAATGAGATCATGTCATTAGGAGAATGATGTGATGGACTGATACGTCTCAAACGTATCTATAATTTTTGATGCTCCATGCTTGTTTTTACACCATTTGCCTATTGTTTCGTTACACTTAGTGGTACTTTTATACATTTTCCGGAACTAACCTATTAACGAAGTGCCACAGTGCCAGTTTCCTATTTTCTGCTGTTTTTGTGTTTCAGAAGTGATACACAGGAAATATTCTCGGAATTGGACGAAACAAGTTCCTGAAGTCATATTTCACGGGGAAGCTCCCAAACATCCAAAGACCTGACGGAGGGGGGCCAAGTGGGCCCAGACACAGGGGTGGCGCGGCCACCCCCTGGCCGCGCCAGCCCCGTGTGAGGGGGCGTGGTCCCCCCTCTGACATCGTCCTTTCGCCTATATATACCCCCTGACGAGAAAAACCTAAGGCCCGATCAGTTTTCCAGAATACATCGCGATCCGCCGCCGCCGTCGACCCGAAGATCGGGAGGGTCCAGAAGCTCTTCCCGGCACCCTGCCGGAGAGGGGAATCGCCACCGGAGGCCTTCTTCATCGCCATGCTTGCCTCCGGAGCGATGAGTGAGTAGTCTACCTTGGACTATGGGTCCATAGCAGTAGCTAGATGGTTGTCTTCTCCACCATGTGCTTCATGTTTAGATCTCATGAGCTGCCCTACATGATTGAGATCACCGTTATGTAATACTATGATGTTGGTTTGTTGGGATCCGATGAATATTGGTGTTTATGATTAAGTTGTTGTACTGAATTATATCTTTTGTTATCTCTATGTTGTTTATGATCTTGCATGCTCTCCGTTGTTAGTAGCTATCTTGGCCGAGTAGTTGCTAGTGACTCCAAGAGGGGGTATTTATGGTCGATAGTGGGTTCATGTCTCTATTTCACCTGGGGGAGTGACAGAAACCTCTAAGGTGGTAGATGTGCTATTGCTACTAGGGAGAAAACAACATTCATATGCTCAAGGGCATATGCTTTGTTTTCTTTACACACTTTGCTTAATGCAATTATCTGTTGTTCGCAACTTAATACTTCTAGGGTGTTCGGATGATATCCCCGGGGGTGGATTATTAGTCATAGATGCAGTTGGATGGCGGTCTATGTATTTTGTTGTAATGCCCAGAGTAAATCTCGTAGTGATCTTCTTGACATATCACGTTATCTTTATTCTATCAATTGCCCAACTGTAATTTGTTTACCCAGCATGTTATTTATCTATGGAGAGACACCACTAGTGAACTGTGGACCCCGGTCCTATTTTAATCATATTGCAATCACCTGTTTACTATTCCCGCACTGTTTACTTTACTCGCACATTACTACTGTTTTCCACTCGATACACTCATAACCTTTGTTTCAAGCAAACCGGTGAGATTGACAACCTCATCGCAAGTTGGGAGCAAAGTACTTGTTTGTGTGTGTGCAGGTTCCGCGTTGCTGCTGGCCGAAGACGAGTCAACAAGTATCGTTAACGGCGCCCTTGTTGGAAGTTACTAAGCCAGTTCGCATCACCTTCAGTCGTCACCATCTCTCTTCTTCAAGAACGATAGTAAACCTTGGTTTCTTAACTGAGGGAAAACTAGCTGCTATACTCATCACACCTTCCTCTTGGGGTTCCCAACGGGCTGGTCATTCACCACGCATCAAGCTAATTTTCTGGCGCCATTGCCGGGGAAGAGAGAAGACTTCTGCGAGGGGAGTTCTTCGCACACACATTCTTTACTTTGTTATTTGTTTTGCTTTACTTTATTTTATTTTACCTGCATTGCTTTTTATATCAAAAACCCAAAAAAATTAGAATCCTTGGTAGTTGTTTTTACTTGTTTACTTTCGTTTTGCTGAAATGGGTACTCCTGAAAACACCAAGTTGTGTGACTTTGCTAGCACGAACAATAGTGATTTTATCTGCACTCCTATTGCACCAACTGTTCCTGCTACCACTTTTTATGAGATCAAGCCTGCTTTATTGAACCTTGTTATGAAAGAGCAATTTTCTGGTGCTAGTACTGAAGATGCTGCAGCTCATCTCAACAATTTTGTTGAGCTATGTGAGATGCAGAAATATAAGGATGTTGATAGTGATATTATTAAACTCAAGTTGTTTCCTTTTTCTTTGAGAGGAAAGGCTAAAGATTGGTTGCTGTCTTTGACTAAGAATAGTATTGATTCATGGGCTAAGTGTAAGGATGCTTTTATTGGTAGATACTATCCTCCTGCTAAGATTATATCGTTGCGTAGCAATATTATGAAGTTTACTCAGTTTGATAATGAACATGTTGCTCAAGCTTCGGAAAGAATGAAATCTATGGTAAAGAATTGCCCCACTCATGGACTGACTACTTGGATGATTATCCAAACTTTTTATGCAGGACTGAATTTTTCTTCAAGGAACCTACTTGATTCAGCTGCTGGAGGCACTTTTATGTCCCTTACCTTGGGCGCCGCATCAAAGCTACTCGACAACATGATGGTAAATTATTCTGATTGGCACACCGAGAGAGATCCACAAGGTAAGAAGGTAAATTCTGTTGAGGAAACCTCTTCCTTAAGTGATAAGATTGATACCATTATGGCTATGCTTGCTAATGATAGGACTCATGTCGATCCTAATAATGTTCCTTTGGCCTCTCTGGTTGCTCAAGAAGAGCAAGTTGATGTGAATTTCATTAGAAATAACAATTTTAATAACAATGCTTATAGGAACAATTTTGCTAGTAACAATTATAGACCGTTTCCTTCTAATGGTGATAATAGCTATCTTGGTAGACCTAAAATGCCTAGTGAAGAAAGAATTTTTGAACTTGAAAAGGCTACCAAGAATTTTATGCAGATGCAATATGAGCAGAACAGGGCTTTCACCAAGACTATGGAGGAGCAATCAGCTCTGTTGAGGACTATAAGTCATCAACTTGAAAATTTAAACAAGGCTGTTCCTGAATTACAAGCTAAGGCTTCCAAAGCTAAAACCGATATCTCATTATTGTCTAATGTGCAATCTTCTTTAGTTAATAGAATGTCCGCTAAGCCTGATCCTTTTGCTGCCGTTAATGCTACCCAAGTTGGAATTGATAAAAATATTAGATTGTTAGCGGAATTGCATGCCAGGTGGGAAAGAGAAGATGAGATGGCTAGAGAGATGAAGGTATGTACTATTACTACCTCTAATGATGTTTCTCCTACTGATAGCAATCCTCTTACTTTGATTGGTGTAGAGAAAACTCCCACTCCTTGTGCTAAAAAGCCTAAAACTGCCAAAACTTTTTCTCAAAAGAGTGCTGAAATTTTTCGGAGTGTGGGAGATGATAGCTCTATTTCTTTTAATGATTTTGATGTTGATGGCTGCAATATATCTGAAGTTATTTTGTTCTTGCAAAAGCTTGCTTTGACTCCCAATGCTAGTTCTTTAAATATTGCTTTTACTAAGCATATTACCAATGCTCTCATAAAGATTAGGGATGAAAAGTTGAAGCAAAAAGCCTCTGTTCCCAAGAAGTTAGAAGATGGTTGGGAACCCATCATTGATATGCATGTTAATGGTTATGATTGCCATGCTTTATGTGATCTAGGTGCTAGTATTTCTATTATGCCTAGAAAGATTTATGACATGCTTGATTTACCACCGCTTGAAAAATGTTATTTTGATGTTCCTATTGCTGATGTTGCTAAGAAGAAACCTTTGGGAAGGATTAATGATGTTCTTATTGTGGTTAACAATAACCTTGTTCCCGTTGATTTTCTTGTTATGGACGTTGAATGCCATGCTTCATGTCCTATTATTTTGGGAAGACCTTTTCTTCGAACTGTAGGTGCTATTATTGATATGAGGGAAGGCACTATCAAGTATCAATTCCCACTAAAGGAAGGTATGGAACACTTCCCTAGGAAAAGAAAGAAATTACTTTTTGACTCTATTCTTAGAGCAAATTATGAGCTTGATGCTTCATCCATTGATATTACTTGATTCGCAATTTTCTGCGCCTAGCTCAAAGGCGTTAAAGAAAAGCACTCTTGGGAGATAACCCATTGTTTACTTTTCAGTAATTTTTCTTTTATTTGAGTCTTGGAAGTCATTACTACTGTAATGACCGCTCCTTATCTTGTTTATTTTGTTTTTGTGCCAAGAGAAGCCTCTAATTTGAGTGAGGTAAAGATTTGGGGTTATTGCTGTCCTGAAACTGTTTTCGGTGCTGCACCGTAAAAATTCGTGAAAATTATCTGTTTATCTTTTGGACCTTTGATTTCTTGTGCATATGCCCCAGGTTATATCCAAACTTTTCTTAGTTGAACACTTTTTGATTTGAGCAACATAAAATCCCTCAAAAATTCGTCCATTATCAGCTGTCCAGTTTTGACAGATTTCTGCCAATATTTGTTTTTGCCACTTTATCGCTTTCTTTTGAGTTCTTTTTTATCATGGAACTCTTGTGGAAGTTGCTACAGTAGTATATACTTTATATGTGGTGGTTTTGGGTTGAAACCTGAAGCTAAAAGAGGTTGAATATATTTTATGCTTACACTAATGTTGCTAATAGAATTATGTTTAGTTTTGTATGAAGGAAGTTTTCAAGTGTAGGGATTGGAGAATGATGAGATGAGTTGAAGAATGGACAAAAGCTCAAGCTTGGGGATGCCCGTGCATCACCCCAAGAAATATCCAAGAAGTACAAGCGTCAAAGCTTGGGGATGCCCCCGAGGCACCCCTTCTTCATCGGCAAAAATCAGGTCACCTTTCAAAACACTATATTTTTATTGCTTCATGCACTATGTGTTTTTCTTGGAGCGTCAGTTGTTTTAGTTTTCTTAGTTTGTTTAGTTTGTTTGTTTGCTGCAATAAATGGTTGGACCCCAACAAATTTCCTTTGGAGGAGATGTACTCATTTTCATTTGCAAAGAACGCTCTAGTTTTCACTCCTATTAATCGAGCGTTCTACTTTTTCTGCTACTGCTTTTGGTTTTCGTTTTTGCCTTGATATGCGTTCAGATCTTGTCATATCTTTTCATCAAGGTGTATTTTTGCCTCTGATCTTCATTGGTTTTCATCAAAAGAGGTGTTTGTAAAAATTTCAAATGGTGTTGGAAAAGAGAAAAAGCTTTGTGCAAAATAGTGGTACAAGAAGGAGCTTGTGTAGACTGCGGCCTAGGCTTTTTCATGTCATGCTTGATGTCTTTTTGATAGTATGCTTAGTGGTTTTGCTGTAGCATGACTTGTCTCAAATAACTGAGATTGCTTAATGAGCCTTTGAAAAAATCATGCGTTGTTTTTATTGTATGGAAGCATTATTTTGGTTTTCTCCTTGATGCTTTATTTGGGTTGACTTGGCGCATGCTCACACATGTTAGACTCTTCCAAAGTCGCCATTAGCCTTCATGATCATTTAGTTTTTGACTTTTGATGCCATCGTATGCTTCTTTTAATGTCGCTTTGTCGCTTTGCATGATTATGGCCATTATTGCTCTCTTAGTTGGTTGCTCCCAGTCTTTTGCTAGCCCTCGCCTTGTACTGAGTATGAGCTCTACTCGTGCATCCAACTCCTAAAAGCCAAGTTTTCCATTGTGTCCACTATAAATTCCTATGCATGGTATTTGTAAGCCATTCCAAAGTAAAATTTTCGTGTGCTACCTTTCAAAAACCTTCAAAATACTTCTCGTTTTGTGACACTGTTTTCAGCTCATGGGGACGTAGTGGTCGGATTTGCTATCTTCCATATTGTTTATTCCAAAAAAGAAAAAAAGAAAAAAAGAAAGAAAAAAGGCACTCCTCCAATGAATGTGAATGTTGGTGGGCACCCGATGGAATCGGTTAGCCATGGTATGTGAAAGGAAAAAGTGGGGAGGAGTGCCAAGTTTTATAAAAAGAGCACGATGTGCCAATCTCTCTCTCAAAAACTTGCTTTATTTTTGTATGGAAGATAGTAAGAACCCCATTGCCAGTCGTTGACAAAAACAACCACCTCTCAAAATCAAGTTTTATCTCTGTTTTACAAATGAAAAGCTCTAGCACATGTTTAAATCACTGCTTCCCTCTGCGAAGGGCCTTTCTTTTACTTTTATGTTGAGTCACCACCTTCTTTCTTTATGCACCATTAAGAGAGCATAGTTGTCATTCTTAGTGTGATATGCATTGTCCCAAGGTTCATTGATTGACTCATATTGTTGGTTTCACTTGTTCTTAAATTATTTGTATCTAGTCGCCCTCTTAAACTTTGAGGTGTCCTATGCATTTATGTTTTGCTCTCTTTGAAGGACAAGCTGAAAACCATTTGTATGTTTTTCCTTATGATTTGAACACACGTTTGACTTTCATTGTTTCATTATCATGATCTTTTGTTTGTGTTCATTTGCATGTTTACAACATGGTTGCTAAGTTTCTTATTGTCATGATTATATCTTTCATGCCCATGTTTTAAGTTCTATTGATCCCAGCTCACCAATGCTTACATATATGATCAAGATTGTGTAGGTGCATGTCACCTCAAAAATTATTCTTTGTTATCACTTACCTACTCGAGGACGAGCAGGAGTTAAGCTTGGGGATGCTTGATACGTCTCGAACGTATCTATAATTTTTGATGCTCCATGCTTGTTTTTACACCATTTGCCTATTGTTTCGTTACACTTAGTGGTACTTTTATACATTTTCCGGAACTAACCTATTAACGAAGTGCCACAGTGCCAGTTTCCTGTTTTCTGTTGTTTTTGTGTTTCAGAAGTGATACACAGGAAATATTCTCGGAATTGGACGAAACAAGTTCCTGAAGTCATATTTCACGGGGAAGCTCCCAAACATCCGAAGACCTGACGGAGGGGGGCCACGTGGGCCCCAGACACAGGGGCGGCGCGGCCACCCCCTGGCCGCGCCAGCCCCGTGTGAGGGGGCGTGGTCCCCCCTCTGACATCGTCCTTTCGCCTATATATACCCCCTGACGAGAAAAACCTAAGGCCCGATCAGTTTTCCAGAATACATCGCGATCCGCCGCCGCCGTCGACCCGAAGATCGGGAGGGTCCAGAAGCTCTTCCCGGCACCCTGCCGGAGAGGGGAATCGCCACCGGAGGCCTTCTTCATCGCCATGCTTGCCTCCGGAGCGATGAGTGAGTAGTCTACCTTGGACTATGGGTCCATAGCAGTAGCTAGATGGTTGTCTTCTCTACCATGTGCTTCATGTTTAGATCTCATGAGCTGCCCTACATGATTGAGATCACCGTTATGTAATACTATGATGTTGGTTTGTTGGGATCCGATGAATATTGGTGTTTATGATTAAGTTGTTGTACTGAATTATATCTTTTGTTATCTCTATGTTGTTTATGATCTTGCATGCTCTCCGTTGTTAGTAGCTATCTTGGCCGAGTAGTTGCTAGTGACTCCAAGAGGGGGTATTTATGCTCGATAGTGGGTTCATGTCTCTATTTCACCTGGGGGAGTGACAGAAACCTCTAAGGTGGTAGATGTGCTGTTGCTACTAGGGAGAAAACAACATTCATATGCTCAAGGGCATATGCTTTGTTTACATTACACACTTTGCTTAATGTGATTATCTGTTGTTCGCAACTTAATACTTCTAGGGTGTTCGGATGATATCCCCGGGGGTGGATTATTAGTCATAGATGCAGTTGGATGGCGGTCTATGTATTTTGTTGTAATGCCCAGAGTAAATCTCATAGTGATCTTCTTGACATATCACGTTATCTTTATTCTATCAATTGCCCAACTGTAATTTGTTTACCCAGCATGTTATTTATCTATGGAGAGACACCACTAGTGAACTGTGGACCCCGGTCCTATTTTAATCATATTGCAATCACCTGTTTACTATTCCCGCACTGTTTACTTTACTCGCACATTACTACTGTTTTCCACTCGATACACTCATAACCTTTGTTTCAAGCAAACCGGTGAGATTGACAACCTCATCGCAAGTTGGGAGCAAAGTACTTGTTTGTGTGTGTGCAGGTTCCGCGTTGCTGCTGGCCGAAGACGAGTCAACAAGTATCGTTAACGGCGCCCTTGTTGGAAGTTACTAAGCCAGTTCGCATCACCTTCAGTCGTCACCGTCTCTCTTCTTCAAGAACGATATTAAACCTTGGTTTCTTAACTGAGGGAAAACTAGCTGCTATACTCATCACACCTTCCTCTTGGGGTTCCCAACGGGCTGGTCATTCACCACGCATCATGGACAGACCCAAGTAAAGCAGAGCAATTAGATCGTATCATTGTGTTCATCTTTGCGAAGCTTTTTCCTATGTCAAGTATTGTATTCCTTAGACCATGAGATAATACAACTCCCTGGTATCGGAAGAAAGCTTTGAGGTCATCAAACGTCATCCTATGTGAGGGTGATCATAAAGGTGTCTCTCAGGTGATCGGAAAGTACTTGTTGGGTTGTATGTATCGAGATGGAATTTGTCCCTCCCGAGTCGGAGAGATATACTTCGGGCCCACTCGGTAATCGATATCAACACCGCTTGCAAGCACGTGGTTAAGGAGTTAATCACAAAGTGATATCGGATTACGGAACAAGTAAAGTACTTGCTGTGAACGAGATTGAACTAGGTATGCCGATACCGACGATCGAATCTCGGGCGACTAAAATATCGTGTGACGAAGGGAATACATATACGGGATTAATTGAATCCTGACATCGTGGTTCATCCGATATGATCATCGATGAATATGTGGGAGTCAATATGGGTTTCCAGATCCCGCTGTTGATTATTGATAGAAGATCATGTCTGCATATTCTCGAACCCGTAGGGTCACACACTTAACGTGCATCGACGCTAGGATAGAATGGATAATTGGTTTATGAGTTTTTTTTGGTCGGAGTCTCGGATGAGATCCAGGACATCACGAGAGGTTCCGGAATGGTCCGGAGAATAAGATTCATATAATGGAAGGCAAAGGGAAACTAGACTTTTCTGGAGGGCTCCATGGTGGGGCCCACATGCTTTCTTAAAGGCTAAGGCAAAGGGAAACTGGACTTTTCCGGAGGGCTCCATGGTGGGGCCCACATGCTTTCTTAAAGGCTAAGGCAAAGGGAAACTGGACTTTTCCGGAGGGCTCCATGGTGGGGCCCACATGCTTTCTTAAAGGCTAAGGCAAAGGGAAAATGGACTTTTCCGGAGGGCTCCATTGTGGGGCCCACATGCTTTCTTAAAGGCTAAGGCAAAGGAAACTTGGGGGACAAGTTAGCCCTAGAGTTTTCTTAAGGGCTAAGGCAAAGGAAACTTAGGGGGTAAGTTTTCTCCCTGGGGTCCACCGGCTTAACTTGGAGGCTAAGGCAGCCCCCTTGGACACCCTCCTTGACCTATATAAAGGGGTGGAGAGGGCTAGGGCATGCTAACCTCAAACCCTAGCCGCCGGCCCAACTGCTATCCTCCACATCTCTCTCTCGCGACTACGCACAGGCGAAGCCCTGCCGCAGAAACTCTCCAATATAAGCACCACGCCGTCGTGCTGCTGATCCAATCTATCTCTCCACCATACTTGCTGGACCAAGGAAGGAGGAGACTTCGTTGCACCGTACGTGTGCATCTCTCGAAGGCACCGCCACTTGCGGTGTTGGATCGGATTGGATCGCGGGGAGGAGACGGCTAGTACGACTACATCATCCACGTTCTGTTGAACGTTTCCGCTGTGCGTTTTCTTCAAGGGTATGAAGATCTCATCTACCTCTCTCGTTGATTACATCTCCTAGATTAGATCTTGGCTTTCTTGTTCGCATCCGTAGGAAAATTTTTGATTTACTATGCTGCGAAACCCTTCAGTGGTATCAGAGCTAGATCTATGCATAGATGTGTTTCACGAGTAGAACGCAACATGCTTGTTGCGGGCGTTGATGTTTTCTGTTGCAAACCTCTATGTTGTGTATTTCTTATGGCGCGGGATAGTGAGATCGAAGCGGTCCAGGCCAACTTTACGTGACCTCGTTCGCGAGACCGGCTCCGCACTTGACGTGTGGCTTGTTCCACACATGCGGCTGGTGGATGCTAGTTTCTCTCACTATAGTAGTCATGGGATTTACAACGGATGTTGGCAACCATAATATCATCGTTGTGGCTTTGCGTAGGTAAGAACCGTTCTTATGCGTCGCTCCCATAAGCCACGTAAAACATGCAATCAACAAATTAGAGGCGTCTAACTTGTTTTTGCAGGGAGTGTTTTGTGATATGGTATGGCCACAAGATGTGATGTGATATATGTGATGTATGCGATGATCATGTTTTGTAATATTTCACGACTTGTATGTCGATGAGTTCACAACCGGCAGGAGCCATATGGTTGTCTTTATAATTGTGTATGACCTGCGTGTCAACTTCTTATACGCTATATAATAGCTTTACTTTATCACTAAGTAGTTAGCAATAGTTGTAGTTGCTATTCATGGTGGAGGCAATCATGGTGGAGTGATGGAGATCATGTCGGGGCGCACAAGATGGAGATCATTGCGCGGAGATTGGCTATACCATGTCACATAAAATTATATGCATGTGATGTTTATCCTTTTATGTATCTTATTATGCTTTGATCGCGACGGTAGCATTATAAGATGATTCCTCACTTAAAGATCAAGATAAAATTGTGTTCTCCCATCGTATGCGCCGTTGCGAAAGTTTGTCGTGTTCAAGCATCTCGTGATGATCGGGTGCTATAAACTCTACGTTCACATACAACGGGTGCAAGTCAGTATTTGCACATGCAGAGATACTTGGGTTTGACTTGACGAGCCTAGCATGTACAGACATGGCCTCGGAACACACGGACCGAAAGGTCAAGTATGAGTCATATGGATGATATGATCAACATGTTGATGCTCACCATTAAAGCTACATCATTCACGTGATGATCAGTCTCGGTGTAGTGAATTTGGATCATGCTTCACTAAACAACTTTGAGGGATGTTGAATTTAGTGGGAGTTCATTAGTAATTTGATTAACTTGAACTTATTATCATGAACTAAATCTTGATGTATTTGCATAAGTCGTTATAGTCTTTGGCACCGTTTCCCACCAACACTTAGCTTAATTGAGTTAAAAGAATATAGAATTTTGGATTATCACTTTACGGTCTAGTACCGTTTAGTTAGAATGTCAAGAGTAAGGATTAAGTCTTATTGCAAACTTTAGCAAACCTCACTTGCTCCATGTGATTTAATAAGTTGTATTAATCTAAGAGCAATGAATCATGTTTAGCATCTAAGATCATGTTTGCCTCCATGAGAAATTGATCTTCAAAATTGTTTGAGAATCAAAGTGATCATCGAGCTGAAAAAATTGTTTCAGAAACAAACAAGAAGTGAAAGATATTTGATATCTAAAACTTTGATTGTTTGCAAAATCATGAAGTATAATTTAGTAAAAGAACATATGCTCATATTGTATGACTATATGTGAAGATTGAAGATGCTAGGCGTCCTGATCACCTAAAAGTTTGGGAACTAATATTATACTTGCATTCATCCTTATAAGCTATAGTAGTTTCATCATGAAAGTTGTCATGATAAGATGAATGAAAGGGTATTGGCTAAACTGTTTTTGCTATACCAAAAGATTGCTAAAGAATAGAGTCCGGAAGAATACCAATCATATGATGATGGCAATCCACTTCAAAGTACGAAATCCAAGGCTATTAGTATTTGACTAAATATCCTTTGGTCTATGTGTCAAATGATTGATGCCACTATTGATGTTGATAGATTCTTCTAAATTGAAAGGAAATGCTAAATAGGATCTGCAAAAGTATTTGGTAGAAAAGGAAAAGACTGGAAATGTCTAGCTCAGGTATATAAATGATATACATGTTATAGATGTATTCCTTGCTAGTACATAATTCTTGGGTATTGGATACTAGATTGTTGGTATGAAATGTCATACTGGCCTAAGTAACTAGCAAAAGAATGTGGTAACAATGCGCATCGAGAAACAAATAAATGTGTTATTGTGTTTTTCATCGGCATAAAACCCAGCCTTCTAGATTTGTTAAGAACTTAATAATTGTTATTTTGTTCTGGTATTATGAGAGCAATGGTTGTTCAAATTATTACCGTCTTCCATAATCGATGGTTAGATTATTATTATCTTGTTGGTGAAATAGATATTTATAACACTGATGCTAAAGGTCGCAAGACAAAATGAATTTCACTTATATATGACACTGCCGTTTAAGTCATATTGGAAACAAAAACATGAAAGAAATTCTATATTGATAGATTTTCGAGTCAATTGATTTTGAAATAATTGACGCTTGTGAGACTTTTTCTAAAGATGATTAAACTCTGTTCATGGGCCATGGACAGAACAAGCGACTAACTAAATAGAGATCGTACATGTTGATGTATGTAGTTCATGGTGTGAAGTTGATCATGGTGTATTTTCTATTTCATCAATGACTCGAATAGATGTATGGTATATCTGCTTGATGAGATAGAAGTATGAAATAATTGAAACTGTTCAATTTATGAAGTGGAAATTGTTGTAACAAGAAAATTTAAGTTTTTATGATTGGATCATAAAGAAGAATATTTGAGTTACAAGTTTAGCAAACATCTAAGAGTTAGAGGAATTGTTCCACAAACTTGCATCGTGATAAACACCATAAGAGTATGGAGTTTTTGATGGATGTAATCAAACCTTGTTTGACATGGTTAGATCAATGATGAAATAAAACTACCAATATAATTTGTGGATTATGCTTTAGAGACTACCGCTTTTCACTGAATAGAGCACCATCATAATCCGCTGAAATGACACCGTATAAGTTATAGTTGTCTTTTCTTAAATTTTGGTATGCATGACATAAGTAAAATGTTTACAACCAAAATCGGATTAGTAAGTCTTTGTAGGTTGTCCCAAAGAATGTCGATGGGTATTCCTTCTACTATGAACCCAAACACATAGTGATTGTCGCTTAAAAGTAAATTTCTTATGAAGGAGTTTTCTCGCGAAAGGTTTAAGTGGGAGGAAGATAGAACTTGATGAGGTTATTGAATCTAAGCAAGATGATCAGAGTAGAGCAGCACCAGAAAATGTTCTGGAAGCGGCAACTGTATTCATAGCTCACGCGTCTATAATATGTTGTAGTCACGGCATCGAAGTTCCTATTTAACCAAGTTGGTCGTAATCAAATAGCAAGATTTGAGGACGAGATATTATTAGATAATAGTAACCAACAATATACAAAGAAGCGGTGATGGGCCCTGACTTCGTCATATGAATTATTCTAGCAACAATTATATATTGAGATATGATAGTTGAATAAACAAAACAACGTTCCTCTACCGGAATGCACACCAAGGACGTGTAACTGACACGACCCAATGGGTTTTGTTGATTCAAAGGTTGCTAGATATGTATGCAAACTTCTATGGTAGAAGTATGCATAGCGAAGTTGGAATCTTCAATGATGAAAATGTTAAAGTGTTAATTTCATCAAGATATTTGAAGATGCTTGTATTACAAGAAAGTAAGTGGGAGCGCTCAGACATATTTCTAATACTTTATGTGGATGACATATCATTTATTAGAAATAATGTGTTCTTCTTGATATTGTTAAGTTTTCATTAAAATTAGTTTTTGATGAAAGACTTAGGTAAAACCAGAATATTAAGCATCAATGTCTATGCAGATAGATTGAGGCACTAATATAGTTTTGCCAGAGTACATAGATGAAATATTGAATTTGTTCAATATGGAAACAATAAGAACGGTTCTTGTTGCATGGAAAAGGTTGGAGCAAGAATCAATTGTTTTGACACTTGATGAGTGAAACCACAAGAATGATTTTATCAATCTTGTATACCATGATATGTAGATCCAGATGTGTCCAATGCTCTAAAAGTTATAGCATTCATATGATGATCGTTGGACAATAGTAAAGATATTCTTATGCACTTTCGAAGAAGTAAGAATATGTTCTGTATGCAGAAGTGACAAATGGTTTATTGCAATGAGTTACATTGGCTTTGTCACACATACAAGTAAAATTTTATCTCAATTTTTAAGCTATTTGTTTTTGAGTTAGAAGGTGGTATAATAAGATGGAAGAAAGTTCCATGATGACTTGGATGAGTTTCAATGTTAATATTGTGGCGGACACTGCAACAAGGGCTAAGTATATAATCGCTTTAGAAGCGGCATAAAAGATGCAAAGTAGATAGTGATAATCCAACTTCTTTGTGGCACTGTCGTCTAGGTCATATTGGTGTAAAATGTATGAAGAAACTCCATTCTGATGGACTTTTGGAGTCTCTTGATTTTGAATCATTTGACACGTGCAAGCCATGCCTCATGGGCAAGATGATCAAAAACCCGTTCTCCAGAATAATGGAGTGAGCAACGGACTTATTGAAAATCATACATACCGATATATGTGGACCAATGAGTATTTCGACGCATGGTGGATATCGCTATTTTTCTAACTGTGCTAGTACTATGTAGTTCTATTGTATGACAATAGTGACAACATAGTCTCGGCCAAGATACAAAGGTCTCACCAGAAGACCAAGTTTATACGATGCCATCTCATGTCAAGATGAGTAATGCGTGATGACGCAAAAGATATGCAAATACAAACGGACCTGAAAGTGTCAGACCCGTAGATAAGGTTTACCACGTGCAACACGTATGAATAACACCGGAATGCCATAGGTGTTAAAGGCGCAAGTATGACTAGATTATTGACTCTAGTGCAAGTGGGAGACTGAAGGAAATATGCCCTAGAGGCAATAATAATATTATTATTATCATATTTCTTGTTCATGATAATGTTTATACTCCATGCTATAATTGTATTAAGCGGAAACATTAATACTTGTGTGGTTTATGAACAACACCGTGTCCCTAGTACGCCTCTATGGACTAGCTCATTGATTAATGATGGTTAAGGTTTCCTAACCATAGACATGAGTTGTCAATTAATAATGAGATCATATCATTAGGAGAATGATATGATGGACAGACCCAAATAAAGCAGAACAATTAGATCATGTCACTGTGTTCATCTTTGCGAAGCTTTTTCCTATGTCAAGTATTGTATTCCTTAGACCATGAGATAATGCAACTTCCTAGTATCGGAAGAAAGCTTTGAGGTCATCAAACGTCATCCTATGATAGGGTGATCATAAAGGTGTCTCTCAGGTGATCGGAAAGTACTTGTTGGGTTGTATGTATCGAGATGGAATTTGTCCCTCCCGAGTCGGAGAGATATACTTCGGGCCCACTCGGTAATAGATATCAACACCGCTTGCAAGCACGTGGTTAAGGAGTTAATCACAAAGTGATATCGGATTACGGAACGAGTAAAGTACTTGCTGTGAACGAGATTGAACTAGGTATGCGGATACCGACGATCAAATCTTGGGCGAGTAAAATATCGTGTGACGAAGGGAATACATATACGGGATTAATTGAATCCTGGCATCGTGGTTCATCCGATATGATCATCGATAAATATGTGGGAGTCAATATGGGTTTCTAGATCCCGCTGTTGATTATTGATAGAAGATCATGTCTGCATATTCTCGAACCCGTAGGGTCACACACTTAACGTGCATCGATGCTAGGATAGAATGGATAATTGGTTTATGAGTTTTTTTTGGTCGGAGTCTCGGATGAGATCCAGGACATCACGAGAGTTTCCGGAATGGTCCAGAGAATAAGATTCATATAATGGAAGGCAAAGGGAAACTGGACTTTTCCGGAGGGCTCCATGGTGGGGCCCACATGCTTTCTTAAAGGCTAAGGCAAAGGGAAACTGGACTTTTTCGGAGGGCTCCATGGTGGGGCCCACATGCTTTCTTAAAGGCTAAGGCAAAGGGAAACTAGACTTTTCCGGAGGGCTCTATGATGGGGCCCACATGCTTTCTTAAAGGCTAAGGCAAAGGGAAACTAGACTTTTCCGGAGGGCTCCATGGTGGGGCCCACATGCTTTCTTAAAGGCTAAGGCAAAGGAAACTTGGGGGACAAGTTAGCCCTAGAGTTTTCTTAAGGGCTAAGGCAAAGGAAACTTAGGGGGTAAGTTTTCTCCCTGGGGTCCACCGGCTTAACTTGGAGGCTAAGGCAGCCCCCTTGGACACCCTCCTTGACCTATATAAAGGGGTGGAGAGGGCTAGGGCATGCTAACCTCAAACCCTAGCCGCCGGTCCAACTGTTGTCCTCCACATCTCTCTCTCGCGACTGCGCGCAGGCGAAGTCCTGCCGCAGAAACTCTCCACCATAAGCACCACGTCGTCGTGCTGCTGATCCAATCTATCTCCCCACCATACTTGCTGGACCAAGGAAGGAGGAGACATCGTTGCATCGTACGTGTGCATCTCTCGGAGGCGCCGCCACTTGCGGTGTTGGATCGGATCGGATCGCGGGGAGGAGATGGCTAGTACGACTACATCATCTACGTTCTATTGAACGTTTCCGTTGTGCGTTTTCTTCAAGGGTATGAAGATCTCGTCTACCTCTCTCGTTGATTACATCTCCTAGATTAGATCTTGGCTTTCTTGTTCGCATCCGTAGGAAATTTTTTGATTTACTATGCTGCGAAACCCTTCAAGAGCATCACGCAGCTAGTGGGCATCACCTTCAGTCATTTGGCTTTCTCCTACTGGATTGACTACCTTAGTTTCTTACTGAGGGAAAAGCTTGCTGCTATATTCATCATACCTTGCTCTTGGGGTTTTCTAACTGGCCGGTAATTTACTCGGCTTCATCAAGCTATTTCTGGCGCCGTTGCCGGGGAGGAAGAAGACTTCTACAAGGAGAGTTTCGCACCCACATCCTTTACTTTGTTTTAAGTTTTGCTTTACTTTATTTTTACTTGCATTGTTTTATCAAAAACCCAAAAAAATTAGTATCCTTGATAGTTATTTTTACTTGTCTTACTTTATCATGCTCTCTAGCAATGGTTGGTTTCTTTGAAACTAAACTTTTTGGCAAGGTGGGTTCACGGAAGAGCAGCAAAATTATTATGAGGAACACCGCTTGTCACAAAAAGGGAAACACTTATGGGAACAAATCAATAGATTATATATCATTGCTAGAAACGTGTGCTCTACTTATAATGTTACTTATTGCTTTGATAGATCTTGTTGCTGTAGGAGGTATAAACATCTCCCTTTTCAATGTGAGTATAATGATGATGTTACCATATCTTCTTATATTAATGGAAATTATGACTTTTATGATGTGGAACAAATTGAAGAATTTATTGCTTGGAAGGGTGCATTCGAACTTGCTTATTTGCTTGAAAATACTAATGATGCACCTTATAAATATGAGGTTTATGATACACTTATATTTTGCTTTGATAATTACAAGCAAAAAATGGCTATATTCTTAAATATCTTAATAGATGCTCTCCAACGGAAGAGACTAATGCCTTGAAGGAGCCTATGGAAGAAGAAATTGCTAAAATTAGAAGCTCATTGGATGAAAAAGAGGAGGAGAGTGATGATCAAGAGGAGGAAGAATGGAGCTACCCATGTCTACCTCCCAATAAGAGTAACTCTTTAACTAATACCTTATTTGATAGCCCTCCATGCTTAACAAAGGAGGATGAGTGTGATATTTATATTGTTGAGTTTGTTCATGATGCTACTGAAAATTATTATGAGAGAGGAAAATATGGTTGTTGGAATTCTTATGTTACTAAAACACCTCTCTTTATATTGAAAGTTTCGAAGTTGCTCTTGTTTTATCTACCCATACTTGTTACTATGTTCTTCTTTGATTTATTTTATTACAAGATTCCTATGCATAGAAAGTGGGTTAGACTTAAATGTGTTTTATATTTGCTCCTTGATGCTCTCTTTTACTTCAATTCATATTTCTTATGTGAGCAAAGGCGTTAAAGAAAAGCACTCTTGGGAGATAACCCAATGTTTTTTACTTTCAGTTCTTTTTCTTTTATTAGAGTCTTGGAAGTTATTACTATTGTAATGACCTCTCCTTATCCTTTTTATTTCGTTTTTGTGCCAAGAGAAGCCTCTAATTTGAGTGAGGTAAGATTTGGGGATGTTGCTGTCCTGAAACTGTTTTTGGTGCTGCACCGTAAAAATTCGTAAAAATTCTCTGTATATCTTTTGGACCTGCGATTTCTTGTGCATATGCCCCAGGTTATATCCAAACTTTCATTAGTTGAACACTTTTTGATTTGAGTAACAGAAAACCCTTTAAAAATTCGACCTTTGTCAGCTGTTCTGTTTTGACAGATTTCAGCCAATATTTGTGTTTGCCGCTTTATCGCTTTCTTTTTGAGTTCTTTTGATCACGGAACTTTTGGGGAAGTTGCTACAGTAGTAGATACTTTATATGTGGTGGTTTTAGGTTGAAACCTGAAGCAAAAAGGGTTGATTCAATGTTATGCTTACACTAATGTTGCTAATAGATTTGTGTTTAGTTCTGTATGAAGGAAGTTTTCAAGTGTAGGGATCGAAGAGTGATGAGATGAGTTGAAGAATGGATAAAAGCCCAAGCTTGGGGATGCCCATGCATCACCCTAAGAAATGTCCAAGAAGTACAAGCGTCAAAGCTTGGGGATGCCCCCGAGGCACCCCTTCTTCCTCGGCAAAAATCAGGTCACCTTTCAAGACACTATATTTTTATTGCTTCATGCATTATACGTTTTTCTTGGCACAACAGTTGTTTTTAGTTTTCAGTTTTGTTTTGTTTAGTTTGCTGCAATAAATGGTTGGACCCCAACAAATTTCTTTTGGAGAAGTTGCCTTGCTTTCCATTTGCCAAGAACACTCCGTTTTTCATTCTTATAATTTCAATGAGTGTTCTTCTTTTTCTAGAACTGCATTTAGTTTTCGTTTTCGCCTTAATTTGTGTTCAGATCTTGTTATATCTTTTCGTTAAGGTGTATTTTTGCCTCTGGTCTTTATTGGTTTTCATCAAAAGAGGTGTTTATAAAAAGTTTGAATGGTGTTGGAAAAGAGAAAAAGCTTTATGCAAAAAAGTGGTACAAGAAGGATCTTGTGTAGACTGCGGCCTAGGCTTTTGCATGTCATGCTTGATGTCTTTTTGATAGTATGCTTAGTGGTTTTGTTGTAGTATGACTTGTCTCAAATAACTGAGATTGCTTAATGAGCCTTTGAAAAAATCATGCGTTGTTTTTATCGTTTGGAAGCATTATTTAGGTTTTCTCCTTGATGCTTTATTTGGGTTGACTTGGCGCATGCTCACACATGTTAGATTCTTACAAAGTTGCCAATAGCCTCTATGATCATTTGGTTTTTGACTTTTGATGCCATCTTATGCTTCTTTTAATATCGCTTTGTCTTTTTGCATGATTATGGCCGTTATTGCTCTCTTAGTTGGTCGCTCCCAGTCTTTTGCTAGCCTTCGTTCTGTACTGAGTATGAGCTCTACTCATGCATCCAACTCCTAAAAACTAAGTTTGCCATTGTGTCCACCATACATACCTATTAGCAATTTGCTATTCTAAAGTATATTTGACTTGCTTTTATCTACTCTTCAAATTAAACTCTTACCAGTGTTATGCGAAAATTGGTCAGTAAAGGTCTCACGAACCAAAAGGCACACTTTACTTTTCTTGTTCTTAAAAATTTGACATTGTGGTCTCTTATGTTGAGTTGTTATGCTTGCAAGTTGTAAGTTGAGAATTAGCCCAGCCATGCCGTCATGGGGCAAGCTTTCAACATTGCACTTCTTATTTGAGTTGATATCGTGATCTTTTGTTTATGGATACTCGCGGTGTGAAATGAATTGGGAATCTTGCGGGATCATGGAGTTTGTATATGTGTTAGAGAAATGCCTAGGACGCTAATCTAAGCCATGCATAATTCATGGTGGAAATTTGCGCGAGGTGTTCATTGTCTGCTTGTCCTGTTATTTTGATGTGGGCTTGTTCCATGTCATCGGGCATGGAGGTACCCCGTTGGCGGTTCTCGATGATACGTGTATACTTACAATGACAAGAGCTTGCTTGGGACTCTAAGTAAAGTAGCATAAGGATTGGGTACTCGTATTCATGGGACACGAGGTTTTCAACTTATGATTTGTCAAGCATATGCAGCATAAGTGTTCTCGCGTTAACTTTAACTATTAAAGATGCTTATGATGGGGGCAATGAGAGCTTAAAGCCTGTAAGTACCATAATTTTTAAAGGTTTATAAAACTTGCAATCACTGCTTCCCTCCGCGAAGGGCCTTTCTTTTTACTTTTATGTTGAGTTACCACCTTCTATCTTTATGCACCATTAAGAGAGCATAGTTGTCATTCTTAGTATAATGTGCATTGTTCCAAAGTTTTCATTGATTGATTCATATTGTTGGTTTCACTTGTTCTTAAACTATTTGTATCTAGTCGCCCTCTTAAACTTGAAGGTGTCCTATGCATTTATGTTTTGCTCTCCATGAAGGACAAGCTAAAAACCATTTGTATGTTTTTCCTTATGATTTGAACACGCGTTTGACTTTCATTGTTTCATTATTCATGATCTTTTGTTTGTGTTCATTTTCATGTTATAACATGGTTGCTAAGTTTCTTCTATCAAGATTATATCTTTCATACCCATGTTTTAAGTTCTTTTGATCCCAGCGCACAACGCTTACATAGATGATCAAGATTATGTAGGTGCATGTCACCTTAAAAATTATTTCTTTTGTTATCACTTACCTGCTCGAGGACGAGCAGGAGTTAAGCTTGGGGATGCTGATACGTCTCTAACGTATCTATAATTTTTGATGCTCCATGCTTATTTTTACACCATTTGCTTAGTGTTTCGTTACACTTTATGGCACTTTTATGCATTTTTTGGAACTAACCTATTAACAAGTCGCCGCAGTGCCAGTTTCCTATTTTCTGCTGTTTTTGTGTTTCAGAAAAGCTACACAGGAAATATTCTCGGAACAGTCGCCCAGAATTTCACAGAAGCTTCCAGAGAACCGAAAAGGAGACGGAGTGGGGCCATGAGGGCCTCACACACTAGGGCGGCGCGGCCTAGGCCCTGGCCGCACCCCCTATGTGTGAGACCACCTCGGTCCACTCCTAACGATGCCCCTTCGCCTATAAAGACCCCCGACAGGAAAAACCTAAATACCCGATCACTTTTCCAGAACACATCGCGATCCACCGCCGCCGTCGACCCGAAGATCGGGAGGGTCTAGAAGCTCTTTCCGGCACCCTACCGGAGAGGGGAATCGCCACTGGAGGTCTTCTTCATCGTCATGCTTGCCTCTGGAGCGATGAGTAAGTAGTCTACCTTAGACTATGGGTCCATAGCAGTAGCTAGATGGTTGTCTTCTCCACCATGTGCTTCATGTTTAGATCTCATGAGCTGCCCTACATGATTGATATCACCATTATGTAATTCTACATGTTTGGTTTGTTGGGATCCGATGAATATTGGTGTTATGCTTGAGTTGATGTACTGAAATTTATCTTATGTTATCTCTATGTTGTTTATGATCTTGCATGCTCTCTGTTGTTAGTAGCTATCTTGGCCAAGTAGTTGCTAGTGACTCTAAGGGGGGGTATTTATGCTCGATAGTGGGTTCATGCCTCTATTTAATCTGGGGGAGTGACAGAAACCTCTAAGGTTGTAGATGTGTTGTTGCTACTAGGGGGAAAACAACATTCATATGCTCGAGGGCATATGCTTTGTTTACATTACACACTTTGCTTAATGCAATTATCTGTTGTTCGTAACTTAATACTTGTGAAGTTCTCGGATTGATTCGCCACAAGTGGATTATTAGTCATAGATGCAGTTGGATGGTGGTCTATGTATCTTGTTGTAATGCCCAGGGTAAATCTCATAGTGATCCTCTCATCATATGCACATTGTCTTTATTCTATCAATTGCTCAACTGTAATTTATTTACCCAGCATGTATTATTTTATCTTATGGAGAGACACCACTAGTGAACTGTGGACCCCGGTCCTATTTCCTTTATATTGCTATCACCTGTTTACTTTACCCGCACTGTTTACTTTACTCGCATACTATTATCACTTTCCACTCGATACGCTCATACCCTTTGCTTCAAGCAAACCGGTGAGATTGACAACCTCATTATAAGTTGGGAACAAAGTATTTGGTTGTGTTGTATGCAGGTTCTACGTTGCTACTGGTTGAAGATGCGCTAACAAGAGATTGTTAACGGTGCCCTTGTTAGAGCATCACGCAGCTAGTGGGCATCACCTTCAGTCGTTTGGCTTTCTCCTACTGGATTGACTACCTTGGTTTCTTACTGAGGGAAAGGTTGTTGCTATATTCATCATACCTTGCTCTTGGGGTTTTCCAACTGGCCGATAATTTACTCGGCTTCATCAAACCACAACACAACTTACATGGCGGTGAATCCTATCTTCCAAACCTGAACCAAGCATATCGAAGTAGACTACTACTTTGTTCGAGAGAGGGTGGCTTGCAAGGCACTTGATGAGCGATTCAGCTTGGAGATATAAGACAAAACCCCTTGTTTTACAATCCTTTGTAAAGTTCAGAAATAATCTCAACTTGGCGGTACCACGATGAGATTGAAGGAGGCTGTTAACATGATAGGATTGTAAAGTTAGTTGTTAGACTAGATATCTATTGATGTAGTTTGTATATCTAGTAGTTAGTTGAGACGGTCGTTTGTAAAACCATAGCACGGCTCCTATATAAACGATACATACGTACCTATTGCCCTACTGGCCATCGGCTCACCGCATACCCCTCTCCCATTTATCCAATCTATTTTGCAACTAGTAATGTGAAACTCACCCGGTCAATAATAATGCAGGAAGCTTTGATATCACCGTGGACCATCGGCTTGTCTGCCTCGTGCAGGAAAGCCAGCCCCTTAGCTGCTCCAACGGCAATCTTGAGCCGCGGTGAAAATGATAATATTGGCATCCGAGATTGCCCTGAAATCCAATCTGCAGGTGACACAATCATGCATAGGCTATTAGCGAAGTAATCCCCTATCTATCTTTTATATACTAAAGTAGAATATAAGACGTACAGGTCTAATAGAGACACCATGCTAAGCCATATCATTTAAATTATTGTTGATAAACTCCGCCTACAAAAATAAGAGTTGGAAAGTGCTTTTAGCTCCCAAGTTTTAGTGCTGCTTTATTCAGAAAAATAAATAAATAATATATTTATAAATTTTAAGCGCGCTCCCTTTGTAGAATGTCTTCCCTAACGATCGAAGCCATCCTACGCGCTAGCTATCCTAGCTGAGTCAGATTAGACATTTTTTGTTTTTGTTTTACTGTGGTTTTGACATGTTACCATAATAATCGAAACATATCCACTCTTATACAGTTCATTTTTTCCTCCTTATAAATGAAAAGACAGTGCTCCTGTCGGTTGCTCCAAAAAAATATTTATAAATTTCAAAAATATGTGAAAATAATTCTAGGCATAATCAATGATGTAACCTACAAACATGCAAAAATTTATTATGAAATTCTTTATATTATGGGACACACAAAATCACAAAATCTGATAAAATTGTAGATATGAAAATATACATACTCAGATCTACATATTTGTCATTTAGAATATAAAATATTTAAACATGATTTTTGACACGTTTGTGGGATAAATAATTGGCTACATTCAACTATTTTTTTAATTATTTTTAAAACTTAGAAATATAATTTTTTATATTTTTTTAAAAGGAATCCTAGTACCCACATGCACCAAATCCCTACTCAATAAGAGTACACTAACTAGCTTCCCTAAAAGAGTACGCTAACTAGCTTCCGTAAAAGAATTACCCCCTCTGACCTAAAATACTCTTCACTAATATAAATGTATCTATTACTAAAATGTGTCTAGATACATCTATATTAGTGAAAAATATTATGGATCGGAGAGAGTAAAAAAATTGGCTACATACGAATAGCAAGTCAGTTCCAGAAACAAAATGCATACGGTAACTTAGCTAGCCAGAACGCTGAAATAATGCTCCCGTCGTGCCATGATATAAACTTACAACAAAGTATAAATGAGAAATATGCAGTTGAGGATAATGATTTATACATGTGCATAGTTGAGTGTAAACATATAACCAGTTAATGAGCTGAATTGGTGCATCTGAGCACTAGTGCTTCTGGTTTTTAAAATATTTGAAAATTATACCCCTTTTTTACTTCTATGTGTCAAAATATGTCGTCCACCAAGGGCGACTTGGGGGAAACCCTACCGCCCGAGCCGCCCCCACCCTTCCTCTAACCCTGCCACCATTGCAGGAGGTCGTCTGGCGGTGGACGTCAGCGTCGGGGAGCCTCTCACTGCTTTTTTTCCTTTAGCCCTCGGCGGTCTTCTCTCCTCCAACCCGACGATCTGTCTTTGAGGTCACCGACAACTTCCCGGCATCTCCTCACCAACCCGGTCTTCTGCGTCGCCGCCAAACATGGGATTATCAGTCGGCCAACCCTCCAGGATGCGCCCATCAGATTGTCCCCGGCGATGCGGCCAAGCTCGGCCCGTCCAGGACACCTTGTCCGCCTCTGGTAGGATGGAGCCTCCCTACCATGCTGGTCGTGAGCCCAAGGGCAAGATACGGACTAGAAATTGGCAGCTTTTTAGGACTCGCACATGTCTTTGGGACGGCGGATTGCGTTTTCGAGAGGCAGTGGAGCGCCGAACAAGATCTTCGCCATAGGCCTCCGTTGGCATAGTACATGGCAAGATTGCAGATTGCTTCGCGGGATCGGCACGACTCAGTTCCTCGACCAGATCTTCGCGTCTGTAATCAGGTCATCCGCTTTCACCGCCGTTGGCCATGGCCAGCTATGGAACTGCTATCAGGGTGCCACTTTAGTCGGCACCATCCGGTACGCCATGACATCTTTGTGCTGCAATTACCGTGGTGCCGACAATAATAAGTAAGATCAAGGTTGTTGCGCCGAATGACAAGTGGATCTCAATGGATATTGTCCAGTTTGAGATCTCTAGGGACAACAGAAGCAAGTTTGGATGTGATGAAGACTGTGAGTCGGATGGTTGGTGTTTTGCAGTCTCGGTAAGCGGGGGAGGCAACACAAGAGGACTACATTTTGGTGCTGCTCTTGAGCATCGGTTTTTATTTTCAGGGTGAAAACCCTAAGTCTGACCTTCACTGGTTGTACCTGGCAATGGCGGATCTCTATTGGTCTCCTTGTTGAAGGTATTATCTGGAGTTCAGTCAGACTTTCTTCTCGGTGAAAACCTTTGAACTATGATCAAGCGGCGACGGTGTTTGTGCACTGTTCCCTTCCTAAAGGTGTTGTTCTTGAAGATCCTTTTTTGCAGTCCGGGTGTGGCATTTGGTGGTGGTAGTTACTGCTGATTCGCTGATCAGTTCGGCGGGGATTTTTTAAATTTTTATGTTTCTTTTCTTTTTTGGCTATATGCATCCTTGATGTCTCGACTAGATCTTGACATTTTGTTGTTGCAGAGGCTGGATGTAATTGATATCTGCTTGATAGTAATATATTCCCTTTATCAAAAAATGTGTGAAAATATTATAATATATGCACATGGCCTAAATACTTGTGCAAAGTTTTAGTAAAAATTTGAGTTGTATTTTGATCTACTATAAGAACAAATTAGTGGTTGTATATACGGATAGAAAACTCAGATTTTTTGTTAGAATATTTTTTTATAGTTCTTCCAACATATTTTTCGCTGAAATTTCTGCCATACCTTTATAATCCTATATGTATATGTGTATTCAATTTTACATTTTTTAAAACCTAGAAATATGTTTTTTTAACAGGAAGCACTTGTGCTCATCTGCCAAAGGCACTTTTCGTCAAGTATGTCTCTAATTTGAGTACAAAACATAAAAAGATAATACAAATATTCTGAAACTATGTTTACTAAGACATTATGAGGAATACTGCAATCATATATGATAAAGCCATGAATCTTGCATCTTGTTTTACTTGTATACCACAAGTATTATTTCTTAAATACTTGGCGACAAAAAAGATGAAAACCTATAGTTTTCATAATTGACAGGAGATAGATAACTGCTGACAAATCGTGTGACTCTACTTAATCAAATCCAGTCGATGAATTATCATATTGTATCTAAGCATATTATAACCAAGAGAATGTTATTGAACAAAATATTTTATATTTCTAACTCAACTAAATATATCACATCAAATAGATTTCTCAAGTATGCCAAAAATGTCTTACAACCAAAGTAAGTATGTATATAAATATCAACAATTTCTTATTTAAAGGACTGCGGTAGGGGAAGCCCCTATAGCGAATTTATTCCTTTAATAATAAAAAAACCAAATTTGTGAACCTAGGTGGCTGGATTGTACATCCACTTCTCTATCCAAGTAAGCTAGATTCACTTCTTAATATCAACAATCATTGTTAGGTGCATCCTAATTATTAGCTAGATTACATACAATACCCATATCATGTCTAACGATAGACACACCAATCAAAATTTAACACATTTGATGGATGATGCACATATTGACTAATGTATATATCTTCATGCTAATCTTATATGAAATAAAAACTAGTGAGGCACCTTTGTGGGTATCAACGTAGGAGTAAGTTAAAAGTGATGTTTGCTAAAACTGAAGGCTTGAACTAAAGAAGTGACTATTTACTATGCGTTCTTTTGACTTTACACAAAAAGATACAGAAAACATTATATAAATGAGAGCAAAATGACACAACTGACATTACCAAGAGAACATGACAAGGCATGTTAGATGGTTCTCAATAGCTTCAAGGGATAGTGTTTTCCTCAGGTGAAGTCATGATATGTACTTCATATTTGGTATCCACATTGCAAATTATAGCACAAACTATTTATTAAGAGGCCATAATTTTGTAGTAAATTTTAATTCTTAAAAGTGTTCTAATGAATTTTGTTTTGGTTTGTAGGAGTAAGTGAGAAGTGATGCTTGCTGACTGGAGGCTTATACTAAATAAATGACTATTTTAGTACACTTTTTTTACTTTGCACAAAAAAATACATAAAACAATATATACATGAGAGTAAAATTATACAACTGATTCTTCCAAAAGGACATAAAGCATATCGGATTGTTCTCAACACCTTTAGGGCTTAGTGTTGTCCTCAGGTGAATTCATTTATATACTTCATTTTTGGTATCCCATCGCAAATTCTAGCACTAATTATTTATTTAGAGGTCATAATTTCTATATATTTTAATTCTTAAAAGTGTTTTGATGGATTTTTTTGTTTGTATGATTAGACATACTTAGAACCTTTTCTATGATGTAATGAAGTCAGAATAAGATCGCAAGTCGTTCCAAACAATCTAAAATAGAACATGGATTAAAAGGCTTGTGCAATGGCATCCAAGCCATGCAGTTATGTTGCACGGCACAACAAGTATATATGACCGCGTGTGTAGAAACAGCGAGTTAAAATGGATATAGCATATTAATATTTTTTAAATAGATAAAATTATATATCAAAATGGATGAAAGTATAGAAAACTTAGTATTTTCTTATCTAACTTTGACTAGCGGCTCTAAACATGTTGATGAATCCAGTGAAAAAATGTTATGAAAATAATGTGAAATTTCATTTATCCTAATTTAGGATGTGTTAGTATACAAAATAATGGTCAAAATTTCACCATTATTCTATTGAGCTAATATTACTTACAATGAACACACATTGATGTTTTGACAGATGATGCAATCATCATTAGCCCACATTTTTAGGTTGTTTAAAGTTTCACCATTACTATTTGATATTTTATTTTCCATATCATTTTTTATACTATTTCCTCTAACCACTATTTCGTATAACTAATGTGGATACGTCTAGACATATTTTAAGACATATTTTAGTATCATATATTCATACTAGAGACAAGTAATAGTGGTCGGAAGAAGTACAACCGCATTTTTTTCTTATTAGATAAATGTTCTATCCATGAAACCATTACTTTATTTCTCGGACACTCTCAACCTAATTCTACGCTAGTTCAAATAAATCGAAACCCATGCATGCTTACATTCGAGGAGTGTGGTTAGACGGTACGTCGTCGTGTCGTACTCATAGACGAGGATCATACTGTTTTCTTCGCTGCAGAAGCCCACCAGCTTCGCGAGATGAGGATGGCGCACTGTCCCGAGATAGTCCAGCTCCCTCTGCAATTTAATGAAACACCATCCTGCTGTGATTGGCGTCAGCAGAAAGCAGGTAAGCATTGGACAGTGACACAAGAGAACATACCGGCCACCCACGGTCATTCTTGTAGGATTGATCGCTGTACCTGATGACGGCACCCGCCGGCAGCGCTAGGCCGATGTCTCGGAAGAAGCCTGTGTAAATGCTGAAGTTATGGTTGCCTTGGACCTTTTTTGCCTTGGAGAAGTTGCTGGTGGCGGACAGTAGCTCGTCCTGGGTGAAGACATGCAGGCGCGAAGAGGACTCCAGTGACCTTGAAATCCAGAGTACAGCAGATAATTTAGCTTCGTTCAAACATGAAGAACTAAATAAGGCTAATGAATAACCAAAGTCCAAGTCAAAATAGACTAGGACCTTTTATCAGCTGTTGTTTCCAATTCCTCTTGGTATTCATCTGGTTTTTCCTCCAGAATCTCGTTTGCAGGTTGTTGTTTCTGTTTTGTGCTTTCATCACCATAGGAATTATAATCGACTGGTAGCATGTTAATGGTAGGATTGCTCCGATGATTGCTAACAAAGGTTCTCAAGGCATACTCTACATCAGCAGCTGCGCCCCCAAATTTGACCGTTATCTCTCTAAGGCCTGGCATATGCTCTATGCTGATAACTGCAGTACCACGTTGATGTTGTTTGAATGTGCCTTGGTTCGATGAATAAAGAAGATGTCGGTCCATTGGGGGAATGGCATTGAAAACTAGCTTGAGCTTCCAGAGATTAGGCATTGGATCCGCCTCAAATGTTAGCCAAGCTATGCCATCCATGAACCTCAATTTGAAGCACCTGAGAACTGAGAACCCAGCCTTGTCAAAGATGATCCTTTCGATGGGAGCCCTCTGCACATAGAGCGACAGAGCTGTGAGGGCAGGCAATCCTCTGAGAATATCGACACAACTCATCGTCAGTTCCCTCACTGAAATATTCAAAATGTGTAGGTTGCCATGTTTTGTAACCCACTTAGGAATCCGGTAAAATATGATGCAGCTGTGTGGCGAGCATTCTAACCTCTGGAGAAGGGGGGGAGGTGCCATGTGATCCCATGAAATGGTTACCTTTGGAGCGCCACAAACCACGTTAGTTTTATCCAAGGAGCCATGAGCCATCACTTGTATAGTTTTCAGGCTGCCATGTCCTCCGATTAATGAACCCAGAGCTTCCATGCCATAGGAAGGTGTAGAAAGACTGGTAAGAATAAGATCCTGCAGGTAGTTCAGCTTTCCAAGGCTCCCCATACTGACAGACCAATCCAGCAGATTTCTCTCGACAGGAAGGCTAAGCTGCAACAAGTATGGGAGATGGATAAACCATGGAATGCAAGGGACTCTTACATCCTTAAAATCAAGTGTTTCCAAACATTGTAGCCCATGGTTCGGCAGTTTTATGCAGACATGACATGCAATCTTCAAATATCTCAGTTGAAACAATTCTGAAATCCCAGTTAGGTCAACAGGGTCATCGTCATCGCCGCGATGGCCCAGTAGTTGAAGGTTAAGAACACGAAGAAGCTTGAAATCTGTAATGCAAGGCAAACACTCGAATGATCCAAAATATCTAAGTGAACGAACTTGTGACTTTCTGATGTTTGCTGGTGTCTTGACATATCTTGCATCGCCGAAAAGAAGAGATAGTCGACGGACCTTATGAGAAACTGACAGATTTTTTCGACTGTAGTCTATTGCCACAATGAAATTTTCTTCTTCAGACTTGTGTGCAATAAGATCATGTACCATATCATTAATGGCATAGGACAACACCTCATTGTTGTAGTTGATGCGTGTAGGCTGTATGAATCTTCTACTAATAAGTTGATCAAGATAGCTGTCTGCAACTTTCTTGATGTCTTTTCCCACGGTGGTATCGATAAAACCTTCAGCCACCCATTGATTTACTAAATCATCCTTGTAGAATTTGTAGCCATCTTGATACATACTAAAATAGAGAAGGCATGTCTTCAAATAATGAGGAAGATAACTGAAGCTCACATTCAGTACTTGTCTCGTTCTATCTGAAGAAGAATTGGCCGACAAAGACCTTAGTGAATGAAGTATGTATGTGAATAGTTCAATTGATACCACGGGCTGGCTTGCTAAAAGACTAGCTATGCTGATTATTGCTAGAGGCAAACCATCACAAATTTCAATAATTTCGTTTGAAGCCTCTTTGAACTGTTCAGGGCAATAACTTTCAGAGCCAAAAAGTCTGTGAAAGAATAGCTTCCTAGAGTGATCATCATCTAGGGGTTTCATCTCAAAAACATTCTCTGCCTGATAACAGCAACATGCTAATGCAACATCTTCGATCTGTGTAGTTGTGATTACTCTGCTGCCATGACTACCATTTGGTAAAGCGTGACTAATAATATCCCATACTGATGCAGCCCATACATCATCAAGGATAATTAAGTACCTGCATGCAAAAGGATATTATTGTTTAGGGAATAAACAAGCAAGTTTTAGTTTAATTTTTTATGAAGAAAAATAAAACTACCTTTTATTTTGTAGATATTTCTTAATATTGTCAATGAGGTCAATTTCCTTGCAATCTTGCGGGATATGCTGCTGCTGGAGTTCCGACAGCATGTCACGGAAAGTTCTCTTCAGATCAGGTTTCTTGGACACCCGAATGAAAGCTCGACAGTGGCAGCGTTTCCCAAATCTGTTATACAACACTCTAGCAAGTGTAGTTTTACCAAGACAAGCAGACCCAAGAACAGATAGCACCTTGAGCTCCTGGTCCTCATCGTTCGCCACTGAGTTGATAAAGTCGTTCATCCGGCCATCGATTACTATGTCGGCAGTTTCTTCATATGGCGTTGGAAGAAGCATAGGGCCAAGGGTCACACACCTATGCCTCAAGGTGCTGCAAGAATGGAGGTTGTACCTATGGTACCGTTCAATTGCCTCCTGGAGATACATCCTGAATTCTAAGAGCGTTTCTGCAATATTAACTAGAGTCTTGGGAGTCTTAACATGACTGGACAATTCACGGAGGGATCTGATGCGCTTGATGTTGTTGGCAACAATGGACGGATTAGGCGGCTCAAATAGAAATTTGTCAATGTGATCCTCCATGTCGTAAGATAAGTCGCGTGCCTCATTCATCCAGCGATTGGCTGTTGGAGGAAGGTCCTCCAACTCTGACAGGTCAACAAGGTAGGAGCTTATCTTTTCAACGTCATGTTTGAGGAGGTGCATCGCGTCCTTAACCTTCTCGGAGGAGCACTCCTGAGGAGCATAACTGAGTAGCAGCATGTTCATCTTCGCAACAAGGGGTCTCATGGCGCCCAACGAAGAACTGATCGGCGCAGCCATCTCCCTGACTTTGCCTCCCTCTTGGATCCAAACATCGAAACACACACAAACAAAGGCACAATTAATTACTGAATGTTGCTTCATGTGCGCATGTGCCCCATGTAAAAAGGCATCAAACAATGTTGAAATTAATGGGAAATTAATCAACAGTGTGACAAAGCCAAATGCATCAAACAATGTTGAATCGGACAACCACAAGAATTTAGCCAGGAATAAGAAAGAACAAAGTCCGTTTTCTCCCCTAAACTTTTCACTTAGCTCATATTTCCTCTTGAACTTTACGTGGCTTACTAAACCCCCTGAACTATCACTGATGGTCTATTTAACCACTTTAACCAAGGATTTGGCCCAGCCTTTTGAACAGGATCAGGGGGTTAAACGGATCAATATTTGTAGTTTAGGGGGGCATTACTAGCGCACCTGTGCCCGTGCGCTGTGGGTATGTGACTTACCCGTAGGCCGTAGCGCACCACATATTTAGTACGCTACGGGTAATTATAGGCCCGGAGGGGGTGTCCTCCCCAACTTACCCGTAGCGCATATGTCTGACATGTGCTGCGGGTAGTAAAACTACCCGTAGCGCATGCAGGCCCGTGCGCTACGGATAAGTTGGGCGGGAAAATAATTCAAAAAAAATCAAAATTTGGGACTTACCCGCGGCACACGAGGTTGGTGCGCTACGGGTGTTATGACCCATGCGCTACGGGTATTCTCTCTAGAAACTTTTCCTACACACACACACACACACACACATGGATCACCTTTCTAGTCTTGTAAAAAATAAAAGAAAATAATAAAAGGTTTGAAAAAATTCAAAATTTGAGATTTAGTTATGTTCTGTGATCTAGTAAGTAGGAAAAATAATAAACATAAATTTTGATGTTTTTTCAAAAAAACTTTATGTCTCGGTAAAACGGCCATAACTTTTGCATACGAAATTGGATTAAAAAGTTTTTTATATGAAAAAGTATCTCTACATGAAAAGTTACATCCGAATTCAACGACCTTTGGTCGTTTCGACAATTTTTAGAATCTCAAAATTCGAAAGGAAAGATGCAGTTTTTTGACGTTCTTGTTTTTGGTGCGAAAAAAATTACGAAATTTGAATCACTTACCCGTAGCGCATGGGTGAAGTGGTGCGCTACGGATAAGTGAGAATCTACTCACACATCTAATGGCTCACAATGTTTCCAAACAAACACACATCCGTGGCATTATGAACGAAGGGTTCTGATTGGTCGAGAGGGGGTCACGCGGATCCAACCTCTCTTCTTCCTCCATATCTCGCCCACCTCTCTCTTCTTCCTCCATATCTCACCCACCTCTATTCTACCTCTCTCTCTCTATCTCTCTCTCTCTCTCTCTCTCTCTCTCTCTCTCTCTCTCTCTCTCTCTCTCACATGAGCATGAGCATGGAGACCTCCACGGCGACCTCTCCGGCGACCTCCTCGGCGACCTCCTCCTCGCATAAGAGCTTCTCCCCGACGACCTCCTCTCTGGCCAAGCTTCCCGGAGCTCCTCCCCAACAACCTCCTCTCCGGTGAGCTCTCCCCAACGATGTTCCTCTCCGGCGACCGACGTCCTCTCCGACGACATCCTCTCCGACGACATCCTCTTCGACGAGCTCCTCTCCGACGACTTTTAACGACAACCACGGCAGCCCCGCCGGCCGGCGGCGGCGCCGCCTTTTTTTAAAAAAAAAATCAGAAAAACTACCGGTAGCGCACGGGGACCTAGTGCGCCACGAGTAAGTAAAAAAAAATTGAATTTCGAAAAATTCCCCGCAGCGCATGGACCAGATTACCCGCAGCGCATGAGCTGATGCGCTACGGGTAAGTAAATTACCCGTAACGCACCATGCGCTACGGGTAAATAATTACCAGTGGCGTGGTACCCGCAGCGCACGGGCCATGCGCTACGGGTAACCAATTTCGGTGCGCTGCGGGTAGCCTTTTTACTAGTAGTGGGGGTGGGGGGATGTGACCCAAGCGAAAAGTTTGGGGGTGACAAATGGACTTTGTTCAATAAGAATCAAGAAATCAAACAATCTTGGGGTCACAACGCAGACACATTGAAGTGGAAGAAAATACTAACGTAGAACACAAACAAACATGAGTAAAATTCATCCTATCAAGTTATTTGTATCATAACTGGCATTTAGCAACACTCTTCTTCCTATGGAAAATAAACCAGTTAGTCACTGCGGTAGTAAGTGAGAGGGAAGTTCTTTGATTAAAAGGCAGATTGACTGGTTTTCATTGCATTAAAAGAAGGGTAAAAGTTGGGGAGAGGACAAATTAAAATAATAAAACTCGAAGACAAAGATGCAGTGAGAACGAAGTTTATGTGGAAAGTCACTAGTAGAAAACATGCCTAATATCCAGGATGAATTTGAGCTTTAGTCCCGGTTGTGTTTTGATCCGGGACTAATGCTCACATTAGTCCCGGTTCAAAAGACTATGTGGGCCAGAAATTTTTAGTCCCGGTTCAAATAGGACCTTTAGTCCCGGTTGGAGATACGAACCGGGACTAAAGGGTTAGTGACCTTTAGTCCCGGTTGGTATCTCCAACCGGGACTAAAGCCCCACCCTTTAGTCCCGGTTGGTGTTACCAACCCGGACTAAAGGGTCTCCCCCAATTTTCCTCTCATGCCTACCCTACCCCCCCCCCCCCCCCCCGCGTAGAAAAAACGTCTAAAAAAAATAAACGAAAATGATAAAAACTTCAAATTTCAAAATCCTTTGACATGCATGTACCTCATGCAACTAACTTTTATGGAAAATTTGAAATTTTGATTTTTGATTTTTTTTGCAAAAAACGGCTCTAACTTTTGCATACGGACTCGAAAAAAAACGTATAATATATGAAAAATTATCTACACAAAATTTTACATCCGATTTCAACAGCCGTAGGCCGTTTGCACAAATTCTACTTTCTCAAAATTCCAAAGGGAAATATGAAAGCAGGAAGATTTTAGTTTTTGTTAGAAAAATGAGAAAAAAATGATTTTTTGAAGGATTTTTTAATTTCTTTAGTTGTTTCTTCCACTTTTTAGTTATTTTGAAGTTTTTAGATTTTTTTGGATTTTTTTTAAGATTTTTGAATTTTTTGTTTTTTTCAATATTTTGAGTTTTAAAATTAATAATTAAATTATGCATAAAGATTATTTGAAATTCATTGATGCTTATTATTACTTAATCATTATTACTTATTT
Source organism: Dactylis glomerata (assembly GCA_007115705.1). Taxonomy (NCBI): domain Eukaryota; kingdom Viridiplantae; phylum Streptophyta; class Magnoliopsida; order Poales; family Poaceae; genus Dactylis; species Dactylis glomerata. Next base: position 2,108,793 of record QXEO01000099.1, read on the forward strand.
TTGAAATTATTTGGACCTCAAAAAAGTAAAATGATATATTATCAAAGTCTAAGGGGTTAATACAATTCATAGCATAGTATTATCAAGAAGTCGCGAGCGCAGTCTTGGAAGTTAGTAGGGAAGGAATGAAGAAGTTAAGCGTGCTAAGGGTGGAGTAGTGTAAGGATGGGTGACCGGCCGAGAAGTGGGACCACGAGTATATACTTTGACATGACATAGGGCTGGTGATTAGAGATTAGAGGGGAAACTGTCAAACAAATCAAAAATCCAAAAATAGGAAAATTCAAAAAAAATTGAAATAATTTGAAACTTTTTTTGAAAATATTTGAAAATAACAAAATAACCTTTAGTCCCGGTTGGTGTTATCAACCGGGACTAAAGGGTTCTCCAGCCCGCAGCACTCAGGGCGGCCACGTGGAGGGTCTTTAGTCCCGGGTTGTGGCACAACCGGGACTAAAGAGGGGGACTTTTAGTCCCGATTGGTTAGTCCCGGTTGCTACAACCGGGACTAAAGGCCTTTACCAACCGGGACTAAAAGCCGTTTTTCTACTAGTGAGTTGAAGCGCCCTTGAGAATCAGGATCTTTGTAAGAAACAGCACACTACGAGAAACAACTTACCAAAAAGAGGATGGCAGGGGGATAAGTAATGTCATTTTTGTGGGAGAGATGAGACTATTAGCCATCTCTTCCTGTTCAGCTACTGAATTTCGCTGGAGCATGATTCAATGAGCTTTTGGTTTCTTTTCGAAAAAAAATGAGCTTTTGGTTTGCCTACCATACCTGATGATATACATACACTTCCCTACTGCTGGGGGGACACTAGATAAGACAACGATCACAGTGGGGATTGATGCTAATATTAGAAACCGGAGGGCTCACCCTTTTTTTGAAGGAAAAATAAAATCAAGTGGCAGGGTCTCACCTGTAGCAGCATTTGGATCGGTGAGGACAACATTCTTGTGCACCTCAGGAGATTCCTCCTCTACTATGACCTCCACCTCCTCCTTGGACTCTCGCATGTTCATCTCTCCTCGATAGGTAAACTGCATCAGATGAGGGCATGCCGAGCTCCTACAGAAGCTCGCATCCCATGGCACCCAGCAATACACCTACCGGGGTCCTCTCAAACCCAGTGATATGACGTATCGTATATCTGTCTAAACCAATAGGTGCAGAGGGGACACCATGCCAACAGCACCGTTGATAAAGGTGTGGTCGACAATAAAAAGAGAAAACTGAGCTGCCATGACCATGAGGATAAGCAATCAAACGCCACCGGATTTGGATGGATGGATGTGGTTGAAACTTGACTCAGGGAGGACGACTTATCTTCTGTGAAATCTGTGTGGCTGGTGTCTTGCCAAGAAAAAAAATCTATGAGGCCGATATCTTCCCCTAAGAAAAATCTGTGTGGCTGTGTGTGACGGGTTAATATTTTTGCTGATAAAACTGTAGCCAGTCTCCTGGACTGTACACGGCCATTTTTGTTCTTTGGTTGCTCTACCCTCCCTTTTCTCTATCCACCAAATTTCATGCGAGTGAGCGAGGGAAGGTAGGAATCAGTATCAGTAATGGTCTAAGTAATCAAGAGGCCAGAGGAGGCGTGGAAATGATCGAATTAGCTGCGGCTGCCGCCGTGGCCGGCAGTGTGGCCAGCAAGGTCGCGCCCAAGCTCTTGGATTTCTTGGAAAAAAATCACAAGCTGCGGGCGAACCTGGAGCATGAGATCAATTACATCACAAGGGAGTCTGGGATGATCTCCGCCGCCATCCGAGAAGATGGTCATTATCCTCCGATGAGGGGCGACGAGGTGCACAAGGAGTGGATCAAAATGGTGCGTGACTTGGCTTACGCCATTGATGACTGCATCGACCGCTTCATACACCGCGTGACGATGCCCACGGACGAGTCATGGATCCGCCGGAAACTCCACAAGCTGAAGACGGTGCAGGCACGTAAAGAGTTTGCAGCACAAATCCTTCTTCTCAGGAAGACATCCGAGGACGCATCCGTGCTGAGAACAAGGTACATCACCAGTGGTGAATGTGGACGTCACTGTGGCGGATCCAGTATCTTGGGGTCGTCTGATGAGGAGACCGACACTTCCGTCACCGCCGTGGGAATGGAGGTGGCCCAGGATGAGCTCATGGAGCTGATAATGGCACTGACAACCAAGGATGAGCTCAAGGTGATCTCCATTGTCGGATTCGGTGGCATAGGGAAGACTCTCCTTGCCAAGCATGTGTATAACAATCCCGCCGTTGTTGGCCAATACCCAGCACGAGCTTGGGTACATGCTGCGCATAAAGATGCACGCGATGTTCTCCAGGGGATACTCCAGCAACTTGGAGGGCATTCCACCGGTAGCGGTGGAGTTGCAGGCAGCTCCTGCCGTCACAGCAACAGCAAGCTTTGCGCAACCTTAAAAAGGTGCCTTCAAACCATCAGGTATGATATTTGTTACTACCTTAGCTGAACACGTTAATGTTTCCATAAGTTTTTCTTGACTCGTATTTTCTCTCTCAATTGTACAATGAACACTAAAGTATCACCTACAGCTAATAAACACAATTTTGATATTTTGGCACAATTTGTTCCTACGAGTAATTCATGTACATCCACATATATTGGAACATTTTCCTGGACAATGAAGTATAATTTTTTTTTAGGAGTGCACCTTGCCTCTGCAATAATCGATGCACCGAGCCATTTTATTGTAGAGTTATCAATGGGAGTATTACAGTTCATTTTCGTCAAAAGGCATATATTAATATCAAGTAAGATATCAATTACACTCAGCCTCTATAACGGCAAAATGTCAAGAATTAGTCTAGATATTAAGGATACACATAACCAAAAAAGTAGAAAAGAAAAGAAAAGAAAAAAAGACCCCGCCAGAGCAATCAGAGCAGCTGCGTGAACTAACAACCACCATTGGTGACTCCGAAAAAGTTTTTCAAAGTGGCACCTTTAGAGCATGAACATAGTCATCGCCCGGTCTAACCATCATAGTTAGAACAAGGGTTTTCACCTGAAAAAAGTTCAATCTCCAATAATGTCTTCAACAAGGATATGACCAGCAGAGAGCCATCATTGCCAAGTATAACCAATGAAGGTCAGACCTAGGATATTCACCCGAAAAACTGAGACATGACACAGAAAGAGCACCACCAAGAACGAAGTCACTGTGCGTCACCGCCCCACTTGCCTAACACTACTGCAATTCGCGGATCATCCGGCTCATAGTCATCATATGCACGGTTTTGATGTAGACGCGCCACAAAACTAAACCGCATGCACACAAATCAGTGGCTATCGTAGCCCCTACCTACAGACCCGCGCAGAAATGGTTCTAGCAAAGGAGGAATCCTAGCTGGGAAATCGTCACCGCGCGACAATGCAAACAGAAGACATTCGCACACACGACAAAGGAAGGAAGACAAGTTTTCATTAAGCAGAAGTCTGATGATTACAAAAGCCCTCTAAATCGCTACCCTAAGAGTACCAAACGCTCCTTGCCCGGGGAATGCTCGCCTTCCGCGGCCTGGCGCGAACGCCGCATGGACTTCGTCCCGGAGAAGCCCGCGTTGGAGGTCGACGAAGTCCGCCCTTCATGACCAGGCGGTGAAGGTATGGTCGGAGAGGGTGCCGTCGAAGAGGCAGACGGTGAAATCCTTCTTCCCATCGTGGCGAGTGAGGAGGAGGAACCAGCCCTCGTGCACGCCGTAGTCGATGAAGAACTTCGACCACCCATCGCGAAAGTAGCACACCGCCTGGCCGTTGTAGTAAATCTCGACGCGGTACTTGGGTTGGCCGCCGCTGCATTCCCGCAGCTTGGCATAAGCCATCTCCTGGCCTTCCATCGAGTCCGTAAACTGGGACGGAAGGCGGAGGAGGTCCCGGGCCCCGGCAAGCACAGGGATTATGCAGGTGGACCACCCCTCGGCCGAGATGTAGGCCGGCGGCTGGAGTGCCAGTTTCTCCGACCGGGGCCGCGACGGACCCTCTGGAGGTGAAGCCGCCGCATGGGTCCTCGCAAAAGTGGAGGCAGCGGCCCCGAGGGCAGCAAGGGTCTTCTTGTTCTTGCTGCCCGGTGGCCGTCCGCGACGGCGGGGCGACGAAGGAATGGCAACCGCTGCAGGTGCAGTTTTCCTCCCGCTCCCCTTCGGACGGCCGGGCCCCCGTTTCTCCGGGACGCCCTCGTCGCCAGTGTTAGATGTATATTTGTATATGTGTATTTTCCCCACCTGTTAGGGGGTTTTCTGCATATTATCACCTGTACATGTAACTATATGTTGTGGCCTTTGGCCCTCAGGGAATACAACTTGTCTATTCCTAACATGGTATCAGAGCAATAGGTTTAGCTCTTTTTCTCGTCGCCGCAGCCGCCGCCCGCCCCGGCTCTCCGCCGCCGCGTCCGGTCGCCGCCGCCGCCTCCCCTCGCCGCCGGCGAGCTCCGATCTCCGCCCGTCCCGCCGCGCCGCCTCCTCTCCTCGTCGCCGCAGCCGCCGCCCGCCCCGGCTCCTCGTCGCCGCGTCCGGCCGCCGCCGCTCCTTCGCCCCCGGCTCTCCGCTCCTCCGCCCCCGGCCGCCGCAGCCGCCGCTCCTCCGGCTGGCCGCGCCCGCGCCCCGTGCTCCGCGCCCGCGCCCCGTGCTCCATCTTCGTTGCCCCGGCTGCCATCTTCCGCCGGCCGCCAGCCTCCACGGTCTGATTTCGATCGGTTCCGTTTCGTGAAAAAAAAACGACCGAGCTATGTCTTCTTCTTCGTCGTCGTCGGGCTACCTTGCGATTCCTCGCTGCCCGGTGATCTTTGATGGCGCGAATTACCCTGATTTCGCTGCCTTTATGCGCGTCCACATGCGCGGTCTTCGTCTTTGGGGTGTGCTTTCTGGCGAGGTACCTTGTCAACCGCGCCCCACTGCTCCTACGGCGCCTATTCCACCGACGCCCGTTGCCCTTGCCCCCGATGCTACTCAGGAGGCCAAGGATGCAGCCAAGAGTACTGATGATGCTGCTCTGGCTGAGTATGACCGGCAGGTCCAGGAGTATTCTGACGCTCTTGCGACCTACCGGAAGTGGAAGGAGCCCTAGTTGCCCGGGTCGCGACGAAAGTGGAAGGAGCGACGGCGGCCACGCCCGCAAGGGCCTCCAAGGTTTTCTTGTTGCGGCTCCCCTTCAGGCGACCGCGCTTCCGAGATGCAGGAGGCGTCGTCTCCGGTGCCTTGGCCTCCTTCTTGCTCCCTTCCAGGACCTTGTCACCGCCGACGGCGGAACCGCTGAGGGAGGACATGACCGGACTGGGCTCGGAGAGGCGAGGCTCGAGGCGAGGGGAGAAGTGGGGGTGTGCCCTCAGCCACGGGTGCACCAAACATTTAAAGAGGAGCGGTGAAGGGGATGGCGCCCGACGTTTCGGTAACCGCCCCCACGTCGTGTGCCCCTACTGGAGGGCAACCGCCGTGGTCGCCACAGCGGATCGTGGGGGGAACTGACGGGACGTGCCGCTGACGCATGCTAGTCCACCCCGCACGATGATTCGGGAAGTTATTGCGGTGGTGACTCCGAAGTCAAAATGACAAGACAGGACGCTGCTGCACTGTGCTAGCTACAGCGTAGGGACGGGACCCGAAGCGGTACAAATTCCAAGGGGCCGCACACCGGCTCGCGGCTGCACGACGACCGTCAACCAGATCGGTACTAGAACCGGCGCGTCTCGAGACGGCCGATGAAGCCCCGCGAGACTTAGCCTCGAGGTCAATAACTTTCAGACCGGACAACGGATCCTGGGACTTCGACGGAAATGAGCAAGACTTCGGCGAGGGAAGGAACCCGCTGAAGCCCCATGCAAGCCCACGAGACTTCACCAGTTTCGGGGGCTAGTGTCGTGGGGATGACTTTAGGGGTATGCCAAGGGCAGCGCAGTCTGCCGGCTGGCGTCCCAGGAGTCTCCACGGCGTTAAGTAGGGAAGACCGGCTCCAGCTAAAGGGCCGACTGCGTCAGCAGCCGGCTGGCTACTCCACCGAGGAGAGCCAGAGCCAGGCGATGAAGATAAGATTCCTCCAACGGCTGGATCACCGAAAGTGGCCTGACCCCGACAAGATCGACAGAGGCAAAGGACGGGAGTGACGCCCACCACGACCGGATTCCACCAACCAGCGAGCAGGAGCCTTCCCCACGAAAGGATCCGAGGCAAAAGGGAGGGCATATGCCTCCCAGATGCCGGTCCAAAGGGGGAAAAGGCACTTTATAAAGCGCAACTGTCAGAAGGGGACAGAGGAGGGCCAGAAGATCACGCCGAAGACGCAGCCGCGAGGAGCCGGCAGCCGGGCAGCCGGCCACCTAATCTGTAACCAGACCCCCGCCTATATAAGGGGGTCTGGACCCTTAGCCTAGGGGATCGAATCCTTCTCCTTCTTCCTCCTCTAGACGAACAGCTCGAGGAGCACTGTAACCACTGTAAAGCTAATAGAAAGCAGGCAGGAAGTAGGGGTTTTACCTCCGGCGTGGAGGGCCCTGAACCTGGGTAACCGAGGTGTCTCCGTTGGCACAATCCCGAGCCAGACCCATCGTCACCACTGTCGAGCCCCTCCGTTAAGCCATCCCCATGGCTACTGTCTCTAAATTCTCACGACACCCCCCGTAATATTCTAACCGAGCGATTGTTCTTGTACTGATTTTCTTGATGGCGTGCTGAATAGGGACCACATCTTGCACTGATTTTCCTCCAGGGAGGCAAGCACTAGTCCAGAACAGGTTCCTCGTCCCATCACCAATGCGAATGAAAAGATCAACTCTGAAGATGGCCATCGCTTCCAGGTCGTCCTCGTCCGAAATCAGCGCCCATGGACGCGGCTCTGAAGCCCGTCGTATCCAGGGCCAGCGGCAATGAAGCACCGTTGCCAAAGAGCTTCAGGTTAAGCATTCCAAGGCTGCCGTTCTCAGTGGGTTGGCACACCCTGGACCAAGGGAGGAGGCAGTGTCCTGCATTCACCTCCTCCTCCCTCTTCCGCACTAAGCCTCTGCAGCGACGGTTGATGATGTCTAGCGCCCATTGGGGTAGGGCAACACTGAGAGGAGAAGGAGAGGGAGGGCCATGAACACTGACCGGTTCAGGGTAAGGAGGCCACTAATTCTCAGAAATCTCGGTTTCCATCCCTTCATCTTGCCCGCGTACTTGTCGATAAGTGGCCAAATATCGGCTTAGCGAAGGCGGCCAGTGGAGAGGGGCAAGCCATGGTACATGACAGGGAAATCCTTCATCGTGCACCTGAAGAAATTAGACACTTCACAGGTTGTGTGGCTCTTCTGCATGTTCACTTTCAGTCTTGATGCACTTGCAAAGAGATCAAGGATCGACGCCATGGTCTCCATATCAGTCACGCAGAAGAAAAGGATAGTGTCGTCCGCGTAGATGGAGATCCAGGGAACACCCCGATTCAGTCAGAGATCGTTGAGCAAGCCATGGTCTACAGCCCATTGTACAACCGCCTGCAAGGTATCCATTGTGAGGATGAAGAGAGTGGGCAAAAGCGGGTCGCCTTGGCGGACTCCCCTTGCCAGGTGAATCCGGTTTCCTCTTACCCCATTGATCATGATCGAGGTGAGAGTGGAGCGAAGAATGCCACACATTAAGTTGCAGAGCACGCTGCCAAAACCCCTCCGTCTGAGCACATCAAGCAAAAAATCCCAGAAGAGCGTGTTAAAAGCTTTTGAGATAGAGAGCGTTTTTTCTAAGGCATGCCTCAGCTGTACCTTCTATCCACACCGTTCACCTACCTGTAGTACCTGGGGATAGGAGCCGATCTTGGCATCGTTTTGCAGATGCTTCTGAACAGCAGTCCTGTGATTAGGAGCGGGAGATGGTTAAATTTGAATTCAGTTGGGCCAGGCGTAGGCTACTGTTCATATGATGCGATTCCAGTCTCGGTGCGGTTGACTCCAAATTTTTGTCTGTACGCGATGTGTCCGGCCCGTGATTTCGTATCTCTAGAAACGACGGACGGACAAGATAGGCGAGTGTAGTTACATGCGTGCTCAGCCACGCTTTTCCCTTTGAGATATCAATCTTCATCATCACTGCTTGCTTCTTTTTCCTGTGGAGGAACCTCACCGCGTTTGCCACAAGTTTAAAATTCTCATGTATACTCTTTGCTTTGCACAAAAGCACACTGCGTGAGGCGGGCAGCCTGCAGGATCTTGGTTAGGATCTTCGAGGAAGCATGGATCAGGCTGATCAGTCTGAACACTTGAATATCCAGCGGGCTCTCCTTTTTTGGTGGAACTATAATCGAAGAATTTAGCTGCTGGAAGTTGTAGAACTGCCCCTTGTGCAGATGCTCGAGGCCCGCTAGCAAATAGTCACCGATGGTGTCCCAACACAACTTGAAGAACAAGCCAGAGAAACCGTCACGACCTAGAGCATGGTCTGATGGCATCTCTAAAATCACCTTTCTCACCTCTTCTTTAGTAAAAGGGGCGTCGAGCTCTCTGTCTTGAATGGCGGGCAGCGTATGCATATGCAACTCATTCAGGTTGAGCTGGTTGCCTCTGATAGGAAACCAAACCAAAGACCTCAAAGAAATAGTGACCGAAGATGCCACTATGCCGTTATACTTGAGGAGAGGGATGAGATGCTTGCGGCGACGGCTGTTGGCTTTCATGTGAAAGTTCTTGGAGTTGGCATCGCCTTCTCGGATATCTCTAACACGGGCTCATTGCCTCAGCCTAGTACGTTCCAGGGAGGCGAGGGCAAGGCACTTCCCTTTGAGAAATGCCCTGAGTTTCCTCTCGCACTTAGAGACCTTCCTCGACTCGCTAGCAACATTGAAGTGGAAAATCAGCTCGTTAGCTAACTGAAAAGCAACCCAAACTGGCTCTGTTTCCTCTATCCCCAGCTTCTGAGAGCTTTAGTTGTGGCTGTCAGCTTCAATTCCAAAGTGCGTAAAGAATCAGCAAAGGCGGGCGCTGCCAACCATGTGTTCTGCACCAAATCTGAATCTAAACGACCATGGTCTTGCAGCTGAGCATGTCAAAAGAAGAGGGCTGTGATCTGAGATATTTGAGCTGAGAGCAACAAGGTCGTTGATAGGATACACATCCTCCCAAAGTGGGTTGTAGAGCACTCTATCCAACATGTCCAAAATTTGATCCTCTTGTCCGTTGCTCCAGGTGTAACAAAAAACTTGCAGAAGCATGTCTTGAAGGGCTAGTGCATTGATAGTATGCCTCAACTTGCTCATCATTCGTCTGTTAACTCTCCCATTACTTTTTTCAGACGTATCAGTCACCAAGTTGAAATCACCATTGATAATCCAAGGCGACTGCATATCTGCGCCAACTTGCATCAGTTCCTGAAGGAAACGTTCTTTCTCGCTTTGATCCTGTAGGCCAATGACACTATGTCCTAGAAGCTCACATCTAACAGTAATTACTCGACGGGCTCTGCCTACAAGGCGCAATTCATGGGCTCCACCTAAGTGCCACTTTTTCGTGTGGCCTGCTGTGGATAATAGACTGTGGACATCAGACAGGCTCCCGACCGAAGGATGGCCTCATCAACCAACATGCCAACTTTTCAAATGCCAGGTGAAGACTGTCAGGCTCATTCTATTTGAATGTCGTGTCCCCAAAAGGATTTGGCACGCCGCTGCTTCGTGGTTGTCTTGCCCCTCCCTTTTGCTTGGGACCGGGCCATCCAAAGGTGCTTCAATACTGGCACGCCATCTCGCGACGCCTACTGCCTCTCCCCAGGGTGTCAAAACCGCCATCACGCTAATCACTTGGAAGATTTAGAATGCTAGGGTTTTCACCATCTCAATTAGGAAATCAAAGATGAGAGCAAGAACTAGGTTTTGGTGGGTCCTGAACATATAGCAGAATTTACAAGCTAACGTGTTTTTTCTATGTTTCCTTTCGCTTCAGCCTTCCTATGTGTGCTCCTGCCATGTCAATATAAAATACAAAGCTTTTGCCTCCCTTAAAAATATATCAAAGGCGCGGTGTTGTACCTAGCCGTGCGATTTTCCGGTACTTGTTTGTTCACTGATCATGTCGTCAAACTAGCTCTTTGCAATGTCAACACAGTTTTAAAGCGATACAAGAGTGTGAGAATCCCACGTTTGATTGATTTCCTTATCACATCACGTGGTATGTGAGAGTTGTCTTTCTCTGAATAGTAAATGTCTTCTAAGTTCTAACTCGTATCTTTTTGTAGGTTCTTCATTGTAATCGATGACATGCAGACCGAAATTTGGCGTCATATAAAAGATGCTTTCCCCGTGGTTCCCGGGGTCAGCAACAGAATCCTTGTTACCACAACTACTCAGTCCATAGCAAATGCTTGCAGCCCTAATGTTGGTGATGTCTACGTAATGAGAACTCTAGCTGCAGAACACTCGAGAGAATTATTCTGCAAGGAAGCTTCTTTGGAGTATCCACCACCACCCAGTGATACACAGCTCGGTTCAGAAGCACTAAGGAAATGCGATGGTCTACCCCTTGCTCTTGTTACCACTGCTCAGTTCTTGCAAAGTAGAGGTAATCCGGAAAGGTGGGCACATCTATGCAGAAACCTTGGAAAACATTTGGAGACAAATGAGAATTTAGCGCGTATGAATCGTATGCTAGTCCGTAGCTATGCCAACCTTGATACCCAAGATGTCAAGACCTGCTTACTGTATCTGGGTATTTACCCAAGTGGGCATCCAATCAGGAGAGCAAGCCTGGTAAGGAGGTGGTTAGCTGAAAGGCTCATCACAGAAGACACTAGATGTCATACTCTCGATGCCGCTATCGACAATTTCGATGTGCTGCTCAACCAGAGTATCATCCAACCTATTGATGCCAGCAGAGGAGACAGCGTAGAGGCAAAGAAATACCGAACTCATGGCATGATGCTCGAATTCATCCTGTACAAGTCCGTGTGTGAGAACTTTGTTACCTTGTTACACGATAATGGTTCCCTACCCAGTAATGTCCGATGGCTTTCACTGCACAACAAAACTGCTGCAAGTTCCAAAATCAATCCAAAGGATTTACGTCTTGTCCGGTCTCTCACAATCTTCGGTGACGTGCACAAATCTGTTTTGGACTTTTCCAAGTATAAACTGATACGAGTTTTAGATCTTGAAGGATGCGGTAACCACTTGGAGGGCAAACATATTAGGGAGATATGCCACAGACTATTGTTGCTCAGGTACCTAAGTCTCGGTGCTTCTGTTACAGTTACGGTAGTTCCCAAAGAGATCAAGAAGCTTCAGCTTTTAGAGACACTGGATCTAAGAAAAACCAATATAGAGTTTCTGCCCAAAGAAGTCATGGAGCTGCCATATCTGATTCATCTGTTTGGGAAATTCAAGTTCCAACACAAAATAGGAGGCCGGAGAATGAGTAAGCTACAGAACTGGCTGTCACAGAATAGCAAATTGGAAACAGTAGCAGGGTTTATCGTGGACAACAAGAGCCAAGGATTCACACAGCTCATAGAGCATATGAAGCACCTGACAAAGGTGAAAATATGGTGCGAGTTCACCACTGCTACTAACAGCAACTTACATCATCTCTCAAAGGCCATAAAGGGGTTCATTGAGAGAGGCGCACATCTGACCGAAGCTCGCTCACTCGTACTGAACACAAACGATGAATGGTCGCAATACTTGCTGAATTTCTCCCTGAAAAAAGATTGCCCCTACTACCTTAGCTCGCTGAAGCTACAAGGGAACAGCATTTGCAGCCAGCTGCCTCCGTTCATTACCATGCTAGGTGGTCTCACTAAGTTGTGCCTGTCATTCCCTGGTGATCATCAGCTGAGCGGTATTATTGATGCCCTGAGCAGAGTGCGCGGCCTGGAGTACCTGAAGCTGATTGCAACTCAACTGGACAAGCTCGTCATCAAACAAGGTGCACTCAGAAGCCTGCGATGCCTACACATCATGGTGGAAGTCATGACTGAGCTGGAAATTCAAGAGGGGGCTCTGCTACGTCTCGAGTCGCTCCAGCTGCTATGTAAAGATCTAAATGGATTTAGCAGCAGAACGATCCAGTCCCTGCAACGTCTTAAGGAGGTCACCCTTAATGATGCAGTGAATGACAAAACAAAACACGAGTGGAAAAAAGCATCAAAGAACCACCCTAGACATCCCAAGCTCCTGTTTGTCGAGACGAAACTGATGGGAAGTGAGCCTGCTGTGGAAATCATTCCTGTGGCAATAGCTACTGATACGACAGCCGAAGAGGTTGATGTGGGAAGTGAGCCTGCTGCAGAAATTAGCCTTGCGGTACCACCTACTGATACAATGACAAAAGAGGTTGTTGTGGAAAGTAAGCTTGCTGCGGAAATCAGCCCTGCAGCATCTACCGGTACGATGACCAAAAAGGTCAAGGCAGAAGGTGAACCTGCTGTGAAAATTAACCCTGCAGCATCGCCTACTACTACGACATTATCAGACTCAACGCCATCTGATGCAATTTCTACTGGTGAATCTGGTAATTAAGTGATCTTCATCTTATTTTGTTTCATTGCTAGCACTTTGATTAATTATTGGCATTTAGTTATATACACTCCCGCTTCAGGCACGCACGTGACATTTTTTATCCTGCAGTACAAGTTGATAGTGATGGTCAACATGATGATGATGTGAAAAAAGATATGGATAACACTGAGGACCCACAAGATTTTTCTGAGAAAAATGGCCCGAGGACTCAGGTGATATATCAGATGAACAAGGAAGTTTCAGTAGAGGTGATGGAAGGAGCAGAAGGTTTACTGGACCAGAAAATGGAAGATGGCAACCAGGTAATTTAGCCATTCCAATTTTCTTAAACTCTTCCAATGCTTCTCTTAGAGATGTAACTAGTAGAACTGGGGTGAAGTTATGAATTAATATTCTTAAGGAAAATAAATGCGATCAAGTGATTAGATATGGAAGTTACTAGAGATTTAGTGTTTTTGTAACTATCAGGGAGAGGTCTGGCAGTGTGGCTCTGAGTGAGGTATCAAAGCTGGGAAGATTTGATTCTAAGGGTATTCGATGCGGTGCTCTCAGATGAGGATGGGGTTCATCTAGAAAATGGGGATGGTAGTTGTGCAAGAGGTTTTGCTTCATTAAGTAGACCTAATTATGCTTCCACTGGTAGAGGTAGAGGTAGTTTTCCTGTTGAGGCTAGGAGAGACAGGGGTAGAAGAGGTCAATTTGTATGGAAGGTTTTTACTGGAGAACATGAAAGATGTAAGTGGCTGATTAATAAATCAGGAGCATTCTGTGTACATTTTTCGTTATACATTGCTCTCAAGCTCAAGGTAAGATGGCCCTTTAAAAAATTGTTTTGTAGAATCAAAAATCCATTTTTATGTGGATTGCTTGTGGAGATAGCATTTTAACAAAGGATAACTGTGAAAAGGGCTGGAATGGTAAAACCGAATGTTTTGCAGTGCTGTAGAAATTGTGGACCACTTATTCTTTTTATTCCTTGTTTCTAAATATTTGTAGAGTGTGGTTCAATGCACACAAAACATTCAGGTTGTTCCTGTTCCTTTCAGTGCCCTCTATAAATCTTGGATGGTTGTTGGAGAAGTTGCTTTAGTTTGGACTACATCGAAAGCTAGAAATGTTGTTGTCTTTAAGAATATGTTTCCTATGATCCTACTACTGTGGTTTTTTCATTCGTCACATTGGTTATTGCCTGGACTGGTTTTGCAGAAACGAGGCCTACAAAATAAACAGCGCCTGCGCACGAGGTTGTCGTCTCTGGTGGCAATTGGGGTCTTTCGGCGAAGAAGTCAACGGGGGCAGTTGGTGCATCGGCTGGGTTAATCTTGCTTACAACAGGGCTGAGGTTTGCTTTGAGTGCCAGAATGGTGTTTAACAGCTGGTCTGTCTGTCGAGCCTTTCGCGTGTTTGGCCAGGCCCAGATATAAGGAACCTGTAATAAAGGCCCAACTCTGTGTTACCAGTTCCTCATGCTCTAATGGTGGATCCTCAGGTTTTGGATGTACCAGATTGCTACAACTATGGACTTATATCCTGAAGATGAAGTGCTTCCAGCAAGCTTCACGAATTCCAAGCTTCATCTGAAGAGTTATTTCCATGAATGTCGATTGGGTGGCCTTTCTGCTGGCCTGCAACAAAGTTCACCATGTATGTTTGGTTGTATATATTTCGTCCCATTCGACTTCAGACTTCAGAGTCTATTTCACATAACTTTATCAACGTCCTACATATAGAAGATCAGCTTCCTTTGTGATAATTTGATTGCTCATGCTAGTGTACAATCATTGCAATTACCTCCATCACTAGCTGCATACTTATTATCCTTATTTTGTTTCTGGATGTCGTATATTTTACCATTCGTTTCATGAATGCCATCAGGAACATACGCTTTTCTAAACTACGAACTTAATGATGTTTTTTCTACATTATCCATGCTCATTTTATTTGCATTGGACAGTATTGATAACTGGATATATCGAAAGTAATACTTCACGGATGGTATACAGTGATGGTCGCATTTCCAAGGGTTTTGCCAAGCAAAGTGCAGGAGAAGGAGGGGAGTTAGTAGTAGGCTTGGACATAGGGGTGCTGCATTTCGCTTCCAATCCTTCGCTTGGTATATGACGAGGATTATACTACATGGGAATTTGAGAAGGGGGCATTCTTTCCTGGTTGCTGATGGATACTCATGATCATGATTCATGAAGTATTAGTTTATTTAGAGACGAGAACAAAAGTTATAAGATGTCCACAAGAAAGCAATTTGCTTTGCTGATGGGGGCACGCCAACAAAAGGAATATCTCTCTCTCTCATGTGCTCCTGTGAACACAGAACAGACGGAGACTTCTTCCCCTCGTGTTAAGGGCTATTGTTAACACGACAGAGATGCTCCCCATCACGTCACGTTAATGGCGGCCGCCCACCCGCCTTCCTTCCTGCCCCCATCCCCAATCAGAAACGTCACAAACCCTAGCTAGGCACAGTACAGAGCACTTACAAATCAGGCCACCATGAATTGACCACCTCTGAGATGGGATGACGACGAGGCTGGGGCGGCTGTCATCTGGTGGTCTCTCCTCTATTTCTCTCTCAAGCCTCGGTCTCTCTAGTATTGGGAAAAAAGGATCTCAGAGTTTAGCTGGTGTTTATAGTTCACATTTTTCACTAAAATTGAAGGTCAGGCTTAATCTCTACAAATAATATTACAATAAGAAGACTGGTCAGTGTCCGTGAAATACGCTTTCAACAAACAAAATACGTTTTCGTCCATAGTTTTACTTGGTCGTCCGAGCCTGCCAATCTGCCATGCACTCCTCGATCGCATCCGACACGAACCAGATAGAAGCAAACCGCGAACGTTTAGGTCGTCGTCACTTTGCACTTAGGCCCCTCGCAAAACTGGAAATTAACCCGCAGTCTCTGGAAATTCCCCATTGCCTTTCAGCGAGCCCCTGTCCCGCCGGCCGCCAACCGTCTCGACGGTGCGCAGTGCGCACAGCCTTTGCCGCCTAGCCTCGTTCGCGGAGAACATCCGCCGGCCAGCGCCAACGAGCGAGATCCCTTCGTTCCCCGCGACCCAGGCAGCGCCTTAGGAACCGACAATCTCCTCCCCGCCACCGATCCAGCCTAGGTGCCGGGATCGAGCGAGCGGGATCGTATCAGCCAGGGAGGGTGCTCGATCGATCCTGATTTTTTGATGTTCCCCTTAGATTCGTGATTTTATCTCCTCAACGATGGGGTGTTCCTCGTTCCAGATCCAAGAAAAATTGTGCCGTGCAAGCTGCAGCTGTGCACCGAGATAGAACAGAGCACCGCCGCAGGGGGAGGTGCTGGTGGCCGGGATTCCCCAAGGACAGCGTCTTGGGCGACGGCAACGCGCGCATGAGTGCGTGCACACTACTGGTCTGGATGCGACCGGGGCGGGGCTCCTAGAGTGCCTGGAGTACTGTGCAGTACTGCGATGGAGGCTTGCTGGTAATGCTAGAGCCTAGATGTGTTTGGAAAAAAATTGATCAAAGATAGCTAGCTGACTTTCTTTGTGTGCTTGGAAAATTGTATTTCTGATCAAATCTAGCTCAGGTTTAATTTTCTTTTAAAAAATTACAGATTTTAATTAATGATAATTTGTAAGGTGCAAATTTTAGTAAAGCTACATAATTTTATTTATGCCGGTCTCGAACGCGTCACTGGTCATTGCCCGGCTTAATCGTCACCACTAACTCATTGCACCTCAACTTCGGGGGCTACCACCTCAAGATGTACCCGCCAACCATGAAAATTACTCAACGAAATCCGCTGTCTAACTCGATCTTTGCTATCGCCAATCGGTCGTCATCGTCCCCGCTCGACGAAATTCGTTGCCATCTTCGTCGACGGGTCATTCGTCGACCGCTAATCACAAGTTCTTTTGCAACCAGGATCTTATTCTGGATGTGACCATGAAGCACACTCCATTCGCAACCACACGACAACCTCACATGACACTACACGACCACAAGCGCAACAAGTTCTACATCCGTTTCGTCAACCGACGGAGAGATGGAGGCGGCTGATGATAACACGAAGCGTAGCTAAGTGGAGCATGGGCTCGTTGTCATAATGGTGTTGCTCACACAGGTTCTCAGTTTTCGTGGTCAAACCATCATCGGTACAAAAAAGTGTATCGCACACGCATGTTTGAAATAAACTTATTTAAGCACCAATGTTTGAAATAATAACACACCTTTACACAATTGGAACTGAAGTTTTTTTATTTTCAGTATTACACGGTATAAAAAACATAGGTCAATCTATCAAAGCCTCCATGCTATTTGGATTGGATCGATATACGGATATAAACATACAAAAGAATGCCAATTTGATTAAATGTGGTCCCGTAGCAATGCACGGGTTTTATGCTAGTTTTGTAAAAAATATGAACTTGCTCACGGTTGTACGCCCTCCGTTCCAACTTTCTTTCGTGTTTAAATTAAAATGTACCAATATTTATATCACCAAATTAGTATTATTAAATTTATGATGACATCTAAACATATAATTGGAGGGGGGGTTAAAGGGGCTTTACCATGGATTAAACCATATGGGCCATCGAATCGACCTCCCTCAGAGCATCTCAGCCATTGACCTGCAAGCACCGGTCTCCATGCATTCGACGAACGGGAGAAGGCTGGCGGCTGGGAGAGTGTTCGCAGGGCTGGACGGTGGCGTGGGCGACTGGGGGACTGGCGTCGGGTGTCTGGATGGCGGCACGAGCGGCTGGGGAAGGAGCGGCTGGACAGCAGCACCGGGTGGGTGAACGGCAGTGCGAGCGACTGGGGAAGCTCCGTGGGAGAAGGTCGACTGAGGCCTTGGCGGCTGAAGGAGCAGCGCGTCTCCACGCTGCACGGAGGTCACGATGTCGGACCGCAGAGACGCAATCGAGCCGTCTCCCCACCTCAACGACATGCAACCATGGAGTAGCGCCAGCTGGGCTTAGCCTCCTTCGGCCCCGTCTCCTCACCTCAACGCCCTACCAATTCCAGGTACCCACCCATCTCTTCCTCTTGATTTTCCTCATCTTCTCTCTCTTCCACTCTTATAGGTTTTCATCTTTGTGTTTGTGCAGATGATTTCCTATCTACGCATATAGGGTGTTTGACGAAAATTCAAGCAGGCTCCTCATTCACCCTCGCCTTGGGGACAAGGAAAGGTAATGAAGTGCCCGACATGGAGCGGAACGACAACAACCAAGAGGACGACGACTGGGACATCGTCCTCAGCTCCCACCACTTTGGTAGTCCTTGGGGCGGCTAAATGAGAGGGACTCCTTCGTTAGCAATGTGAGTCATGCGCTGTCGAGCGCGTGGCCTGGCACGCCGACCACGCCTCGGTTTTTTGTTTTGCATCTCTTATTTAAGAGGGAAGGGGCGTATATGATTTTTTTTCACTACTTCCTATCGATATCCAAATTGTATTCCTTTTTAATTAATACCTATTTTCATCTTAGTTCTACAACTTATTTCGATGTCCATGTGACCCATATAATGTGTGTCATATAATAGATGTATAACTGTATGTATAACTATAAGAAAAACAAGGGAAACTGGATAAGACTAAGAAAGATCATGGGTTAGAGGTATAGAAAATAAAAGGTAGAGAACGGTTAAAATAGGGAATTCCTAATCCAACAACAAAATATTTTAGTCACAGTATGGATAGAGGATCTTCCTATGTTATACTATTTCTCTCTCAACTATGAATTGATTTGATGTATATGATATTCATAGTATTGAATTGATTCAGTATTATTATAATGCAAGCCCTACCCTTGAATTTACAAGGTATCCCCTTTTCATGTCCACGGGATTACATCTCGAGTTATTGTGAAAAAAGAGAGGTTATGGAGTTTAATATTCTCGCATTTATTCCTACTGCACTGTTCATTCTAATTCTCACTGCTTTTTTACTTATTATTTATGTAAAACTGTCAGGAAAAATGATCAACTAGAATACTAATTGATTAAGAAATGAAAATGGATTACATAGAAAATGCAAGCCTTAAATGAAAGTACTTAGGTATAATCTTAAAGTGTGGTAGATATAGCTATATTATTTTTCTATAACACTTTGGAGTCTTTCTATTATATTATCAGAGTGAAACTTATGTAAATGATTAAAGAATCTGCATCTTGTCTAGTTGCCCTATTTACTTGAGTTGTATGTGAGCGGGCGCGTGAGCTCTATTGATGAAACACATTGCTATAGCGGCATTATGGATGCACACATCTAAAAAAAGAATTTTTAAAAAAGTCTCGCTATAGTGATCTATTACTTGAAACAACAGTACTAACACCACCAGGACAGCACCAGAAGTCCAACTTCTCCAAAAGGGACACCTCCAAGAAGGGAACGGTGCACAAGCCTCATCATCACCCGATCATAGATCTTAGGTTTTCACCCTAAAGAAAGTCCTCGCTCTCAAAAACAATGTCTTCAACAAGACTATTATCAAACACAACCAATTAAGACCAGACCTTGTAATTTCATCCTAAAAGGAAGAGTGCTCATGTGCAGTCGCCCCCACTTGCATGCCGCTGCTCCATGTCAAAAATCACTAATCCAATTCCTCATTGCCACCAAGAATCAAGCCACCATCGCTAGTCATCATATCTCAGTTGCCATGACATTCTCCGCCAGCACCATGAAACGAGAAAACATGCTTTATGATATTAATAGCCAGCAGAGCTTCGAAGCGCTCCCTCTAAAACCAAACGGTTAGAGAAAAACATGGGTGCGCACGACCGAATCTCACCTGATCCAGCAATTTCCAGGCATGGTGGCATTTGGATTCGTACATGTGGGTTACGGCTGGCTGGGTTGGTGGTTGAAACAGGTTGCCTTAGACCACTACTCGACCAAAACAGTCCTTGTGATAATGTCTTGTATCGAAAGAAGGAAGGAGTTTGGGGGCTATGTTTCAGGCTAATTATGGGCTGTGATAGCGGATCATGCGTTAGCGTTACCAGCGCAAAAAGACTGGCAGACCATGAGCTGCTTGGTTGACAGGATGCATCTGAATTGTTGGATTATCATCAGATGATTAAAGTAATGTAGAATGTTAGATCTTATTAAGTTGAGTTGATCTAAGAGTTCTGATTGCTATGTATATTGATTTTGGTAAACATAGAAAAGTTTTAGTTTGCTCTTTTATTAGTAGTTGAGATAATTTTTGCTATCTCGTTGCAAGTGCAGGTAAATCTGCTACTCCTACACTAGTAGAAAATAGGGCTAATATCTCGGGGTATTAGTCCCGGTTGCTCTTTGAACCGGGACTGATGCCCTGGGCCCCACCGCTTTTTCGGCCGCAGGACCCCAGAATCCATTAGTCCCGGTTCGTTTTGAACCTTTAGTCCCGGTTCGTATTACGAACCGGGACTAATGTCTCTGGAGTCGAATCCGGCCGTTGCCAGGCTCATTAGTCCCGGTTGGTAGTACCAACCGGGACTAAAGATGTAGCCTTTAGTCCCGGTTGCTATTACCAACTGGGACTAATGAGTTTTCTATATAAAAAATCTCCTTCTTCCTCCCCGAGCTAGCCACTCCCCCTCTCCACTCTCCAAGTGTTCTTCATGCAACAAGCTAGCTCGAGTTCATCCTCTTTGACCACCATTTTTTGTCACAAATTGGTGTCCCCACTTCAATCTAAGTGGACTAAAAGGTGAGGAACTTTGAACTTTTGTCTTTCATTGGTAATTTAGCTCATTTAATGCTCTAGAAGTAGAGAGATTTGTGAATTTTTTATGGGAGCAATTATTTAGATGTTTATTTGATTATGTGTAGAAGTAGATGAAGATAGAGGTAGAAATAGAGGTAGAGATAGAGATATAGATAGAAATATAAAATAGAAAATAAAAATAAAGATCGAGAGATAGAGATAGAGATAGAGATAGAATTAAAAATAATGATAGAAATAGACATAGAGATAGAAATAGAAATAGAAATAGAAAATAGAAATAGTGATAGAAATAGAGATAGAAATAGAAATAGAAAATAGAAATTGAGATAGAAATAAAAATAGTGATAGAAATAGAGATAGAAATAGAAATTAGAAATTAAGATAGAAATAAAAATAATGATAGAAATAGAGATAGAATTAGAAATTGAGATAGAAATATATACTTAATAGAAATAGATATAGAAATAAAAATAGTGATAGAAATAGAAATAGTGATAGAAATAGTGATAGAAATAGAGATAGAAATAAAAATAGTGATAGAAATAGAGATAGAAATAGGAATAGTGATAGAAATAAAATTAAAGATATAGAAATGGACATACAAACAAAATTAGAGATAGAAATAGAAATTGTATATTTGATTTGCATTTGATATATACTTATATAATGTAGATGAGCCGAGCATGGATGTACGCCGATCGACGCTCTGGAGATTTCATTAAAGGCGTGCATTCTTTTCTCAATGTGGCTGAGGCAACCAAGCGGAATGGTTTTATGTGTTGTCCATGTGGTGTTTGTCGAAATGAGAAGGATTACCCCTCCACAAAGACCCTTCACATCCACCTATTCCGGTTTGGTTTCATGTCCGGCTATAATTGTTGGACCAAGCATGGGGAGAGAGGGGTTATGATGGAAAACAACGATGAAGAAGAGAATGATGACAACTATCCTGAGTTCCCTGAAACCACCGATACCGCAATGGAAGATAATGAAAAGAAGAAGGTGAAGAACGGGCATCAGATGTGCCCGCTGATGATCTTGGTCAGCTCATTGTTGATGCATAGATTGACTGTGAAAGTGAAAAGGAGAGGGAGAAGTTGGAACGCATGTTAGATGATCACAAAAATAATTTGTACCCAAATTGCAAAGTCGGCCAGAAAAAGCTAGGAAGCATGCTGGAATTGCTGCAATGGAAAGCAGAGAGTGGTTTATCTGACAAGGGATTTGAAAAGTTGCTGAAAATTGTGAAGAAGATGCTTCCAAAGGATAACGAATTGCCCGCCAGTACGTACGAAGCAAAGAAGATTGTCTGCCCTCTAGGATTGGAGGTGCAGAAGATACATGCATGCATTAATGACTGTATTCTCTACCGCGGTGAGTACGAGAATTTGAATGCATGCCCGATGTGCAGTGCATTTCGGTATAAGATCAGGTGAGATGACCCTGGTGATGTTGAGGGCGTGCGCCCCATGAAGAGGGTTCCTGCCAAGGTAATGTGGTATGCACCTATAATACCACGGTTGAAACGTTTGTTCAGAAACAAAGAGCATGCCAAGTTGTTGTGGTGGCACAAAGAAGACCGTAAGAGTGACAAGATGTTGAGACACCCCGCTGATGGGTCGCAGTGGAGAAAAATCGACAGAGATTTCCCGGAGTTTACGGACGACGCACGGAACTTAAGGTTTGGTCTAAATACAGATGGCATGAATCCTTTTGGGGAGCAGAGCTGCAGTCATAGCACCTGGCCCATGACTCTATGTATCTATAACCTTCCTCCTTGGTTGTGCACGAAGCGAAAGTTTATTATGATGCCAGTGCTTATCCAAGGCCCAAAGCAACCCGGCAATGACATTGATGTGTACCTAAGGCCATTAGTTGAAGAACTTAAGCAGCTGTGGCAGACTGAAGGTGTACGTGTGTGGGATGAGTACAAACAAGAGGAATTTGATCTACGAGTGTTGCTGTTCATGACCATCAATGATTGGCCTGCTCTTAGTAACCTTTCAGGACAGACAAACAAGGGATACAATGCATGCACGCATGATACGTCCATTTTACATCACTATTTTGTATCATAATTTGTTGTTATTCATCGATATATTTCACATTTAGAGATGATACTTATGTTGTTTCCTCTGTTTTTACATGTTTGATGATCATTGGAGGATTTGCTGCCGGAGTCAGGATTCTGCTAGAAAAAGCACCGCCAAGACACCATATTTTGAAAGATCATGAAATTCCAGAAAAATACCAGGAAATTATATTTTACCAGAAGACTGAAGAAGCCAGAAGGAGGAGGCGAGAGGAGCAACAGGGTGGGCTCACCACTAGGGGCGTAGGCCAACCCCTGGCCACGCCGGCCTGTGGTGAGGCCACCCTGGCCCACTTCTGCCATCGCCCCTTCGCGTATTTCATTGTCCCCAAAAACCTAAGTGAAGGGAGGGGCTCAGAGATAGACACCGCCGCCTCTGCGGGGCAGAAAACACCAGAGAGAGAAAAGCTCTCTGGCAGGCAGGAATCTGCCAGGGAAATTCCTTCCCGGAGAGGGGAGATCGTCGCCATTGAACCGGATTTCATCGGGATCATCATCATCATCTCCATCACCAGCACCTTCATCTCCACCATCACCACGCCATCTGATACTCCAAGTTGATGTGGAAGATCAGAGGTCCTTGTGCGTGGTGAATGACCAGCCCGTTCGGAACCCCAAGAGGAAGGTATGATGAGTATAGCAGCTTGTTTTCCCTCAGTTAAGAAACCAAGGTTTATCGTTCAGGAGAAAAGCAGACAATGACGATTGAAGGTGATGCTTGCAAGTTTGCGATAGCTTCGGACAATTTATATATGGCGCCTTGTCCAACCTTTGCTTGCTAGCTGCAACGCGGAACCTGCACACACAAAACCAAGTACTTTGTTCCCAACTTGCGATGAGGTTGTCAATCTCACCGGTTTCCTTGAAACAAAGGTTATGAGCGTATCAAGTGGAAAACAGTAGAGTATGCCAATAAAGTAAACAGTGCGAGTAAAGTAAACAGGTAATAGCAATATGATGGAAATAGGACCGGGGTCCATAGTTCACTAGTGGTGTCTCTCCATAAGATAAATAACACATGCTGGGTAAACAAATTACAGTTGGGCAATTGATAGAATAAAGATAAACGTGATATGTCAAGAAGATCACTATGAGATTTACTCTGGGCATTACAAAAAAATACATAGACCGCCATCCAACTGCATCTATGACTAATAATCCACTCCCGGGGATATCAATCCGAACACCCCATGAGTATTAAGTTGCGAACAACAGATAATTGCATTAAGCAAAGTGTGTAATGTAAACAAAGCATATGCCCTTGAGCATATGAGTGTTGTTTTCTCCCTAGTAGCAACAGCACATCTACAACCTTAGAGGTTTCTGTCACTCCCGCAGGTTAAATAGAGGCATGAACTCACTATCGAGCATAAATACCCCCTCTTGGAGTCACCAGCAACTACTCGGCCAAGATAGCTACTAACAATGGAGAGCATGCAAGATCATAAACAACATAGAGATAACAAAAGATAATATTCAGTACAGCAACTCAATCATAAACACCAATATTCATCGGATCCCAACAAACCAAACATGTAGAATTACATAACGGTGATCTCAATCATGTAGGGCAGCTCATGAGATCTAAACATGAAGCACATGGTGGAGAAGACAACCATCTAGCTACTGCTATGGACCCATAGTCCAAGGTAGACTACTCACTCATCGCTCTGGAGGCAAGCATGGCGATGAAGAAGACCTCCGGTGGCGATTCCCTTCTCCGGCAGGGTGCCGGGAAGAGCTTCTGGACCCTCCCTATCTTCGGGTCGACGGCGGCGGCGGATCGCGATGTGTTCTGGAAAAGTGATCGGGTACTTAGGTTTTTTCCGTCGGGGGGTCTTTATAGGCGAAGGGGCGATGTCAGAGGAGGACCCAGGTGGCCTCACACCTTGGTGGCGCGGGCCAGGGGCTGGCCGCGCCACCCTAGCGTGTGGGCCCCTGGTGGCCCCTCTTCTTCTCTCCTTCGGATCTCTGAAAGCTTCCGGGTAAAATAAGACTTCAGGAACTTGTTTCGTCCAATTCCGAGAATATTTCCTGTGTATCACTTCTGAAACACAAAAACAGCAGAAAACAGGGAACTGGCACTGTGGCAACTCGTTAATAGGTTAGTTCCGGAAAATGCATAAAAGTGCCACGAAGTGTAACGAAACAATAGGCAAATGGTGTAAAAACAAGCATGGAGCATCAAAAATTATAGATACGTTGGAGACGTATCACCATCCCGCTGTAACATCTTGAGTTGAATCTTGTTAAATTCTTAGGGGAAACTTTCCCGGTGTTAATTACTGTTGTGGTTGATGCTATTAAGTGGAACCGTTGAATTAAGGTTTATGTTCAGATTGTTATTTTTCCATTATTTCACCTCTGATCATGATCCATATGATGTCTTGTGAGTAGTTCGTTTAGTTCTTGAGGACATGGGAGAAGTTAAGATGTTAGTAGTGGAATTATGTTAAGTAATATTTAATGGTTTGATATTTATTTGTTGTGGTGCTATTTCACTAGTGGTGTCATGTGAACGTCGACTACATGATACTTCACCATTTATGGGCCTAGTGAGATGCATTGTGTATTTGGCTACTAATTGTGGGGTTGCTGCAGTGACAGAAACCTAAACCTCCATTAGGAAACCATTGCACCAGGGAGCGTAGGATCTTAGAGTTTAAGGCTGTGGTTAGATTTATCTTAATTACTTTCTTGTATTTGCGGATGCTTGCAAGGGGTATAATCACAGGTGTGTATTTATGCTAGTAAGGGTAGTGCGCTAGCACAGGTTCACCCCCATAACACTTATCAAACCAGTAAAGATTATTTAGCAGCATGAAGCGAAAGCTCTTGACAGAAACTCCCGTGTGTGCTCGAGAACGTTTGGTCATCATAAGTTACACAACCGGCTTGTCCTTTGCTCTAGAAAGGATTGGGCCACTTGCTGCAATTATTATTACTGTCTTTTATTTATTCGCACTTTATTTATTTGCATTACCAAATAAGCCTGAAAACCCGTTTGCTAGTATTTACAGTGAATCCTTGATCAAAACCACTTGTCAACACCTTCTGCTCCTCGTTGGGTTCGACACTCTTCTTTATCGAAAGTACTACGATACACCCCCTATACTTGTGGGTCATCAAGACTATTTTCTGGCGCCATTGCCGGGGAGTGAAGCGCTATTAAAGAGTGGAATTGGTAAAGGTAACCATCGCTGTGAGTATTGTTTTTATTTCTGTCTTTTATTTTTATTTTATTTTGCTATGGAGAGTTCTCCATTTGGGTTCCTATTTGGGAAAACTACTACCACTGTTGCGGATGTGGATGAACCACAACCACCTCCTGCTTAATTAGATCCTTTTAAAATACCTATGAAAATTGTTGAACGTGTTATGGATAACTGCTATTCAGGAGATGGAACTGTCCATCCGGGTGATCACTTACTTTTTATACATGAATTATGCGAGTTGTTCAAGTGTGCAGGTATTTCACCAAGCCAGGTCAAGAGGAAGCTATTCTCTTTATCACTGAAAGGCAGAGCTGAGGAGTGGTATCGGCTGCTGAAAGATGGTCCATCTATTGCTTGGGAGGAAATTGTACCTCTCTTTTATTCCAAATTTTATCCTCCAAGTGAAATTCATAAAGATCGTAATCGAATATATAACTTTTGGCCTCATGATGGAGAGAGTATTGCCCAAGCGTGGGGGAGATTGAAGTTACTAATGCTCAAATGTCCCATTCATGAGCTCCCCAGTAATATTGTTATTGATAACTTTTATGCGAGGCTTACTCTTCATGAAAAGGAATTTTTGGATGCTTCCTGTTTTGGATCATTTACCCATATGAAAGAAGATTCTAAGTGGAAACTTCTTGACCGTATCCAAGAAAGTGTTGAAGGATGGGAAAACGACAAAGGTAGGAAGTCATGTATAAATTATGATTATGAATGCATTAAAGCTTTTATGGGAACCGATGACTTTCATAATGTTAGCACTGCTTATGGTCTTGATTCTCAAATACTTGCTAATTGTTTTAAGGCCTTTGCCTTTTATCTTGATGTTCCAAAGAAAGATTGGAACAAATATCATGCGCCTTATAAAGATTCTATTAGTCATATTCCTGCTACAGCTACTGAGGTTTGTACTGTTGATAGCATTTTGCCTGAACCTTATTTCGAGAAGACGCCTTTCCCTGCTAAGGTAAAAGAGCATTCTACATTGGTAAGTGTGCTTAGTAAAAGTACTAAGAAAGTTGCAGAACCTGATGAGCAAATTATTATTAAGTCTCCTGTAGCTATAGTGAAGGACCTTGTTACTAAAGATGTGGGAGATGAACATATTGTCTTTTGTGAAGATGCTACTAACATTGTTTCACATCCTAATAGGCGCAGGAAAACAAGTGTTCCTGTTATTTTTGTCAGGATTGGCGATCATTGCTATTATGGTTTATGTGACATTGGTGCAAGTTCAAGTGCCATTCCTTTAGAGCTCTACAGAGAAATCATGCATGAGATTGGTCCTTGTGAATTAGAAGAGATTGATGTGGTTATTCAGCTTGCTAACAGAGAGACTATCTGGCCTCTTGGTATTGTTCGAGATGTGGAAGTTCTATGCGGTAAGACCAAATATCCTACTGATTTTCTAGTACTTGGTAAGGAAGCTAGTAAAACTTGTCCTATTATTTTTGGTAGACCCTTTTTAAATACCTGTGGCGCTGTGATAGATTGTAAGAAGGAGAAATTTTTTACTAAGTTTAATGGAGAATCTTATGAGTTTAATTTTTCTAAGTTTGCTAAAACTCCTTTTGAAAGTGAATTGCCTGATGAAAGTTTTTGAGTTGAACAGCTTGCCTCTATTGCTCTTGCTCCTAACAATGCTTTGCAGCAATTTATGGAGGATCATGAAAGTGATGTTTTCAGGAAGGAAAGAGAAGAGATTGATGATATTTTTCTTCGTCAACAACCGTTGATTAAGCACAATTTACCTATGGAGGATCTTGGTACCACTTTGCCACATAAAGAAGATCCTGTTTTTGAATTAAAACCTTTACCTGATGATCTTAAGTATGCTTATATAGATGATAAGAAAATATATCCTGTTATTATCAGTTCTAAGCTTTCAGGAAAGGAAGAAGAAAGATTATTGGAGATATTGAGGAAACATCGAGGAGCTATGGGATATACTCTTGATGATTTAAAAGGGATTTCTCCCACTTTATGTCAGCATGCTATTAACATGGAGGAAGACGCAAAGCCAGTTGTTGAACATCAACGCTGCTTAATTCCCAAGATGAAGGAAGTGGTAAGAAATGAGGTATTGAAGCTCCTTGATGCTGGTATTATTTATCCTATTGCTGATAGTAGATGGGTTAGTCCTGTTCATTGTGTTCCTAAGAAAGGAGGTATCACTGTTGTGCCTAATGAGAATAACGAACTTATTCCTCAAAGGGTAGTAGTTGGTTATAGGATGTGCATTGATTTTAGAAAGGTAAACAAAGTTACTAAGAAAGATCACTATCCTTTACCATTTATAGATCAGATGTTAGAGAGGTTATCTAAGAAGACTCATTTTTGTTTTCTTGATGGTTATTCTGGTTTCTCTCAGATTGCTGTTAGAAAGGAAGATCAAGAGAAAACCACTTTTACTTGCCCTTATGGAACTTATGCTTATAGACGTATGCCGTTTGGTTTGTGCAATGCTCCTGCTACTTTTCAAAGATGCATGTCTGCTATTTTTCATGGTTTTTGTGAAGAAATTGTGGAGGTTTTCATGGACAATTTCTCCGTCTATGGAACTTCTTTTGATAATTGTTTGCACAATCTTGATAAAGTTTTGCAGAGGTGTGAAGAAACTAATCTTGTTCTTAATTGTGAGAAATGCCACTTTATGGTGAATGAAGGAATTGTTCTTGGACATAAAATTTCTGAAAGAGGTATTGAAGTTGACAGAGCAAAAGTTGAAGCAATTGAGAAAATGCCCTGTCCGAGAGATGTTAAAGGTATTCGTAGTATTCTTGGTCATGCTGGTTTCTATAGGAGGTTTATTAAAGATTTCTCTAAGATTTCAAAGCCTCTTATCAATCTTCTTCAAAAAGATGTACCATTTGTCTTTGATGATGATTGTAAGGAAGCTTTTGAAACTCTTAAGAAGGCTTTAACTACTGCTCCTATTGTTCAACCACCTGATTGGAATTTACCCTTTGAAATTATGTGCGATGCTAGTGATTTTGCTGTTGGTGCTGTTCTTGGACAGCGCGTAGATAAGAAGTTAAATGTTATTCATTATGCTAGTAAGACTCTTGATGCTATTCAGAAGAATTATGCTACTACTAAGAAGGAGTTTCTTGTTGTTGTTTTTGCTTGTGATAAGTTTGGACCTTACATTGTTGATTCTAAAGTTACTATTCATACTGATCACACTCTATTAGATATCTTATGTCGAAGAAGGATGCTAAGCCTAGGCTTATTAGATGGGTGTTGCTTTTACAAGAGTTTGATCTGCATATTGTTGATAGGAAAGGTGCTGAAAATCCTGTTGCTGACAATTTTTCTAGATTGGAAAACATTTCTTTTGATCCTATTTCTGTTAATGATAGTTTTCCAAATGAACAGTTGGCTTCAATAAATGTAACTTTGCGAGACCTTCCTTGGTATGCTGATTATGCTAACTTTATTGTTTCCAAGTATTTGCCTCCAACTTTTACAGCTCAGCAAAGAAGAAAATTCTTTTATGATTTGAGGCATTATTTTTGGAATGACCCACACTTATATAAATAAGGAGTTGATGGTATTATGCAAAGATGTGTCCCGGAATATGAGCAACAAGAAATATTAAGAAAATGCCATGGCAGTGCTTATGGAGGACATCATGCTGGAGATAGAACTGCACAAAAGGTTCTACAATCAGGTTTTTATTGGCCAACCCTCTTTAAAGATGCTAGAAGGTATGTCTTATCTTGTGATGAATGTCAAAGAGTTGGTAATATTTCTAGACGCAATGAAATGCCTATGAGTTACACTCTTGTTATTGAACCATTTGATTGTTGGGGATTTGACTTTGTGGGTCCTTTTCCTCCTTCAAAAGGTTATACTCACATACTTGTTGCTATTGATTATGTTACCAAGTGGGTAGAAGCCATACCTACAAAGAGTGCCGATGGTGAGACCTTGTTAAAAATGCTTAAGGACGTCATTTTTCCTAGGTTTGGTGTGCCTAGATATCTTATGACTGACGGAGGTTCTCATTTTATTCATGGCGGTTTTAGAAAAACTCTTGCTAGATATGACGTTAATCATAGAATTGCTTCTGCTTATCATCCCCAAACTAGTGGGCAGGTAGAGCTTTCAAATAGAGAGATCAAGTCTATCTTGCAGAAGACTGTCAATAGATCTAGGAAAAACTAGGCTAGCAAGTTAAACGATGCTTTATGGGCTTATAGAACTGCTTATAAGAACCCTATGGGCATGTCTCCTTACAAAATGGTTTACGGAAAAGTGTGTCACTTGCCCTTAGAATTAGAACACAAAGCTTTTTGGGCAGTGAAAGAGCTTAATAGGGATTTTAAACGCGCCGATAAGAAAAGGTTGCTTGATTTGAGTTCCCTAGATGAGTGGAGAAATGAAGCTTACGAGAATGCCAGACTTTTCAAAGAGAAAGTCAAACAATGGCATGATAAGAGAATTCTTAAGAGAGAGTTTCACATTAGTGAGAAAGTTCTATTGTATAGGTCTCGTCTCAGATTTTTTGCAGGAAAATTACTCTCAAAATGGGAAGGACCTTATGTTATTGTGGAAGTGTACCGCTCAGGTGCGATAAAGATTGCTTCATTAAAAGATGACACTACACAAGTGGTGAATGGTCAAAGAATCAAACATTATATTGCTAGAGATTCTTATAATGAAGATGTTGATGTTATTCAAACGGTTTCTCCGAAAGAATTCATCCAAGACAATATGCAGGAACCTGCAGAGTTCATTTTCGAATAGACAACAGTTCTAGTCAGAAAAGGTTCACGAAAAACTTTTATATTAATATGTTTGCTGTTTTTATTAAATATGAAAAATCATGAGATGAAAATGGGCAGGAGACGGAGTCCGGTGGCTCCTCACCACCAGGGGGCGCGGGCCCACTCTAGGCCGCGCCGCCCTGTGGTGAGACCATCCCAGAGCTCGTTTCCGTCCTGGTTTCCTCCTGTGATTTCGTCTCGATGTTTAATTTTCGCCTATATAACCCCCCGGAATACCCGAGGTTTGTATATCATGTTTTCGTAGTGTTTTCGTTTCGAGCTGTTTCTGTCAGGAGTTGTTCTCAGTTCTAGGTGGATCATGGCTCCTTCAAGCGACGACAAGGGGAAGAGGCCTAGGGAAGAAGACCACCAAGACCCCAAGCTGAAGGAAGAACAGGAGGTTGGAGGATCAAGGGCGAGAGACCCTACTTTTGTAGGATCAATGAATGCCGGACGTGCCTTTTCTCATAATATGCGGGGACCAACGTTTCCAGTCTTGGATCTAAATTTCATGCCTGTAATAAAAGAGGGTATGCTGGTCACTGACGAGCTTTGTGCCCAATATCGAGTTCTGGAGAGGGAGATACAGATACTTCAAGAAGAGAATCTCAGGCTCTGCAGGATGCTGGAATATTTCATTAACCCAAGGATGATCCCATCACCGCCGAAGGAGTAATTCGTCATGGTATAGGCATCCCCTTGGCTTGTTCCAAGCTTGGGGGAGTGCCGCAGTATCACATCATCACCTTTTGCTCATTTACTTTTCAAGTAGAGTCATATCATGAATAAAGAAGTTATCTTATAGAATAGTTTGCAGTGTGGAAGTATCCTCCTTAGTTGATTATCTATGTATCCCTTGGTGTGAGTTGCGGTAATGAAATATTAATGAGAAGTTTTATCGTTTACTTTCCGCACACTTTATTTTAGTTTGCAATCTCTCTTATACGATTAGTCTTGTTGATTAGTATTGGTATCACTTTGGGAGCATGAGTAAATTTAGTTGTTTTGGCAAACTTAGCTTGGTCAGTAGCAACATTACCTTGAGTTTTGAGTAGAAAAAGAAGAAAGAAGTGCTAGTAGTTATATCATCTCAGCTTTCCTTCATGTATGGCTCATAAGCAATAGTATTCTCAAGTTAAAATCGTTGTACTTTCAAGGAAGTTTGCATGATTGTTCTTATTATATGTATGTTTGTTTTTTTCATGCAACTCTTATGCTTGCTACCTAGCCTTTCTAGCCAAAAACCTGTACTGAGAGGGATTATTTCTCGTGCATCCAATTCCCAAAAGCCAAGTTGCTTCAAAAGAGTCCACTATAAATTCCTATGCATTGTATTTCAAGCCATTCCAAGTAAATTTTCATGTGCTACCTTTCAAAAACCTTCAAACACTTCTCATTTTGTGCCACTGTTTTTAGCTCATGAGGACGTAGTGGTTGGGTTTGTTATCTTTCATACTAAATTGAGTACCCCTCGACTAGGCAGGTTCATCTGCTCGTCATTAATTTTGCAAGGGAGCTGGTCAGACCATTGTAATCTAAATAAGAAAAGAAAAAGAGCACTCCTCCATGGTATGTGAAAGTTGGTGGGCACCCGATGGAATCGGTTAGCCATGGTTTGAGAAAGGAAAAGGTGGGGAGGAGTGCTAAGCTATAAAAGAGCACAATTGTGCCAACTAATCAAACATCTCGGAACCGCTCTCACTTGTTTAGTATGGAAGATATCAAGAACTCCGTTGCTAGTCGTTGACAAAAGCAACCACCTCTCAAAACAACTTTTACCTCTGTTTTACAAATAAAAAGCTCTAGCACATGTTTCATCACTGCTTCCCTCTGCGAAGGGCCTGTCTTTTACTTTTATGTTGAGTCAACCTATTCCCCTCTATCTCAAGCAAGCATTTGAGTTGTTATGTTTCATTCATCCATATGTTGATCTGTTCAATCATGTTAACTATCTTCCTTTGTTTAGTATAATGCTTTTACCTAAAGGAATATATCTTTGAAAGCTTTCTATGATTGCAAAGAGTTTGTTTTGTTGACCATATAGTTTTTGCTATATTAGTTCTGTTTTTTAAAAAAGGCTCCGTACAAAAGAAAGAATAGTTTGTTCATTGTTCTCTGACCAAGAACTAAGGTTTGCCATCACCAATTATAGTTTACCTTGTGCATCCTTATTTGTGATTCCCTTTTACTTATTGCAAGTCTTTATCATATAAAGGGAAGTTGTTGTCTATTATACCTTGTGCCTTGGTAAATGTGATGCTTCTTGTCCGTATTTTGATTATCAACACTTCACTCCATAAAACTGTGGCCATGTTTACCGAGTTCAGTTTTCGTTTGGGGACAAGCGAGGTCTAAGCTTGGGGGGGTTGATATGTCCATTTTGCATCACTATTTTGTATCATAATTTACTATTATTCATCGATATATTTCACATTTAAAGATGATACTTATGTTGTTTCCTCTGTTTTTACATGTTTGATGATCATTGGAGGATTTGCTGCCGGAGTCAGGATTCTGCTGGAAAAAGCACCGCCAAGACACCATATTTCGGAAGATCAGGAAATTCCAGAAAAATACCAGGAAATTATATTTTACCAGAAGACTGAAGAAGCCAGAAGGAGGAGGCGAGAGGAGCAACAGGGTGGGCTCACCACCAGGGGGCGCGAGCCCACCCCTGGCCACGCCGTCCTGTGGTGAGGCCACCCTAGCCCACTTCTTCCATCGCCCCTTCGCGTATTTCATCATCCCCGAAAACCTAAGAGAAGAGGGGCTCAGAGATAGACACCGCCGCCTCTGTGGGGCGGAAAACACCAGAGAGAGAAAAGCTCTCCGGCAGGCAGGAATCTGCCGGGGAAATTCCTTCCTGGAGAGGGGAGATCGTCGCCATTGTCATCGCCATCGCACCGGACTTCATCGGGATCATCATCATCATCATCTCCATCACCAGCACCTTCATCTCCACCATCACCACACCATCCCGCTGTAACATCTTGAGTTGAATCTTGTTAAATTCTTAGGGAAAACTTTCCCGGTGTTGATTACTCTTGTGGTTGATGCTATTAAGTGGAACCGTTGAATTAAGGTTTATGTTCAGATTGTTATTTTCCATTATTTCACCTCTGATCATGATCCATATGATGTCTTGTGAGTAGTTTGTTTAGTTCTTGAGGACATGGGAGAAGTTAAGATGTTAGTAGTGGAATTATGTTAAGTAATATTTAATGGTTTGATATTTATTTGTTGTGGTGCTATTTCACTAGTGGTGTCATGTGAACGTCGACTACATGATACTTCACCATTTATGGGCCTAGTGAGATGCATTGTGTATTTGGCTACTAATTGTGGGGTTGCTGCAGTGACAGAAACCTAAACCTCCATTAGGAAACCATTGCACCAGGGAGCGTAGGATCTTAGAGTTTAAGGCTGTGGTTAGATTTATCTTAATTACTTTCTTGTATTTGCGGATGCTTGCAAGGGGTATAATCACAAGTGTGTATTTATCCTAGTAAGGGTAGTGCGCTAGCACAGGTTCACCCCCGTAACACTTATCAAACCAGTAAAGATTATTTAGCAGCATGAAGCGAAAGCTCTTGACAGAAACTCCCGTGTGTGCTCGAGAACATTTGGTCATCATAAGTTACACAACCGGCTTGTCCTTTGCTCTAGAAAGGATTGGGCCACTTACTGCAATTATTATTACTGTCTTTTATTTATTCACACTTAATTTATTTGCATTACCAAATACCCCTGAAAACCCGTTTGCTAGTATTTATAGTGAATCCTTGATCAAAACCACTTGTCAACACCTTCTGCTCCTCGTTGGGTTCGACACTCTTATTTATCGAAAGTACTACGATACACCCCCTATACTTGTGGGTCATCAACGCACTGTTTAGGTGAGATCGATAGTATATATTTGGATAAAAGTAAGAAGGTGGTGTATTTGGGGCATCGTCGATTTCTTTCGCCCAAACATCAATTGAAGAAAAAAGGCAAGCATTTCAACGGCGAGGCATCCGGGGCAAGCCTAAACGCCATACTGGTGATGATATATTTGATATGGTCAAATATTTAAAAGTAATCTTTAGAAAGGGTCCTGGCAGTGTGTCTGTTCCGAATGACGCTAGCGGACACGCACCCATGTGGAAGAAGAAATCTATATTTTGGGAGCTTGAGTATTGGAAATTCCTAGAGGTCCGCTCTACAATCGACGTGATGCACGTGACGAAGAATCTTTGCGTGAATCTACTAGGCTTCTTGGGCTTGTATGGGAAGACAAAAGATACACCGGAAGCACATGAGGACCAGCACCGTATGAAAAGAAGAGACGACATGCATCCAGAGGATTTTAAGGGTCTTGCGAGCTACGCTCATACCAAAGAAGAGAAGGAAATCTTTTTTGAATGCCTAAGCAGTATCAAGGTCCCATCTGGATTCTCGTCGAATATAAAAGGAATAATAAATATGGCAGAGAAAAAATTCCAAAACCTAAAGTCTCATGACTGCCACGTGCTTATGACGCAATTGCTTCCGGTTGCATTGAGGGGGATTCTACCGAAAAATGTTCGAGTACCAATTGTGAAGCTATGTGCATTCCTCAATGCAATTTCGCAGAAGGTAATCAATCCAGAAGATCTACAACGATTACAGAATTATGTAGCCCAATGTCTTGTCAGCTTCGAGTTGGTGTTCCCACCGTTCTTCTTCAATATTATGACGCATCTCTTAGTTCACCTAGTCGAAGAGATTACCATTCTCGGTCCAGTATTTCTGCACAATATGTTCTCCTTTGAGAGGTTCATGGGAGTCTTAAAGAAATATGTGCAGAACCGTGCTAGGCCAGAAGGAAGCATCTCCAAGGGCTATCTAACAGAAGAGGTCATTGAGTTTTGTGTTGACTTTGTTCCTTACCTGAACCCGATTGGTCTTCCTCAATCGCGGCATGAGGGGAGACTGAGTGGAAAAGGCACGCTAGGAATGAAATCAGCATACTGTATGGACGGACATTCTTTGAGTGAAGCACACTACACAGTTTTACGAAATTCCACGTTGGTGGAGCCGTATATGGAGCGACACAAGAATATTATACACTCGGAAAACCCGGGGCAGTCTGACTCCTGGATTACAAAGTTCCACATGGTGAGTTTTGGTGGCTGGTTGCAAACACTTCTCATAAATGACGCCACTATTGGATATGAGCAGTCCATGTTGGCCAAGAAACCATCTTCCACTATATTGACTTTCCAAGGTTACGAGATAAATGGGAATATATTTTACATGGTCGCCCAAGATAAAAAGAGCACCAATCAAAACAGTGGTGTCCGCTTTGATGCAGCAAACGACAATGGGACAAAGGACACATATTATGGTTACATAGAGGAGATATGGGAACTTTACTATGGACCGTCTTTTAAGGTCCCTTTGTTTCGGTGCAAATGGGTCAAGCTGACAGGAGGCGGGGTAAAGGTGGACCAGCAGTACGGAATGACAACGATGGATCTCAATAATCTTGGTTATAGAGATGAACCATTCGTCCTAGCCAATGACGTCGCTCAGATTTTCTATGTGAAGGACATGTCTACCAAACCGAGAAAAAGAAGAGATAAGAAAACGAATACATCACACGATGAGCCAAAGCGCCACATTGTTCTTTCAGGGAAAAGAATCATCGTGGGAGTGGAGGACAAGACAGATATGTCAGAAGATTATAACTAGTTTGATGAAATTCCGCCCTTCAGAGTGAACACTGACCCAACCATCCTCTTAAACAAAGAAAATACTCCATGGTTACGGTGCAGAAGGAAACCCCAACACTAGATGGGGATGTTGGTGATGTGTAATAATGTATTAAACCTTTTATGTAAATGTTGGTGATGTGTAATAATGTATTAAACCCTAATCAATTACTTATTCAATTTCAAACACTTTTCATATTAAAAGTTTTGTCTGATTCTAAAATATGCAAAAGTTATATTAATCAATATAGTTTTAAGTGAAAATGGCAAAATAGTTAATAATTTGAATAGTTAGAATAATTGATTTTGAAAATAGAAAAAAATTTGCATTACTTATTCAATTTCAAACACTTTTCATATTAAAAGTTTTGTCTGATTCTAAAATATACAGAAGTTATTCAAATTGAAATTCAAATTCATATTCAAATGAAATCTGAAAAAAATATTAGGCTTGGCGCGCATTTATTACCCCTTTAGTCCCGGTTCGTTTTACCAACCGGGACTAAAGTTCTGGGGCTCGGGCGCGAACTGGAAACCGCTGCCCAAAAGTCTTTAGTCCCGGTTGAAGCCACCAACCGGGACTAAAGGGATGCGGGTATAAAAGCCCGCCCTTCTACCCCACTCGGCACTTAGCCAAATCGACGCAGGACGCCGCCGCCCTCAATCATTGCGGTCGGAGAAATCCATCGCGCCGTCGAGCCCGCTGTCGCTGCCCTCGAGCACGTCGTCCGAGCACCGCTGCCCGTTGAGCCCGCCATCCAAGCACCCGCCGTCCGAGCGCCGCCGCCCATCGTCCGAGCGCCGCCGCCCGTCGAGCCCGCCGTCGCCGCCCTCGAGCACGCCGTTCGAGCGTCAACCCGCACCGAGCGCCGCCCGAGCTCACCGCCCCCGAGCGCCGCCCGAGCTCACCGCCCCCGAGTGCCGCCCGAGCTCAGCGCTGCCCAACCTCACCGCCACCGACGCCCCCTGTGCAAGCGCCACCATCCCCTGCATAGGTAAAAAAGAAAATTTAGTTGGAATTTAGTTGTTAGAAAATTAGTAGTTAGAATTTCTTAGTTAGAATTTAGTAGTTAGAATTTTAGTAGTTAGAAAATTAGGGTAAAAAAGAATTTAGTTAGAATTTAGTTAGAATGTGTTAGAATTTAGTTAGAATGTGTTAGAATTTAGTTATGGTTAGTATTTAGAAAAAAGTGTTAGAAAATAGTTAGGGTTAGTAGTTAGAATTAGTAGTTAGAAAATTGTTAGGGTTAGTAGTTAATTTGTTAGAAATAGAAATAGTTAATATTTACTAGTTAATTTGTTAGAAATAGAAATAGAAATAGTTAATAGTTATTGTACTGCATTCGACGTTGATTATTCCTGACGTATTAATCTTTCTTGTGTATTATTTAAGTTATGGATTACGGCGCCGGGAGAGAAGGTGAAGAAGAAATGTTGAATATTATAGGAGAGGGTACCGATGCA
The DNA here is from genome assembly GCA_007115705.1 of Dactylis glomerata. NCBI lineage: Eukaryota > Viridiplantae > Streptophyta > Magnoliopsida > Poales > Poaceae > Dactylis > Dactylis glomerata. The sequence goes on from QXEO01000099.1 coordinate 2,146,276, forward strand.
GAAGGAGACGACGTAGAATTTTTGAACGAGTCGGGTGAGGGAATAGAGGAGGAGCAGCCGCATGAATCGGAAAGAAATGATGATTGCGAGGACGGCTCACAAGGGACTGGACGTGACTTAATAACACGGTCCGGCGAGGTATATATATATGAAGACTCTATTCATGAATCAGTAGATGACGATGCATTAAGTGGTATATATATATATTAACGAGTGTTTTCTTCTTTTAGACCTCTGAATCTTCTAGAAAGAAGTGAGGCCCGGCCAAACGGCTGGCATCCAATCAGCATTACACGATTGGGCGTCTCTCAAATGAAGGCAAACCGTTGGAACCCAAGAGTGTCGCAAGTGCGTTCACTACTCAATGTGGATGTCTTGTCAGGGACATGGTCCCGATAGGCATTCAGTATTGGTATAAGCCCAAGGCGACAAAGGGAGAGCCAGAAGAGGCAGAGCCAGAAGAGGGTGCAGCAGTCAATTATGTCACCAAGGTCTTGAAAGACAGACTTTGGGAATCCCTCATTCCACATTTCAATCTGCCGGCCACCGAGTCCCTGGAAGTCGCAGAGATACAGAAGGAGAAAGTCAGGGAGTGGGCTCTCAAGAAGATGGCTACAAAGTTCAGTAACCACAAGAAGAGGTTATGGACTGCCTATGTCAACGATGATCGACAAGCTCCAGAATTTACTGGCCCAAATGAGAACCTGCGGGATCACTGGGATGCATTTGTGGAGTACAAGGAGTCCGAACTGGGTAAGCTAAAGAGTAATAAAAATAAGAAAAATGCCGCGAAAAAGAAATATCACCAAACGTTGGGTCCAGGTGGCTACAAAAGGGCCGAGCCTAAGTGGGATATGCAAGAGGCCGCCCTACGAGAAAAAGGAATCGAACCAGAAACAGAACAATGGCCCAGAAGGTCAAGAAATTGGGCACTTGCGCATGGGGCTGTCTACGATGAGAGAACATGGAAATTAGTCCAAAATAAGAAACAAATTGCTGAACCCCTGGGAGAACTTGTCAAGACAATCGCCGAGGTTTGATACGTCCAAAACGTATCTACTTTCCCGAACACTTTTGCTATTGTTTCTCCTCTAATTTATGTGTTTGAATACAACTAATATAGACTAACGCTGTTTTCAGCAGAATTGCTCTGGTGTCTCGTTTTTGTGCAGAAATCCGACTTTCAGGAAAAATCCCGGAAAATATTGCAAAAATTCTATTTTGCCAGAAGACCCACGGTGCCAGAAGGAGAGACGAAGAGGAGCAAGGGCCTGGGCTCACCACCAAGGGGCGCGGCCTAGCCCTGGCCGCGCCCACCTGTGGTGAGGCCGCCTCAGCCGTCGCCTCGACCCCTCCTTCTGCCTACATATACCCTCTGACCTGAAAACAGCGGGGGTTCGGCGTTTTTCCCAGATAGACTTCCGCTGCGCCGCTACCATCAGAAACCGCGATTTGGAACCAGAAACTCTGTTCTGGCACCCTGCCGGGACGGGGATTTGGAGGAGATCTTCATCACCATCATCACCGACGTCTCTCCATCAACCATCCATGACTCCCCCATCCATGTGTGAGTAATTCCCGCTGTAGGCAAAGGGGATGGTAGGGATTGGATGAGATCATTCATGTAATTTGCTATGAGATTGTTAGGGCATAGTGCCTAGTATCTTTATTTAGTGCTTATGACATTGTTGCAACTTGTTGTGCTTAATGCTTGTCACTTTGGGCCCGAGTGCCATGATTTCAGATCTGAACTTATTATTGTTATATGATGATACTTGTTGTTTATGGTCTTATCTACAAGTTGTATACACATATTGTTGTCTGGAACCTGAGGCCCCAAAGTGACAGAAATTGGGATAACCGGAGGGAATGGCTATGATGTGAGGATCACATGTGTTCACCGAGTGCTAATGCTTTGCTCCGGTACTTTATTAAAAGGAGTACCTTAATTACCAGTAGTTTCCCTTGAGGCCCTGCTGCAACAGGCTGGTAGGACAAAAGTTGTCGTGCAAGTTTCTCATTGCGAGCACGTACGACTATATACGGAACACATGCCTATGATTGTTAGTACTAGGATGCTTTATCATTATTTATCTGCAATGCCCATGTCTCACTGATTTCATGAATTATCTTATCCATGCAACGCCCGTACATCCATCCCTATGCCTATAGTATTCCATCCTACTGTTTACTATTGCTACTATTACCACTTTTATTTTACTACTGCTGTTACTGTTTCACTACTATCACCACTATAAAACTATTGCTACTGATAAACCACTGCGAGCAAGTTTATTTCCAGGTGCAGCAGAATTGACAACTCATCTGTTAAGGCTTATAAATATTCTTTGGCTCCCCTTGTGTCGAATCAATAAATTCGGGTTTTACTTCCCTCGAAGACTGTTGCGATCCCCTATACTTGTGGGTCATCAAGACTATTTTCTAGCGCCATTGCCGAGGAGCATAGCTTTATTTGTAAGTTCACTTGGGATTCATATTGTTCGCTGCAATCCTTTCATCATGGGTAAACCTCGTGATGGAAAAGTTCCTATATTTCCATCCACTACAAGAAGAGGTACGACTTTGAACACCTCTGTTGCTCTTGATTCGCCATCTGTTATGAGTAAGTTGCTTACACCACCACATGCACATGCTACTGCTACTACTTCTGCTGAGTTTGAAAATGCCACTGATAATTTAGATGATGCTTCTACTGTGCTTGATGAGAGTGGTTCCCTAGGTTCCTTTTTAGATGCTACAATTGCTAGATCTAAGTTGGGAAACACCACTGTTACACTTGTTAGTTCACCTGAGTCTAGGGAGTGTCCTAGTGATGATTTTGATGATGCTTATATTGAGCTTGACGATGATTTTATTGCTGAAGCTCGTGCTACTCGTGATGCTAAAGCTATTAAGGAACTTTTAGCGAGACGTGCTGTTAGATATAAATTGTCTCCTGATCCTAAGTTTGCTGCTTCTCCCATAAATATTAGAGACAAGGATTATGATTTCTCTTTAAATTTATCTTACATATCTATTGTTGAGAAAGAGCCTTTTTGTGGTACTGAGAATGAAAGTGCTATGGAGCACATGAATGAGCTTTCTACTTTGAGTAATTTGTTTTCTGATGATATTAAGCTCCGCACTTACTTTGTTGCTAAGATTTTTCCTTTCTCGTTGAAAGATGCAACTAAAACTTGGTTTAATAGTTTGTCTCCTGGATCTCTTAATAGTCCTATTGCTTTGGTTAATGCTTTCTTTAAGAAATATTTTCCTGCTAGTGCTCAACATGCTGCTGTGCAGAAAATCTTTGATTTTGAATAGGGAAAAGGAGAGATACTTCCTGAATCTTGGACAAGGTTTTGTTCTTTAATTAGAGCTTTGCCTAAAGAGCCATTGCCTAAAACTGAACTCCTTGATATATTTTATAATGGACTAACTGATGAATCTAAGACATATCTGGATAGTTGTGCTGGTTGTGTTTTCAGGGAAAGAACTCCGGCTGAAGCTGAAGAATTAATGGCTAAAATAAGCCGGAATCATGATGATTGGACTCTAGTTGAGCCAACACCAGCACAAACACCTGCGCCATCTACAGATCCTACACCGAAGAAGAGTGGAATGATTGAATTAAATGATGAAGTTATGAGGGAAGCCAAGAAATCTCTTAAGGAGAAAGGTATTAAGGCCGAAGATGTGAAGAATTTACCTCCTATAGAAGAATTATGTAAGCCAATCCCTCGCTCATCCACTATTGAGGTACACTCTCTCCAACGCTTTGATGATAGAGATATTCCTTACTCTAAACCTCCTGATCAATGCTTAGATGAGTTAGATAATTTTATTGTTAAGCAAAATAATTTTAATAGAATGGTGCAGAATCATTTGTTGAAAAATTCTAGAGCTATTAACAAGTTGCAGGATATTGTGGAGAGAACCTCAAATGATGTGAAGATACTTGCTAAACATTTTCAAATGGTTCAGACTCAAATTGATCAGCTTACCAAGGTGTAAAAAGATTTGCTTGTTAATGCCGCACGAGAAAAACAAGCATGTGAAATACGCACAAGAGGAGGTGCTACCACTCAAGACCCATTATATCCTGAAGGACATCCTAAGAGGATCGAGCAAGATTCTCAATGCACTTCAAGTGATGATATTCCTTCCAAGAAGAAGAAGAAGAAGCATAAAACAACTGCAGAATCCTCTGATGCAGGTAAAGATCCTAATAGTATTTCTATTTCTGATGCTGAAACTGAACCAGGTGATGCTTCCGATAAAGAAGAAGTTGAAGAGGAACCAGAAAAGATTGATAAGAATGCAAAGTACACCAAAGAAGACTTCATTGCCAACAAGCATGGTAAAGAGAGAGAACCTTGGGTACAGAAACCAATGCCTTTTCCTAGTAAGAAACACAAATCCAAGGAAGAAGAACACTACAACAGGTTTTGTGAATGGATGAAACCTTTATTTTTGCAAATTCCTTTGACTGATGCTATTAGAATGCCTCCTTATGCAAAGTATATGAAAGATATTGTTACTAACAAAAGGAAGATTCCTAATGAGGAAATTTGCACTTTACTTGCTAATTATTCTTTTGATGGTAAAGTTCTAGACAAGCTTGGAGATCCAGGTATACCAACTATTCCTTGCTCCATTAAAAATAACTATGTTAGAACTGCTTTATGTGATTTGGGAGTCGGAGTTAGTGTCATGCCTTTTTCTCTTTATAAGAGACTTGATCTAGAAAAATTGGTATCGACTGATATATCTTTGCAGATGGCTGATAAGTCTACTACTATTTCTATTGGTATATGTGAAAACGTTCCTGTTCAAGTTGCTAACAGTTGTTTAATATTAACTCACTTTGTTGTGTTGGAAATACCTAAAGATGATTGATACGTCTCCAACGTATCTATAATTTTTGATGCTCCATGTTTGTTTTTACACCATTTGCTTAGTGTTTTGTTACACTTCGTGGCACTTTTATACATTTTCCGGAACTAACCTATTAACAAGTCGCCACAGTGTCAGTTCCCTGTTTTCTGCTGTTTTTGTGTTTCAGAAAAGTTACATAGGAAATATTCTCGAAATTGGATGAAACCAAAGCCAGTCGCCCAGAATTTCACCGAAGCTTCCAGAGAACCGAAGAGGAGACGGAGTGGGGCCACGAGGGCCCCACACAACAGGGTGGCGCGGCCAGCGGCTGGGCCGCACCCCCTATGTGTGAGGGTGTCTCGGTCCACTCCTGACGAAGCCCCTTTGCCTATAAAGACCCCCCGATGGGAAAAACCTAAATGCCCGATCACTTTTCGAGAACACATCGCGATCCGCCGCCGCCGTCGACTCGAAGATCGGGAGGGTCCAGAAGCTCTTCCTGGCACCCTGCCGGAGAGGGGAATCGCCACCGGAGGTCTTCTTCATCACCATGCTTGCCTCCAGAGCGATGAGTGAGTAGTCTACCTTAGACTATGGGTCCATAGCAGTAGCTAGATGTTTGTCTTCTCCACCATGTGCTTTATGTTTAGATCTCATGAGCTGCCTTACATGATTGAGATCACCGCTATGTAATTCTACATGTTTGGTTTGTTGGGATCCGATGAATATTGGTGTTATGCTTGAGTTGATGTACATAAATTTATCTTATGTTATCTCTATGTTGTTTATGATCTTGCATGCTCTCCGTTGTTAGTAGCTATCTTGGCCGAGTAGTTGCTAGTGACTCCAAGAGGGTGTATTTATGCTCGATAGTGGGTTCATGCCTCTATTTAATCTGGGGGAGTGACAGAAACCTCTAAGGTTGTAGATGTGTTGTTGCTACTAGGGGGAAAACAACATTCATATGCTCGAGGGCATATGCTTTGTTTACATTACACACTTTGCTTAATGCAATTATCTGTTGTTCGCAACTTAATACTTGTAGAGTTCTCAGATTGATTCGCCACAAGTGGATTATTAGTCATAGATGCAGTTGGATGGCGGTCTATGTATCTTGTTGTAATGACCAGAGTAAATCTCATAGTGATCCTCTCGACATATGCATGTTGTCTTTATTCTATCAATTGCCCAACTGTAATTTGTTTACCCAGCATGTGTTATTTTATCTTATGGAGAGACACCACTAGTGAACTATGGACCCCGGTCCTATTTCCTTTATATTGCTATCACCTGTTTACTTTACTCACACTGTTTACTTTACTCGCATACTATTATCACTTTCCACTCGATACGCTCATACCCTTTGTTTCAAGCAAACCGGTGAGATTGACAACCTCATCGTAAGTTGCGAACAAAGTATTTGGTTGTGTGTGTGCAGGTTCCACATTGCTACTGGTTGAAGACGCGCTAACAAGTTATCGTTAACGGCGCCCTTGTTAGAGCATCACGCAGCTAGTGGGCATCACCTTCAGTTGTTTGTCTGCCTCCTCCTGGATTGACTACCTTGGTTTCATAACTGAGGGAAAACTTGCTGCTATATTCATCAAAACCTTCTCTTGGGGTTTTCCAACTGGCCAGTCATTTTTACTTCATCAACTCGGCCCCATCAAGTTTTCTGGCGCCGTTGCCGGAGAGGAAGAAGACTTCTGCGAGGGGAGTTTTCGCACGCACATCCTTTACTTTATTTTAAGTTTTGCTTTACTTTTTTTTTACTTGCATCGTTTTATGAAAAACCCAAAAATATTAGAATCCTTGGTAGTTGTTATCTCTTTACTTCTAGTTCATTATGTTGTTCCCTAAGTATGTTTTGGAGGACCTCTCAGTAGGAAGTGGTTCAATTATTTGGAAAAATAACATTGAGGAGTTCTTTAATCATATTAGTATGCATAAAGATGTTGTGGAAAAGTCTTTGGCTGAGCTTGCTCCTAGTTATGAAGTTGCTTCTGCTTATTTAGTTCACATGTTAGAAGCTAGGTTTGCTAGCCTTAATCCTTTTGTGCAATACATGTTTCTTAAGCTTCATGAAATTGAGGATCCTGAAAAGAAAGCTTTTATCTTGGAAACTTTGCGCATAGAATTTAGAGATGTTGCCATTGAGGCTAGGGAAGTTTTTAAGAAATTTAATAAGCTTGGCTCACCTGTAGCGGTTGTTGGTACACCCAATGAAGATTTTAGAGTGCCGATACCTTATAAACTTGTAGGAATTCATGATGCTTGGGAAAATAATTCTAGTTGGATTTGTCCTGAAAATCCTTTCAATGAAAGTAGTGTACCAAAGCGTGATCATAAATGATCTTCAAAAACTCTTTTGGACACAATTCCCTTCATTGTTCAAAAGACTCCTATAGTGGATCCTAATGCTTCTTTTAATAATACTTGATTCGCAACTTTCTGCGCCTAGCTCAAAGGCGTTAAAGAAAAGCACTCTTGAGAGATAACCCAATATTTTTACATTCAGTTCTTTTTATTTTATTTGAGTCTTGGAAGTTATTACTACTGTAATAACCTCTCCTTATCCTTTTTATTTCGTTTTTGTGCCAAGAGAAGCCTCTAATTTGAGCGAGGTAAGATTTGGGGATGTTGCTGTCCTGAAACAGTTTTCGGTGCTGCACCGTAAAAATTCGCGCAAATTCTCTGTATATCTTTTGGACCTGATATTTCTTGAGCATATGCCCCAGGTTATATCCAAACTTTCATTAGTTGAACACTTTTTTATTTGAGCAACAGAAAACCCTCTAAAAAATCGACCTTTGTCAGCTGTTCTGTTTTGACAGATTTCTACCAATATTTGTGTTTGCCGCTTTATCGCTTTCTTTTTGAGTTCTTTTGATCACGGAACTTTTGGGGAAGTTGCTACAGTTGTATATGCTTTATATGTGGTGGTTTTGAGTTGAAACCTGAAGAAAAAAGGGTTGATTCTATGTTATGCTTACACTAATGTTGCTAATAGATTTGTGTTTAGTTTTGTATGAAGGAAGTTTTCAAGTGTAGGGATCGGAGAGTGATGAGATGACTTGAAGAATGGACAAAAGCTCAAGCTTGGGTATGCCCATGCATCACCCCAAGAAATATCCAATAAGTACAAGCGTCAAAGCTTGGGGATGCCCCTGAGGCACCCCTTCTTCATCGGCAAAAATCAGGTCACCTTTCAATACGCTATATTTTTATTGCTTCATGCATTATGCGTTTTTCATAGAGCGTCAGTTGTTTTTAGTTTTTAGTTTAGTTTAGATTTGTTTGCTGAAATAAATGGTTGGCCCCCAACAAATTTCTTTTGGAGAAGTCGCCTTGCTTTTCATTTGCCAAGAACACTCCGTTTTTCACTCTATTCGTTTCAACGAGTGTTCTTCTTTTTCTAGAACTGCGTTTAGCTTTCGATTTTCGCCTTGATTTGCGTTCAGATCTTGTTATATATTTTCATCAAGGTGTATTTTTGCCTCTAGTCTATATTTGTTTTCATCAAAAGAGGTGTTTATAAAAAGTTTGAATGGTGTTGGAAAAGAGAAAAAGCTTTATGCAAAAAAGTGGTACAAGAAGGAGCTTGTGTAGACTGCGGCCTAGGCTTTTGCATGTCGTGCTTGATGTCTTTTTGATAGCATGCGTAGTGGTTTTGCTGTAGCATGACTTGTCTCAAATAACTGAGATTGCTTAATGAGCCTTTGAAAAAAATCATGCGTTGTTTTTATCGTTTGGAAGCATTATTTTGGTTTTCTCCTTGATGCTTTATTTGGGTTGACTTGGCGCATGCTCACACATGTTAGACTCTTACAAAGTCGCCAATAGCCTCTATGATTATTTAGTTTTTGACTTTTGATACCATCTTATGTTTCTTTTAATGTCGCTTTGTCGCTTTGCATGATTATGGCCATTATTGCTCTCTTAGTTGGTCGCTCCCAGTCTTTTGCTAGCCCTCGCTTTGTACTGAGTATGAGCTCTACTCGTGCATCCAACTCCTAAAAACCAAGTTGTTCCAAAGTGTCCACCATACTTACCTACTAGCAATTTGCTATTCCAAAGTAAATTTGACTTGCTTTTATCTACTCTTCAAATTAAACTCTTACCAGTGTTATGCGAAAATTGGTCAGTAAAGCTCTCACGAACCGGAAGGCACACTTTACTTTTTCTCGTTCTTAAAAATTTGACATTGTGGTCTCTTATGTTGAGTTGTTATGCTTGCAAGTTGTAAGTTGGGAATTAGCCCAGCCATGCCGTCATGGGGCAAGCTTTCAACATTGCATTTCTTATTTGAGTTGATATCGTGATCTTTTGTTTATGGATACTCGCGGTGTGAAATGAATTGGGAATCTTGTAGGATCATGGAGTTTGTATATGTGTTAGAGAAACGCCTGGGCCACCAATCTAAACCATGCATAATTCATGGTGGAAATTTGCAGCATGCCCATAGTGGACATTCGACGACGCATCTCAAAATAAAAAGCTATACCAATGGTAAATAAAAGAGATGTCGAGGTATTCATTGTCTGCTTGTCCTGTCATTTTGATGTGGGCTTGTTCCATGTCATCGGGCATGGAGGTACCCCGTTGGCGGTTCTTGATGATACGTGTATACTTACAATGACAAGAGCTTGCTTGGGACTCTAAGTAAAGTAGCATGAGGTTTGGGTACTCGTATTCACGGGACACGAGGTTTTCAACTTATGATTTGTCAAGCATATGCAGCATAAGTGTTCTCGCATTAACTTTAACCACTCTAGATGCTTATGATGGGGGCAATGAGAGCTCAAAGCCGGTAAGTACCATAATTTTTGAAGGTCTATAAAACTTGCAATCACTGCTTCCCTCCGCGAAGGGCCTTTCTTTTACTTTTATGTTGAGTCTCCACCTTCTATCTTTATGCACCATTAAGAGAGCATAGTTGTCATTCTGATTATAATGTGCATTGTCCCAAAGTTTTCATTGATTGATTCATATTGTTAGTTTCACTTGTTCTCAAATTATTTGTATCTAGTCGCCCTTTTAAACTTGAAGGTGTCCTATACATTTATGTTTTGCTCTCCATGAAGGACAAGCTGAAAACCATTTGCTATGTTTTTCCTTATGATTTGAACACACGTTTGACTTTCATTGTTTCATTTTCATGATCTTTTGTTTGTGTTCATTTTCATGTTATAACATGGTTGCCAAGTTTCTTCTATCAAGATTATGTATTTCATGCCCATGTTTTAAGTTCTTTTGATCCCAACGCACAACGCTTACATATATGATCAAGATTGTGTAGGTGCATGTCAGCTCAAAAATTATTTCTTTTGTTATCACTTACCTACTCAAGGACGAGCAGGAGTTAAGCTTGGGGATGCTGATATGTCTCCAACGTATCTATAATTTTTGATGCTCCATGCTTGTTTTTACACCATTTGCTTAGTGTTTCGTTACACTTCGTGACACTTTTATGCATTTTCTGGAACTAACCTATTAACAAGTCGCCACAGTGCTAGTTCCCTGTTTTCTGCTATTTTTGTTTTTCAGAAAAGTTACATAGGAAATATTCTCGGAATTGGACGAAACTAAAGCCAGTCGCCCAGAATTTCACCGAAGCTTCCAGAGAACCGAAGAGGAGATATAGTGGTGCCACGAGGGCCCCACACAACAGGGCGGCATGGCCAGGGGCTGGGCCGTGCCCCCTATGTGTGAGGGTGCCTCGGTCCACTCCTGACGATGCCCCTTCGCATATAAAGACCCCCTGACGGGAAAAACCTAAATGCCCGATCACTTTTCGAGAACACATCGCGATCCGCCGCCACCATCGACCCGAAGATCGGGAGGGTCCAGAAGCTCTTCCCGGCACCCTGCCGGAGAGGGGAATCGCCACCGGAGGTCTTCTTCATCGCCATGCTTGCCTCCGGAGCGATGAGTGAGTAGTCTACCTTGGACTATGGGTCCATAGCAGTAGCTAGATGGTTGTCTTCTCCACCATGTGCTTCATGTTTAGATCTCATGAGCTGCCTTATATGATTGAGATCACCGCTATGTAATTCTACATGTTTGGTTTGTTGGGATCCGATGAATATTGGTGTTATGCTTGAGTTGATGTACTAAAATTTATCTTATGTTATCTCTATGTTGTTTATGATCTTGCATTCTCTCCGTTGTTAGTAGCTATCTTGGCCGAGTAGTTGCTAGTGACTCCAAGAGGGGGTATTTATGCTCGATAGTGGGTTCATGCCTCTATTTAATCTGGGGGAGTGACAGAAACCTCTAAGGTTGTAGATGTGCTGTTGCTACTAGGGGGAAAACAACATTCATATGCTCGAGGGCATATGCTTTGTTTACATTACACACTTTGCTTAATGCAATTATCTGTTGTTCGCAACTTAATACTTGTGGAGTTCTCGGATTGATTCGCCACAAGTGGATTATTAGTCATAGATGCAGTTGGATGGCGGTCTATGTATCTTGTTGTAATGCCCAGAGTAAATCTCATAGTGATCCTCTCGACATATGCACGTTGTCTTTATTCTATCAATTGCCCAACTGTAATTTGTTTACCCAACATGTGTTATTTTATCTTATGGAGAGACACCACTAGTGAACTGTGGACCTCGGTCCTATTTCCTTTATATTGCTATCACCTGTTTACTTTACTCACACTGTTTACTTTACTCACATACTATTATCGCTTTCTACTTGATACGCTCATACCCTTTGTTTCAAGCAAACCAGTGAGATTGACAACCTCATCGTAAGTTGGGAACAAAGTATTTGGTTGTGTGTGTGTAGGTTCCACGTTGCTACTGGTTGAAGACGCGCTAACAAGTTATCGTTAACGGCGCCCTTGTTAGAGCATCACGCAGCTAGTGGGCATCACCTTCAGTCGTTTGTCTGCCTCCTCCTGGATTGACTACCTTGGTTTCATAACTGAGGGAAAACTTGCTGCTATATTCATCAAAACCTTCTCTTGGGGTTTTCCAACTGGCCGGTCATTTTTACTTCATCAACTCAGCCCCATCAATGATAATATGTCTATTATTCTTGGAAGACCTTTTCTAAATACTGCAGGTGTGGTTATTAATTGCAATCAAGGAAAAGTAACTTTTAATGTCAATGACAAAGAGTACACGGTCTATTTTCCCGAGAAGATTGATAGAAAAATGCTCTAAATTCAATCAAGCATGTTGAGACCATCAAAGTTGGTCAGATTATTTGTTCGGAGCAAAAGCCCAAGGAAGAATATAAAATTGTTATTATTGGGACTATGCCTATCAAGGTCGAGGTAACATAAGCATAAAGTGAAGTGCAAAGTTTTTCCTCATATAGAATTAGTTTGGTAACAAGACTTGATCAACCTTGTTAACAAAGTGATTTTATATGAATGAAACTTCATTTTCACCGCATTCACTTTACCTCACTCATTTTTACTTTCACCATTTTTGTTCACTTTGTTAGTTACATGATTAGAATATCTTAGAGCTGCTGCATACTTGAGTTTGATTTACTTGCAATCATTCCACCATCGTTTTCCCGAGTTTTATTCTTTTATCGTTTTTCTGAAAAATCCTCAAAAATAAAGTTTCTCGAAAAATTCCAGAAAAATCTTTTTAAATTTTTATGTCAAAAATGGGGCAGAGAGGCACCTGGGAGACCTCAGGGGGACCTGCCATGCCACCTCACCACCAGGGGGCGCGGCCCAGCCCTGGCCACGCCCACCTATGGTGAGGGGGGGGCCCTGGCCTCTCACTTATCTCTTCCTCCCTAGCTCTTTCTCTCTCCCGAAAACAATGACACACCAGCTCAAACTCATGTTATTGCTACCCTTCACCTCGATTTTTCGATCTCCTTGTTTAGCCCATCATTGTTGCTGAGATTTGGAGCATTTGTTCTCTGGTATGTGACTCCTTCAATTGTCCAAGTAGAATTTTGTTTAGTGAAGTATTTCTTGAGTATTTTAGCTCTATCGGTGACAGGTGAAATGAGTTTGCATGCTTGTTCTATTGCTTAGAAATGTTATTTTGATGCATGTTAGCTCTCTAGTAACTCCTTATAGTAGTTTCCTACATTTGATTGTTTCGAAATCACTTTTTATGAGGTTTGTTAAAAAAATTCAGAAATGGAGGAGAATGCATACCAACTCTTTCAACATGAACTAGAAGTGCATGAAGTTATGAAAGTTCACCGTGAAGAGAGGGTCTTTCCCTCAATCTATCCATGCTCAGAGTTTATGAATGCTGCTGGAATCCTGCAAGACTTCCAAACTCTAATTTCTAATGCAGGATTGGCACATTTTATTGATGATGAACCTCACCAATATGTTAAACTAACAATGTCTGTGGTGCAGGATTTCAAGTTCAGTTGGTCCACATCTAACCCCATGGTTCATTATAAAATTTACAATAAATCTATGGACTTGCCCTTTGATGTTTTCTATGCAGCCATAAGAGTACCACAGTGGGGATCGCGCGAAAGGATAAAGGAACGGCCTAAGCCATTGACGGACCTCTATGAGGAGATTTGTCAAGGGAGAAGCTTCACAGGAGAGAGCGGTAAAATTTGGAATATTCATCTTCCATCCATTCGATATTTTGCCCACTTTATTACCAAGTGTGTTCTTGCTAGGAAAGTTGCAAATAAGTTATCCTCCTGTGATCTAGCTTTTATTGCTGCTGCTTTGAAAGGTGATAGGACTTATAATTTGGGTGCTTTAATAGCTTTCCGTCTAGATGCTAACCCTGAGAAAGGGGGAATCTGTGGAGGCCTTATTGCTTCACGTCTGTTAGCTTTGCATGGTTTAGCGCCTCATGTTTTAGACCTTCAGTTTCCAGTAGAGAGACTTGATCTTAATTCTATGATACATCATAAGTTTGTTTCTCCTCATGCCTGTTTGACTAACTTGACGTTTGAGATTACCTTTTTCAAGAAATCTACCTGGAAGGTAGCAAAGACTGATCGATCAGTCAATTTGCCTGCACCTCTTTTGTTTAACCTTGATTGCAGGAATGGATGGTCACTCACAGAGGGTGAGCTCAACGCGTATCTGGAAGAGCACCCGCCGCCTGTGCATGATGGAGAGGCGACCGAGGAGTCGGTCCAGCCCTCTAACATTGCGGAGTTCCCCTACCAGCAGCCTTATTATAACTATACACCATCTGCTTCATCTTCACAGGGGCCAAGCTATTACTTTACCAATGATGACCCACCAGCATGGGGCATGTTTTCGAGACGACGTTGATCTCCACTTAGGCCAAAAGCCTAAGCTTGGGGGGATGTACGCCGACGATTCACTCATCTACATATCATATTTTGTCGGTCCTTTGTATATTTATGTTTCACTTTCTTTATTGTTCTCGTTCTTATTTCTTCTTTCCAAAACACAAAAAGACCAAAAATATTTCCGTTGTTTCTCTTTGTTTGACTTTTTAGTTTTCCAGCTTTGGTTTGCCTTGTTTTCTATTTTCGGTTTGAAGTTTGAAAAATCCAAAAATATTTTGCTGTGTTTGCTATTTCCTTCTGTTCTTGTTTCAAAAATCAAAAACCCAAAAATATTTGTTGTTCTTATTCGGTTTTGTAAAGTTTGTTGCAGAGTTCAGTCTCCCGTGACTCCATTGGAGCTTGGTGTTCATTTCATATTATTCAAGCCACACAAGTGAAAAAGCAATAATGACGACATATGACAATCCGAGATGTGGTAAGAGGCTGGTATGAACTCTATTTGTTTTCATTTTTGTACATATACTCATCTATGTGGACATGCTTAGTCGGTTCATGCAAGGTATATGTTATTTAATGGATGCTTTGTAGTTCTTGCTTTCATATGATTAGTTCCAATTTACTAATAGTTTGTAGCATGTCATGTAGACGCTTGCTTGCATTGTTTTATTCATAATATGGTATGACATTGTGGTATCCACCTCTGAAAGTTTCATTTGAATCGACTTGGCACATGCTCAAGCATGCACATGACTGAACAAAAAGTCAATTAAGCCTCGATGATTTACTTTGCCTCAGAGTTCTTGTATCATTTTTATGCCTATATTAATTTTGTTTTGTCGCAAGCATGATTATGACAGTTATTGTTCTCTCGATTGTCGCTTCCCAGTCTTTTGCTAGCCTTCACTTGTACTGACAGGGAATACTTCTCGTGCATCCAATTACCAAAAACCAAGTCTACCAAAGAGTCCACTATAAATTCCTATGCATGGTATTTCAAAGCCATTCCAAGTAAATTTTCATGTGCTACCTTTCAAAACCTTCAAATACTTCTCATTTTGTGCCACTGTTTTTAGCTCATGGGGACATAGTGGTCAGAATTGCTATCTTCCATATTAAATTAAGTACCCCTCGACTAGGCAGCTTCATCTGCTCATCATTAATTTTGCAAGGGAGCTGGTCAGACCATTGTAATCTAATCCAAAAAGAAAAGAAAAAGAGCACTCCTCCATGGTATGTGAAAGTTGGTGGGCACCCGATGGAATCGGTTAGCCATGGTTTGAGAAAGGAAAAAAGGTGGGGAGGAGTGCCAAAGCTTTATAAAAGAGCACCAATATGTCAAATTTTCAAAGAACTCGGAACCGCTCTCACATGTTTATTATGGAAGATAACAAGTCCCCATTGCCAGTCGTTGACATGAAACAACCACCTCTCAAAATAATTTTTTATCTCTATTAAAATGCAAATGAAAAGTGTCGTGGTTTCGTCAACAGATCTGCCATAGAGGTAGGGGTATGGCGGTTTGTGGAAGGGGGTGAACACGGAGGAGCGATCCAGGATGGTGGTAGCACGAGTTTACCCAGCTTCAGATCCCGCAACGGTGGCGAGACCCTACGTGCTGCTATAATTCACTATATGGCAATAAGTGCTCGATTACAATGATGAGGTTGGCTGTTTCGCTATGCGATTGGCCGTAATATTGGTCTGATGCCTCAAGGGCTGCTCCATGCCGGGCTTATAAAGGCGCCTGGCGTGGGCTACACGTTGGTACTGGAGCGGATACAACTTGGAATCCTAGACTAAGTCCTGCGCGTACGCTACAAGGTCACCCGCCATGGGCCGTCATCCGGATCCGCCATAAGCTCGCCGCTAGTAGCCCGCCATAGGCCTGTCTCCGGATCCGCCATAAGCGCCTGCGTCCAGTACCGCCGTGCCAACTTCAGCAACTGGGCCGCCCGGTATGGCGAATCCGCCATACCACCCCTGATGGGCCACCCTGGCTTGCTGATTTAGGACTACGTCGCTGGTATACCTATTTGGTATATCCCCAACAGTAGCCCCCAGGGAACTTCAAGATCACCATCTACATCCACCATGCTTGTCCTTGATAAGTCATTTCCGCCATAGCTCTTCTTCGCTGGGATGGCGGTTATCTTGATGTTCCTTTTCCATCTATCAATCCGCCGTAAATAACGGATCAAGCGACGTAGTTATCTTAGCGAGATTTTCGGGATCTGTTGGATCATACCGTTGAAATCCGCCGTAAATTTCGGCACACAGTTCCTTCTAGGGCAAGATTCACCAAGTTACTTTCTTACCCTCGGACACGTGTCACCAGATTAGGGTTTCTGCGATCAAGATGAGCGGTGGTGATGGCGGGCACGAATCTCGAGGCCCGGGGTCTATATATACCCCGGCCTCTCACCCCCGGCCGGTCACCTCTTCATTCACCCCCGTCGCATTCTCTCTCCTCAGCGCCGCCCCGAGAGCTTCGCTATCTCCGGCGAGCCACCGCGGAAGACCTCGCCGCCGGTAGCGTTTTCCGCCACAAACTGGCATCGTCTTCCTCGTCCTCGCTCGAACTCCTCGAAGTCATTACCGCCACGCCACTTGCCGCCATGGAGCCCGACTCACCTCGCGAAGCTTCCAAGTCCGAAGCTGCTGAAGGTTTGGTGCGGTCCTCGGATACCGAGTCCGCCATACCCGAAAACTCAGGAGGAGACTGGGATTCCTGCAATCTGAACGAGGAAATTCTATCTTCCTTGGAGCGGGAAGGCCGTATAGCTGCTAAGGAAACCTCCAGATGGCGGGTTGAGCCTGGTGAAGCGAAGCCGACTCCTTCAGATGAAGAGGTCGTTATGCTGAAGTCCCATATTGATCGTGGCTTCAGCCTTCCGCCATCCTACTTCCTGAGGGAAGTTCTCCGTCATTACAGGTTACAGCTACACCATATTGCTCCGAATAGCTTCACTGCCTTAGCGGGATTCGTCGCGCTATGCGAAGGATATCTGGGCATCAGCCCACGCGGAGATTTATTCCGCTTATATTTTAATATCCGCCATAACCGGGACGCGAACGGAGATCCTCGCAATTGCGGATCGATCTCTTTTGTTCCTCGGCACGGGAAATCCTACCCCTACATTGTCCCTCACGACTCTGCTAAGGGATGGCGGGGTTCCTTCTTTTATATGGCTAACCAGGCCCCTCCTGAAAGGAAGTTCGGCCTGCGGTCTTTTACTGATGGCCCCGCCGAGGAGCAGGATAGCTGGGGTGTCATGGATGACTTCACAATGGATGATGAATGCCAATTATGCTCACGGCGGATTTCGAAACTTGTCTTCTCTGGACTGACAGGTGCTGACACCATTTACTGCTAGATCTCACGGCGGATTCAGCCTCTTCAATATCGCCCAACCCTGATGTGCGAGTATAGCGGAATAGACGATCCCCAGCGCTATTCCAAGGAGGAACTGTCCGCTGAAGAGATCGAGCTTCGGATCCGCAACATCATTAAGGTGGGGCGAGATGAGCTTCTGAAGCTAAAAATCCCTATGTATGAGAATGGCAGTTGTCCAAAGGTAAGTGCTTCTCCTTATTCTGCCATAACAGCTAATTTTCCTTGAATGACTTCACATTTTTCCGCAGCTTTCTTCCCTGCCACCCTCTGAGCTGAGCGGTCTTGTCCGCTATCCCCGGACGAAAGATCTTACTGACGATGAGGATGAGACATCTTCGTCTCCCAAAAGACAGAAGGTGGCGGAAGAAGAGGTAGTGGCGGATGAGCCTGTAGTGGCGGTTCCTCGTGGCGTTCGCGGTGCTGGCGGGCGCATTCGTGGGATGGGCAAAAGAGTCATCTCTCGCCATTCATCCCCTGCCCTTCGCGGCCATCTGGACACCATGCCAGAACATTCCGCCACTATAAATCTACCAGAGCGGAAGTAAGTATAATCATAATTCGCCTTCATACCACGCATAACTTTTTCTAATCTGTCTCTTCTGCACACAGAAGAAGAAAGGTTTCTGGCCAGAAACCTTCAAGGACCAACCCATCTCCTGCTGCCATTCCACCTACACCAGACGCTCCTGCTCGCCCAACTGGGCCCTCCGCCTCCTCTCAGCATACCAGCAAGGTGGCGGATGTTCCAGAGAAAACTGCTGAACCACAAGGCCGCCCTGCTAAAGGTGCTAGGAAAGTAAATTTTAGCGGAAAAGTGATCCAGATGGACACAGGGGCTGGGGAGACCACGAAATGGAAGAAGAAATCAGAGGCTCTTTTCCGCCTTGACAATATGCAAGAGGAGGCCAGTAACCATGTGTCATCTGCAATGGCGGCATTCGTTCAGAGAACCAGTCTTGTTAAAGAGGTATGTACTCCCAGTAGCCCCCGAGCGCCATGGCGGATTCGCAAATTTAATCCGCTATGGGGCTCCAAAGTTGACTTCTGTAAGTTTTTTAATAACTTAGCCCTCGAGCGCTGGTAGTTCACACAGTGCTCTATAGAGAACTTAATTTTCATACTGAGTAGCCCCCGAGCGTTATGGCGGATAATTATCCAGCATAAAGCTCTTAGAAGACAAAAGATCAGCATAAGTAGCCCCCGAGCATCATGGCGGATAATCCTTCATCAGGATGCTCTAAGAGTGACTAAAAAATCAACATGAGTAGCCCCCGAGCGTCATGGCGGATTCTAGCCATCATGATGCTCTAAGAGTAACTAACACTTCAAATTTTGCCAGAACTACAAGAAGGTGGTGGAGGACCTGGTCCAGGTCGTGAGCTCGCAGGAGAAGGAGCTGGCGGAGAAAGGCGCTCTTGTGGCAGACTTGCAGCAGCAGCTTGAGAATAGCGGTACTTAACCTTAAGGTTCCTTTCCTTTATGCTTATTCAATCAAACGCTGAACTGACAGAATTCCGCCATGCGGACGCTGCCAAGCTCAAGTCCACACTTGAGGGGATGAAGAAAGGCCACGCCATTGCGATGGATGGGCTGAATGAACAGCTCCGGAAATCGCTGGCTGAAAACGCCACCCTCGAGAGGCAGCTGAAGGACCAGGAGAACCAGGGCAAGAAGAAGGACAAGGAGATAGCGGATCTCCGCAAGGCCGCCGCTGACTTTGAGAAGCGGCGCGAAGGCTTTAACGAGCTCCTCCATCACTTCCAGGACAACTTGCTAGGTACCACTTCTTATAATGTAGTTTTTCACTTTCCGCTATGCAGTACGTGACGCATCTTCTTCTTTCCGCCATGCAGCTTCCTTGGGGCAAAGCGAGATGGACACCGCTGAAGGCTTGCGCATGGCCACTGACGCAGCGAGGAAGGAGCTTGATAGCCTTCTCAGCGCTGGTCGCCAAGCGTGCGGGAGCCTGCAGATAGCGGGTTCTTCCAACCTTTCCGCCATCGCGCTCACGCAGAAGCTGCTGCTGGTGCCAGGGCTGGTGGCGGACTGGAAGCTGTCCTCTGCTCGGGGTGGTGCCAGAACAGCGCTGACCTTGGCGAAGGCCCATTATCCCGAGATGGACCTGGACCAGCTCACCTCCGGCATCCCTGAAAGCGGCGAGGACGGCACGCCGGTGGACGAGGCCGCCATCCGGCAGAGCGTGCTTGGATATGATCAACTGTGTGCCCTTGGCACTCAGTTGAACGTATATTATGAAGCATACGAGCTACCAGGGTCGCCAAGCCAAGCTTCGGCATCTGCCTCCGCGGCAACTGCAGGTGGTGATGGCGGTGACGAGGTGTCCTCCAAGGTTCCGCCATCTTCTTGAGATGTGCCATGCAACATGGCAGGAAAAAAAATACTTTGCATCAATTCGGCCCCTGTGTGGGTCTGTAATTTAAACTTTAAACTGTGTGTGATGTGTCTGCACTGTGACTGATCTGCTTGTGGCGGATCAGTAAAATGCTTGTGAACTTTTGCAGTTTGTTTTTTATGAAGTGGTTTTAATTGCGCGAAGAAACTGCCAGGCCTAGTTTTATGCAACTTGCAGTTTTTGCCATGCCCAAAAAACAACACTTAAAATTTTTCACGCGTAGGATTATGCGATCCGCCATCCGGCTCTCTGTGCTTGACTTTTCGTGAGATGGCGAAATCTTCGCACGAACAATCCGCTAGGGCGACGATACTTAATAGCAACCGTCCAGAACCCTGAGCAGATGGCGGCTTGGATCGTCAAAAAGTCACTACTCTGGAATCCACACAGAGAACATCGAATGAAGATCAAAACATAAAAAAGCTACGCGGACCGCTTATGGCGGATTTAAAAGAGACGCAAGTGCAAAGCACAATTGCGCAAAAGGTTCTATACGATCTAAATGAACAATAAAGGAGGTAAAAGACTCAGAAAAAATCAAGAGTGAACCAAATGCTTTATTTCATTGATCATATAGAGGTGCCTGTTACATAGCTAGAGAAATGCTAAGTGTAGAAAGGACGTAGCTGTGCGATGTTCCATGGACGATCTGTCTCGTCGTAGATATCGTCAGGGTCTCTTCGTTTGCGTTTCTTACTTGGTCGCTTATCTAGCTCGCGAATATCAACGAGGTAGTAGGAACCATTCAGTAGAGCTTTGCTGACGACGAAGGGTCCTTCCCAAGGCGGGGATAGCTTGTGGGACTTCTGCTGTTTGAGGCGTAGCACCAGGTCACCTTCCTTAAACGAGCGTTGGCGAACTCGCCTGCTGTGATAGCGGCGGAGATTCTGCTGGTAGATGGCGGATCTCTGGGCTGCGAGGTCGCACTCTTCTTCTAGCAGGTCCACAGATAGTTGTCTGGACGCTTCTGCATCTTCTTCCTTGTAGGCCTCGAATCTTGGAGAATCATACTGAACATCACTTGGCAAGATTGCCTCTGCTCCGTAGACTAAGAAGAAAGGGGTAAGGCCGGTTGATCTGTTTGGCGTGGTCCGTAGACTCCACAGTACAGATGGCAACTCCTCTGCCCAGGCTCCAGCTGCTCTATGTAGCGGTGCTTCTAGGCGTGGCTTGATCCCTGACATGATTAGTCCGTTGGTCCGCTCAACTTGGCCATTAGACTGTGGATGTGCCACAGATGCTAGGTCAAGGCGGATTCCGTTGTGATGGCAGTATTCTTCAACTTCTCCCTGAGACAAGTTTGTGCCATTATCGGTGATGATGCTGTGGGATGCCGAATCTGACCACAATGTCCTTGACAAACTTTAGGGCGGTTTTGCCATCAAGTTTTCTGATGGGCTTAGCTTCCACCCACTTCGTGAATTTGTCTACCGCTACCAAAAGGTGCGTAAATCCCGAAGGTGCTGTTTTTAGCGGACCCACCATGTCCAGCCCCCAGACTGCAAAGGCCAAGTTATAGGGATCGTATGCAGTGCTGTGGCGGGCATATGGGTTTGCTTGGAGTACATCTGGCAACCATGGCAGAGCTCCACAATGCGGTCTGCATCTGCCTTGGCTGTTGGCCAGTAGAACCCATGGCGGAATGCTTTAGCTACTAGGGATCTGGCGGCGGCGTGATGCCCACATTCGCCTTCATGGATCTCTCTTAGTATTTCGATTCCATCCACTTGGGATATGCACTTCATGAAAATCTCCCGAGGTGCTTCGTTTGTAGAGTTGGCCATCTATGATGGTGTACGCTTTGACTCTACGCTCGATTTGTCTTTTCTGGACTTCGTCTTCGGGAAGCTTCTTGTTCGTCAGATATTCCAGGAAGGGCTCTGCCCATGGCGGATTGCTAGGCAAAACCGCCATAACAGGGGAGCTCGCTATCTCCGGATTTTCTGGATCCACCATCTTAACTGATGGTACGCGCAGATGCTCGAGGAATACGCCTGGCGGAACTGCCTTACGGCTGGATCCCAGTTTGGACAAGGTGATCGGCCGCCATGTTATCTTCTCGCCGTACATGTTTTATGTCGTAGCCGAGGAAACTTTTGGCCATCTCGTCCACTTCATCTCTGTATGCCGCCATGACTTCGTTCCGAGCTTTATATGTGCCAGCCACCTGCTGAGCCACAAGGTCAGATCTCCACAGCACATGATGTGTTGTACGCCGATCTCCTTTGCGACACGTAGCCCGTGTAGTAGCGCTTCATATTCCGCGATGTTGTTGGTGGTGGGGAAGTGAATCTGGAGAACGTAGCTTAGCTCATCTCCCTTAGGAGATTTGAGCGTCACTCCAGCCCCCGAGCCGTGTAGCAACTTTGAGCCATCAAAGTGCATCACCCAATGCTCTGGCTCTGGGACGGGCGTAGTTCCTGCGCTTCCTTCCAATCCGCCATAAACTCCGCCAAAGCCTGAGACTTGATGGCGGTGCGAGGCTTGTAGTCGATGTCGAAAGAGGCCAATTCAATGCCCCACTTCGCAACTCGTCCTGTTGCGTCGCTGTTGTTGATGATGTCCTTCAGTGGGGCTTTGCTCACCACTGTGATCTTATGGTCATAGAAGTAATGCCTTAACTTACGAGAAGCTAGGAAAACTCCGTATGCCAATTTTTGGTAGTGAGGGTAGCGCTGCTTGGATTCCGTCAGGACCTCGCTGACATAGTAGACTGGTCTGCTGTACGCCATACTCCTGCGCTTCTTCCTTACGCTCTACCACCATGACGATGCTGACCACCCTATTGGTTGCCGCCATGTATAGTAACATGGGTTCCTGGTCTTCGGGAGCCGCTAGGACTGGTGCAGTGGATAACACTCTCTTCAGATCCTTAAGTGCAGCGTCTGCCTCGTCGGTCCAGACGAATTCGTCTGATTTCTTCATCAGCTTGTAGAGTGGCAAAGCCTTCTCGCCAAGACGACTGATGAATCTGCTCACTGCTGCCACGCAGCCTGTGAGTCTCTGCACGTCTTTTAGGTCGATGGGCCGGGAGATGTCGAGGATTGCCTTGATCTTCTCCGGGTTAACCTCAATTCCGCGGTGGGAGACGATGAATCCTAGGAGTTGTCCAGCTGGGACCCCGAAGACGCACTTCGTTGGGTTAAGCATCATGTTGTACTTCCTGAGATTGTCAAAGGTCTCTTGCAAATCCGCTATAAGGCCATCTTGCTTCTTGGACATGACTGCGATGTCGTCCACGTATGCGTGGATATTTCGTCCGATTTGATCCGCCAGGCACTTTTGCATGAGTGCGCTGATACGTTGCTCCTGCGTTTTTCAGACCGAATGGCATTGTGACATAGCAATATGTGCCATAAGGTGTTACGAACGACGTAGCGAGCTGATCGGACTTTTTCATCTTGATCTGGTGGTATCCGGAGTAGGCATCTAAGAAACACAGTAGCTCCGATCCCGCCGTCGAGTCAATGACTTGGTCAATGCGAGGCAAGGGAAAAGGGTCTTTTGGACATGCTTTGTTCAGGCCAGTGTAATCTACACACATGCGCAGAACTTTTGTGTTTTTCTTAGGAACTAGCACCGGATTCGCCACCCACTTGGTATGTATCACTTCCTTGATGAAGCCTGCTTTCAACAGCTTGGAAATTCCTTTGCTATGGCGCGGCGCTTTTCATCTCCGAAGCGTCTCATGGCTTGTCTTACTGGCTTTGAGCCAGGAATTATCTGCAGAGCGTGCTCGGCGAGTTCCCTGGGTACACCCGTCATGTCAGATGGCTGCCATGCGAAGATGTCCCGGTTCTCACGGAGGAACTCGACGAGCGCGCTTTCCTATGCGGGGGACAAATTCGTCCCAATGGCGGTGGTCTTGGCGGCATCGCCAGCGACAAGTTCCACCTGTTTTGTATCGACTGTAGGCTTGAAGGTGGGCGGGGAGGCGGAAACCTCCTGCTTGGATGCCGGCATCTCCGCGGGGTCCGTAGCGGCGTGGATTTCTTTGAACTCCTCGCCGAAGAACACTGCTTCCGCGAAGGCGGCTTCTCCTTCCTCGCACTCCTTTGCCTTTCTGAAGCTGCCATAAACGGTGATTATGCCATCCGGTCCTGGCATCTTCAGTTGATTGTAGATGTAGCATGGCCTTGCATGAAGCTGTGGAAGGCTGGGGCCCGAAGATCACGTGGTAAGTGCTTTTGAACGGGACACCTCAAAGGTTATGGGCTCTTCTCTGTAGTTTTCCTCACTACCGAAGGCAACCTTGAGGTGATGGACCCGAGGGACTTGGCTTGGCGACCAGGAACCACCCGCTAAAAGGTGACCGCGCTATGGCGGAGTTGGGTCTTGGTAAGGCCGAGCTTTGTCAGCGTTTCCACGTACATGATGTTCAGGCTGCTGCCGCCATCCATTAAGCATTTGGAGAACTCATAGCCATGATTACAGGGCATACCACCATGGCGTAATAGCCATCTGGGATGTGCTCTGGATGATCATCGCGGCTCCAGTGCACCGGTACTTCGGACCATCTGACGTACTGGCGGATTTTTGGCACGGTGGCATTAAGTGAGCGCATAGCAGCTCTCTGTGCCTTAGCCGTGGGGGGTCCAAGGAATGTGTGAAAGGCGCTTTTTTGTCCTTGATTGGGTTACCCTTGCCAGCACCACCCTCTGCCTTTTCGGCGGGTTTGGGCGCAGGGTCTTCATCCATATCACTGCCATCCCTAGACTCCTTGTCTTTATCCGCTTTTCCTTTGCCACGAGGCCGTTGTCGCCGGCTGCGTTTGAAGCCAGCTTCTTGATCCGCCTTGAGGTCGTTGACAAACTTGCAGTTCCGTTGGTGTGGTTGCACTTTCCCGACGCGTCACGATGGGCAAAACATGGCATATCGCGGTATTCATCGTAGGACACGGGGGCGGATGGCGCCGAAGCGGGAGTTGCGGAACTCCGCGGCTGGCCACCGCCACCTCCGCGTCCCCTGCCGCGCTGGCTGCTTTGACCCTTGTCAGCAAAGGTTGTGGCACCATGTCCGGAGCCTGCGGCTCTTCTGGCGGATTCTTCCGTTTGTTACTGCTATTCCGCTTTCCAGTGTTCTGGATGGCGGAAGCCTTCAGAGATTCGCGGGCGTCGTCGTCGGCGGCCGCGTAGTTGCTTGCGATGGTGATCATGGAATTTAGGGTCAATTTCCCTTCGTTCCTTTCCCGCAACAGGCGATGGCGGAGCAGTTGGCCTCTCTCCAAACTGTCAATAAACGCGAGGATGGCGGATTCGTCAGTAACCCCTTCACAGGAGTTCTTCATATCCAGCCATCGCGCGAGGAAAGTTCGGGAGGTCTCGTCGTCGGCTCGTCGGCACCGTTGGAGGTCACCAATGTTGTGGGGTCTCTTGTAAGTCCCCTCGAAATTTTCCGTGAACGCAGTTTGCATATCGAACCAGGTTTGGATGGAGTTTTCTGCAGGTCATTGATCCACTGCCTCGCAGTGCCGGATAGCATCAGGGGCAAATAGCGGACAGCACATTGGGAGATCCCCCGGCGAATTGTACTGCGTTGAAGTAGTCTTGTAGCCAGTCAAAGGCCTATCGACTCCATTGTACTGGCGGATATTTTTCTCGATTTTGAACCCATACGGGATGGGCTCGTCACGAATCCGTGGTCCAAAGCACTTTGGGCCGAGGAAGAAGGCCGTTTGAGACTTGGCAATCTCTTTAGATGGGTACGGGCGTCGTAGGGCTTCTGGTCTGGCGGATCCTTGCGGAGTTGCGCGATTGCTGGCCCGCCGCCACCGCCACCGCCGCCATGGGGGCTCCCTGGTGGGGATGGCGAAGGGTCGCGTCTGCGCTTACTCGCCGTCCTGCGACTGTTCTCTGCAGCTACGACTTCCGTCCGTTCTTCGTGGAGATGGGTCATCGTCATGGCGGCGGGAGCCTTGCCCTTTGTCATCGTGGCGGCGAGTGGAGCGATGCTTGTCCTTGTCACCGTCACGATGTGCGCCGTCGTCATGGCGAGATCGGTCCCTTCTCTTGGATCCGCCATCCCTGCTGTTTTCCCGTCGTGGCGGATCGTCTCTGCGTCCAGCGTCACGGCTTCGTCCTCGTTTGCCATCATTGTCGCGTATGACGATTCCTCCCTTGGGACTTCGAACGTCTTATGCTTTGGCGGCGGCATGTTGGTCTTATGGCGGGAGCAGCAGTGGCTTGTTGGTATCCGTAAGCCGGGTAATTCTTGCGGGGTGGCGATGGATTTCTCTGTGGGCCTTTGCCATGTTGGTTTGTCATCGGAGGATATTGGGATGGCGTGTCTCCGATTGCGAGCTTCTCTTCTTCGGATCTTCGAGGATCCGATATGAGATTCGTTGTCAGGACGTCCACCATTATTGCCAGCCCCTGAGCTTTAGACGCAGTACTGGACCTGCATAGCGCAGGATCAGATTCAAGCCGCCGTGACGACATAGCCTTTTCCTGCTGCACTAATGCTTTGGTCATCAGTTTAACGCCGTCTCTAGGGCTGCTGGACTCTTGTTATGCTCCAATAGCTCCTTTGCGGCCAGATGTTCTCGATGGGCGTAGCCCTAACTTCATCGTGGTTTTTGTCCACGTATGGCGGATTCTTGATGTACATCCTGGCCAGAGTTTCCGCTGTTGGTACTGGTGAACTCGAGGTTTCGTACCAGCTGCGGGTCGCCTCCCTCGTTGATCTGGTTCTGAATGAGAGTGGCATACTTCTCTTCCATGTTCCTTGCGCGCTTCAGCGTGTCCTGAGCCTTAGCAATGTCGTCATCAACCTCTGGCCCATCTTCTCGACTCGCTTTGCTTCCTTGAGGAGTGCTCGCCTCTTCTTCTCGAGATCGTTCACATCTCTGACATAGTCAGGGGTGATTGGATCTGCTAGAGTTCCGTAGACGACCTTATCCAGCGGGGTCGTGAAGTCTTCTTGTGCTGGTCCTCGGGGATGGCGGGTACGGCCTGGGTCCGCCATGAATCTCGGGAAGTTGCTCCGCGGCGGGATCGGCGGCTGTGGCGGGTTACCCTGCTCATTGCCGGCATCTCCGTCGTGGACTGCCTGAGATGGCGGATCACCGGTTGTCTGCCCAGCATCATCTCCTTTGTTGGTGACAAACACCTGCTTGGCCGCTGCGCTTGCTCTTCAAGTGCCTGCTGCGCCAATTCCGCCTCGAGTTTCCTCATGGCGGCATCGTAATGGTCAGAATCATAGCCTTTGCTATCCCAGTCATCCATTCACCACTTTCGTTAAGTGCCTCTAGGATGGATTCACCTGGGCTATCTTCTCCATTGGAGGTAGATCCCGAAGTGATACCTGACGAACGCAACAAGGCAGTACCGCGCGGTCTCTAACGCCAGATTGCTCATGGCGGATTCACTGCGGTCTTCCACCACTTCCTCTACCTCTAGGGCGGGCTGGGTGGGATTACTTTTCAGATCCGATCTGGATAACTTAGAGTTCACAGATCAGATGAGTCCTCCTCCGTATCCAGCTCGAAAGCGGTCCGTTTGGGGAATTCCTACCAATCCGCCGGAAATTGGTTTCCGTAGCGGGGGTAGGGTTTGTCTCTCCAATGAAGATATGGATATCTCCAATCGGGATGACGGTGAATCGAGCAGGGTCTTCTCTAGCCGGCACCCAGAGGTTATCCGCTGGGACATGGGGAAGCCGGATCGTAGAGGACGCGCCCGATGGCGACGGTGTCGCCGATGCCTGCAAAGGCGGATCCCGCCTGGATCCGCGCTCCAGACGCGCTAGCCCCACGGTGGGCGCCAACTGTCGTGGTTTCGTCAACAGATCTGCCATAGAGGTAGGGGTATGGCGGTTTGTGGAAGGGGGTGAACACGGAGGAGCGATCCAGGACGGTGGTAGCACGAGTTTACCCAGCTTCAGATCCCGCAACGGTGGCGAGACCCTACGTGCTGCTATAATTCACTATATGGCAACAAGTGCTCGATTACAATGATGAGGTTGGCTGTTTCGCTATGCGATTGGCCGTAAGATTGGTCTGATGCCTCAAGGGCTGCTCCACGCCGGGCTTATAAAGGCGCCTGGCGTGGGCTACACGTTGGTACCGGAGCGGATACAACTTGGAATCCTAGACTAAGTCCTGCGCGTACGCTACAAGGTCACCCGCCATGGGCCGTCATCCGATCCGCCATAAGCTCGCCGCTAGTAGCCCGCCATGGCCTGTCTCCGGATCCGCCATAAGCGCCTGCGTCCAGTACCGCCGTGCCAACTTCAGCAACTGGGCCGCCCGGTATGGCGAATCCGCCATACCACCCCTGATGGGCCACCCTGGCTTGCTGATTTAGGACTACGTCGCTGGTATACCTATTTGGTATATCCCCAACAAAAAGCTCTAGCACATGTTAAATCACTGCTTCCCTCTGTAAAGGGCCTTTCTTTTACTTTTATGTTGATTCTTCATCTTCTAACTTTAAAGCACCTTCTTGAGAGCATAGCTGTTATTCTTAGTATAATGTGCTTGTCCCAGAACACGGTTAATTGTGGTATAACTTTGATGCTTGTATCTTTGATATTTTTACTTCTAGTCTTCTCTTGAACTTCAGAGGTGCCTCAGCATTTATGTTTTGCTCCACAAATAAAGTCAAGCGGGATACCACTCTTTCATATCATTTATGAGCATTACAATCTTGCAACTTCTTATGTTTCATGTTACTTGTTATTAGTATGTTGGCACTCTTTCATAGCTGGCTTGACTATGAGGTAGCATTAGTTGCATATTTCTTATTATGAATTGCCTGAGTATTTGATCATATAGTTAGTATATACATCTATGAAGCAAATGTGTTCGTGAAAGTTTCTTTTATTGCCCTCAGTTGTTAACTGAATTGCTTGAGGACAAGCAAATAGCTAAGCTTGGGGGGAGTTGATACGTCCAAAACGTATCTACTTTCCCGAACACTTTTGCTATTGTTTCTCCTCTAATTTGTGTGTTTTGAATACAACTAACACGGACTAACGCTGTTTTCAGCAGAATTGCTCTGGTGTCTCGTTTTTATGCAGAAATCCGACTTTCAGGAAAAATCCCGAAAAATATTGCAAAAATTCTATTTTGCCAGAAGACCCACGGAGCCAGAAGGAGAGACGAAGAGGAGCAAGGGCCTGGGCTCACCACCAGGGGGCGCGGCCTAGCCCTGGCCGCGCCCACCTGTGGTGAGGCCGCCTCGGCCGTCGCCTCGACCCCTCCTTCCACCTACATATACCCTCTGACCTGAAAACAGTGGGGGTTCGGCGTTTTTCCCAGATAGACTTCTGCTGCGCCGCCACCATCAGAAATCGCGATTCGGAACCAGAAACTCTGTTCTGGCACCCTGCCGGGACGGGGATTTGGAGGAGATCTTCATCACCATCATCACCGACGTCTCTCCATCAATCATCCATGACTCCCCCATCCATGTGTGAGTAATTCCCGCTGTAGGCGAAGGGGATGGTAGGGATTGGATGAGATCATTCATGTAATTTGCTATGAGATTGTTAGGGCATAGTGCCTAGTATCTTTATTTAGTGCTTATAACATTGTTGCAACTTGTTGTGCTTAATGCTTGTCACTTTGGGCCCGAGTGTCATGATTTTAGATCTGAACTTGTTATTGTTATATGATGATACTTATTGTTCATGGTCTTATCTACAAGTTGTATACACATATTGTTGTCCGGAACCCGAGGCCCCAAAGTGACAGAAATTGGGATAACCGGAGGGGATGGCTATGATGTGAGGATCACATGTGTTCACCGAGTGCTAATGCTTTGCTCCGGTACTTTATTAAAAGGAGTACCTTAATTACCAGTAGTTTCCCGTGAGGCCCTGCTGAACAGGCTGGTAGGACAAAAGTTGTCGTGCAAGTTTCTCATTGCGAGCACGTACGACTATATACGGAACACATGCCTATGATTGTTAGTACTAGGATGCTTTATCATTATTTATCTGCAATTCCCATGTCTCACTGATTTCATGAATTATCTTATCCATGCAACGCCCGTACATCCATCCCTATGCCTACAGTATTCCATCCTACTATTTACTATTGCTACTATTACCAGCTTTTATTTTACTACTGCTATTACTGTTTCACTACTATCACCACTATACAAACTGCTGCTACTGATAAACCACTGCGAGCAAGTTAGTTTCTAGGTGCAGCTAAATTGACAACTCATCTGTTAAGGCTTATAATATTCTTTGGCTCCCCTTGTGTCGAATCAATAAATTTGGGTTTTACTTCCCTCGAAGACTATTGCGATCCCCTATACTTGTGGGCCATCAAGGTTCAAGAGGGGACATTTCAGCCGGACAGACAGAACGACGAGCTGACAAAGGCCCTCAAGAACAAAGAACACACAGGACGAACACGAGGTCTGGGTTCTGCCATTCCGTGGAGGTCTGGGTTCGCCGAAGATAGCCAGACTTATAGAAGCCGAGAGAGAGCGAAGAAGCGAAAGGCGCAGGAGGAGGCCACACGGATAGAGAGCCTAGAAAGGCAACAGGCCGAGCTAAGAGAGATGTATTTAAAATAGCAGCAGGCACTGGACGAATTAAAGTCGCAAGGGACAACTCAGCCTCAGCAACAACTAGAACATGCATCAGGCGACCGATCTCAGCGGAGAAGCAGTGTGGCTTCCACGAAGGTCAGGGCCGATGAGGCACCGATGGATCGCTACCCCGTGGATGATATCAGCAAGAAGACAAACTGTGAGATGCATGTTCCCATGAAGAACATTGATACGTCTCCAACGTATCTATAATTTTTTATGCTCCATGCTTGTTTTTACACCATTTGCCTATTGTTTCGTTACACTTAGTGGCACTTTTATGCATTTTCCGGAACTAACCTATTAACGAGTTGCCATAGTGCCAGTTTCCTGTTTTCTGCTGTTTTTGTGTTTCAGAAGTGATACACAGGAAATATTCTCGGAATTGGACGAAACAAGTTCCTGAAGTCTTATTTTACCCGGAAGCTTCCAGAGATCCGAAGGAGAGTAGGAGGGGGGCCACCAGGGCCCCACACGCAGGGGTGGCGCGGCCAGGCCCCTGGCCGCGGGGCCCCGCGTGAGGGCACCTGGCTCCTCCTCTGACATCGCCCCTTCGCCTATAAAGACTCCCCGACGGAAAAACCTAAGTACCCGATCACTTTTCCAGAACACATCGCGATCCGCTGCCGCCGTCGACCCGAAGATCGGGAGGGTCCAGAAGCTCTTCCCGGCACCTTGCCGGAGAGGGGAATCGCCACCGGAGGTCTTCTTCATCGCCATGCTTGCCTTCGGAGCGATGAGTGAGTATTCTACCTTGGACTATGGGTCCATAGCAGTAGCTAGATGGTTGTCTTCTCCACCATGTGCTTCATGTTTAGATCTCATGAGCTGCCCTACATGATTGAGATCACCGTTATGTAATTCTAGATGTTTGGTTTGTTGGGATCCGATGAATATTGGTGTTTAGGATTGAGTTGATGTACTGAATATTATCTTTTGTTATCTCTATGTTGTTTATGATCTTGCATGCTCTCCGTTGTTAGTAGCTATCTTGGCCGAGTAGTTGCTAGTGACTCCAAGAGGGGGTATTTATGCTCGATAGTGGCTCATGCCTCTATTTAACCTGGGGGAGTGACAGAAACCTCTAAGGTTGTAGATGTGCCGTTGCTACTAGGGAGAAAACAACATTCATATGCTCAAGGGCATATGCTTTGTTTACATTACACACTTTGCTTAATGCAATTATCTGTTGTTCGCAACTTAATACTCATGGGGTGTTCGGATTGATATCCCCGGGAGTGGATTATTAGTCATAGATGCAGTTGGATGGCGGTCTATGTATTTTGTTGTAATGCCCAGAGTAAATCTCATAGTGATCTTCTTGACATATCACGTTTATCTTTATTCTATCAATTGCCCAACTGTAATTTGTTTACCCAGCATGTGTTATTTATCTATGGAGAGACACCACTAGTGAACTGTGGATCCCGGTCATATTTCCATCATATTGCTATCACATGTTTACTTTACTCGCACTGTTTACTTTATTTGCATACTCTACTGTTTTCCACTCGATACACTCATAACCTTTGTTTCAAGCAAACCGGTGAGATTGACAACCTCATCGCAAGTTGGGAGCAAAGTACTTGGTTGTGTGTGTGCAGGTTCCACGTTGCAGCTAGCAAGCAAAGCTTGGACGAGGCGCCATATATAAATTGTCCGAAGCTGTCGCAAGCTAGCAAGCATCACCTTCAGTCGTTTGTCTCTCCTCTCCAAGAACGATAAACCTTGGTTTCTTAACTGAGGGAAAATCTCGCTGCTGTATTCATCACACCTTCCTCTTGGGGTTCCCAACGGGCTAGACATTCAACTAGGCACCAACTCTTTTCTGGCGCCATCATCCCAGCAATCAAACTCTTTTCTGGCGCCGTTGCCGGGGAAGAAGTAGAAGACTTCTGCGAGGGGAGTTTTTCGCACACACATCCTTTACTTTGTTTTATTGTTTTGCTTTACTTTATTTATTTTACCTGCATCGTTTTATATCAAAAACCCAAAAAAATTAGAATCCTTGGTAGTTGTTATTTCTTTACTTTAGTTCATCATGTTGATCCCTAAATACGTTCTGGAGGACCTCTCAGTAGGTAGTGGTTCGATTATTGGCAAAAGTAACATTGAGGAGTTCTTTAATCATATTAGTATGCATGAGGAAGTTGAGGAAAAGTCTTTGGTTGAGCTAGCTCCTAGTATTGAAGTTGCTTCTGCTTATTTGATTCACATGTTGGAAACTAGGTTTGCTAGTCTTAATCCTTTTATGCAATACATGTTCCTTAAGCTTCATGAAATTGAGGATCCCGAAAAGAAAGCTTTTATCTTAGAAACTTTGCACATAGAATTTAAAGATGTCGTTATTGAAGCCAGAAAAGTTCTTAAACATTTTAATAAACTCGGTTCACCTATAACGGTTATTAGTACAAATGATGAAGGGGCCGAGATACCTATACCTTGCAAGCTTTTGGGATTGTGTGAAGCTTTCGAAAATAATTTTGACTGGATCTGTCCTGAAAATCTTTTTGATGAAAATAGTGTACCAAAGCATGATCACAAAGGGTCTTCAAAAACTTATGTGGATGAAATACAATGCCTTATTGACAAGACCTCTGCTGTGGATCTTAATGCTTCTTCTGATGTTACTTGATTCGCAATTTTCTGCGCCTAGCTCAAAGGCGTTAAAGAAAAGCACTCTTGGGAGATAACCCAATGTTTTCTTTTCACTAATTTTTCTTTTATTTGAGTCTTGGAAGTCATTACTACTGTAATGACCGCTCCTTATCTTGTTTATTTCATTTTTGTGCCAAGAGAAGCCTCTAATTCGAGCGAGGTAAAGATTTGGGGATGTTGCTGTCCTGAAACTGTTTTTGGTGCTGCACCGTAAAAATTCGTATAAATTCTCTGTTTATCTTTTGGACCTGCGATTTCTTGTGCATATGCCCCAGGTTATATCCAAACTTTTTTTAGTTGAACACTTTTTGATTTGAGCAACAGAAAATCCCTCAAAAATTCGACCTTTGTCAGCTGTTCAGTTTTGACAGATTTCTGCCAATATTTGTGTTTGCCACTTTATCGCTTTCTTTTGAGTTCTTTTGATCACGGAACTTTTGGGGAGGTTGCTACAGTAGTATTTGCTATATATGTGGTGGTTTTGAGTTGAAACCTGAAGCAAAAAGAGGTTGATTATATGTTATGCTTGCACTAATGTTGCTAATAGAATTGTGTTTAGTTTTGTATGAAGGAAGTTTTCAAGTGTAGGGATTGGAGAATGATGAGATGAGTTGAGGAATGGACAAAAGCTCAAGCTTGGGGATGCCCATGCATCACCCCAAGAAATATCCAAGAAGTACAAGCGTCAAAGCTTGGGGATGCCCCCGAGGCACCCCTTCTTCATCGGCAAAAATTAGGTCACCTTTCAAAACACTATATTTTTATTGCTTCATGCACTATGTGTTTTTCTTGGAGCGTCAGTTATTTTAGTTTTCTTAGTTGGTTAGTTTGTTTGTTTGCTGCAATAAATGGTTGGACCCCAACAAATTTCTTTTGGAGGAGATGTACTCGTTTTCATTTGCCAACAACGCTCTAGTTTTCACTCTTATTAAAAACCGGGTGTTCTTCTTTTTCTGCTACTGCTTTTGGTTTTCATTTTCGCCTTGATTTGCGTTCAGACCTTGTCATATCTTTTCATCAAGGTGTATTTTTTCCTCTGATCTTTATTGGTTTTCATCAAAAGAGGTGTTTATAAAAATTTCAAATGGTGTTGGAAAAGAGAAAAAGCTTTGTGCAAAATAGTGGTACAAGAAGCGAGCTTGTGTAGACTGCGGCTTAGGCTTTTTCATGTCATGCTTGATGTCTTTTTGATAGTATGCTTAGTGGTTTTGCTGTAGCATGACTTGTCTCAAATAACTGAGATTGCTTAATGAGCCTTTGAAAAAATCATGCGTTGTTTTTATTGTATGGAAGCATTATTTTGGTTTTCTCCTTGATGCTTTATTTGGGTTGACTTGGCGCATGCTCACACATGTTAGACTCTTACAAAGTCGCCAATAGCCTTCATGATCATTTAGTTTTTGACTTTTGATGCCATCTTATGCTTCTTTTAATGTCGCTTTGTCGCTTTGCATGATTATGGCCATTATTGCTCTCTTAGTTGGTCGCTCCGAGTCTTTTGCTAGCCCTCGCCTTGTACTGAGTATGAGCTCTACTCGTGCATCCAACTCCTAAAAGCCAAAGTTTTCCAAAATGTCCACCATACATACCTACTAGCAATTTGCTATTCCAAGTAAATTTGACTTGCTTTTATTTTCTCTTCAAATTAAACTCTTACCAGTGTTATGCGAAATTCGGTCAGTAAAGCTCTCACGAACCGGAAGGCACACTTTACTTTTCCTGTTCTTCAAAATTTGACATTGTGGTCTCTTATGTTGAGTTGTTATGCTTGGAAGTTGTAAGTTGGATTCTAGCCCAGCCATGCTGTCATGGGCAAGCTTTCAACATTGCACTTCTTATTTGAGTTGATATCGTGATCTTTTGTTTATGGA
Source organism: Dactylis glomerata (assembly GCA_007115705.1). Lineage (NCBI taxonomy): Eukaryota > Viridiplantae > Streptophyta > Magnoliopsida > Poales > Poaceae > Dactylis > Dactylis glomerata. Next base: position 2,181,259 of record QXEO01000099.1, read on the forward strand.
TGCCCGCGGTGTGAAATGAATTGGGAATCTTGTGGGGATCATGGAGTTTGTATATGTGTTAGGGAAACGCCGGGCCGCTAATCTAAGCCATGCATAATTCATGGTGGAAATTTGCAGCATACCCATGGTGAACATACGACGACGCATCTCACAATAAAAAGCTAAACAAAAGGCAAATAAAAGAGATGTTGAGGTGTTCATTGTCTGCTTGTCCTGTCATTTTGGTGTGGGCTTGTTCCATGTCATCGGGCACGGAGGTACCCCATTGGCGGTTCTCAATGATATGCATATACTTACAATGACAAGAGCCTTGCTTGGGACTCTAAGTAAAGTAGCATGAGGTTTGGGTACTCGTATTCATGGGGCACGAGGTTTTCAACTTATGATTTGTCAAGCATATGTATCATAATTGTTCTCGCATTAACTTTAACCATTCAAGATGCTTATGATGGGGGCAATGAGAGCTCAAAGCCGGTAAGTACCATAATTTTTGAAGGTTATAAAACTTGCAATCACTGCTTTCCTCTGCGAAGGGCCTTTCTTCTACTTTTATGTTGAGTCACCACCTTCTATCTTTATGCACCATAAGAGAGCATAGTTGTCATTCTTAGTGTGATATGCACTGTCCCAAAGTTCATTGATTGATTCATATTGTTGGTTTCACTTGTTCTTAAATTATTTGTATCTAGTCGCCCTCTTAAACTTGAAGGTGTCCTATGCATTTATGTTTTGCTCTCTTTGAAGGACAAGCTGAAAACCATTTGTATGTTTTTCCTTATGATTTGAACACACGTTTGACTTTCATTGTTTCATTTTCATGATCTTTTGTTTGTGTTCATTTTCATGTTTACAACATGGTTGCTAAGTTCTTATTGTCAAGATTATATCTTCATGCCCATGTTTTAAGTTCTTATGATCCCAGCTCACCAATGCTTACATATATGATCAAGATTGTGTAGGTGCATGTCACCTCAAAAATTATTCTTTTGTTATCACTTACCTACTTGAGGACGAGCAGGAGTTAAGCTTGGGGATGCTTGATACGTCTCCAACGTATCTATAATTTTTGATGCTCCATGCTTGTTTTTACACCATTTGTCTATTGTTTCGTTACACTTAGTGGCACTTTTATGCATTTTCCGGAACTACCCTATTAACGAGTTGCCACAGTGCCAGTTTCCTGTTTTCTGCTATTTTTGTGTTTCAGAAGTGATACACAGAAAATATTCTCGGAATTGGACGAAACAAGTTCCTGAAGTCTTATTTTACCCGGAAGCTTCCAGAGATCCGAAGGAGAGTAGGAGGGGGGCCACCAGGGCCCCACACGCAGGGGTGGCGCGGCCAGGCCCCTGGCCACGCGGGCCCCGCATGAGGGCGCCTGGCTCCTCCTCTGACATCGCCCCTTCGCCTATAAAGACCCCCCGACGGAAAAAACCTAAGTACCCGATCACTTTTCCAGAACACATCGCGATCCGCCGCCGCCGTCGACCCAAAGATCGGGAGGGTCCAGAAGCTCTTCCCGGCACCCTGCCGGAGAGGGGAATCGCCACTGGAGGTCTTCTTCATCGCCATGCTTGCCTCCGGAGCGATGAGTGAGTAGTCTACCTTGGACTATGGGTCCATAGCAGTAGCTAGATGGTTGTCTTCTCCACCATGTGCTTCATGTTTAGATCTCATGAGCTGCCCTACATGATTGAGATCACCGTTATGTAATTCTACATGTTTGGTTTGTTGGGATCCGATGAATATTGGTGTTTAGGATTGAGTTGCTGTACTGAATATTATCTTTTGTTATCTCTATGTTGTTTATGATCTTGCATGCTCTCCATTGTTAGTAGCTATCTTGGCCGAGTAGTTGCTAGTGACTCCAAGAGGCGGTATTTATGCTCGATAGTGGGTTCATGCCTCTATTTAACCTGGGGGAGTGACAGAAATCTCTAAGGTTGTAGATGTGCTGTTGCTACTAGGGAGAAAACAACATTCATATGCTCAAGGGCATATGCTTTGTTTACATTACACACTTTGCTTAATGCAATTATCTGTTGTTCGCAACTTAATACTCATGGGGTGTTCGGATTGATATCCTCGGGAGTGGATTATTAGTCATAGATGTAGTTGGATGGCGGTCTATGTATTTTGTTGTAATGCCCAGAGTAAATCTCATAGTGATCTTCTTGACATATCACGTTTATCTTTATTCTATCAATTGCCCAACTGTAATTTGTTTACCCAGCATGTGTTATTTATCTATGGAGAGACACCACTAGTGAACTGTGGATCCCGGTCCTATTTCCATCATATTGCTATCACCTGTTTACTTTACTCGCACTATTTACTTTATTTGTATACTCTACTGTTTTCCACTCGATACACTCATAACCTTTGTTTCAAGCAAACCGGTGAGATTGACAACCTCATCGCAAGTTGGGAGCAAAGTACTTAGTTGTGTGTGTGCAGGTTCCGCGTTGCAGCTAGCAAGCAAAGCTTGGATGAGGCGCCATATATAAATTGTCCAAAGCTGTCGCAAGCTAGCAAGCATCACCTTCAGTCATTTGTCTCTCCTCTCCAAGAACGATAAACCTTGGTTGCTTAACTGAGGGAAAATCTTGCTGCTGTATTCATCACACCTTCCTCTTGGGGTTCCCAACGGGCTGGACATTCAACTAGGCACCAACTCTTTTCTGGCGCCATCATCCCAGCAATCAAACATATCGATGAAGGTGGCGGTTGGCTATGTGTTACCATCTGGACCAGAACAACTCTGGCATGGCCGTGAGATTCGAGCTGGCTATGCTCGTGTTGGGGTGGATGCAATTGTACCGGGGTATGAGTCCCTCGATCTTGACATCGCTGGACCTGAAGAGGAGGCAACACTTGGAGAAGTATTGGGTGGTGTCATTCTTTGGGATAAGAAACACATCGTGTTTCCAGGCTCGGCGCCAAGGCGGCCACCCTCTCCTCCGAGTCCTAGCAATTCACCACCTCCCGACAATGACAGGGACGACTACCATAGCCCGAGTCCACATCGATCTCTGCCGCAATGTCAGCCGCCTCCGCCGCCTCCGCCGCCGCCTCTGCCCACTCGTAAGTCCCAGAGTTATGGCAAGTCCGCTGCTATGTCCACTAGCAATGCCTCTTCAAAGAAACGTAGGGCCAAGAAAGTTAAGGCGGTGCCGCCTCCTCCTGTCGAGAAGACTGCTGAAGAAATTGAGGCGGAGGACAGAGCCAAAGTGAAAAGAAAGCTCGCAGCGCTACGCTTGACCCCTACCCCAAAGCAGGTATATACTCCGAAACAGAAGGAGTGGGCCTTTGATATGCTTACCCAACCTTCACAATATGAATTGAATAAGCCAGATGACTACAATCGTTGTTTGGATAAGCATGTAGATGCGAAAGAAGAAGCTAATAAGACAAGCGCAACTGCAAGAGGGAAAAGAGACGTTGCCCAGCTTGGAGCACAGGCCAAAAAATCGATCTCCCCGCTAAAGGTCTTTGCTAGTGATGCTGGTGGGAGTGTTGCTCAACCCAGTCACTACGACTTTGCTGCTGATGCTGGTTTGACTCTTTCTCAATTGATGTATGAAGATATCCCAAAGGCGCCTGTAGCACGGCAATATGAAAAGGGGAAGAGTCTGGTCCCACCTGAGATTGAAAGGACTCTACCAACACAAATGCGAAGATTGCATAAGTGGTACATGTATGCCGCAAAGGGCGCGCAAGAATTTCTCCTTATAAAAATCACACGGGACCATTTCTTAGGTGAAGACTTGGTCCATATTGAGTTTGATGAATTCTTTCATCTATTCAATCAAGACGCGCTCGACAAATCTCTCGTCAGTGCCTATGTTCTGTAAGTGCTTCATTATTTCTATAAGTCTCTAGCTCAACTCGTTCTTTGCATGTAATTATCCTCACTGCGCTGTTTATTATGCAGAATGAAGAGTATGCAATGTAAGCAAAGGAACGACTTCCAAGTTGGATTCATTGATCCAAATCGAGTTAACGCAGTGACGGTACAGAACAAACGCAAGGAGACGGAGGATATCTTGCTAGAGTTCTTACTTACGCAGGAATACAGAACTAGAATACTGTTTCCATACAACTTCAAGTGAGTGTTACTATCTTATACACAGTTACTTTTCCTTACTCGATGTTATAAGTGTAATTGATGAGTTATTAACTTATATAATTAAACTTGCGCGCAGTTACCACTGGATTTTGCTAAAGATTGAACCTGACTATGGAAGGGTTGAAATCTTTGACTCGTTGAATAAACAACTTAATGAATACCAAAGCATCATTGATATGATAGATAGGTAATTTTAATAATTATGGCATTATATCGGTCTCTTTCGTTCATTTATAACTCATCTATTCATTTTGTTTGCTCGGCAGTGTTTGGAAACGGTTTGTACGCACAGTAAAAGGTGAATGGAAAAATGAGCTGATTTTCCGTCCGATCGAGGTAAGTCGTACGAGCTAGGTCCGCACATCCCTTTAATTCTAGTTTCAAATACCATTAAGTATATCAATCTTGATATGTCATTAACTAAAATTTATTCTCGTAAAATGTGCGAGGCAGCCATTGGGGACTAATTTATGTGCATACTACGCTTGCGAGAACCTCCGCGCGCAGGTCACTGAAGGAATTGATTTTCAAACAGTAAGTGAACAATATACTGACAAATTCATTTATTGCCATCAATTTTGTTATGATGATTTATATTCATATTGATCTTCTTCTTCGTAGTTCGAAGCAAAGCGGAATCGGCATTCAAGAGGAAATAGCCGAATTTCTGCTTGACCATGTCATTAACCCAAAGGGTGAATTTCATATCAGTTTCGATTAGACAAGTTATATGTGTGTAATTAAACAAGTCGTGATCTTATGTGTGTAAATAAGTTGTATACACTTGTATGTATATGCTCGGCGGACAATATACAAATAAACCCTAAACCCCTCAATAACAATTGAAATTCAGAAAAATAAAGAAGAAGCAAAGGCTGCCACGTGTGGGCTCTTTAGTCCCGGTTCGTAACACGAACCGGGACTAAAGGTCCTACGCCCACGAGTGCCTGGCTCCTGCCACGTGGTAAGGCTTTAGTCCCGATTCATAACGCAACCGGGACTAATGATAGGGCTCCAGTCCCGGTTGGTTAGTCCCGGTTGTACAACCGGGACTAAAGCCTGGCACCAACCGGGACGGTGCCATGTTTTCCACTAGTGCTAGTAAGTAATAAAATTCTCTTTATGGTAAAAAGGAGGTGGTTATAAAACTGGTTACTACTTAATGCTAGTGAAGTCGATAACATCATTGCCAACACTCTTTATTAGGGGCTGCGTCGAGTGGTCTGCTTGCCAGTCCCCCACCATCTAACCGCCGGTCGTCGCTTGGCCTGGTGGCATAAGGCGCAGAATAATATTCGTCGGCGGAACCATACATGTGGATGCGGCCGGGGTGGTAATTGAAGAGGTTTTCGTCGGCGCGACCACGCTGCCCGGCATATGGACCTTGGTGCTTGTCGCCCATGGCAGCTGCTTCTGCCCCATTATTTAACCGTGGATTGTCGCTCGGCCTGGTGGCGTAGGGATCGGAATAGTACTCGTCGGCGGAGCCGTACATGTGGATGCGGCCGGGGTGGTAGCTGAACAGGTTGCCGTCGCCGCCGCGGCCACCCCGCCTGGCGCCGAGTCCGGCGGGAGCATGGATGCGCGCCATGGCTGCGTACTCGTCCATGACGGCGGCCGGCGTCGGTGCACTTGGACTGGATCAGAATCAGAATCAGATGCGCGGCCGATCGAAGCGGCTTCTGTATATCGATCGATGTGCTTTGGGTCCTCGCACGGATCGGAAACGTATCCTCACGAGTGATCGGAAAGAAAAAATAACGCTCAAAAGGCAAAAAAAACATATGACAGCTGTGGGATTTGAACCCACGCCCTTTCGGACCAGAGCCTAAATCTGGCGCCTTAGACCACTCGGCCAAACTGTCTTATTGTTAATGTCTTGTATCGTGAAGCTAATGCCGTTTATTGTTAAACCAAATGTATCAAAGATATTTTACATTGTTAGTATTGCTTCTTGTATAGTATAGACTATAACAATCTAACATCATATGCGTTGCTACTCTTTTATAATTAGTCAAATTTAATATTTAACTTAGAACAAAGATACAAGTACACTTATTCGTGAACGGAGGAAGTATATACTTACTTCCATGCCATTAGTAAATTGGTAATTATAACAACGATAATAAGTGGATCTATATAATGTAACATAGTCTCCACAAGGCATAAATGGCAATCCAGGTAGGAAAATGAGGAAACCCCCTTGACGTCGACGGTGCGCCGCCCCCATTGTCTGCTCGCATGGATTCTGCCACCACTGCAAACCCTTGAACACGGGACGAACATTGCTCTCTCTGTTCGGTTTGATCAAACCCAACTAGCTCATTCTGCTGAAGCAGAAGCCTATCAGCCACACGTTGGCAGCCATGTGGTACCCTAAGAGCTAAGAGTGGGCTCCCACTTTTAGAGGAACTTACAAGTTATAACAACTTGCCCCAATTTTTGACATAACTCTTTTGAGCTAACTAGCCAGTTGTTTCGTTAACTCTGCCATTAAAAGTCATGCAACAATATAGATTGACCATATTGTCCGAAATGATGTACGTGAGCAACAGATCATCCATGTCAGATTTGCTATCAAATAGAATATTTGAGCCTCGTTTTATTAATTAGCTCAAAGGTTTTTTTTTGGAAGTTTGTTCAAAAGTTGGGGCAAGTTTTACAAGTTCGTCCGGAAGTAGAGGTTTCTGCAATTCACTCTAAACAACTATATGTGCAAAAATTGTAAAAACTGGAGCTCCACCAGACTGTGACTACCGTTTGCATCAATCACATGAGGGATGTTTTGCACTTTGCTAAACATGAGAGTGACCAGACAATAAGAGTTCCTCGACATGACACAAATTTATGGGTATTTGTGTGGAATTAGTGCCCTTAAGTATATTGAATGCTTAATTGCGGTAAGTGTTGCATGAATCTCTTGGTATGGGTTGATGAAAGGGGGCTTCTACCCCTAAGAGCATCTCCAGCCACGAGCCCGGCGAGGCCCCCGGCACCCTTTTTTTTATCCGGACGGCGTAAATCGGTCCAGTCATGCCCCCGGATCGTCGTTTTCGTCCGGATCTGGGCCTTCATCCATCCGGCGAGCCCAGGCCATCCCCGGCCTTCCGGGGCGCGCTCGGGGACTCCGGACGAAAGAAACGCGCGCGAAACGGCGAGGAAATTTCCCGCGCGTCGTGTGGCCCCGACTTGTCGGCGAGAGAGAGCAGTCATCGTCTCGTCTTCCGCGCATCATCGTCTTCCCCGCGCATCGTCTTCCGCGCGCTATAAAAGCTGCCGCCGATGGACGGCCAGCCACGCGGCGAGGCGAGTTAATGCCAGGCCGCCTATATATCGCGGCCTACCGCGCCTGGCCGGCCACATTCGCTAGCTTCTCCCCCAATCGACCTCTCCACCTCCTCCACCCACCTCCTCCAGGCGAGCAATGGCGGGCTACGGATCGGACGACGACAGCGCGGTCAACAACGGGTTCGGCCGGCGCTTCCTGCACCAGTGGGAGGGCCGGCTGCTGTACGCAGCGGGCTACCTGGCAGCGCCGGACTTCCGCGCGCCCGGAGGATGGCGTCTGAGCGCCGCCGGCATCCCGATCCCGCCGCCGCCAATGGGCGCCGCCCACGACGCTGCCATTGATGAGGTCATCGAGACGATGAGCGACGAGCAGCGCGCCGACCCGCGCTTCTACCCCGACAACCGGCAGGCGTGGACCGCGTTCTTCCGGCGACGGTACGAACGCGAGCTCGCCGCCTACGACGCCCCCCCTCCTCCTGCGCGCAACAACGCCGCCGGCCGCCGCCGCTGGTGGAGCGCGCCCGGCCGGACCCTCGAGTTCGTTCTCGAGCACATCGAGAACGGCAACGATCCGGTCCTAGAGATGCCGCCGCCGCGTCCGACGCTCTCCCGCCGCCGCGGGAGCTCCTGGATGCCACGGCGGATGGCATCTGTCTCCTCCGGTCGGCGTCCTCCGGGTTGGCGACGAGGTCGGCATCACGGTCCTCGGCATCCACGCCGAGGACCGTCAAGCGGGACCGCCGTCCGCGCCGCCGAGGCGCAGCAGCGGCGCCCTTGTCATCCGCGAGGGGGCGCGCACCTCGTCGCCACCGCCCAACCGCAGGCGCAAGACGAGGAAGGACGACGCCGCCAAGGCCGCGTCTGAGCTCGCCGAGGCGGAGGCCGCGTGGGCGGAGGAGGAGGCGACGCGCGAGGCCATCACCCGGTCTCTGCGCGACATCGTCCCCACCGAGAACGCCATGCCGCTCGACGCGGCGCTCGAGTGGTCCAGGCGGGAGTGGGAGCGGGAGGAGGCGGAGCAGCAGCGGTGGCTGCTGGACCTGGCGGCCTCACAGCATCGCGCCGCCGCCGCCGCGCTACCTCGACGCGGCGCGCCGGTCGTCAAGCTAGAGGAGTCCAGCGACGACGAGCTCTACCGCCCTAAGCCGCCACGCTTCGGCGACCCTGGGCAGGGGTCAAGCCGCCAGGCGCCGCCACCGCAGGACGGCGGCGATGACTCTAGCGACGACGACGGCGGCGACTACACGCGTTTCTACCGTCATTTCGGCATGTAGAACGCGTGTTTTTAGTTTAGGTTAGGCCGAATTTGAATATATTACGAATTCGGCCTATATATGTAAAATATCTATGAATTTCGCCCTATATATAAAGATCTCTAAATTTCGCCAAACTTCGCCGCTTTTCGTCTACTTTGTGTTTGAATTCAAATATTCCCCTGGGCTCGCCGCTGGAAACATGGACCTCCCGAGACCGAAATTTTCATCCATCCGGCGCTAAATAGCGCCGGATTTCGGCCTGGGGGCCTTCAACGGCTGGAGATGCTCTAATAGTAAATCCACGCCCCTTCAAATAATAATAACAATGACAATGATGCTGATAATAATAATTATGAAAGTAATATTTTTTTGAGAGAAGATAATAACAATAATATTATTTTCTAAAGTACTAGTAACTATAGAAAACGATCAACTACTTTTTCATATTCAATTTCCTTTCATTTTTACCAAGGAGCGCTCATGAATGGGAGTAAAAGAATGAAGAAAATAAATTGCTCTGATGTGCTAATAATCACTCAAACCCTCCTTCACGTTCACTTGTGCTGTCATCATGCTCCATGCCCTGAGCTGTGGAACCCTGACTGTGGTACTTCCATTGTTGAAGGCATACATGTGGGCTCTCCCCTCGTCAACAAGTGACACTGGATAAACTCTGGCTATGATGCAGACCCTGCCACCGCCACCAAAGCTCTCCACTGCCGACCGATCAATCTGCAAAGAAGCATCCAGCCATCCATTTTTAATTCTGACATGAAGTGCACGAAAATGGATAACGGGAGAAATGGAAACGCCAAACTTACCAGAGTTCTCAAAGATATCTTCCTTTCCTTTTCAAGATCAAATTCAAAGAAACCTCCATAGGCTGGTGTGTACAGTCCTGGTCTCAAGGAAGACCTGTAAAAGGAAAGAAATATTTCTGTTTAGTTTCATGTACATTAATAGATACAGGCATTTATGTCATCTTTGCTATTTAGATGGTTGATCCATGTATCGACCATATACGCCGGATGATGTATATCTCTACAAATAAAATTACAATGTGACTGTCCGTACGTTGGTACGTCACCCAAATTAGCCCCTCAAGTTGATACAATTTGCAGTCTTATGCCACCGCCGAGTAAACTGTCCGGTTCGATTATCTTTTCCCCTCCCTTCCTGGCTCCTTTTCTTCCCCTTCGTGCTCACCCATCCTCGTGCCCGCGCCTGAGGCGACGAAGGTACCTCCGGCAAGAGGGCTTCCCCTGCCTTCCCGGCGAATCTGGGGTGCGGGACGCGTCCTATCGACGAGATGGGCGGTGGGAGAGCCGGCGGGCCGATGGGATGGAGGCATGGGATCGGGAGGGAGTGAGGGACTACAGGTCGCAATCGATCGCGGCTAAAGGTCTTGATCGCCGTCGTCCGTGTCGTGAATCTTTCCCGCCCTTGTGAGCGTCCTCAGAATCACTTCTCCCGTGCAGATCGTGGCTTGATCTGCTGCTGCTGCCTTATATTTTCTGATGCGTGTGGATATGAATGTGTGCCCTGCGTGCTCTAGATGGGGAGGAGAGGGAGCTGCACCTGGGTTAATTTGGGGCATCTCGACCGACGCATATCTCCGGCGTGGGCAATCGGAAGAAGCTGACGGCGCAATGGGGGCTCGACCTCCTCCCTCTCCGGCCACCCCCAACCCCACCCATCCTCGTCTCCGCTCAACCCCAACCACATCGTGGCTTCCCTGGCTAGGCATGGCCCCCCTGCCCTTGATCCAGCAAGAGGAGGAACGGGAACACGTGCAGACCCCTTCCATGGCCGTAGCCCGAGGTTGCGGGCGACGCTCCCTTGGCTAGCCGGCGTTCCCTTCCCCGATCCACAGGCGCGACAACGGCCAATTTCGGCTGGGAACGGCGCGGCGGCGGCCGATTCGGTCCAGACCTGTGTCCCTCTCACCATCACTCACTCGGTGCGGCGCGGCCAGACGCATATTGAAGGACCGGTGGTGGGCTGGGGGAGGTGCAACGGTGGCATCATTGAAGGAGGAGTGGAGTGTGGTCTTATGGAGGGGATGCGCTGCGCAGAGACAGAGGAGGCGTGAGGAAGAGCCAGCTGCTCCTCCTACCCCAATCGATAGAGGACTTGAGATTTCATGATACACTGCTGAAGACAGATTTCTAGCTTCTCTTCGCAGTATGGGCGATAGATCTGGAGTAACCATTCTTCTCAAGACAAATTGGAATTGCAATAGGTGCTACGGACAGGATTATATCGAATTGGATTCTCCTTACAAGGAGTATCAGCGTTACCAGGGTGTGCTTCCTCTTACACAAGTACATATTAGCTGTTGGTTTTGTAAATTTGTAATGTAATGTAGACCCATTTGTAATATGATTAATTGTGGTATCCCTAACATGTTTCCTGTATTTTTTTTTGTTGCAGACTGAAGGACAAGAACTTTGTTTTTCTTCAGTCCTATGCGGCATGCCTGCATTGTGATCTTATAATTGAGAAAAAGTTACATGTAATGACTTGTAAAACTCTATTAGTGAAAATTATAAATTTCTTTTTTGAGTTGACTTGGACTTGAGAAAATCTCAAGTGATTGAGACATAGATAGACCACGGTAAATAGAAATTGTCTAGAATGCGCTTTTGAAAGTTTCAGCGATCATGCTTAAAAATGACCAGTAGAATTGTGTTACAAATGTTGCTCAAAACCTCTGTGGTTGTGCTTAATTAATCGTCAAATGCAACATAACCCACTGTAATTGATCGTCCCATGATTCTCTAAATAAAATAGTAAAATTTTCTGTATAATAAAAAACAAATCAGTAGCAACCACGTTCGAGCATGATCGACGGCGGCACCTGTGACCAAGGTGCATCGGTACGGATAATCGGCTGAAGCAGTGGTCAAGGCCACCGTGTTACCAGGCTGTAAGCCGCCTGGCCTAACCTGAAGTCCTGAGTAAGATGGGCGCATGCGTTGATAATTTGGTTGCTGGATTGCTTCATGCTCCCGGATGTTCGTTGCTGAACATTTTTCTAGGTACAGTTTTAGTCTTTTGAGCTCGTTTTCAGTCTCTAGCGACAGTTGCATTTACTTCAGTTATGATTGCTATTACCGGCAGTGTTTGTCATGTATTATTGATTGCTGCCTTGATGCATTGCCTTCTTCAGATACTGTTCAGGTTCTACCACTGCGCTCGTGCATTTTTTCTAGATAGATGTTCTTTGCGATACCAAAATTGCTACTATATCATCTACTCTTTGATCAGTGCAAATATGAGATGCAGAGTGTTGTTTCTTTTTGTGAATAAATCTCATAACAGGGTGGACGCAGCAAAGTCAATTTCATTTTAAAATGATGTAGTACATCTATTCCACAGTTGTCCAATTATTTTATATTTGGCTATTAATGTTCCGTGGCGTTTAGCCTTGAGACTATATGTGTCTGCTGCGATCTGTGAAGTGCTTGTACCAGAAGACCGGATAACAAACAAGTGTGGTGTGAGAGGAAAGAGAGAGATAGATGATTGTGACGAGATAATGACAATATTCTATTTTCCATAACTAAGCATAAATATGTATATGTTGCATTGTTGCTACTGCTATCAGTTTGGTGGTCATATAAAAAAAGCAAAATAGAGAGATATGTGATAAAGGATATAAAACTAGATTTTGTGTGGATAGATCAACCCTTTTGCCAACTGACGTCCGATAGTACTATTTTTTTATTGAAAGAAATGGTTGAAATATATCACTTTTGTCACAATGAATATAACATTTGATATAGTTTTTCCTGTGTATATCACTTTGTTATATGTTCAAAATATTATTTGATGGAGACATCAATAAAATTTAAATTGTATTTTTGTATGAAGTAGTTTATTATCCCGTAGCAACGCACGGGTATTAAGCTAGTATTATGTAATACATACTTGATGCTTAATAATAAAATAAAAGGTTGCATGCACCTTTAGATGCAGAGGCATAGACTATGTTGTATGTTCCTTTCGAGAAATACTAACCTTCTTAGATCAGAGCACATGAGTATCATGTAGTTTTCCTGTGATTTGTAGACTCTGAAGTGCACAACAGTGTGCTCCTCCATGTTGTCAGAGGCCAGAATAACAAGTCCAAATGGCCCTATACCACCATGAACGGATGCATCAGCTTCCCGGCAATGCTTTTCAGTGTCCAGAAGCCAGGAAGGATCAAAAGGGTCAGCGTCCTCGATGGACGTCGGCTCAAAATCTATCTCCACATCAGCCTGTTTCAAAGAACTTTGTGCCAGGTTAGCTATAGTTGCTCAGAAAAATACACAAAACACCTAAGAATAATATGCGCCTTTCTTTTTTTGAAAACAAAATACGCATTTCTTTTTGTTACCAAAAATACTCCCTACTATCTATATAAGTACAAATTATCAGAAGACCCTACAACTTTTACTGGCATAACAATTGAACTAACAAAAATCCTTGGAAGACCATGTAAGCATGTTTGTGAAGGGAAAATTACCTGCGAAGTGTCAATTCCCTTAATCTCAAATAGATCTCCCTTGTTCAGCTCTAGCTCTTGATGGCTGATTTTATTTCTTCGAAGGGACTCAATCTCATCAACTGGCCGTTGCAGCAACTGCTTACCATCGCTGTCTAACCAAATTGTTCTGGGAATTGCCTATATGTAATAAAACTTGAGGTTAGAAAGGTACATGATTTGTTGAGTTAGCTAAATCTTATTTTAATGTGAAGCACAGCCAATTGGGGGCAGATTTTCTTACATAGATACCTGCCCAGCCTTTTGCGACGTCATCTGAAGAAGTATCTGACTCGTTAGTCCAACCCCATATGATCCTCCTGCTAGTTTTCGAGTCGAAGAACGATTTTGATGCATAGTAATTGCCGTAGTCGATCTTCGGCCACAACCGGCGGTCATCTAGGACAGTATCCGGCACAAAGGCATCACGTTTGAGATCATAAACCCCAACCATGTACTTGTCACATTGATCAAGGCTCACTTTGAGGACATGCTTGGCTCCTTCCGGGATGGCTGCGGACAGGTCCAGGCCACCGTTATTGCCAGGCAATACCGCAAAGAAATCCGGGCACTCCCACATATCGGAGGCATTGGATGAGTACAGTGGATGATCAACTCTAACCCAATTCAGAAAGTCTTCACTCTTGTACAAAAGTGCTGCACCGTAGCCGTTCACCTCAGCTCCAATTGCAATTCTCCAGAGTCCATCCGGTCCGATCCAGCCGGTTGTAGGATCCCTGAACTGGCTCGAGTTAAAGCCCGGTCCGACCGGTAGGAGCACTGGGTTATTTTCTGCTTTGGTCCATTCCCTAAGGTACGGGTCGGACCGGTTCTTGGGAAGCATAATATTTTGGACCTGACGATTCTCTATGTCGCCACCGGTGTATATGACAACCAGTTGATCACCAGGTAGAATTGTGGCTGAGCCTGTCCAGCAACCATTTATGTCGCTTGGCGTATCCCGTTCTATTGCAGGTTCAAGTATGATCCAGTTGACGAGGTCGGTCGAAACCGAATGGCCCCACACTATGTTACCCCAGAGGGGGCCATTGGGGTTATACTGGTAGAACGAATGGTAGATGCCATTGTAGTACATTGGTCCTGAAATTTATGTAAAGGCAGTATAAGTTCTAGACTTCTGCAATATCTTCTCTGTTTTCTCCAAATATTTTTTTGCCTGAGAAATCCATACCATTTGGATCTTTTGTGTTTTTGTAGATTTCGAAGGATCCCAATGCATTGGTTATATGAAAAAGGTGAGAGAATGTCAGTGACTTGCAACAGATGTACACTTAATAGGAAAACTGCAAACCGAACCTAAGATATTATAGATTTAAAACAGGTCAGAACTTTTTTGTAGGTATAGCAGATCTCTCTAATATTTTTCGGAGACATGATTTCTGGTGTTGTAATTAGGCCTGACATGGAAGGAAAAAGTATCATGCTTTGCTTAACTGAATGCTTTCTGACCACACAAACAGTGGAACAAATATGGACATTTCCAGAGAACACTATGGAAGTACATAGCACTTTCCATGAAAATAATTCGCCATTTCTGCAATGCATACCTGTGTTTGGCGCAAGCATCTGCAGAATATGGCTATCATCTAAATCTAACTGAAACCGGGCACCTAACGTGTCCAACATTCAGCAACAGATTTCCGTAAGCAATGAGTTGGCTACCAACCTTTCCCTCTCCTGTAGATCCTTTCAATACAAAAGGGAGTATACAAAAAAAATAGTGGGTATCTTCTATAAAGAATATTATCCAACATTAGCACACAAAATTAACAATATTACTCCAGTTGGCAAAGCAATAGCCAATCAGACCACTTCCTTTTCCTTGGACCAAATCAGACAGTACACTCTCAGACTATCCGATTGGCCACAACCAGAAGTCAAACCTAGAATGCAGAGAGGAATCTTAAAAAAAGAATCAGAGAAGAAACCGGTGAGATAAACATACCATTAATCCAGTTCTTTGGGGGCTGGAAGTGGTAGGCGGTCCGGTACCTCTCGCTGGCAATGGAGGGGACCTCAGGAGACCGCGCACAGAGGAAGGATCCCTCGCCATTTCGGCTGCAGATGAAGAGCTTGGATAGGTAGGAGGAGAAGGAGAAGAGCGCGAGGAGGAACAAGGCCCAAGATTCGGCCATGGCGACAGCAGCAGAAGCTGAATGAGAAGGCTCTGTTGCTTGTTAACCTGTTGTTTCGTTAGGTGAACATGGGGATACATAATCATGGTACCTGCTTTGGCTGGGTCCGAAAATGATTCCAGATCGTCGTCCTTCCACAGATAAGGAAAGGTTTGATAGGGATGCTTTTTTGTTGTCACTTGGTGTCCATTGTCACACAGATGATTGCTATGTGGCATTATCATGGAAAACACGACAAGATTCAGTTTAGAAAATTAGCAATTCCAGGGGAGCGAGTGAATTATATGTGCCAAGTCATAAGAAATTGGCAGAACACACGCAAACGCAAACAACCAAATGGGATGGGGGCGCACGTGACTGAGCAACTCTGGAGTTCCATCCCATTTGACAGGCGATTTAAACAGAAATAACCTAAACTTGATACAAATTTAAAAAATAAACCATACGCGAAAGTATTTTACGCCAATAACCCATTTTGGCGTCGCCATTCCTAGTGGCGAAGCAGATGAGGCTGCTTCGCCACAGCTAGTGGCGAAGCCGATTGTGCGTCGCCACGCGCAGTGGCGAAGCAGGTGTGCGTGCGTCGCCACGCACAGTGGCGAAGCAGAATAGGGTTAGGAAATAACCCCCGCGCCCCACCCGGCCCCTCTCTCCCTCACTTCTCTTCCTCCCAACCTCTCTCTCCCATCCAGTGGCGGCGGCGGCTGGGGCACTCTCCCTCCTTCCCTTGCTCAAGATCTTGAAGAACAAGAAGAATCTTTTGCTCAAGATCTTCACCAAGCCCACCAAGGTACTCTCCCTCCAATCCCCTTGCTCTTCTCCCTCTTCCCCTTCTCTAATCCCCTTGTTTGAGGATGGATTTGTATGATTGATGCATGGATTGATATGGTTGATTGAAATCAATGTTTTTGATGGATGGATTTGGTAACCCTAGTTAGTGATGGATGGATTTGTATTAATTTGTATGGTGGAGTTGTAATGTGCAATTTGTTTCAATATGGTAGAATTTGGGAACCCTAGTTGTAATGTGCAATTTGTTTGAATATGGTGGAGTTGTTATGTAGGTTGTTATTTAACTAGCAAATTGTTTGAATATGGTAGAATTTGGGAACCCTAGTTGAATATGATATATGATATATGATATTGTGAGCTTGATCTTCTTTGATATGATCATATATGATATATGATATTGTGAGCTTGATCTTTCTTTGATATGATCATATATGATATATGATATATGATATTGTGAGCTTGATCTTTCTTTGATATGATCTTCTTTGATATATGATATATGATCTTCTTTGATATATGATATATGAAATTGTGAGCTTGATCTTCTTTGATATGATCATATATGATATATGATATTGTGAGCTTGATCTTTCTTTGATATGATCATATATGATATATGATATTGTGAGCTTGATCTTTCTTTGATATGATCTTCTTTGATATATGATATATGATCTTCTTTGATATATGATATATGAAATTGTGAGCTTGATCTTCTTTGATATATGATATACGATCTTCTTTGATATATGATCTTGTTTGATATGTTTAGGATGGAGGATTTAAGTAATGAAAGCATTCTCGAGGGTGAAGTTGATGTTAAGCACCGTGCCTATAAGATGTCCGAGAAGAATATGGTAATTATAAAACCAAGTACTCAAATGTAATATTCTTAAGCGTGAATTGGTATGTGACACCATGCATGTATGTTCGTCACCGTGCAGGTTTTTGGACCATTGCGACTGAGGTACAACCAGATGACGTCAACGGCGATGAACTATGATGAGCGGTACACCCCCTACATCCGCAATCTAGGGCTTCTACCGTTCATCCATATGGTCACCCGGACGACACTCAACGTCAATCCTGCCGCGATCACCGCGCTTGTGGACCGGTGGAGGCCGGAGACCCACACCTTTCACCTCCGGACCGGCGAGATGACGATCACGCTGGAGGACATGGCGATGATACTTGCGCTCCCCATCGAGGGGGCTCCTCTTTGCATCGATACATCCTCTGATGATTGGCGCGGGAAGATGTTAGATCTCATTGGGAAGTGCCCCGGGGATACTCTCAACAGGCAAGGAGTAAAGTTGAGGGTCCCCGCGGGGGCAACTTTCAAATGGATCTCAGATAACTTCGGTACGTGCCCTGAGGATGCCGATGAGGATCTCGTCAAGATCTACGCCCGCGTGTACGTGTGGTATGTTATCACACGGAGTCTGTTCAATGACACTAGTGGGAAGACCGCGCACTGGCATTGGCTGAAGGCGCTGACCGTCATGGATAAGAAGTGGAGCTGGGGCAGTGCTGCATTGGCTTGGTTGTATCGTCAGGTAATGAGTTGTTTTGTCCACTCCGTACATTTGCTCTCCAGTTTGGCTACATTCTTGTTATTGATGTTTGCTTTCATACCTTCTGCAGCTTGACGATGCTAGTTGTAGGACAGAGCCACAAGCTTGTATTGCTGGTTCCCTGCTTCTTCTTTCGGTGTGGAGTTGGGAACGGTTCCCTGTTGGACGGCCGAAAATTGGTCCTCGTAGAGACTGGGACGATGGTGACGACCGCCTCCGGTATCCCACGTTTGCTCACTATTGGGACCAGCATTCTGAGTTCACTTCTGACCCAGAACAAGCATATCGACAATACACCAACGAGTTTGATAACCTAACCCCTGAGCAGGTAAAAAACTCTATTCCCTCACTCTGAACTTGTCATATATATGATATATGATATTGTGAGCTTGATCTTCTTTGATATGATCTTCTTTGATATATGATATATGATCTTCTTTGATATATGATATATGATATTGTGAGCTTGATCTTTCTTTGATATGATCTTCTTTGATATATGATATATGATTTTATATGATATATGATATATGATATATGATATATGATATTGTGAGCTTGATCTTCTTTGATATACAACATTATGATCTTTGATATATGATATATGATATATGATATTGTGAGCTTGATCTTTCTTTGATATGATCTTCTTTGATATATGATATATGATCTTCTTTGATATATGATATATGATATATGATATATGATATTGTGAGCTTGATCTTCTTTGATATATGATATATGATCTTCTTTGATATATGATATATGATCTTCTTTGATATATGATCTTGTCTCGGGTATTTAGGATCTTCATTATTGGGCATGTTGTAGGTGATATGGCAACCATATGTCAAAGGATATTCTTACGGGGCGCCTTCTTACGGTGACGCTGCCTGGGAGATTAACCCTGCTTGCATGGCTGAACAAGCTCTGTTTCATATGCGTTGCCCGTTGATATGCATGTGGGCTGTTGAGCTTCACTTGACGCAGCGGGTTATGCGGCAGTTTGATCTATATCAAGAGTACCCGCCGATGTATGAGGACACGGATCGTCAGCTTCACCGGTATGAATCATATTTCCGCCGTTCCGCCATTGTGTAATGTAATTCTTGTTTGTTGACAGTGTGCTATTTTTATTGTGCAGCTATGACAGGATCAAATGTCGGAAGACAGATTGGCCCAATATTCAC
This sequence comes from Dactylis glomerata, assembly GCA_007115705.1. Lineage (NCBI taxonomy): Eukaryota > Viridiplantae > Streptophyta > Magnoliopsida > Poales > Poaceae > Dactylis > Dactylis glomerata. Next base: position 2,200,175 of record QXEO01000099.1, read on the forward strand.
AAGATGCATATCAAGACGTTTCAACAACGTGTGACGGAGACTAAGCGGGCAAAAGGAATAAATATAGCGGACCATTCTGATGAGGCTTTCAACAACTATCTCCGTTGGTTTCAACCTCGGACTCGTTTGCAGCTTCTTCCGGATGCCTACACGGATCAGATTTTGGAAGAACCTTTGCCGTTCGACCAGCTTGGCAATCTTGCTTACAATAAGCTTGTCAGAGAGGGGCGCCAAGTCCCTTTTGCTTCATCGATTAACTTTGTGGTAAGCTTGTTCTTCTTTTTGGAATCTCACTACTATCTCTACTTGCCACTTGTGTCTTTACATATTCATATACATGCTAGCGCTCGGAGATCCAGAAGCAAGCTGCTGAATTCGAGGTGGCTTTGGAAATTCCGGAGCACAAAGATGGCTATTCAAGATTGCGAGAATTTGTGAAGGTATTAATTTGCCGGAGAACATATTCTACTCATGAATGGTGAAATGCTGGATAATGCACTAGCCATTGCCTAGCCATTGCTAAATGCCTTGCTTTTGAGTTCTTATAAATTTGTGATAGCCATTGCTAGTTTATTTTGAAACTTTAAGACCATAGCCTAGCCATTGCTAAATGCCAAGTACTACATGTTGCTAGTTTCTTTTCAAACTTTAAGACCATGAGACCATTACAATGCATGTGACTACTTGCGGTGCTTTTCCTTTTAACCCTACTCATCTTCCTTTATACTTTTGACAATTATTTTCTTCTTATAGCGTCAGGGCCAGAAGTTACGGAGATTAGGAAACCTTCTTGGTTGCCGTGATCCTGAGATTGCATCAACGCCGTCGCCGTCCCAGTCTCATGCCATATCGGACTCCGCGGATGATGAATCCACGCCGGAACAAGAGGATGAAGAGGAACAAGAGGATCCCCTACCATCGAAGAGAAAGAACAAAGGTGTACATAGGGACAAGTACACACCACATGATTTTAAGGAGAAGACAAAGAAGAAGGTGGTCACGGAAGAAGTCTCCGATTCCGACGATGACAATTATGTGTTGGAGGCACGGAAGAAGATCGCTCCGCGTAGGGGAGGAGGGAAGCGTGGAAGAAAGTAGTTTAGGTTTTATCCTTTCTAGCTTGTGTATGAACTTGTGCTTGTGTATGACGGACACTGGGTTTGGCTATGTAATATTTGAACTATGAGCTTGATGTTTGGATATGATCATGTGCTCGAATTTCATATATGATCTTCTTTGATATATGATATATGATATTGAGAGCTTGATCTTCTTTGATATGATCATATATGATATATGATATATGATATTGTGAGCTTGATCTTCTTTGATATGATCATATATGATAAATGATATATGATATTGTGAGCTTGATCTTCTTTGATATGATCATATATGATAAATGATATATGATATTGTGAGCTTGATCTTCTTTGATATATGGTATATGATCTTCTTTGATATATGATCTTGTTTGATATGTGATATATGATATTTAAAAGAAGATTTTGAGCTGATTTCATAAATCCAGGCTTGCTTCGCCACTGGGAGTGGCGAAGCAGCCGTGCGTCGCCACTGGGAGTGGCGAAGCAGCCTGCGTCGCCACTGTGAGTGGCGAAGCACAGGAGGCAGCTGCGCCCGGCCGCAGCGCAGCACGCAAGGCTGCGTCGCCACTGGGAGTGGCGAAGCACAGCTGCGTCGCCACTGGGAGTGGCGAAGCAAAGCTGCGTCGCCACTGGGAGTGGCGAAGCAAGCCTGGACTCGAAAAAATGCTGAAAAACTATGAAAAAATGAAGCAACTTTAACTTGTGTCAACTTTAACTTCAGCAGCAACAACTACTGCACAAGTATAACACATAGATCGAAATGACAGAGATCACACAAGGTTCACACAATATTTCGAAATGGAAGCAAATAGTTCTAAATGACATGGTTCACAAGGTTCGAAATGAGAGGGATCAAACAAGGTTCACACGAATGCTCTACTCGCTCAAACATGGTCCCTTTGCCTTCGCCTTCGCCATGGCCTTCCTCTTCTTCTCTTCTTCTTCCTTCTCCTCCCTAATGGCACGCACCTCGGCAGCCAACCTCTCAAATAGTTCCTTCTTCTCCCTCTTCTTCTCTTCTTCTTTCTTCTCCTCCCTTGCTAGGTGCGCCGCCCAAACAGCCTAGCGCTGCTTCAACTCACGCGCTTCTCGTTCTCTCTTCTCTTTAAGTGCTTTGGCGCGCTGCTTGTCCTCCCACATCATACGTTCCCACCGCATTTGCTGCCACCTTTTCCGCTCCGCTTCCTCTTTTTCAGCTTCCTCTTTCAGCTTCCTCTTTCTTTCTTCCACTTTCTTGGCCGCATCTTGTTCCTTCACTCTCCTCAAAGCTTCATTTTGAACATCTTCGTCCTCCTTGTGACCTTGAGTTGAGCTATGTCCCGTCCCACTCACCTTTCTCTCCCTCTCCATCTCTACTTCCATGTTGCTTATCTTATCGTAGGCTCTCTTCATTATCTCATCGTACTCACGAATGCTCTTTATTACCCCCTCCGCAAGCTCCTTCTGACGTTGCTCTTCTGTTTCTCTCCTCATTCTTTCCTCACGAATCCTCAATTGTTGATCTTCTTCCATCCTCATTTGTGTTGCCTCTTTCTTCTTCCTCTCGGCCGCATCCATCTCCATCACCTTCCTCCATGACTCATTGAAGGTCTGATCCCCCTCCTTGTTGGCTTGACTCCCCGCCATATCTACAATAAGAGTGGAGATAAATGTTAGTAAACACAATATGTAAAATGTTATCTCAAATTTAAAAATTGTAGAGCACAAAATAAAAGTACATACGGAAATGGTCCTTGTAGATATCCTATCATACTAGTTCGATTTACACCACGGACTCCTCTAAGACCTAGTTGTCTTCCTCTTTGTTGCCTAGGATTACGATAGCTTGGACCACCTCCGTGGCTTCGACCACCTCGGTGACTAGGACCACTTTGTTGGCTTGCAACACTATGTTGGCTACTCCTTTGTTGGCTTAGGCTAGGACCATCTTGGTGGCTTGGACCACTTTGTTGGGTACTCCGTTGTTGGCTTGGACCACTTTGTTGGGTACTCCTTTGTTGGCTTGGGCTTGGAACATCTCGGTGGCTTGGACCACTTTGTTGGGTACTCCTTTGTTGGCTTGGACCACCTTGTTGGCTTGAATCACCTTGTTGACTACTCATGGGTTGGCTTGCGTTTGAGTCATTTCTCTTTGTTCTTTTCCTTTGGGTACATGTCCTAGCATTGTGTCCATGGCAATTACACTTTCCACAACGAGCTCTATCACATGGCTCTTGAAATTGGTCATTTCCTGATTCTCTCGCACCACCACGACCCCATCCATCCATATCACCCCTAAAACGCTTTGTCTGACGTCTTCCACGTTTAACAACCTTCCATGACGGATGGGGCCAGAGTTGGATTCCATGATACTTGGGCCACTGTGATTGGTCTAGGTATGGGTTAAACCTAGGAGCCCATGTTTTCTTGGTCGCCGTGATGGAGAACTCTGACTCTCTCACGGTGAGAGGGTGATTGTAGTCCAAATGACGCACCCGAGCCGCCGTTAGCAAATGCGAGCAAGCGAGATGGACCAAAGATGGCCTCGCACATGTGCACTCGCAAGTCCTTAGCGAGACCTTGAAAGCTCGGCCTCCGTGTTGGACACCGTCAGCCGTGGTTCCTCCGGGCTCGTTCACTTGATAAATGAGCTCTTCGTTATCATAAACGGTGGCAACTTCAGAATCTGCCTTACGAGACTGAAATGTCCTCCACTCGTCAACTTTGGGTGGGTACTCGTATTTGTGGTTTTGCGTATTGTCTCCCGCAATCTGCCTTTCCGTTTCATCTGAGTACTTCAAAAAATACTCATTCAACTTGTCGAATGTGTATCGCACAATTGCCGTCACGGGCAATGCACGGACACCCTTGAGCACCTTGTTGAAGCACTCTGCCATATTGCTTGTCATTTGACCGTACCTCCGACCATTTTCATCGTAGGCTCTTGCCCACTTTGTTCTATCTTGGATGTGCCTAGTGAGAAATGCTTGACCCTTAGCATCGAGCTTTCTGTTTGAGGTCAATTTGATGTACAAGTTTGCGAAACGCCGGTCAGTGAAAGCGAGACAACAATCTTGAAGATCATCAGTCAACTCCTTGCTGCCACATGCCCTATAGAAGTTTGAACAGAAATGCCTCATGCACCATCTATGGTGCAAAGTAGCATGCCATGGAATTTCAATATTTACCGCTGCGAGAATTCCTTGATGTCGATCTGAGATGACACAAATTTCTCTTTGTGGCGGTAATACCTTGGTCCTCAAAAGGTGAAAAAACCACTGCCAGTTATTGTTGTTCTCCGCCTCAACGAAAGCAAATGCCAAAGGAACCAAACGGTTGTTGGCATCATTTGCTATTGCAACCAAGAGAGTCCCCCTATATTGCCCGGTCAGAAATGTGCCATCAACAGAGATTACCGGTCTACAATGCTCGAAAGCTTTCACGCATTGCTGGAAAGCCCAAAATGCACGGCCAAATACTCGAACAGTTCTTCCATTGTAAATCCTTGTTTCCTGTCCATAAGGCTCTACCACATGAACCATGCCCGGGTTTGCATCGGCCATTGCTAACAACAACCGAGGAATTCGGTTGTATGCTTCTTCCCAATCACCATACAACATCCTGAATGCAGCTTGCTTTGCTTTCCATGCCTTGCCGTATTTCACATCATAGTGAAAGAGAGCTTTCACAAGCTCCATTACTGTTTTGATGCTCATTGTTGGAAGTGATGAGATTTGATTGGAAAGTCTATATGCGATGAACTCGGAGGTGAGTTGTCGGTGATCATGCTTTACTGCTTTGCCATCCACCCTCTTTCCGCGACACATGTGAGTTGGCACACAACTTGTTATGCGCCACTCGGGTCCTCCCTTCCATGGTCTTGCACGCACAATCCAAGGACATCGATCCTCCTCGCACTTAACAGTGTAACGCTTCTTCACGTCTGAGTGAAGCACCGTATAGGGACGATGATACTTAACCGAGAAGTCCTTGATCCATTGTTTAAATTCTAGCAAGGTTTTGAACATCAAGCCTTTTGATATACCATTACTCTCGTGATTGCCATCCCGGTAAGAAGTAGGCCTTGGTCCAAGCACTATACCCTCGCCGCCGTCAACCGTGGCTTCATCCGCGAGACTAAGATCACGGAACAATGGTATCCGATGATCTCGCCCCAATACCTCCTCGTGGACTTCGGCCTCATTGGCCGTGAACCCTTCCTCATCAACTTCTTCTTCGGGACCATCGTCATCCGAGTCCGATGCATAGCATCGCGAGTACGGGATGTCATGGTCCATGTTTTCTTGCGTATAGTACATATCCAAATCTCCAACATTGTGGTCATGAAGCTCAATATCATTGTCATCATCCCCGCACTCATCATCGTCCTCTTCCAATGATAGTGTCTCCTTTGAAATTGGACTTCCATCCATCATTTCTTCAAGGTGGTTCGGTGGAGAATTCCTAGCATCAACCCGGGAGGCACTCCGGTTCAAGTCCACATGCAAAGTACCACCAGTCTTTTTGGTGGCAAATAACTCAAGAGCCTTGTCCAGAGATTCGGCCACCACCTCCTTGTATGCACCCCAACGTTGCTCGGAGTTGATACGCATTATCTTCCAACGGAAGTGCATGCCAAATCCGGCGTTGTGCCTACCTTCCAACTCAACAACATCACTAGGGTCCATCCAATTCAACTATATTCTAACTTGTTCCAAGACCTCGGCATACGTAGGAGTACGCTCGAACACCAAGTCAAGCTCATCCGGGTCGGGCTCTATATTGCCTTTCAAATATGCTTCCTTGTCAACATGATGAACATGAACAATTCTCGCCATACCTAATTTTTTATATCAACAATAAGGTAAAAAAAATTAATAAGTACCTATGCCAATATTTACTCATCACATCATACTTCATAACAATAAAACCCTATCCCTAACCCTAACATAACAAGAAAATCCTAACCCTAACCCTAACATAACAACAAACCCTAACCTCACAAACCCTTACCCTAACCTACCAATCTACACTAAAATACTTCATACACATCATACAAGCCAACATTGACCAAATTAACATTGCAATTTGGGTGAATCAATATTTCTAGGGTTTCCAAGATTTGGGGATTCAAAACCAAATATGCAAATTCCAATGGGTCAAATCAATGGGAAATGATGGAGAGTACCTTAGGAGACTTGGGGAAGGAGAAATCCACGGAGAAAAGCTTCGATTTGGGTGGGAGGATTGAGAGGGGGAGAGACAGCCGCCTTTGCTGTGAAAAGATGAGGGAAGAAGTGAGTGAGCAGGCCAGCTCGGGGCTGGGCTCCAAACCCTAACCCTAAAGTGCTTCGCCACTGAGAGTGGCGAAGCAGGCCATTGTGCTTCGCCACTCAGCGTGGCGACGCAAGAACGCCTGCTTCGCCACCGTGAGTGGCGACGCACATCACTGCTTCGCCACTGCCTGTGGCGACGCACCTTCAGCTGCTTCGCCACCGTGAATGGCGAAGCTAAAAGAGGTTATTTTTTTGAAATAGTTTGGCCGATGGTTTATTATTTGAAATCGTTTCAAGTTTGGGTTATTTTTGTCTAAATCGCCCATTTGACACCGTGCTGCAGTTGCAGATTCTGAACGCACAAGTGGGCAGACACTAAAGAAAAACTGCGACTATCAACTGCTGCACCAGGTCACGTCTTCAAGCTACGTGCGTGATTACACAAGGATAACATCAACCCCACATTAGCCTTGAGGGTTATGCATATCCTCCATGTTGTATCCACATCGAGTACAGTCGAATAATTGATGCAAGGGGGACGACATCTATGATCTATCCCGGTTAGTAAATTCACATGTCTTCAAATAATATAATACTAATAAAATAATAAATTTATTATTATTTTGCCAAGTTTTGGACGCTGCGTTTTGGCTCTCAGGTTAATAAGCTTCCTTTATTTAAAATACATTTTAAACACATTCAGAAATGTCAGAATATTCTAAATAAAGTTACGTGTACATCTCCACTTCCCGCGTGCTAACAAAGGCAAGGAAAAACAATTTATTTGCGGCTTGTGTAAAAGAGATGCAATTTGATGCTAAAATATGGGTTTTGTGATACTTTTTTTTGCACATGTCATGAAAAATGTCGGTTTTCACGAAACAGCGTGACCATATAGAATGTGGAGATATGCGATCCAATTTGTATTAACTTTTTAACATTATAAAATTTTGGCTTTTGCCAAGTACTAGTAACTATAATACTCCCTCCATTCACAATTTATAAGGTGTTCTAGATTTTTTTTCGATAAGGATAATGTGTTTAGATACTTCAGTGTGTACTAAATACATACCAAAATAAGCGAATCTACACACTAAAGGGCGTCTAGGTACATGAGTTTTTTTTTAAAGACTAAAAGATCTTATAATAGTGGATGTCGGAAGTCTCTACTAATAATATTGCTAGAGGTATGGTCCGTGGTTCGCAAATACGATTTCAATCCACCTAAAGTACGCTTTCATACCACGCCACATAGCCCGGAACGTTTTCTCTTGTGGCAAACCGAGTCAGCCTCTTCTTGCCTTGTATCAGCGATTCGTTCCTGCAAAAATTCGGGACTCCGGTCAAGGATATGGGGGCGTCCGGTCGGATCGACTGAGTCCACGGGACACAATCTTCCTCGGTGGCCACAGCACGAAGGATGGTAGCTCCTCGACCAGCGTCCCCTCCATCTGTGATCTCTTGGCCAGGCCTCACGGTCACGGCTGTATCCAGGTCCGGAGTCGTCTGTCAGCTCCAGTTTCCTAGGTCACTGCCTCCATGTCCGGAGTCTATCAGCTTGAGGATGAAGATGGCCAACATGTGCTGCAACATGCAAATGGCCTCCTCCGCCCACCACGCAGGACACCAGGCCACCAGCCCAAGCACCATCGGGTCTCCCTTGCCGGCGCAACTGGTCAGCAAGACGAAGGAGGGAGCGGCTGGACGTCGTGTGGGTGTCGATTTCAGCGTGGATCGCAAGGACACGGCGACCGAGCGGCAGTCGGCGGCGAGGCGAAGGAGGCGTTGGTGTGGGCGGTAGGGACCAGGGAGACGGACCGGCGGCGCTCCCGACCGGCCATGTTGGACTGGCCCGCTAGGAGGAAGAGTAGCCACCTTGTCCCTTGGTGAGCAATGCGTATGCAGCAGATGCACAATGCTCACTCGTCCGCCAACGTCGCGAAGTCCGAGCCCGTGCCGCCAAGAACCTTCCATGGCACCACTGATGGGAGAGATGGATGCGACGGTGAGGTCGGCCTCGCACTGCCGCCGCTCTGAACTCGTGCGCGTGCCGGCCTGAACTTCTTGTGCGCGAATTGGTAAGCTCAGGTTTTAGAATTTAGACTATCTGAATGCTAAGATGTGCTTAAGTTACTGATGAATATCATAGATGCTTGTGCATCGGCTGTCAGTGATGCCTGTGAACTATGGGAGAAGCACTGAGATTATTGAGTTGAACACCCTTCTCCTAATCTCCTTTCCTCCACTCCTTTGTACTTGCACGTTGAAGTGTTCAGAGATAAGACTTATGGTGCATTGTATAACACGTTACACGGTGAGTCAATTCAAAGAAAAGGGCATCCAAGAAAATATAGTTTGCTGCATGCAGAATTTCAAGTTCGTTTTTCTCCACCTCTAGAATTTATATCATTGAGCTTTGCTAATCCTCAAAGTTTATCCATGTTGAAAGATAGTTATGCTCTGAAAGTGAGGAGTAGGCAAATAAGCTACTCAATTGTGCGTCACCTGTGCTCAAATCTGGAAGCAATTTCATTGGCATAATTGTTGATTTATCTACAATATGGTATATGTTCACCGCATTGATTTTATGTTACCTATTGATGCAATTTTGTAAGCCTGGGCTTCAAAGTTTCTAGAAAAAACCAAATAATTTAATTCTTTTTGAAATGGAGGTAAAAGTTTTGTCTCTATCTATTAATTAAGAAGAAGTGAACTGCCAATTAATTTACGGAAAACCGGGCTAAAACCGATACAAACAGGCCCAATACAAGGAACCCACATCAAGAAGACCTCGCATCTGACAACCCGAAAAACTCTCCCAACACATAACAACCACTACCCCGACTCTTAAACAGCGTAGCAGATTGTCGAAGAGAACACTCAATCCCTCGACACTAGGTAACACACAACACCAAAAGCATAGAATGACCCAAACCAGGGACAAGCCAAAAAACTGAAGATCATCCATCAAGCAGCTGTGGATGCCTTCCCTGTATCACCACTCTTCTTGTCTTTGCAGCTAAGCGACTTATCCTTCCGAGTGCCGGTTTGACGGTAATCACCCACCTTCTTGCTTTTACCCTTAATTTTTGTCCCTGTTAGGAGGCAAGGAATCGCCCTTCCAAATCCCGGAATAAGAACATCCAACCTGAGCAAGTTGTAAATCTACAAAAATTGACACCATTAATTTGGAGAGGGATAATGGTTTCTTTCAGATGGATTTACAAATTTTCTGATCAAAATTCAAAATTGCTAGAAAAGTAGATGTCTCCATCAGGTAAGGTGAGATGGTGGAATTTTTAAGCGACAACACTGCTAGGAAAGGACCAATGAAAAGATAACAGAGGTGAAGTGAAAGAAGAGGTCGGGAAATATTTAAGGAAACATGACAACAATAAGTGAGGAAAGTAGCGAGGATATATTTGATATTGACCGTTGTATGAGTGAAAACCGCATTACTTACATTTCAAATATAATTCAAACTTTAATAATTATTTATCACTATGTTTAAATGTTTTGTTACCTCGTGGCAACGCACGAGCATTCAGATAGTAATAATACTACAGGAAAGGAAACAATAAGCTACTTTTCTTAAGTTTCTTTTATTTTACTAAGGAGAGCTCTTGAATGAGAGTACAAGAATGAAGAAAATGAAATTTCTGTTCTGTCTTAATCATCACTTCAGCCCTTATTTACATTCACTTGTGCTGTCATCATGCTCCATGCCCTGAGTTGTGGCACCCTGACCGTGGTACTTCCATTGTTGAACGCATACATGTGGACCCTGCCATTGTCGGCAAGTGCAACTGGATAAACTCTGGCCATTATACAGACCCTGCCACCGCCACCAAAGCTCTCCAGTGCCGACCGATCAATCTGCACGACAACATCGAGCCATCCATTTTCAGTTTTGACATGAAGCGCATGAAATGAATAACATGAGAACTCGCAAAACCTCCAACCTACCAGAGTTCTGAGAGATATCTTTCTTTCCTTTTCAAGGTCAACTTCAAAGAAGCCTCCATACGCTGGTGTGTACAGTCCTGACCTCACAGAAGACCTGTGCAAAAGAAAGAAAATATTTATTTATAGTTTCACAGAAAATAAATATGTAAATTGATATAAAGGCCTAAACAATTAGGTCAAAAAGCATGAGCGCTAACCTTCTTAGGTCAGAGCACATGAGGACCATGTAGCTTTTCTGTGATTTGTAAACTCTGAAGTGCACAGAAGTGTGCTCCTCCATGTTGTCAGAGGCCAGGACAACAAGTCCAAATGGCCCTATGCCACCTTGAACCCATGCACCTTCTTCCCGGCAATGCTTCTGGACATCCAAAAGCCAAGAAGGATCAAAAGGATCGGCGCTGTCGATGGACGTCAGCTCAAAATCTACCTCAACATCAGCCTGTTTCAAGAAAATTACGTGCCAGATTAACTACAGTTGCCAATCTATTTGTCGCCACACATGTATAAGTTATATAATTAAAAATTATCAGAAGACTGCAGTTTTTACTCGCATGACGCTTTTTGTAGTGAAACTTTTATCTGGATCACCAAGTAAGCATGTTGGTGTAAGGGAAACTACCTGCAAAGTGTCTGTTCCTTTAATCTCAAATAAATCACCCTTCTTCAGCTCCAGTCCTTGATGGTTGATTTCATTTCTTCGGAGGGACTCAATCTCATCAATTGGCCATTGCAGCAACTGTTTGCTATCGCTGTCTAACCAAATTGTCCTGGGGATTGCCTAAATGTAATAGAAATGGAGGTTAAAGATGTTACACTGATTTGCTAAATCAATTAAACCATTATTTCCATATGAAGCACAGGCAATAAGGTTTGGTTTTCTTACATGGATACCGGCCCAACCTTTTGCAACATCATCTGAAGGACTATCTGTTTCGTTGGACCAACCCCATAAGATCCTCCTGCCCTTTTTCGAGTCGAAGAACGATTTTGAAGCATAGAAAGAGCCGTGATCTATCCTCGACCACAGCCGACGGTCATCTAGGACAGTATCCGGAACAAAGGCATCACGTTTGAGATCATAAACCCCAATCATGTACTTGTCAGATGAATCCAGACTCATTTTGAGGACATGCTTGGCGCCGTTAGGGATGGCTGCGGACAGGTCCAGTCCACCGGTATTGCCCGGCAGTACAGCAAAGAAATCCGGGCACTCCCACATAGTGGAGGCATTGGGTGAATACAGGGGGTGATCAACTTTAGTCCAACTTAGAAAGTCTTCACTCTTGTATAAAAGTGCAGCACCGTAGCCATTCAGCTCAGCACCAACTGCTATTCTCCATTGTCCATCCGGTCCGATCCAACCGGTTGTTGGATCCCTAAACTCGCTCGGGTTCATGCCTGGTTCGACCGGTTGCAGAACCGGGTTATTGCCTGCTTTGATCCATTCTCTCAGGTATGGGTCGGACCGGTTTTTGGGAAGCACAACGTTTTGGACCTGACGATCCTTCGAATCACCACCAGTGTATATGATTACCGGCTGATCACCATTTAGAATTGTGGTTGAGCCAGTCCAGCAACCTTTTATGTCATTTGGGGTATCCCGTACTATTGCGGGTTCTAGCCGGATCCAGTTGACGAGGTCGGTTGAAACTGAATGGCCCCAAACTATGTCAGCCCCGATGGTGCCACCAGGGTTATACTGGTAGAATTCATGGTAGATGCCATTGTAGTACATTGGTCCTGAATAAATTTTTTATAAAGACGGTGTAAGTTGTAGGATGCTGCAATTTCCTCCCCTTTTATTTAGAAGTATTTGAGCCTGAGATATTCATACCACTTGGATCTTTTGTGTTGTCGTAGATTTCCAAGGATCGCGAATCCATCGGATATTTGAAAAAGCGAGAGAATGTCAATGACTTGCAACATGTTCTTCAATTAATAGGATAAGATTAATGGTAAAGCAGGAGCAAAGATATTCTAGATTTCAAAACGTGTCAGTACTTCATTACTTTCGTCTCTCGGTGTAACAGATATGTCTAACATATTTCAGACACATGATTTCTGGTGTTGTTAGGCCTGCTATAATGGAAGAAAATAAACATCATACTTTCCTTAACTGGATGCTTTCTGACCAAAAGTAATAACACTAACAGTGGAGCATATATGGACATTTCAGAGAACACTTTGTTTTGTGCAAGCATTAAAAGAAATACAGAAACGATCATATTACGGTAGATTCCTCAAGATCTAACTGTAGCCCCTTACATGGAGCACCTATTGTGTGCAACATTCAGATAACAGACTTGCAAAAGTAACGAGTAGGCTACCAGCCTTCCCTCGCCTAGAATAATTCTGTCCATGGAAACAGTTTGTAACGAGTACTACTGCAAAATTTTATGTCCACAAACAATGCTGATAAATGTGCACAAACTAAAATGGTACTACTGCAAAAAAATGTTTAAATTAAGATCTACTACTAAGGTTTAGCTTAGCTACTCCAGTCGGGCTGAACAAGAAAAGCGCACCAAATCAGAGAGACTGTGATTGGCCACAAACAGCAGCCAAAGCAGAGAGGGGGGCTTGGCAAAAGTCAGAGAGGAAACCAGAGACATACCATTCATCCAGTTCTTGAGGGGCTGGAAGTGGTAGGCAGTCCTGTAGCTCTCGCTTGCAATGGAGGGGATCTCTGGAGACCGTGCACAGAGGAAGGATCCCTCACCATTCCTGCTGCAAATGAAGAGCTTGGAGACATACGAGGAGAAGGAGAAGAGGGCGAGGAGGAAGAAGGCCCAAGGTTGAGCCATGGCGATAGAGGCTCAATGAGACAAGATGTAGAGGGAAATAAAGATGTGAGATGAGAAGGCTTTGTAAACTTTTGATCAGGCGACACTGGTCATGGCACTTGCTTAGGACGGTCCAGAGAGGTTCACAAGTCCTTGTCACAGACATTTTCTAGAAGTAAAAGATTCGATAGGGATGTTTATACATTTATTTATTTCCACTTGGTGTCCATTTTCCGCTCAGTCCTTCGCTCTATGGATCATTGTAAACACAGCGAGTCTTCAGTTCTTTAATAGAGAAATGTTGTCGCAATTGATTCAAGGTGAAGATGTCAAAAATCATGTTCCTAGATTACACATTACACAGGGGAGAATATTTACTATATGTGACCAAGGTTTAATTTCCTTATTCTGAATAAGGATTTTACTGTCAAGTTCCTCATTGCTTGTATTATTATATGTAATAATGACGAAATGGAGTAAGTAGTACGTTTTGTAGTACACCAAGAAGAGAAGAACAGTTTGGTTTCTACTGTCTAGATATCTGCGATTATCAGGCAGGCAGCAGATCACGCACATAAACAACCAAATCTTTGGAAGAGGGGTACACATGCTGCATGTGCATTCGGTGAAGAATGTAAACAAGACCTTCTCACCTCGAGCCATTCATATAATCATATGTCACCATTCTGCATGTGCACATTCCAAATGCAAGTGGCGGAGCCAGCCAAAGAGAAACAGCATCCCTCAACAGCAGCAGATCTCATATGTTTAACACGGCACCGTGCCACAAGGATAATATTGACAAGAAATAGGTTAATGTTAGATCCAACTAGATCACCAAATCTCGGCATGCGTGCGTAGCAACATAAATACAGTAGTAATGTATTCAAAGCATGCTTCTTGTACACAGCTCCATGTTAGATCCCACATAAGGAAATTCTTTCCGGCGTGAAGAGAGACGGTGAGGCGGCGACACACTAATGGCTGTTCTCTGGCTGGGGTACTCCTTGCGGTATTCCGGCACTACCAATCATCTTCCACGGTAGCCCTGTGGAAGCACAGCACCGTGCAAACGAGGATGAAGAAGGACGTGAACTCGATGAACATGGCGCCGGTCTCAATCAGGCCAGCATGCCTCAGGATCGCGGGGATGGCGAGGCTTCCCATGGCGGATGCGCCGGTCAGAAACTTTGCAGCATTGATCCACCTGTAAAACGAGATGCCCTGCCTGATTACAACCTTTATTTTGACAGCAAATGCATGGATGAGTATCCCAAGGGACGGCTTGCCTACTATGCGTATATGTGCCAATATGCATGTTACAGTTTATATATAGTACTTCTCTCAAAGGAAAGAACATCGTCGAATAATTAGAACTTACGCTCCGCCCTCTCCACTGCTCAAGAACCGTGTAGACCCATCACCAAAGAATAAGCATGGCATTGGCACAATGATATACATGAGTGCTGCAACAGAAGTATAAGAACATTAGCAGAAAGGCCACAAGGACTTGGTCACAGTGAGTGAGGAGGATATTCAAACTATCAGTCACCTGCTAACATAGGCCACCAGTTGTTGTACAAAGCACATGCCTGCACCATGAAAATGAGAATCAGAGAATACAGAAATAACAACTTTGTCAAATAACATGAAGGATTGCATAAAAATACTATAGAAGGATTGCAGGTTGATATAATCAGAAGAATCTTTCTGTGCATTGGCTATGCCAGACCAGAATGTGCAGCTCCTAACTGAATACTATGCTTCGACTGTAAACCTGACACAGCAACTATGCCACAATATTACTCTACTTTTTTTACGCATTCCATGCATCTTTGGCATAATCGTACCAGGACAGACAGGCATGAATGAATTGTAGAAAACAGGATGTGAAATAAGACTGTCAGGTTCTAACTCCTGAGAGTTACTGAAACAAGCACTGAGTATTAGGGTGTGTTTGGTAGCCCGGCTCTACCGAGAATAGCTATTCGCCTTCATACAAGCTCACTCTAGCCAAGCTGGATCGAGATTTTTGCCGTGTTTGGTAGCCCGTCTTAGTTGAGATATTCTCAGTGAGGCAGTTGTTTGGTAGCTTGTACATGCTGAGAGATGCTGAGTAGGTCCAAAATTTATATAAAGACCCTTCAATATAAAAATGAAAAGCAATCGGGTCCTTATATACAAAACAAAAGCAATCGAGTCCCTAAAAAAAGCAATCAAGTCCCTGGAAAATGCAATCGGGTCCCTGCAAGATGAACTCCGGCGAGTTGGCCTCCGGCGAGACGAGCTCCGGCGAGTTGACCTCCGGGGCGAGACGGCCTCCGGCCAGACGAGGTCGCGCGGCCGCCCAGGTCACTGCGCTGGCCCTGGTCGTGGCTGTCCAGGTCGCTGCGCTGGTCGTGCTCGTGCTTGTCCAGGTCGCAGTCGAGGTCCTGGCGGCGGCTGGACCTAGCGCGGCTGGCCCTGGCGGCGGCTGGCCCTGGCGGCCGTGGCGCGAGGTGGCGGCCGTGGCACGAGGCGGCGTCGGCTAGCCTGTGCAGGTGGTCAGCGCGGGCGGCGGCTGGCCCTGGCGCGAGGCGGCGGCTGGCCCTGGCTTGAGGCGGCGGCTGGCCCTGGCGCGAAGCGGCGGGCGGCGTCGGAGGGAGGAAGCCGGCGTCGGGATGCGGCGGCGGAGCTCGGGATCCGGCGTGGTGCCCAGGAGAGATAAAAGTGGAAGAGAGTTGATTTGGGGCAAATGAGGGTTGGGGGTTGAGACCCCTGCGGGCGTGGGGTGGGGGCGCGGGGGCGCGGGGCAGAATTCGGCTGAGTCCGGCCCTGCCGAGTTGTGAAGCTCGAATCGAGCTTCTCAACCGGGCAGGGCTCAGAGGCATTATTCGGGTGATATGGGCAGTGCCCACTTCGGCTGGGCCGGTCTACCAAACAGCCAAATCATCAGAAATCTTGGTTGAGCAGAGAATGGCTGGGTTCGGCCGACCTACCAAACACACCTTTAGTGTATTACAACGGTTGGCGAATGGCAATTGGCACTGTATAAGTTTCAGAAACCCAATTCAGTTACAAGAAAGTCATCTACGATGAGCTATAGACAAGTGAACATAGCTTACCAGGATTTGCAAAAGAATGCTCGTGGAGAACATACATGCAAGTCCAGCGAGACTGTAACAGGAGAAATTAATCAGGTGGCAAATTTTCAAATGCAAAACAATAGTTAGAAACATTTATATTCATGAACTTACACTGTAAACACAAAAGTCCAAGAGTAAGTTGACAGCATCGTCCAGCACAAAGGACAAAAGCAAAGAAGACAAGGAACATACAAGTTAGTCAAGCACTTGATGCAATTTGCAGGAGCATAAATACATCTACTACAAACTACAACGAAAGAGTGTAACAAAAATAACAGATGTTGAAACGGATTGTACAAGCAGAAGGTCAACTGTGCATTACAGATCCCAATACATGAAAACAAACAAGCAAGACGGGATTTCATATTTAATGGAACCCTTCATTCATATTTTAGATTGAGTCACTTCAAGGATTAATAGTTGCTCATTGCCAGGAGTTAAGTCAGCAAACAAATATACCTGATGACTCTCGGACTTTATTTGCCCGCTAAGCAAAATCATGTATCTACTCAGTTCGCCTCAACAATTAATTTCCAAGAAAGCACATCTACATTCCAAACATATACATACATCTCAAAACTTTTTCATAAGCTGAACATCACACATTTGTACATCAAACTCTAGACTGAACTAATTGCACATACCAAACTTCCATATCCTAGAACTCCAAATTAAATTGCCACACACTAGAGCTTACATACAGCCTGCTTAACACTCTCAACCTCAAGGTCAGAGTTTAGGTCATATTTGGATGAGCTCACTATCGAGCCTAATGGCTAAACAATATGCAGTGTACAAAATCTCCAGGTACTAAAGCCCGTACTCTGTTGAAAAGCTTGCAAACGAACTTCAGCAAACGCACTGCTCCGAGGGAATCACTACCCCAAAACTAATTCTTGACATTTGCCCCCCTAATTATCTTTCCCCGTGTCTGCCTCATCGTCAATTTCCAGCCGTGGCCGGCGTAGCACGGAGCTTTGATCAAACCAACACAAACCAATCGGAGTTCCCCGCGCCCTAACCCGCGAGAACTACCCGCCAATTCGTCGTCACCGGCCAACCACCGGAACCCTAGCGGCCCGATCCCCGCACACAGCACCCCCGAATGCGAGCTCAAACGACGCCGCGGAGATCACCCAATAAACTCGGGTCGGGGCCAAGAAGCGATCCCTCACCTTCCACGGTCATCGCCATCTCCGGCGGGGGGCGGGCGGCGGGCGGCGGGCGGCGGGCGGCGGCGCGAATCTTCCCGGCGACCGAGCACCTGTCGTCCTCCTTTCCGCTCTCTCTGACTCCTCCACCCTTTTCCGACCGACCAAGTCAGGAAGCCGAGTTGGTATTAATTAAAGCGGCACTTACAGGTGGGCCCACTCGAGCTGTTGGGAGGGGCCCACCTGTCAGCGAGCAGGGCCTCCTTCTGTATTGGACTTGGTGTAGTCCTGTGGGCTTTAGGGTATCT
Source organism: Dactylis glomerata (assembly GCA_007115705.1). Lineage (NCBI taxonomy): Eukaryota > Viridiplantae > Streptophyta > Magnoliopsida > Poales > Poaceae > Dactylis > Dactylis glomerata. Next base: position 2,217,869 of record QXEO01000099.1, read on the forward strand.
CAAGGCAAAAGGGGTTTGGGCTTTGGACCTCGGCGGCGGCGGCGGCGGCGGAGGGAGCCATGACGCGGCTGACGCTGGAGCAGACGGCGAGGGAGGCGGCGCCCGCCGGCTGCCTGGCCACGTTCCTCGACCTCTCCCACCGCTCTTTCTCCGACGTGAGCTCCGCCAGGCTCCTCCCTTCTTCCTCCTCCTCCCCGCATCATCTGCCTGGCTCGGCTGCTTGCTCATCCTTTACTGTGCTGTGCTGTGTGTTGCAGGTGTCGTGCCTGGGGAACTTCAAGAACCTGGAGCGCCTCGACCTCGGCCACAACTGCCTCGTCACGCTCGAGGTACATTCCATATAGTATCATACAAAATGCCACGCTGCTGAATCGACAAGCACGCGATGTTCCTGAGGAGTAACTCAGTCGAAAGACGCATCCTCGATGTAGATTGGTGACAGTTCTCCTTTTTGGATATTTATGCAAGTGCCCTTTCTGTTGTTGGAAGAAGTGGACATATATATCTCACAATTTTTATTGTCTGAAATTACCTTTGCAAGCGTAGATAGTTTAACGTGCAAGCATGCTGTGAAATGATCCTATGGCGTGCTAATTTGGTCGGATTAGGATACAATGGTTGTGCCTTATGGAGAATAATGGCCTGTTATGGCTACCTTTTCCGTGGAACTGTAAACCTGGCTGTTGTTATCATTTGAGCCTCTGGGTATCTTCTGATTCTCACTTACTATAGCTATGTCTTACATGTTGCAGGGTTTGTCCTCGTGCACCAATCTGAAGTGGCTTTCGGTTATTGAGAACAAGCTCGTGAGCTTGAAAGGCGTGGAAGTCCTCTCCAAGCTGCAGGTGAGATACTTTCCCGACCCTGCATTTCCATAGCTCAAACTACTTGACTAATAATACTCGGAAATTTTCCTTATTCCTGGCTATCCAGGTACTGAATGCTGGGAAAAATAAGTTGACAAAAATTGACGAGGTCAAATCCTTGACAAACCTGGGAGCGTTGATTCTGAATGGTAATGCGTTACATGCATGGTATGCATTCTAAGTCACTATTCTTTCCTTGTTGGCAGCCTACTTGAGTTAATCGTGTTGGTTCTTGGTAAATTTCTGTGCAGATAATAATATTTATTCCATCTGCAAGCTCGATCCCCATCATCAGATGAATACTCTTGGTATGCATTTTGATGTAGTACTTATTTATTAGAATAGACTTCAGGTCTGTTGCTGTGTACTTCTTTTCTGTATGATGTTATCTTATTTCTAAGTTTTTGGATAAGATGAAGAAATCGAATGGTTCTGGCTGCTAAACAAGGGGAGAGGCTTTTTGGCTCTAGGGTGCAAATGCTCCCTTTATTTTAAATGCAATTTAAACATATTTTGAATTGTCAAAAAAAATGAAAAAATTGTTGCATGCATATCTTTACAACCTATGCATGAGCCAAGTTGTTTCACGAAAAACTGACTCTTTTCGTGGGCTAGGCAAAAAAGACAAAATTCGGTGGTAAAATAAGGGTTTGCACGAGACATTTTTTTGTCTTTTTTAGTCACAACACTACAAATATCGATTTACCACAAAACTTGGTCATGCATACGTAGAATGTCGAGATGTACACAGGAAATTTTTGTTTTAATTTTTTTCACATTTTCAAATATATTTTTTGAATAAAGGGAGCATATGCACCCTAGATCAAATGTGCATTTCCCCTAAACAAGAGTAACTTTAATTAGAAGTACTGACCTTGTCAAATGCAATATATACCTCCATTTAACGTTCACATTGGAACTACAAGATTCTTTCGCATGGTAAATACTAACCAATTTATCTATAAGAAATTGGTAATAAATGTTCAAATCAGTTAAATACTAATTTACGTGTATCAGGATCCTGCTTTTCTGTCTCCCTCAACTTAGTTAATTCTGAATGTTTGCTCTGCCACAGTTCTCTCTAAGAATCCAATCATTACTTTTGGTGATGCTTTGGTCAATGCGAAGTCTATGAAAAAGGTACTTGCTCTTTCTCTATTTTGCAGAATTATAGAACATGTTCTGGTGGTTTTATTACAGTACCATTTCTGATCGTATTTGGCTGTTGTGGTACTTTTATCGCTTCTGCCAGATATCTATGTCTCACTGTCAAATAGAGAGTATTGGATCTTCTCTCGCTACATGTGTGGAACTGAAGGAACTTAGGCTTGCTCACAATAAGATCACTGTATGTACATAGAGGGAAATTAAATTTTTTTGTCTCCTGCATAGTATTGATTTCTAACTGTGATGTTAACATGGTCGTGCTTCAATTCCGGCTTGCAGACGATTCCATCCGACTTGGCCAAAAATACCAAAATGTTGAACCTTGACTTGGGAAATAACTTAATTGAGAGAGTGACAGATTTGAAGGTCTGCATCTGATTGGTTTCTGCCTAGATGTTTAACACCATGATTTGCTTATATTGCTTCAATCATTTGTTTGTTTGCTAGGTCCTTTCTGAAATGCGCTACTTGAGGAACCTAAATCTGCAGGGAAATCCTATTGCTGAGAAAGATGGTCTAGCTAAAAAGGTGATTTCTCTGGCTTCTCATCCTTCCAGAGTGTACTGTCATTCTTAACTCTGGGTGTTTCTATCAGGTCATGAAAATTGTGCCAACCGTGCGCATATTCAACGCGAAGCCCATAGAAGCCAGCTCCCAGAATGAGAACTCTAGGAAAGGGAGTATGTTGAGCAAGGGTGAAGATATGCTTGATCATGATCCAATTGATTCTAATACCAAAAAGAAGGATAAAAGGAAACGGTCAAAACAACAGGTGCAGACCCCTGAAGAACCTGCAGCCAAAGATGCTCCTCCAGAAACCACCATTGCCGCAGATGGTAAGAAAAAGAAAAAGGATAAGGTAGTCGTGGAGCATGACAAGAACAGCAAACCAAAAGGCAAGGATAATAAAGCTTCTTCTGATGCTACTGACGGGAAGGCCAAGAAGGAACCAAAGAGGAAGAAACCTGTCAACAAAGATGAAGATGTGAAAGGAATCGATGACACCGAAGTGTCATTTGCAGAGCTAGTTTTTACAAGAGAGGGCGGCCCTCCAGAGCAGCCCATGCTGAAGGACAACACCCAGGTGACTGCTCCAGATGGAAAGTTTGTCGGAGGCCTGGTGATTGATCACACCAAGAAGAGGAAGAAGTCTAGAGGCATGGTTCTGGACGCGTCAGATCTTAAGCTGTTGTCCTCTGTGCCCGAGGTGGGTGTGGGTGGACTGTCAGGATGGGATTAGTTGTAGTGCCGCTTGGCCTTGGCAAATGATGTATGCCTCTTACTGAAATCCCGGTGTAGTGTCTCGTCGCAATGAGAGTCTCTGTAGGCAGCATCTGGTTTCTTTCGACTTCTCCTTGGCACCTGTAATATGTAACCTGACTTGAAGATGTTGTTTGTTACAATTTTGTGAAACTTGAGATGATTAGAAACAGATAATCCTGTTTTATGTGTATTGATCCATCATTTTAACGTTATGGTTAGCAAGGCTCACAACATGACATACTGTTGCAACAAAATTAGGCGACCAGAAGTACAGCACTGTAAGTCATGTGACAGGATTTGAAAATTATAAGGCCTCCTTTGATTCAAAGGATTTGCTCAGGATTCCTATAGGATTGGAATCCTATGGATTTTTTTCCTTTAAGAGCTGTTTGATTCATGGGAACAAATCCTATAGGAACTTCATAGTGCATTTTTGCAGGAAACTTTGCATGAAGTCAGACCTAATGAAAATTTTCCTGTGAGACTTTCCACGTTCATAGGATTTGCTTGGCCAGGGTACTCCAATCCTTTACTTTCCCTATTCCTTTGGTTTTCCTACCCTACCATTATTCCCATCAAAGTCACCATTATCAGCACTGGCAGTACACGTACTGAGCATTTAACATGGCAACGAGACCACATAGTTGGATCAGCAGGCAAACTCTGCATACAAACTTCTAAGGCTCTGTTCGGTGCAAAGGACTAGAAAAGAAAGGAATTGGAAACCATGGAGGAATAGGGTGTAGCGTAAAGTGGAAACCTACAGGCTTTCAAAACTGAGTTTCCCTGACGTTCCTTTGGTCTTGGCTAATGTTTTGTTTCCTGTAAAAAGTACAGGAAACTTTGCCTTTCCCATGGAATTGGTACCACTCTTTCCTTTGTATCGAACGGCTCCAAAGGAAAAAAATTCCAACGGAAAGCAAACCTGTACTATTCCTACAAAATTCCTTTGATCCGAACGGACCCTAAAAAATTGTCTTCCAGTATACCAGATACATTTCATCTGCTATTTGAACATAGTTGCTACAAACCTAGCCTCACTGATTCATATGGGTAAAACAAAGAAATTTCCAAGTCCAGCGCCAGTATAGGTAGAGGTAGAATGGAAATCGAGCTGATGACAAACAAAATACAGAGATTATTGTGTGACACAATTTGACAGTTATCCACTAACACGTATTCAAGGCCATAAAAGTCGCCATTGCTATAGATCATCGTCATGAAGCTGACAGTACAAATACTGAACATTCAACATAGTAACAAGACCACATAGTTGGATCAGCAGACAAAATTTGCAAATTAACTTGAAAAAATGTGTTCCTGTCTACCTGATACATTTCATTTTCAAGTCATGTTCTAAATATTCAGCTACAAACCTAAACTCATTGATTCACATGAGTAAAACAAATACATCTCCGAGCATATAGCCCAATATATGGGGAAGTAAAGTCGAGGGAAGCCGCATATCTTTGTGTTTCACCAGATCGTGTTAGGACGCTATCGGAATGCTTGGAACCTCTTGCTAACAAATTCATATGGGGGAACTTTATCAACTGCAGGAGGCAAGGAATTCACGTTAAGAGATGAGCTGAATTTTGTATTGTCCAAAGTATTTCAAACATACAGGAAATTAAGAGAGGGGGGGGGGGGGGGGGGCATACCATCTCCCCAGCTAGCCATTGTGGGTTGGGAAGTTAACAATTTCTTAGCGAACGTTGTAACATCATCAAGGGTCAATTCATCCATACATTGAAGAAAACTATCAATCGGCTTCCTGCGGTCATGCCAACAAACACAAAAAGGGGAACAATGAGTTTCTGTGAGACAGGATTTGTGAAACATGGTTCGAACTGACAAATATATTGACTAACCGGCAACCATAAGTCAAAAGCTGCCTCCCTATATCTTCTGCAACAATTACCTGCATTGCAAAGTTAACAGCGGGATATCAAGTCTTCTTAAAAATACTTTATACTGACAAAGAAACAAAAGTGCTGTTTGACTTCAACATTACCCTTGACTCAAGATTCATCAACACAGATGAAATAGTTGAGTTTTTCGCACGTGTCAGTTCAACTTCTGTCACTGAATACATGCAAATAAAGTAAATGTTTAAGAGCTTGCAGTTTCGGTGAATCAGCTGACAGATCTTCCAAATAGGGAATGGCTCATAAGTCATACCTTGTCCAGGTGTTGCGATAGCAATCAATTCCTGTATCGCGACATCAACAGCCTTTGCAACAAAATCTGGTGGCTGGAATAATTAAAAGTATACAAGAAACAATATTAACATCCAATCTAGAACGAAAAGCCAAAGCAAGCGACATTACAATATTAAAACTCAAGCAACTATGTCATGACAGAATTAACCATTATAAGATGGCATATGTATAGACATCATATAGTTTTGCTATGAGAAAGCAAAAACTAAACATTGCCAGACATACGCTATCATCATGTATACATATTAACATTAACGCATTGATTCACATTTGAGTTTTTTCTTTACTCTATTAGCTTGTTTTACCATCATATCATCAGCAGAAAGTTAATAGACTGTGGAAGTCGGGTTGGGACAAAAAGCAGGCATAGTAACATGGTAATAATAGTAGATGTAGCCTGTAGGAAAGGCCCTGATGCACAACATGCATAAGCAATACTTGACATGGAAGGGTGAGCTCACTGTTGTCAAGTAGATGCCAAAGAGACCACTGTTATCATATACATTACTAAATGCTGAAAATGCTTGGACGTCGTGATATTTAGTCAGGACTCTCAAGTCTGCAAGGACAAAGATAAACTAATTAGCTTACACTATTCTGAAATATAGAAAACAGTTACTGCAATGACCACAATCTAAATAGTTTACACTATGGCAAGCCTACTAGAGATGAACAAATGCAGTGCACTCATGACTTACAAAGCCGTGAATGCATCCCTTTTCCAGGACCACCAGAGGAGAATGAGCCACCACCGCCCATTAAGGTCTTCAAAATATTATTGTTGTTGCATATGAGCATTTATACATTAGAACATGAAAAAACAGATGTCAATGAAGACCAGATCATTACTATCAAATATACTTAACCCTTAGCTGTACCTGTATGACGGTCATAATTGTAACATCTCTCTCTTGAAGCCAGCCCCCTGGCACTTCAAAAGCCAACGCAACATGTGTCATCTGCAGGCAAAGAGATGAGCAAAAATTCAAGCTGGAACATAAGGGAGCCTCAAAACCCAAAAGGGAATACTCGATTAGAAAATATATTACATCTGATTCTGCTGCGCGTCTGAAATCGCCACCTGTATACGTAGACTTCGGTGTTTCCATAGGGGATCCCTTGTGCAAATCAGACAACAAAGGTTCCGCAACATCTAACAGTTGTTGATGATCAACACCTGACGCGGCTAGAACCAAACGATCAGCTGTGAAGTTTTCCTGTAAAGAAATAGCAACTCTTCACATATTTTGGATAAAGCATATTCATCGAATTGTGGAGAATGTAAAAACAACACTGTGGTATCTAAGGTATTGCAAAACAACAGCATACTAGCATGACACAGTTGCAGCATGCTCCTACAAGCAATTATGATCCGTAGTCTGTACATAAAGCTGTAAAGTTAGCACAATCCTAGTTATTATTTTGAAATCTCATGTTATGGCTGGCACTGGATCAATTGTATATGAATCAGTTATAGCTTTATTCTGTGGTTACTACAAAAATATCAAGAAACCTTGAAAATTACATCTACGGAATACTGAAAAAAAAGTATATAAAGCAAAGCGACCAAAGGATTTTCCATGGTGACGAGCATTTTGTTATCATACATGGTCATTCTACACAAATCTATGAGAATGCGAACAGCCAAGTAGTGAGGTATGTAAGAGATCAAATGTGAAAGGCATTACATGATAGAACTTGCGAATAATATCAGCATTGATTATCTCAAGAGCCTCCTCGGGACATATTAGCGGGTTTGCAATAGCGCCTTCATATCCAACAAGGTTAAGTACTTCCTGAAGAAACTTCTCAGGGTTCTTCTGCACCTCCTGGACATCTTCTCGAACAAGGGCCAGCTGACAGGAAACATAGCAGATACCATAATCAGCAACAACACAACAGTATGATACCCTATTATAACTTGTGTTTGTGAGAGGGTGGAGCACCTGCCGGTCAACTTCATCCTGGAGGAAGAGCGGGTTCCGGACGGAGTCGAGGAGCACCTCGACGGCCTGCGGTATGTACGCCTTGAGCGTGTCGTAGCTGTACACCATCTGCTCCCTGGACGCGGACGCGCCGACGTTTCCCCCCGTGGCTTCGACCTCCTGCACTATCTGCATGTGGCTCCGGTGCGCCGTGTCCTTGAACGCCAGCTTCTCCAGCAGGTGCGTGACGCCGGCGGACTCCCCCGACTCGTGGAACGAGCCGGACGCCACGAACACCCCCACGCACGCCGACGGGCCCTGCGGCGCCAGTGCCACCCCCGCGTAGCGTCAGCAGAGCACAATGCGAAACGATGCTGTGAAGTTGGAAGGAGAGGGGGAAGGAGGGTGGGTGGTAGTACCGGGACGTCCTCGGAGGCGACGCGGACGCCGTTGGGGAGCGTGGTGATGCGAGTGGGGAGGCGGGTGAGCTTGTCGGGGAGGCTCGGCGGGAGGTCGAGCCCCGGCAGAGGGCGCAGGAGCGAGGTCGTCCGCGCGGCGGAAGCGGCGCCGGAGAGCCACCGCGTCGGCAGAGCCGGCGGACCCGCGCCTTGGACCTCGCGGCGCCCGAGCGGTCGCGACGCCTCGCATAGCTTACGGAGCAGGCGGGCGGAGGAGCGCAGCCGGAGCATCGCGGCGGCGGGACTGGTCGAGGAGGAAGCCGCCGGCGACGAGCAGCTGTTGCCGTGGAGCAGGGGAAGAAGGGGAAAAGAATATCTCGGTTTGGTTTGGTTTGCTGGGCCGTAGGGTTTTTGACGATATGTTATTGGGCCTAAACTAGGCCGTGCTAACTGGAGGCTCGGTACGAAAGAGCCCATAAATATTCAAGGTTCTTCTTCTTCGTCTATTTGTTTTTTTTTTCTGCCTTATCCTCAGAGGCTCAGAGCAGAGGAAGGCCACGTACGAGCTGTCTCTCTGCTCTGTTTTCTTTCTCTCTCAGCCTCTCATGGAGGCCTCCATGCTCGTGGCTCCCAAGCCGTCGTTGCTGTTCCGTCCGGCTAGGGGACGGTCCTCCGTGAGGTGGTGCGTCGTTGCCGCCGCTGCCGGCCGCGGCAAGGTTGGTTAATCACTTCGACTACGCACTCTTCTTGGAAAATTCTTGTTAGAGTATCGAGCTAGCTCCCTCGATCTCACGCACAGAGACAGTTCAATATTAATTTTCTTTTGTCGATCGAGCAGAACCAACCGGAGACGCGGCGGCCGGAGTGTAGCAGAAGCGGCGGCGCACCGGGCAAGCTGGCCGCCGGCATGGCCGCAGCGGCGGCGGCGGCAATGACCAGCAGCACCGCCGCCCTGCCGTGCCACGCCGCTCAGCTGTACCACGGGTCGGCAGCGATGATGGTGCTGGGGGACCTGGACCCGGCGACGGCGAAGGTGGCGATCGGGCTGGCAGGGCCGGCGCTGTCGGCGTTCGGGTTCCTGTTCATCGCGCGGATCGTCATGTCGTGGTACCCGCGGCTGCCGGTGACCAAGTTCCCCTACGTGGTGGCGTACGCGCCCACGGAGCCCATCCTGGCGGCGACGAGGAAGGTCATCCCGCCGCTGGGCGGCGTCGACGTCACGCCCGTCGTCTGGTTCGGCCTCGTCAGCTTCCTCAGCGAGATCCTCGTCGGGCCGCAGGGCCTCCTCGTCCTCCTCTCCCAGCAAGTCTCCTCTTAGCTTAGCATACGGAAAAACAGTGTCTTTTTTTGTTCACCCCCTGCCAGTGTAAGATGAGCTCTCGTTTACGAAATAACAGCGGGAAAGGATATCAGTTGTGCAAAAGCTAGTGCCTGATAGCTCGAATTTGAGTTTGATTTTTCATTTGACTTCGGCTCCTGCAGCAATCAGGAAACTGAGGAGAAAGGTTCTCATTCTGACTGAACTGTACTCATCCCCAGTCCACAAGGCTAGTAGCAAAGCTGCACATTTCTACTGAACTGGGCAAGAAAATGCCTGCTCTGCGTTTGATTTCCCATTTGAGCTCAGCTCCTGCAGCAATCAAGAATATTTCTCATTCTAACTGAAAGGTACTCACCGGTTTCTCAATCTAACTGAAAGGTACCTATCGCCGCTGAAACAGAATGGGAGGAACTGCATTTCGCTGCCAAGAAGAAATATGCACAAGCCGCAGCAAGTGGACGTAAACGATTAGTTGCGAAACCGATCCAGATTTACTTTCATGTACAAAGTCAGACACACCGAGTCCAAAGCTGGAGCCAACAAAGCAGTTTCAGAACCAGCATGCGACTCGAACAAGAACACGGTACAACGGGAAGGCATCAGGAAGACATATTTCTGTTAGTCGCCCTTTTACAAGGGCACACTTTGTACCCGTGTTTATACAAATAATTGCTACATACCACCACTCGTTTTCGGTGGCAAAGTGATCTCATGGTGTATTCTGTATGAGAACAAGAATATTATGTACTGCGCTATCCTGCTGAAAAAATAAATAGCATTTCCCTTCTACAACCTGTGTATATTGTTCTGCTCTATCTCCATCCAATTTGGTGCTACCGCCTTGTCTTTTTATAGGTGGCAACTGATGGCTATTGTACTGTAAGTTAGTATACAACCAAGAGTGACTAAAAGCGGGCGGCAGCAGCCAACTACTGGTTGATTGCACATAGCTCCCACTTTCCTTCGCCGTCAATGAGTTTCAGTTCCAGCGAATGGAAGGGTATCAGAGCAGGCCTCTGTAAAACACATAGATGAGGCAATGCTTCAGCAACACACAATTCACACTAAAAAATGCAAACTCAAAGAGGCAAAAATAGGGAACAAGAAACAAAATAAAGTTGAGCATAGAAATCAGCTCTAATTCCAGCTGTTGTTGTCTCAACTTCCAGAGGCTCGGGATAAATTGATGATTAGAGTAGTACTTACTTGCGAGGAAGTGACCACAGTTATACCCATGTCAGTTGCTATCCTGTACAGATGCTCCTCGACATCAACACTCGTGGCACTGCAGCGAGTACATGCTTTTAACCACAACAATTGATAAAACAAAATGGAAGTATAAAAAGAAATTGTAGTACAACACGTACTTGGTGCACTCGTCAAGGATACCAAATTTAGGACATTGGAAGAACAAACGAGCCTGGAGAGAAAGAAGTTATTCCCAGTTAATACACAGTTTAGTTTACAGAAAGGTATATAGATTAGGTCGAAATAAACTGCAAGTGTGAACCACTGACCATGCCAAGCCTCTGCTGCTCTCCCAAGGACAAAATATCTTCCCAATTGGGAGTAGCATCCCAACCTTCTCTCTCGAGAAGATAGACCAAGCGAACATTCTCTAAAATGGTCCTCAGGTGATCATCCAGCGACCCGGAAGCAGTAGACCTGTCACCTGCATCACCGAGGTTTATTGTGTCATGCTACTACAAATCAATATAAACCTTGCTCATCATAGCAATACAGGGGAAGATAGCAAACTAAAACTGTGTTTAAAATACCAGTTATACATTTGATGCATCCTTCAAATTTAATTGAGGTTTATAAATGTATGTTCAGCATGTTAAAATACAGAAGTTAAGTCTGACACCTAGACGTTTACCTTTGCAGAATTACGTGTTACTTACTTGTTTTTAATAACGTAACCATCTTCGCCTCTGCCTCCTTACGTGAGAGAGGATATATGATCTGATCCCTCAAGGTTCCAAGACAAGTATATGGACGCTGAGGAACATGAAATATCCCTTCAGACGGCATGGTAAGTCTTCCAGAAGCTATAGGCCACAAACCTTGGAGCACCCTAAAAATGGAACTCTTTCCACTGCCGTTTGGACCTTCAGAAGACATCATCACAGATATTAGAAAAACATTGTTAACATGGTGCCAAATAGAAGGTCATGCAGAAGCTGTTAGCTGACATACCAGTAACAAGAAGGCTTTTTCCCTGAGACACATCACAAGACAATTGGCTAGCCAATAGCTTTTGCGATGGGGTCACAATATCGACATCACGGAAGGAAATAATTTCTTCAGATGCCACACTGATAGCATTTGAAGGCATGACAGCATCTAGAAAAACAACAGGGCCATATTCAGGTGCAATTCATAGCATCAAGGTACCACAAGGCTAAAGCTTTAACTATGATAACTTCAGCAATTGAGTATGAACATAAGTACATAAAAATTTAGCAGCTCAGAAATTTGATGAACAAATTTCCAGCTGTAGTCAAGGTGGTCAACAATATCAAATGGGAGATCACTGGAGTACCAAAGTTTCTACAGTCGGTAATGGTGGTACTTCTTAGCCAGTTATGGACAGTTAATTGTTTTACAGGAGCGGAGGAGTTGCACTGAAGAATATCAAATAGCCAGGAGTGCTAGAAAAACTGACAGTTCTTCCCAGTGTCTATAGAAATTCCAGATACACACAGTGAATTTAATTTGTCCTCCAATCACAAATTTGTTCTACCGAAATCTACGATAATGACTTCACACAATTAAACAAAGTTACACGTTTAATAAGGTTAATTCTTATAATAATAGATTAAACAACTCAAATGAAATTTATCATATGGGTGTTTAGTGTTCATAGTTTCAGTTCAAGGGCTTGTGGCAGATTTCACAATGGTCGACGAAAACAGGAGTTGTCCTGCTGATATGTAGAATTATTTTCTATTTAAATGGCATATTGGCATAGCTTTCTGACTCAAATTTCACAATGGTCAACCAAAACAGGAGTTATCCTGTTGACATGTAGAATTATTTCTATTTAAATGGCATAGCTTTCTGACTCAAAAGTCAAAACGTATGTTGTGTGAGTACAACAGGTTGGTACTAAATTATACTCCCTCCGTTTAGAAATATAAGATGTTTTAGCTTTGTGAAGCTAATGTATCTAGACATCTTTTAGTGTATAGATTCAAACGAATCTATACACTAAAAGATGTCTAGACACATTTCACTTCACAAAACTAAAACATCTTATATTTCCGAACGGAGGGAGTATCATTCAAAAAAATTGGATCATTGACCTACATCTCACTGGCACTTAAGTTCACAGTGAATTGAAACTTACTGCTTTGAGATGCCTGTAGAAGCTCCTCGAGTTCAAAGATCCTATTAATACCACCAGAAAGTTCAAGGAATTTCTTATGCAACTCAAGAATGTCACCAAAAGCTATGAAGCTTTGTGACACTACAGATGCCAAGAACCGCAGTGCATGTGCTAACTCTCCTGTAAATTCAAAATAAAAACATATTTAGAAATCGGTGGGCAAATAATATCGGCTGAAAGTGGATCCATTTCAAAATTTATCAACCTTGAGTTGAAGTCAAAGCTCGGTCCCCCTTGTGTTCCAAAGCATACAGCATACTCAGTCCCCATGTCACATTGTGAGGCAGCTGCTTCGTCACGAAATCATCAAAAATACCATAAAGCCATCTTTTCCTCAAAAGAATCTTCGAGTGATTAAGCAAAGTGTTGAATTTAGCTTCAACCATCTGATTCATAAGAACACGAAAAAGAGTGAGGGCATAGACATATACTAACAGCCGCTAGATGTGCACATGAAGCTACAGACTTCTGTTAGATTCTTTTTTTTAGAAGAAGATATTTGTGATTTAACTACAAATGAGTCATTCAATATTTATCATTTTGATTGAAATTCAGAAGAAAAAATTCAGTATAGCACAACTGATAGAAAAGGAAACATTAACCTTTACAAGAATCAGAATACATGAAGTGCATATATCTTAAGGAGCATGAATAACTTACAGCTCTTTCCCTTGATCCACCGCCAAAGAATGCAATTGACTCAGCATGTGTACGCAGTCTTGAGTGCATGAACCTTGTACAGATATAACAGGGTCAATACTGGAAGCTAATCATGTTATATAAAAGCCGAATTCGCAAATATCCAACAAATTATGGGACTAACCTGAAAGAACCTTCAAGTTCTTGTTCCTGGTTTGAAAGATCACCGAAGTCAGGGGAAATGGCTCTGAGAAAACCAAGCCCTAGCAGCATGTATGCGTACAAAATAGCAACTCCTCTTCTCCCAGATAAAACCTTCATTCTCCATGTAAACCTGGCAAATAGCAGCAGCTAACTGTGAAAACCTGATTGACAGAAGAACACCAAATAAACAGCACATGAGGCCATGAAGAACTCACCAAATAATGTCAACTAGTGGTTTCACCATTCCAGTAACTAAGCCAGCAAGATCATTGGTCAACTTCTCTACATCACGTGTTATTCTTTGATCTGCATCAATATCCATGCCTGTAATGTTAAACACCTGGGAAAAAAAGGTCAAACTACTCAGTATTTATGCAAACGGAAATATCATCATGGCAGAATAATACTAGAAACAACTGATACAAATTGGAAAGAAATGACTTGTAAATTGTACATTCCATTGATGCAGTTTACCTTGTAAAAAGCATTTCTTTTCAAATAATATGCAAGTAGATGGTTGGTCATGCGAATTCTCCACCCAAGAGCAATCTTTGCAGTAAGATTTCTGTAAGGAAATACTTGATCAGGCCATGTGATCATTGTCTAAATTTAACTACCAATGTAAAAATGGTTAACACATTCGGCCGTGAATGGTTCTTGTGGTAAAGACCACATGTGTTCACACACAATAAATGTTTCATGTAAGACATAATACTATTGTCTAATGGATACTCCCTCCGTTTCAAAATATAAGATGCTTTAGGTTTATGAAGCAAATGCATCTAGACATCTTTTAGTGTGTGTATTCGAGTGAACCTACATACTAAAAGATGTATAGATACATTTGCTTCACAAAGCTAAAACATCTTATATTTAAAAACGGAGGGAGTAGTAAATATGAAAAGTCGGGGTGCTTAGTTAGAAGGAAACATTGTGACAAGCACTGCATCATCAAAGCCTATTGGGAGCACTTCAAAATTGTGGAACCAAAATTTACCTCAATGATGGTGCCACAATTGAATTTGCAGCACTTTGCATTACACTGATCCCGATCAACCGAATGAAGGCAGCCTTGTCCTGCTCTAGGACATACTTAACACTAGTACCTGCCAAGATGTGCAACATGTAAACAAATGCTCGACTGGAAGTTTCAGTTTTTGTAGTAATAGAAGACGCACAGAGAGCCAACCATTCAGTGAAGCTATTCGATCTGATATCCAAGTCCGAGAGAGTACAAGTACTGCAACTGCAAGCAATTGGCCCCCTTGCTTATCAATTACTTTAGGTAACTAACAAAATATTCAAGAATGTCATTAGAATTACATATCTAATAAAGGCCATTAATCGATTAGGAAATGTAATTGTTACCAGTATTTTAGACATTGCGGCAACTCTGACAGGCAAAGGTCTCGGTGAGCACTGTAATTGTTGGACCATTCGCGGTTGTTCTGTGGATTCAATTTCCATATTAGGGGAAGTAGCTATGACCTGTGTTGAATAAGAATGCTCCTTGGGACCTGATAAAGAATTTCCCTGGTAATTGAAATGTGTTAAAAAGCAACACATCTTTTTTTTTTGCGGGCAAAAAAGAGTGACGCATCCCATACCAACAATAGCAGAACAGACAATATGAAATCATAAGTACCTTTGTATTGGTAATAAAAGCCCTTTGAACAGCAAGTGCGTCAGATTTACGGTCAGTTTCTGATGACTTCAATGCATCAACCTCCGATTCAATAGGAAGGAAGGAGCCATTCCTAAAAAAAGGATCACAGAACATTCAACCTTTTAAAAACAGCACATCTAAAGAACAAAAAGGAATATAAATCTCATGATTATAACCTGTTATCTTGAACTGTCCATCCTCCTTCACCATCCAAGGACAAAACTACATCATGAAATGCAACTAATGCTGGACGATGAGATATTGTTATGCATGACGTGCCCATTGCTCGAACCCTGTTGCAGAACCGTTCTTCCATATCAGTTGTTACAGCACTAGTACACTCATCCAGGATGGCAAACTTAGGCTTATGGTAGAACAATCTGGCCATTCCCAATCTTTGTTGCTCACCAAGAGACAACTCATCACCCCAATTAACTTCATCGTCGAGAGGGTAGCGTTCTAGCAAGTATTCTAAGTCAACCTGCAAAAGAAAAAGAACACAGTAAGGGTCCAGAAAAGTTCATCAACTACTTATTCAGAAGCACACAAACAAAATAAAAGGAGTATATAGCTGAATAGTACAGCCTATTCGTTTGAGTGTGATTACATTCTTTAGAAGATCCACCATACCACCATAGCTAAGTGGTTCGGTTTCCTGATCTGCTGTAAGTGGATAGATTAGCTGGTCACGAAGTGTTCCAACAGCTGTATATGGTCGCTGGGGTACATAAAAAATTTCCTTGTTAAGATTAGAACCAACACCAGGTTTGACAATGTGGCCAGATACAAGAGGCCACAGGCCACCAAGAACACGGAAAAGAGAGCTTTTTCCACTACCGTTGGGGCCTGAAATAACAGCGAAGACATGTAACAAGATTAAGTTCCCATTAGAGCAATGATTCAGGACCAGATTTGGGGGAGCAAACATAGGATAGATAAGTAGAGAGGTTACCAGTGATCAAAAGATTAGAACCCGACTCCACCCGAAGAGTTAAATCATCAACCAAGACATTCCCAGAGGGTGTCACCACCTGTAACAAATATTTATTTATATCTCAATATCAAATGAACATAATAATAAGAATAGTACTCCATCCTCATACTTACCTTAACACCTGAAAATTCTATATAGTTTGCCTCACTAATATAATTTTTGGCAGAAGAACTTTGACTCATCGATCTGTCACGAACCCCCGATAGCTCACGTGAAACATCCAGTAGCTCATGGATACGGTCTGCATAGCCACTGTCAATTGGAGCGGAAAGTTTATCAGCATAAAATACATAGAGAGAAAAATCTGAACTTATATATAGTAGAAATGCATGAAGCAATCATAGCAGTACGGAAGACTAACTGAACAGAACACACAATCTAAACTTCTAAAGGTGCATCACTGTCGATAAACATAAACACAAATTACCAATGTAATTCTTAAACACAAGTTTATTCTTGTAGAGTTAATTCCAGCAAACTACTTAAGGGGGACGTAGAGACCGATTCTGGAGTGCAAAGTACTAGAGAGATTCTTATTGATGAAGCATGATGGATGAATAGATAACTCCATAAAATAAACAAATAAGCACTTAAGGTAACATAAAAGTGGAAGCTACGAAATATGAGTTAAATGATGTCATAAGAATTATAAAGTATTGTGGGCAAACAGTCAATGGAAGCCATGAGCAACATGTACATGCAACCAGTTATCTATATCTCTTATAAAGCAAAACCACACTAGAGGATCATTTAAGTTGTCTATCTTAACATGCAGCCTAGCCACATCATCGTCAAATTACAGCCGTTTGATTTTCATCTCCATCTGTGTCCCGATCGTGACATGCCTACACATTCCATTTCTTCCTGTACAGGTTCACCCCCACTACCTACCCTTCCCTGTGATTTCCTAGAGCCACGTCATCATCAGCATATATTAACCCACTTATAAATTAGTAACTCCTTCTATTACTAGCCTGCAGATCGTGCATTCATGCATTTTTTGCCTAATGGGTTTTCCGATCTCCAATCCAATGGGAGTATTTATATATTGCTCCATGTCTATGTCCTGGGCTCCTTGCTAGAAGGTCGTCTATCCACCTCCCTCTCTCATCGTGCCCAAAGTCCTAAGCAGCCGCTGCCGTCGTCCTGGCTCCTTGCCGTGCAGTGACCTCATGGACATAATATATTATGCACATAAGGAGATAAAATAAATGGCAAATGATGGGGATGGTGACTCAACAATGTATAATAATTCAAAGCTCTACTACTCCTGTATTCTTATATGCATCAATTGACCAAATGTCAACTGACTCCATATCCACCTTGATAAAAATGTGTGTACCACATTTCTACAGACCTTGCATATTGCTTCCAACCATTGCCAGGTGTTCTTCATTGTTGTTTTTTTTACTTGAGGTTTTCTTTTGTATTACCACCAAACGTTTAGGTTTTGACCAGATTGCATGCAAAATTCTACAGTTATTCTCCTTTTCAAAGAATACACTTATTACGACATTCCAGATTATGCTGCATAACCCCTTTACTGGATATTGATTTCAGCTATACCTAAGGATAGCCATTTTCTTTTCAGAAATTCCCACAACAACGCACGCATATCCTCTAGTATCATTAACAACTATGGAACTATAGCAATTTACAGCTACCAACTCGCCAAAAGAACAATATATTCAATTAAATATCTACTTGAGGTATAGGACGCTCAAAGCATTTTATATGAGGACGGTACATTTACCTGAGAAGATTTAAACGTCTTGAACTGGTAGAAAGGGTACCGAGAGACTGAAATAATGATATTATTACACTTGTGTGATACCGAAGATTGCTCAACATCTCTGCCCGTCCTAAAGTAGATGAATCAGGTTTAAGATCTCCCGCAAAGAAAGGTTCCACAATCAAGATAACTCCCACAGTGGCACCAAGATACTTAAGAAGAAAATCTTGAATCATGCCAAACCACCAGTTCTCATGAAGAAGAATATTCGCGTGCCGCACAAGAGCCTGGAACCGCTGCATAATGTGTGATTCTTCTCTATTTTCACCACCATAAAAAGCCACGCTCTCAGCATGAGTTCTCAGTCGTGAATGAACCTGCCGATATTCCCCTTCTAGCTGTTGTTCCATGCCTTTCAACTTCCCAAAAGGAGGAGAAAACTTTCTAATTAAGCCACCAGCACCAAGCACATATGCCTGCAAGCAATTACATATTAACGATGTATCTAATTAAGGAGGAGGCTAGTTGTCATAATATTACACTATACACAAACATTAAGGCAGCATAGTGCCCTCAGAATAGATGAGCATTTTTCTTTAACCCAAAGAACTCCCATATCCTACTACAAATCAATGAGGTAACAGCAATCAAGATAGAATTTAGTTTACCAGAATCCAGAGAACATATTTCGGACTTGCATAAGAACAGATACGCCAGATGTATATTAACCCATCTGCAACTGCAATTAAATCATCCTGTACAAGTTCACTTAGTCCTGAGCAGAACTTCGGAATATCACTAGCAATCCTCTGCTCTGGGTTTGAGATCCGATGATCAACATGTGAGATCTTGTAGTAAACCATATTCTGGAAAAAGGTAGGAAAAATCCACAGGTTACAGCAAATGCGTGGTTTAAAGCAGGAAAAATTCGGCAACAGAACAAACTAACAACTAATGAAGTCATCTGAATTTCACATGATAATCTCTAGAATAAGAGGTAAATGCTTAAATTCACTTTTTCTGTAAATTGCAGCAAAAGAGTGGCTTCATCTAACTCTACAGATTAAGTGAGTTGAGTTAGATAGCCTCACAATACCTCAGCACTACAATACTTTGCATGATCAGGTAACATGGCTCATAAAAATATTAATCTCCTTTCAGCTGTCATATGTGTAGCACTATTTGTTGGTTGCAAGTCTATAATCTCATAATTTACCAATAATGCTACACAAAGTATACTAGATTGAACTATATCGGATCATATCAGAGGGAAACAAAGGCTTGCAGGACATAACTGGGACTTTGATGAAGTGAAAAAAAATGTAAAGGTGCAAATAGTAAGGATATTTCGACTTTGTAACCAATATACCTCAAAGTAATCAGCATGGACAAGATCAGTCAAAATTTTCTTGAAACGCAAGCCTAAGGACCCTGTCAAATACTTTGAGGTCTGATATATCGTGGACTGAAGGAAGCATAATAGAAGATTTTCAATGATCAGGCGTGTGAAGGTGGGAACACGCCGAAGAAACGCGGATTTGAACAAATACCCTTGAACTTTTGCTAATCTGTGACCAATGGCTGTACGCAACACCTGCAGAAAGTCCACTGGTTAAAAGGTTCTACATGTAGTTGGACAAGCCTGGATAATGTATCACTTTATACAGACCATACAAATTCTGATACTCAGGAAAGCACTATTGATACATGAAACAAATGAAACGAACAGACTGGAGAGATTTATAGAACTTACTGCTGTTAACATCAAGCCAAGAAGGTAATTCGTCCCACTTGGGCCGATCTTCTTGACTAAAATAGCAGCCAAGAAATGTAATGATTTCAATAGATTTTTCTTTTTCCTTGTTTTTACCACTTTACCATCAACACCATTTTGACTAGCGCTGTCTTTACTCCTGGTATGTCCATTTGCATCAGTACAAGAATCTTTTTCCTGATGTCTCCTCCGTCGACTTGACTGCGCATATGCTAAAGTTCCACCAGCAAGTAGTGCACCAGAAACAACTGCTAGCGTTCTCCTGAATGTGTTTTGAAGGTTAGATGCATAAGAACTAAGAATCAATGAACCAGATCTAAAATATATATATGTGGTGTGATCAGCACACCTTCTCGAAGACAAAAGGTTTCGCCCATGCTCTGTTAGTTGCAGTAACTGAAGCGATGACATTGTTGCTAGATTGCGACCCTCTCCAAGCAGATATAGACAGCAAAAACAGAAGGCTAAGCTGTATGGAAGTCTTGACAATCAATAGAACGCAAATCTTGCCAAGCAAAGGCGCCACGGGTGGCAGTACAACATCAAAGCATCCAATTTGAACCTGCTATAAATTCAGCAGATAACAGTTAGTCAGTTATACAGCAAGTCACAGTGGATTTCATTGCAAAAATGGTTGTTAAGGAAATTGAAGACAGCTTGACAACCGAGAAGATCTAAACAGCCCGTAAAGTTAGCTAAAAGACAACATTTTGAGCAAATTTTGGGAGGGGGGGACAACTGATATCTTCCACAGGGTAATCTGAGCTCTACGACCTGTCCTCAGTCAACTCCAATACCCATGCCGAGAGGACCTAGCCTGAATCCCGTAACCCACTATGCAAACCGGCTGTAGCAACAGAGCACCCTGCAAATTCCCCTGCTCCTTAGTTCTGAGCAACCAGTACAAGTACAATGCTGCAGTTAACATCACCAGAGTACAATCCCTCGAATAAACCGGCAGTTAAGTTAATGACAGTAGGTGTGCCGTCCACCTCGCCCAACCCCAAATCTGCCCCCCTGTCGCAGTAGAGGAAGCAAAGGCAGCAGGTGAGCAGCAGCGTAACACTAATGTGCTAACTGTGCTCTGCCTCCCCAACCACGCGTACTCCCCTGCGCGTCCCACCAAGCAACGCCCCATCTTAGCAGTAGTACAACGAGACAACGGACCACGGCGGGATCCACCTAGGGTTAGGGAAATTCACGGCTGGTGCTGGAGAGTCGCCCTCTGGGCATTCGCAGCTTAGTACAGAGCAGCGCTAGTGGTCGGGCACTGAATGAACTCGACTGACTGCAGTAACAGGTCGGTTAATTGCCCCCCTAGACCAAGTACGTGATGAGTAATTTACTGGCCCCCGCTCTGCTTCTGGAGCAAGTTCCTGACGACTGACGCTGCAGTGTGTTTTTACTAAGTGGAGAAGTTAGCTGGAGCGCAGCAATGGCGCCGCCTACCAAACTTGACCAATCGGACCCGCCTCTCGCTCTTACCACCAGGGCGCACACACAAAAAGCAAGCAAGCGAACTGCGTTACGCAAGAAGGAGCGAGCGAGCGAGCGAGGCCGAGGAGCCCAGCACGAAACCACAAGCGCGGCCTAGCCGACCCCGGGCAACCGGAGGGGATCGGCGCCCAGACTCAGCCCCGGCGGAGTCAGCTAAGGAAGGAAGGTAGAGCGGTGGGGCCCGCCCAGGACAGGGCAGTTGGTGACTCACCTCGGTGTCGCCGCCGGCAGCGCGGGGAGGGAGAGGGAGGGGAGCGAGGCCGCGGCGGGGACGGGGGGCAGAACCGAGGGCTCCCGGTGGCGGGGAGGCGGATAAATACACGACGGCGACGACGACGACGCTGGGAGATCGGTCGACCGGGGGAAGAGATGAATGATGTGGTGGTGTGAACAAAATCGGCGGTCGTGGTCTCCGTCCGTCCTCGCCTCCTCGGTCTCTCTTCTGTCTCTGGCGTCGTGACGAGCGAAGTTGCGTGCCCGTTCACTCGTATTTTAAACAGTTTGTTTATTCGGGACGCGTGCCACGTGTGGTCAACGGCCTCGATGCCGAGGTGGGGCCGATCGGACGGTCCGTGTGGAGCCTTGGGCTCATCAAACTCGGGAGAAAACCGATGACATTCGAACCGTACGTGCCGGTGTCCATCTCCATCCGGCAGCCTGGCGCCCAACTCAACAGACAACAGCAGTTGGTTAAGTCGGGATAAGGCGTACGCCAATTAAGACGGATAGCGTGCACGGACACGTCATCTAGTAATCCAGATTGTTTGGAGCGACCATAGCAAAGTTGGAACTTAAAAGATATATACAAAGATAGGCTAGGAAAAAAACAGTTCTCTTGCACACTTTGCCGATATAGAAGTTTAAAGGATAGAACAATGAAGATGCATCCCTAGGGTTTTTTGCACTCGTCGAAGCTAGAGGCACCCGCCAAACTTCAACATTGTATAGTTTCAATACCCTCGATCCATAGCATCCACCTCGTCATGGCCCCCCATCGCTGCGGTGCATAACAACGAACAACAACGGCAAGTCGAGAAATAGATCTCTAGATCTGAAGAACATCGAGAAGACCAAACTGTCGATCTGAGGGACCGACGAGCACAAGTTGCCATCAGCTCCCAGACACCGCCACGAAGGTCGCCGCCGGTGTGGAACTGGAGTTTAGATAGATTTTATTTCCCATGTGCTGCACCCACTATCCAAACAACGCACCACAACATACAAGTCCTAACCCTTAGTACAAAACGACGGAACTAGACCCACTCCCTCCCACCACTAGGGCGGCAAGTGGAGATATAGGGGATTGGCCGGAGGAGATTGGAGGGAGTTGTTCATCGCCTACGAGACTAGAGGGAGAGGCGAAAGTTTGTCGTTGTCATCAATTCGAGATTTGTACATGAAGTTGGCTAGCAACACCAACATGTTATTGGTACGTTGACCTGACTTGGTCGGACCGAAGGAATCCGGGGCATCATGCGCCCTAGCCAATCGAACTATTCTACCGAGAGATGCCCTGATTGCAAAGAGAGGGGAATAGGCTTGGAACTGAAGATTTGTGATAATAGTTATCCTGATGATGTTCCACTCTATGATAGGTGCACAAACAAGCGGGTGAAGAATGATGCGGAGGAGTGAACCTACTAATTGAGATGGATAGCAAGCTAGGGAGGTTGCAATCGTGTCTCAACAGACCTATAACCAAACACAACTAAACTCAAAATTATGAGGGAGAAAACGTATTCTTGTACTCCAAAGCTGCGCAAATTAATTTGGTTTGAAGAAAGTAGCCAAACTACAACAAAACCATGTGTTAGCAATTAATGAGACATGACCGAGTAGCACACGTTGCAAGTGAGTGAAACAAACACAAAGAGCAAACACAATGGCATATGGGAGATCCGTAGAGAATCGTTGTCTAGTGAATGATTCCTTAGTTCTTTTATAGTCCGGTGATCCATGTGCTGGTGCTAGCTGGAAAAAAATTCTCTGGGAACGGGCCTCACCTTCTCCTTCATGAGGCCCTTCCTAAGATTCTGACACGTCAGCTCATCTCACCAATTCTAAAGCACCTCCCGTAGGCTCCTCAGTTAATACGTATAGTTACTGAACCGGAAAAGAGTATTTTCATCCCAGAAAAAGACCAGCCGGAACGAACAAAAAAAATTAGGGATACGATCGTGGATGATTAGAACAACAGAAGTAGCGCCATCGAAGAGAAAGACCATGGCTTCTGGCAACTGCCCGCCGCCGCCAGCATCGTCTGCCGTTCGGCACTTCGATGTCGCTGCAGCCGCCGTCCGGCACTCCGATGTTGCCGCCGCCGCCGTCCGGGACTCCGATGTTGCCACACCCGCCGCCCGGCACTACGATGTTGCCGCAGCCACAGGAATCGAGACCAGCGACAATGTTGCAGCCACCGATCGCAGGGTGATCACAGGAGGTCCAATGATTCTTCCACGTTCCGGTGCCGGTGCTGCCGGTGCCGGTGCTGCCGATGCCGGTGCCGGTGCTGCCGCCGCCGATGCACAACCAGTTTCTTCCACGTTCATGACAACGATCCAATCCAGCTTGACTGCTTCCACGTTAAAAGATTCTGCTACAACGGCAATCCCCAATGAGGTACAGAACCGATCCATGTATTGTTGCAAACAAATCATGATTTATTTCAATCTATTCAGTTCACGTTTATTTGAAAGCAGGTGCATAACAGTATTTCTGAATCACTAGTTGTTCCTAAAGTTGGAATGGCTTTCAAGTCTGAAGAGGATGCATATGAATTTTACAACGAGTATGCAGGTAAGATTGGATTTAGCATCCGAAAAAGCCACTCAAAGTTGAGACCTGATAAATCAGTATATCAGAAACATATAGTTTGTAGTAATGAGGGGGAAAGAGGTACCCATTCAAGACATGATACTCTGAAAGAAAATGCTACCACAAGGTCTCGTTGTGAAGCCCGTGTTCAATTCAGTATTACCCGCGATGGTGTTTGGACGGTGCAAAAGGCTGTACTAGAGCACAATCATTATCTTGCAAGTCCAGATAAAAGACACATGTTGCGGTCACAACGCCGTTTGGTAGATTCTGACAAACTTGTGATTGGTCATATGAGAGAAGCAGGACTTAAGCCTGCTGAAGTGTACAAGTTTTTCAAGCAGTGGTACGGAGGACCTCAACATGTACCTTTCTTGCGAGTGGATAGCAATAACTATATTGGTCGCGAGCGCAAGAAGTATTTAGAAGTCAATGATGCACAAACACTGCTGGAATTCTTAAAAGACAAACAGCTAGAGGATCCTTCTTTTTTTATGAACAAAGTCCGCTTTTCCCCCCTATACTTTTCACATGGTTCATGTTTGCCCCCCAAACTTTTCTTGGCTCACTAAACCCCCCTAAACTATCACTAATGGTCTGTGTTACCCCCTTAATTTAGGATTTTACTCAGCCAAACAGTGGGCTTATGAACGTATCTTCACAAATCTGCAATTAGTCGCATACAAACACATGACCATGACTAATATGAGCCAAATTTAATGGGTTATATTTGTTGTTTAGGGGGGTTTATTGAGCCAAGTAAAAGTTTAGGGGGGAAATATGAGCCAAGTGAAATGTTTAGGGGGCAAAAACAGACTTTGTTCTTTTTTTATGCCATACAATTAGATGAGGAAGATTGCAGGATAGCTAATTTTTTTTGGGCAGATGGTCAATCTATCATGGATTATGCTTGTTTTGGTGATGCTTTGTCATTTGACACCACTTTTCAAACAAACAAGTTTGAAATGCCTTTTGCACCACTCCTTGGGACAAACCATCATAAGCAAACCATTCTTTTTGGAGCTGCACTATTATTTGATGAATCCACCGACTCGTTTGTATGGCTCTTCAACACTTTTTTGACAGCAATGTCTGGGAAGCGACCAGTCTCAATTTTTACAGATCAGTGTGCAGCTATTGGTAAAGCAATTGAAAAAGTTTTGCCAAGTACAATGCACTTTCTCTGTCTTTGGCACATTTATCAAAATGCCGGTAAGCATCTTAGCCATGTAATTTCAAGCCATCCTCGGTTTCTTGCTGATTTTAAGAAAGTTGTATACCTTGAAAATTCAGTGTCATACTTTGAACAGAAGTGGCAAGAGTTGTTGATTGGTTATGACCTTGTGGAGAACTCATGGTTACAAACACTATTTGGTTTGCGTGAGAAGTGGGTTGCCGTGTACCGCAATGATTCATTTCATGCCGACATGACCCCAACTCAAAGGAGCGAAGGTATGAACAATGTGTTCAAGAAACAATTTCGCAAGAAGCTCTGCCTTTCAGAGTTCTTAGTGCAATATGAGAATTGTTCTGCTAGTCTTCGTGAAAATGAATTAGATGCAGACTTTAAGTCACGGAAGACTAAACCGGGTAACTTATGTAAGGAATTTACCTATGTTGAAGACTGCAGCTGAGTCATATACGAGGAGGCTTTATTCTGATTTTGAGGAGCAGTTCAAACAACAATTTTCTGTCACGTGCGAGTTGATTTCCACTGTGGGAACTGTCAAAACCTATAAGGTGGTCATGGTGGCAGAGCTCGTCACACGGTTCTGGGAGCACGTCCATGCACCGAGTTTCTTGGATTCCTGTCTAGTAGTTATCTCTCCATTACCCTTTCTCGCACACGCATTGAAATTGTGTCGCTGTAAAGTGAGAAAACTATAGTACCAGGTACTACCGTACTAGCCAAAGTGTAAATAATTTCCGTAAGAATCACCTAGCACATTTGAGTAGACTATCCGGTTGTCTGTTGACAGGTAGCAGACAGAGCTGACACTAGAAATTGCGTGAATTTCCTTTCTTGATGAATGACACACGATTATTGCTGATCTTGAGTTGTTTGGCGCTGAATCTACTGCATGTTGCTTCTCTAGATGTACTTTAGAAGTTTTTTTTGGAAGATGCTAGCCTGACACAAGTCACAAGATAGAAGGAAGGGAGTGTAGCGTCTTGCTGGTTCTCATGGTGTACCCAGAAACATCTTGCTGGTTCATGCTATTGTTGTATGCAGCTCGAGTAATGAATCCCACTGTGTAGACATGCAGTATTGAAGTAACATTCGTACTGTCTATTGTTTTGACTTGCAGCAGTAACAATTCAGATATGAAATTTAACTGCAAATTTCAGCAAGTATGGCACATTGTGGTTTCTGGGTGGGTATTCAGAACATGGAACATATAGACCAATGACATCTAATCTAAAAGCATAGTTTATGCAGCAAACGGCTCGTTTCACTTATCCAAACATATGGATTTTGGCGCAGGAGATAAAAAAGGAATTAAAACATCATACCAGATCAAGTACGTGTTGCGGCCAAAAGGAAGAAACGTTAAGAGATCACCAATTAGGTCAATAACACGAATAAGTTAAGCCTGAACCAAGATTGTAACAAGAATTACATGATACTACTAGCTAGAGTCACCGCAATTACATGATAGCAAACTATAGAATCCCTCTAGAGTTCATAAGTTACATTTACATTGGACTGTACAGTTGATGAGTGAATTGGAACAAAATACACACGACAAAAAGGAAGCTGGAAACACTGTACAAGAAGATTTTCTCGATTATGTGAATCGAAGGATCCATATCAGGTTTGAGTTGTCATGAATCGCCCTCCTTAGATGATTGTGATCTGCCAGAGCTCCAATGTGCTTGCCACGAACCGGCAGTGCGAGACATCAATTATACACAAAATGATGACTATAGTTAAGCAGTACTGAAATAACATGCGTATCATACATTCGCACTGAATAATAATTCCGTACAGAAGTCTACAGATCAGTCTGCAGTTAGTTCCTACTGTGTACTGTCACATGAACAATCTTCATTGGCTCCTCAAATTCATTCATGGTCTCTGCAAATTCTCCAACAATCTGAAAACATGAGCATCTAATTTGTGAGCCCCCTGACCAAAACTATGAGGCATATTGTCAAGCAATAGCTAAAAGGTGCAAGTTCAGATTAATTCAGAGGTGTTATAAGAACATATATCAAGCACTTTTCCAAATGGAGTTCAGACACAAACAAGAGTTGTTTTAATGTGTTGGAAGGTGAGAATGCCTCTCACTTATGACAGAGAGTTTTGAAAAGGTAAATGCATGAATTTTACCTATGATTCTCCAGAAGGTATAGCTATCTAACTCTAAACAACGTGACAGGTTGGCCTCATGTTGATTTTGACAGCACCTAAAACTTACTGGCCAAAGTGTTGATTTGTAAAAGCTCCCTGTATAATGGCTGAAGTACTGTAATAGATGACTGAAATGAATATCCTGGTCAAGCATGGTCCTTCATACTAAATGGTGTACTACTAAATGATAATATTGTTTTCACTTTAGTTTAGTTAGCCAAAAAGGCTTGAATTATCAAGCAGAACATGAGGACCTGTACTAACGGTTACACTGCTCTAAACAAAACAACCACCAAGCTAATTCCTTCTTCAGTGTGTTTCACTTTCGGTAATACATTGAAATGGCTAATGGTTATATACTCATCATCTTTATTTGACAATTTAAGAATCCAAACAGCAAAAAGATCGATATGACAAGTGCTTCCATACTCCATCTCAATTTGGAAATGTTAACAATTTCTTTGCTGGCATGATACTTCAATTCAAATCTGTCATGATACAAACAAAATATTGAAACATATCCTCACTGCAGAGAGCATCAAGCACCTTGGAATCTTAAACACTTTGGCAATTTAGATGCTTGCTTCAGTCTTGTTTGAACTGTAGCATCCAGAATCTGTTTGCTTTGCTGACTATGAGAATTTACAGCAATCATCTCTGACTATCGTGACTTTAGATAACCAAATAAGACATTACCTGATGCAAGCGTTCTGGAGCCGTGGGGAGATCGGAACCATGCCGAATGGATCCTGTGGCGGTGGCGTCAGCGTCGACTCCGTGCAGGCCGATTTGGAGAGCAGAAAAAGGGTTCAGCAGCGTCTAGGGATGCACCCACCGGTATGGAGGAGGAGACGTCGAGCTCACGCGTTCTCCACCGTCGACAAAGACGACAAGCACTATGGCGGCGGCCTGCTCGCGCGTGTGGCCCAGTGTGGCCGGTGGCCGCGTGCGAGGTGGATGCGCCGGCGGCGGGGTCTGGAGTTGGTGCGGCGGTGGGGTCTGGAGGTTGTGCGGCGGCGGGTCTGGAGGTGCGGCGGCGGGTCTGGAGGTGCGGCGGCGGCGGGTTCTGGAGATGCGGCGGTCGTCTGGAAGTGGCGGCGGCGTTGCTTGAACCTATCTCTAGCGTTGCTTATTTTTCTTCCAACGAACTTATCCCAGCTGTTACGGCTTGGATATGGGCCTTTTGGGCCTTTCATACTAGCCCCACTTTTATGAGTAGTATGATTTGTAAAAAGGTACCGTAAAAGTTGCCCTCAAATAATATGTATCACTAATAGTACAGTGCCAAACTTCACAAATAATACTTTTCACGGGGATTCTTCGACCATGTTTGGTCCATTCATCCAAGGAGGATATACAGAACTGCTACTACAAAATGATAGTTCTTCAGAGGTTTTGCACCCTTCAAGAAGATTGGATTTTGATCTACCAAATCCTGGAGGACGGAAGTAGTAGGCATAGCAGTATTTTTTTCCTTCTTCTGGTCATTGACATATGTATAAATGTTAGTGGTAGAACCAATATATTAAGAAACCATCTCTGCATTCATTCATCAATCTATATATACAGTGGTACAATGTTATAATATCTCAACAGATCAGCTAGCTAGACTGTTTGGGACAGACCCCAACAAGTAACTATTTTCCTTGAACTTCTTGCTACAGCAGCAAGAAAATAAAGTGAGTAGCTGAACAAGTCCCTTCCTATCTCTATCTTTCTAGACTCCAAACGAGGAAGCTGTACACTTAAAACTATCATATCGTTGAACAGATTCCACTTGCTGGACATGGCTTGGTTCTATCTTTTTGATTGATCAATCACACCGGAAGTGCTACTTCAAAATAATTGTGCTTCAGAGATGGATGACTGAAGCTTTGCTAGCTGAATGTGAGCAACACTGAAATTTCTGAACAAGATTGGAACTACCTGCATAACACAACATCAAATTCGAGTCAAAATACAAACGGTGAAGATTGGCGTGGAATCACATGAGCTGGGGATTCGTTTCTTCCACTACAGGCACCAGGCGCATGCTGCGGCGGCCGCTTTCGCGTGAAGCAACGGAGCCGTGACCCGGCGACTCGCAAGCGGCGGCGGGGAGGAAGCTGGCAGTCGCCGGTCCGTTGCCACCACGAGATGCAAGAGCCGCGCTCGGCAGAAGCGGCGCGGTAAGGAGTCGGCCGCTCGCCGGCGTCAACGCTTCCGCGAGATGCAGCTGCCCGGCTGGTCTTTTTCGAGATGGGAATACTCTTTTTCCGGTTCAGTACAATCTGTATTATACGTATCAACTGAGGAGCCTACGGGAGGTGCTTTAGAATTGGTGAGATGAGCTGACGTGTCAGAATCTTAGGAAGGGCCTCACGAAGGAGAAGGTGAGGCCCGTTCCCAGAGAATTTTTTTCCGTGCTAGCGTACTATAGAAGATCCCTGTCGTCACTCTCACGTTCCATTGTTCCCCTGCGGGCAGTTAGTTTTTTTTAGCGGTTGGCGGGTACTAGTTAGTAAGCTAAGCTAGTGGGTCGATCGTATTATCAGGTAGGCCAGAAGAGCTAAGCTAAGCTAAGCCAGCAGCCCGTCTTGGGAACTACAGGCCCGTAACGACGACAGACACCGGCCGCCGTCGTCGTGGACGCCGCCCCCGCCACCAGATCGGCCGGCCGACGTGGCGCCGTCCGCCGCCGCGCACGCAGTCCACGAGAACCTCAGACAACTTACGTTTCAACTCGACTCTTCCGTCTCCGTCTACAACTACCCCTGTTCTTCCTTCAAGGTTCTCACCGCGCGCGTGTCCCGATCATTGCCCGCGCGCATGCCATCTCCTGCCCTCCGCGCTTCCGCTGCCGCCGCCGCTCGAGTGCTCCTGCTGCCGTCCACGGGGACGACACCGTCGTCTACCGCCGCTCGAGTGCTCCTGCTGGCCGGTGCGACGACGGGCATGGCGGCGGGCGCGGACGCGAAGCCGGCGCCGGCGCCGGCAGCCGGGGGCGTGTCGGGGCGCATCATGCCGCATATTCTCAACATGTAAACTAATCTGTCGACCTCTCTGTTCTGTTCTAGTATATATTCATCTGCTTTACATGCTAGCTCTTATCATCCTTCAAACAAAAAACACTGCTAGCCTATCTTAGTTAGAGACTTAGAGTAGTTACGTTTCCATTTGACAGGCGTCTATGCATGCCATGCCACTGTTTGATTCGGTGATCAATGTACGGCTGGCTGGCTTTCTCGACCGCGGCCTGGACGGGTCGGCCACTGTGTTCCAAAGTTCAGTTTACGCAACACAAAAACACCTTATCTCTCTCTCTCTCTCTCTCTCTCTCTCTCTCTCTCTCTCTCTCTCTCTCTCTCTCTCTCTCTCTCGTGAGTTCACCGATCCACTGTTGCTTGCTGTTCCTTGAATTTGTTCAGGTTCTGCAACTTCACACTGGTTGCAGTGCAGATGCAGAGTTTCAGCCTGTATATACTACTGTCTACCTGTGCTCGAATCCGATTCTTCAGTTCAGTTGAACAATCAAGCACGATAAAAGTACTCCCACCGTTTCCATAATACTTATTGTGGTTTTACTTTAAAAGTAGTTAAGGCTCCGTTTGGCTTCAAAGTAATTTTGAAGTATTCCGTGAATACTTCGGTATCTAGAAATAATGAAGTATCAAATACTTTAAGGCGTTTGGATCTAGCAAATACTTCAGTTTTAAAAACTGAAGTATCCTCCAAAACTTCATTTTTTTGCCTTATTGGAGACTTTAGTCGTGACCTCTTTTTTCCTAAAATGAAGTATTCTCTAAAACTGAAGTATTCGATGCCCAGGCATGTAAATACTATGGTTTTAGAATACTTCGATTTTACATAAACGTTGGTGCCAAACTAGGCCTAAGCATCTCTCTAAGGAACTTAACAGTAGCTAATTATAATTAGATAGTAATGCTACTCCAGCTCGACTACTACATGCGTGGTGCTATTAGTAGCAAAGGTTTCTTCATCATGGTACTCATGACAGCAAGAACTGTATGGTACGGACAGATATGGATCGTGTGCCACGGCCAAGGACTTCGAGATTTATGCACCAAATGCCACGTTTGAGGACCCGCTCATGCGCGCCCACGGGTAAGTCCGCCGCCACCACCGCCACCTTGTTCATATATACCTGAAAGAAAATACCCATATACCTATGTCGTCAGCATCATCAGCCTGATAATTTATCTATGCCTCCCACCTATCTATTGGCAGAGTAAAGCAGATCAAATCAGCCTTCTACACGCTCCCTAAGGTAACATTTTCGTTCCGTCTCTTCTCCTCGACACATTTTCTGTTGTTGGGTTCCTATGTTCTGACCCATTAGCAGAGCTGAAGATTTTTTCGTGCGTCGATGATCTTCAGGTGTTCGGGGAATCAAAGATTGTTGAGTACACGGTACAGGAGAACGCCACCGGACCGGGGAAGTCCGAGGTAAACTTATAATCATGCATATGCATGTTTATCATGAAATATACACACTATGATGCGTCGATCCTGATTACCTTGGACGTCGCAGATACTGATCGACAACAAGCAGCACTACAAGGTCTTTGGCAAGGCCGTCGACCTGGCGTCTCTCATCACGCTCGAGGTCGAGGACGGGAAGGTCGTCAGACACCAAGACTGGTAATCATACTACTCCCAAGAGTTGACTGAGAGGGTCCTAATTAAGCTCGGTATCTGATTAATTGTTCTTTGCATGTGTGTATGCTGCTCACCCACGTCCTCATGGGTTGCGGCAAGGACCCCACCCCATGATTTAGCACTAGCTAGGAGATAATGTTGTTTCTTGATCACTATATGTAGCTAGTTAGTTTTGGGATTAATCTCCATAAACAGAACAAGAATAAAGGTTAGATGTACCCTGTGTGTTCCGACATTACTGTAAAGCCATCGGTTGTTATGGAATGATGTTTTTTTTACCTGTGGAATGATGTTAATGTCATATGCTAGTAATGCATATCATCTGTTGTAACCATTGGAATCTCAATACAAATATGTGTACTACCTCCATGCCGGATTATTGGACAATTCTATATTTTAAGACAAACTTTAGCCATTAATTTTAGTCAAGAAAATATGAGATATTTGACATAAAATTTATACCATTGGAAAGTTCTTTTGAATATGAATCCAATGGTATAATTTTTATATAATATATCTTATATTTTTTGACTAAAATTAAAGGTCAATGTTTGTCTCGAAGTACGTAATTGCCCTATAATCCGGTATGGAGGGAGTACAAGATTTACTTGAGCTTAATGTTTCTCGTAATATGCGCTATGATATAGTATCTACCTATGATACTCTAATCTTCTCTTTCTTTATTAATTAACTGCCACATCAACATTTGTGTGGGCCTAATTTGCATGATACTAACTATGATACTAGCACTATGGCTAGCCTAAAGTCAGCAAGTAGTTAAGCTGAAACTCACGATATTTCTTTGCATTTTCAGAGAGAAGCATTAGACACCACTCATCACACAGGAGATACTTCACTGGAATATATTGCACGTGAGGAAATTCAAAGGTATTCTACTGTTTTTATTTCAGATTCAGTGAAAAGTTAGCATAAGCTTTGGAGCATATAGAGAGTTCTAAAATTACTGCAACAATGGGACTCAACAATCAGCTACTTATACCGCAACTATTCCTGAAGCTGACCCCTTAGTATCTGGCAACCTCGAGAAGTTAAAATTGGTTGTTAGATTAACTTTACAGAGTTGCCGCCAAAGGGCCTTAATGTGACCATACAAACAAGGATACTTTAACTTTATAAAGTATAGATTCATTTTTTGTCTTCCGTTACAATGCACGGGCATATTTCCTAGTCTCCATAAACAAAACAAGAATAAAGGTTAGATGTACCCTGTGTGTTCCGACATTACTGTAAAGCCATCGGTTGTTATGGAATGATGTTTTTTTTACCTGTGGAATGATGTTAATGTCATATGCTAGTAATGCATATCATCTGTTGTAACCATTGGAATCGATGCCGTTCACATGCATCATGTTACATTACAAAAAAGATCAAAAGACGAAGAAAACATGTCACTGAATAAAATTCTTTAATTTGGGGCACAGTAAATCTTCCACCAAATCACATTTAGATGTACAACTTTTCTGTCTCAGTACAAAAATGTTCTATGAAATCACAGCAAGACACTTCTCTAAAAAAATCTTGGTTGTGTCTCTTGGCACAATAAACTGAGACTTAGCATATCGGGTTACTTGTACTATGAAAGATGCGGAACTCTCCACTGCATATCAGGACACTTGTATGAAAGATGTTACAAAACGAGGAAAACAACAGGGTTCTGAACAAAGTAGTCACATCATAAATTTTCGCACATACTAGTATCAGCCATTTGGGGTGTATTAATGAACTAATAATGCTGCCTTGGCCAATTGGACTTCCTTCCGGTCACAGAATAGACGGTATAATTTGTCTCAGACGACATCCACGCCTCCATGGTGCTTGACAGCATTTACATGATGTATTCTGAATCGAATGGAGGGAAAGAACAAGGAAATGGCAATGGATGGACTACTCTCTTTTTTTACATGCTCCACACAAGGAGATTTGGCCCATTTTGGGAACTTTGATGAAGTGTTGTACACTACAGACATGCATCGCTGACGCTGAAGAGCTCTATCAAAGAGTGAAACCCAAAATTCAACAACACTGGTCTTCTCATCTTTGCTCAGAATAATATTAATCCATTGACATCCGGCGAGAGTTTGGGAACATTGGCAGCTCGGTTGTTAGTAGTTTTTATACAATCCCATCAAAGGCTTCTCCCGGTCATCAACTCTTTTCCTTGCTGCTTCCCGCGCTTTGAGGGCCGCTTCCTCCTCCTTCGAAACCACCTTGGGCTTCTTGTCCTCTCCTTTTCTCTTGTTAACAGAGATGGCAGTAGGAGCACCCTTCACATGTCTCATCGGGTTCAGTGGTTTTGTGACCACCAAACCTGGAGCTGGGCCTTCTTTAATACTGGAGACAGGCCCGCCTCCACCAGATGTTTTTGGTTGCAAAGTTGAGGATTGCGCGACATCAGTTTTGGAACTTTCCACAGACTTGTATGCCTCTTCCTGCGTAACCCATTTGCCTGCTCAGCGGAGAAAACATAAATATCAATTGTACAGAAAAAGTTTCTGGAAAGTATGACAGGATGAATACGAAATCCAGATATATATCGGGTTAATGGAAGTACCTAAACCATCAGAATAATAGAAACCAGAGTTGGAGTCGTAGTAAAGTCCAGTAGATTTATCGTGATAATACCCTGTAGTTGAGTCGAATACCCATCCTGCACATACCAGATTTCAAACATGTTAGAAAGGATATTCAAAAATTACACCAATGCATTCTGATATTACCAAGCATGACCAGATGGTCTATCGGTCTATGCAAAGTATAATTCATAACTCATAGTAGGGATTCCAGACAAAGGTACTAATTGCCCATTTAGTATCATTACTGAAAGTCTTTGGTATCCAGTACTATAGCCAAAATGTCTAGTTCCTGGCAGAACCAGAATTTATATACTAGCAATGGCAGCCATGAACGCAAACTTCGCTGACGTACGGGTTATGAAATATTTAACATTGAGAAATTGTCTTGACACATTTATTTTCCCATTAATACATTGTGTCCTACCATAAGAAATTTGCAGAAACATCATTTGGCATACAGGAATAAAAGCAAAGCAGGATAGAGTTTTGGACCAGCAGGAAGATATATATTTGAATGGTGATTTAAGAATAAGAACAATGGGGGGCTTGGAAAACTGACAATACATATCAGGTTATTTCTTGGTTCAGCAGTCACACTCTCCTGCTGTGATGTGGCCATCTGGGTGGGAACTAAGCAAGTGAATAACTAGAATCAGTAGGAGAAACGTCAGCAATGTAATGAAAACTCAAGGGTGAACAAGGGAGGTGCCAATAATAGATGGACATCTACTTTGTGGTTTTTGCTACACAATAAATATGAATACACATGACACAATGGGGAAAAAATGCAGTGCATCAGGTATTCATCAGGATCAAAGTAGGCAACCTTCTCCGGGTGCTGCAGAAGTATCACCATCCACATTTCTCTGGTTATTCTCTAAATCTTTTTGGTAACTCTTTTTAGCTTTCTGCAGAGTAAAAATTGAAACATAACTCAGGACAAGTTACAAGAGAATGCAACAAGAGATGATGTAAAGCTAGAAAGGAAATCGTGCACAGTATAGCACCATTTCCCATTGTAAATCCAGTTTACGTGTTGGACTTAATTATCGATGCATAGGGAAATACAAGGAACTAAGGACTTACAGCTTCTATGAGCTGGAGGGCTTTCGCCGCTTGCTGCAGCTCTTTTTCCTTAGCAGCACCATCCTTTTGCATCGTGGACAGTCTTTGGGTGACATTGTCCTTGTGGCGTTTACCGGTTTCATGCGTCCTGATGCTGAACGGATTGTTAGATATGAAGATCTTGCACAAGTCGCACCATTTGTTCCCCTGGCTCACCCAATACTGAATAAAAGAAAGACAGGGAAAGGTTATTAGTCCCAAAGTTGATAACTGATCAGAAGAGCTGAATGTGCAAGGACATAACAGAGCTTGATAACACGGATGTCGGTACAAGATAGCAGATAATTTTTCGAAGGTAGCCCACAGTATTTCTACCAATAGACAAACGAACCTTGGCAATCCTACCTCTAACCTACACATAAACTTGGAAACCACATGACAGGGCCTAATCATCTGCAGTTCTGCCTAACCCTAGCTCTCCAAGACCCACGAGACTATAAGGTAGGTCTAAGCTAGCCCAGAAAAAACTCGATTCCTGCGGCCGCAATCGCAACAGACACTGTGGCCCAAATCTGCGAGCGCGTAAATCTAACAGCCGAAGATGGGTAACGCGCGGCATCGAATTTTGCAAGGGGGGAGAAGCGAGAGGAGGTGGGAGTACCTCGGTCATGGCGGGCAGGCCGTGGAGCGCCGCCTGAGGGGCAAGAGATCACCGGAGCGGCGGTCTAGCGGTGTAGGGTGGACGGGGCGGTTCCAGTCGAGTTTGAGGGTCGAGTTCAGTCAGAGCAATGGCTGGCGTGGATGGAAATCGAAGAGAACACAACTATGGTCTCCACTCTCCACCAGTCTTTGTCCGTTTCAAAATAAATCGCTGAGTATTTGGAGTATTTAAGTTCCACCAAGTCAATTGAAAAATATAAAACACATAATCTTAGGTTTGTCATGAAATATATGTTACAGTATTATATATACATCCAATGTTTTAGATTTTAACATATTTGCCTATAAAACAGGCCAAACTTACACAGTAAATATATACAAAGGAGCTTTTCCTCAAAGGTTTTATTGAATTGCATGCACTAGGCAGTTAAACCAAAAATCCGAACTGATGAAAAGGGCTAGGCAATTTATTTCAACACTTACCCTACGTCTTTGCCCTTTGGCCTATTGTGACGTGTTTTGGGGAGCCGCAATATATTTCTTTTAAATTTTGCGTTGGTCAAGATTTGATCCTAGGACCTCCTGCTCTGATACCATATTGAATTGCATGCAGTAGCCAGTTAAATCAAAAGTCCGAACTGATGAAAAGGGCTAGGCAATTTATTTCAACAGGTTTGATATTTAGGAATAGTTTTGGATGATGACTACCCATGCCACAAATTTTTTTTGCCAAATGTGTTGCACGCTATAACTTTTGTGGTGAGCAAATTGTTCGCCACACTTGTGCAAGACTTGCAAGAACACCATGTATGACATGTAGGATAGGGTGTTAGAAATGGCACACCACAAGTGAGGCAAAGAACCGAACAATATACTGTATTAAAAGAGTGGCGTGTTTAACTTCTGACTTGTCACCCGCAAAAAAAAAACTTTTGACTTGTCAAATGTGTGGCTTCAATCTCTGAAGGCCCTAAATACGAAGCTCAAGAAAAGTATCCCTCATCCAAACAGTAACTTAAGCTTGTAAATGCACCCTCCCTCCTCTTATTAGTTAACTAAGTATTTATGTCTTAATAAATCCCATACTTGCAAATGAAATTAAGT
This sequence comes from Dactylis glomerata, assembly GCA_007115705.1. Taxonomy (NCBI): domain Eukaryota; kingdom Viridiplantae; phylum Streptophyta; class Magnoliopsida; order Poales; family Poaceae; genus Dactylis; species Dactylis glomerata. The sequence continues at coordinate 2,255,179 of QXEO01000099.1, forward strand.
AGCATGAGGACCAATCATTAGAGTTATAATTGTGCATGCACACGGCTGCACCTATCTTAGGCTCCGTCCAGTAAAATATAACTTGCCATGATATTTATCATACACATGTAGAAATATTTATGCTAAGTAAATCCAGTTGCCCTTGAAAGCGCTTGTTTCATATAAGTACACATTTTGAGTTTGTCCTCTTGTTGCATAGAGGATAGAGCTTTATCTTGAAATATTTATTTACATTTTACTTGCAATTTACAGTGCAAGGTCTTGTAGTTGTTGCAATTTACATTGCAACAACTACAAGACCTTGCACCTTTTATTGTTGCTTTGTCAAATTCTTACTAATACGTTTAGCTCCTCGCGGGTTCGCCATACGATACTTATCGAAATGTGCTATAATCGATCTCCTACACATGTAGGTATCACTCAGAAGTTCTTTTTCCACCTCATCGATCTCGTCAAGAGTCATGGTGGTAGGCCGCTAGGGTTAGAGGTGAGGGCTTTTGGAACAAAGAAGGCCAAGGACCCGCGGTGAATCTGATGCCACGTAACAGTATTAGATCAAGCGGCAAAATGTGCTCGCCTTGATGGATCACACTGATCAATATATATACACACATAGTAAGATCCTTAAGTCGGCTTAAACCATAACTAGGAACCACTCATATCATCATCTAACAGACTATAAATTAAAATTTGTCACAACATATTAAGATGGGATTTTTTTTAAAGTCCTCGTCAAGACGAAACTAATAGTGAAGATGGATTGCCAACTGGATTAACAGTTTAACAAAAAATTGAATTTTTTAATTGTGGAAATATTTCTTACATTCATGCATGTGGTTGGTTTCCCCGCCTTTATAGAATCGATTGCTAACTCCCAAGAGCTTAGTTTTGCTGATGTGGTGAGGTGGAGGTGTGGCGTGTCCTGTTAAATTATACTAGATTACACCTAAAGTTGACAGCTATGCACTCTTCACACATCCATCAAGATATTTATTGGGACTCAAGATTTGGAGGTCTCCATCAATGTAACTAAATACCTACAGTTCAACTAAGTGGCACACATTGATCAAACAAGGGAAGTATTTTTTTATATATTTTTTCCTAATCTAATGGAATTTGGTTTAAATAACTTTTATTTATAATATCTAAAAACAGAAACAAGTGACGATACTTCATGACAAATATAGTTTAAATTTAGTGAACGTACATTTCCCATGATTGACGTTAAAATTGTCTAATAAAATACCACATCATCTTAGTTTTGGTAACTTTATATGTAATAGAAAATATATATTCTCTGTAATGTATCTAAGAAATGAGTTATAAGAAATATAAAAGTTTAGTATAAATAGTTTGCCCAAAAAGAGAAATAGTTACAGTAATGGTAAGCCCAAAACAAATGCTAAAATTCAAACATAATTTATAGGGTTCTGTTCTCCGAAGGTGGATCGAATTCTGAGATCATGGATTCCACCACAACAATATTATGCCTAACGTGTGAAGCTATGAGAGAAATGTGTTATGCTAGCTTGTATAAAACTAGCTAATTGGGGTGTGATGAAAAGGCACCGCCTCCTCCGAGTCTGTTCCATACCGGAAATTGCATCACCACACGATATAGTGGCAGGGGAACAAACTAAAAAGTATTTCGTCATCGTCTGCATATTACGCGTGTGGAACTAATTCGTTGCACCGTTGCTATGTATTCGGATCAGAATTGCAAACACTCCTGCACCCGGCGCACCGGTGCACCGGCCTGACTGCCCCCGCTAGCTGTCAAACTATCGCACCTTGTCACATACTCTTCTTTTTGCGAATTACACCTTGTCACATACTCACATGGACAAAAGATGTTGCTATGAATAGTGAAAATAAGCACTGACCACTCTTGGTTACGTACGTAGATATATTTACAATAACGGTTTTGCTATTTCTCAGTAGACTGAGAATTAGCTTATGGCTCAGTAGAATTCTAGACCATTAGATTTGCATCGTGATTCATGCAATTGAGTTGCAAGTTGAGTTGCAACTGAGATTTTTTCAGTTGCAAGTGATGTTGCAACTAGGAACCATACATCCGGACTGTTGAATTGCTTCGTGATTCATGCTAATAGTGAGTTGCAACTGAGATATGATAACGTTATTCTACTGAGCCATAAGCTATTGCTTAGTAGACTGAGCCCTAGACATACCCTTACAATAAATATATTGCAAAACATGAAAAACACTTCTCTGTGAGTGATTAAATAGTACACCACACAAAGAACACGAACTTGGTCACAACATATATACATATATAATGGCTCAAGATTTTAGAGCTCTCAGAAATAGCCCACATCATGTGCACTGTTCCTATGAACATGAACAGTGTCATGTGCATCTACAGTGCATTATAGAGGTTGGACTGTTGGATTTTGATTCAATGGTTAAAAACACCGGTTGGCAGTACGCTGTTGTAATAATTTTTCTTCTCGATTTTTACAATAGTTTCCTAATACAACCTATTAGTATGAGCTATGATACTTTTATCGGTGATTTTCTAGCTGTAATATTTTGGTGTAATTCTTTGCTTATATAGTAACATTGTTAATAATTAAACAACATATATAGTATGCGCTATAATACTTTTATGGGTGATTTCCTACCAGTAATTTTCCGGTGTAATTGTTCAGCTTATGCAGTAATGGTGTTAATAATTACACAACAATGATTCTTCAATGATGATGTATAATTCTTCGACGGTAATATTGAAACAATATTTATTCAAAAAAATTACAGTTTATTTTTTATAATAGTTCCCCGATACAACATGAACTATAATTTTCCGGTCGCCGTTGTAATAATTTTTGTCCTTGATTTTTACAGTAGTTTCATGATACAACATATATAGTGTGCGCTATAATACTTTTACCCATGATTTTCTAGCAGTAATTTTCTAGTGTAATTCTTCAGCCTACGCAGTAATGGTGGTAATTACACAACAATGATTCTTCAATAATGATGCACAATTCCTCAATGATAATTTTAGAATGGTATTTATTTAAAGTTTTATAGTTGATTTTCTATAATAGTTTCTCGATACAACATGAACAATAATTTTCCGATACATCATAAACTACACGTGTTATAGTATTTTGACAATAATTTAGTGATCTTCCCCTACGACTATTCATAAATCTATAAATCTATTAAAGCTGAAAGAAATAGGGGATCCTCAATGCTCCATGACACTGCATATTGTTCATATGATAGTAGCATGTGCATCTACAATACCACATAATGCTATGAGTGTTAGATTTCAATCTAGCAGCCAAAACAGCAACGATCAACATACTACAATTTTTTTACCATAGCTTACGCAATCATTTTCTGGCAGTAATTACTCAACGGTGATTCTTCAATAATGAGGCACGATTCTCCGATTGTAATTTTGCAAGGGTATTGGTATCAAAAAAATTGGCATTTATTCCTTTTTAAAAGTATTACCCGGCACATCACCAACTAATATTTCGTGGTAGTTTCCTGGTACATATAGATACATATTTTAAACCTCCTGGAAATAGCGCCCGCTGAGCCTATCAGGTCACTCTAGATTCATCTACATTAACTGTGGCATCTATAGTGTTTTCTTTGGTATCTCTATTCTTTATTTTATTATTATTTAAAGATGTGTCATTTATTACCATAAAAATTGTTGGTTTTTTCATCATCTCTTTTACACTTGAAATATACTACTGCCTACTTAAAAAATAATACTTCACCGTTCGTTGTTGGAACATACCACTGCCTTATTCTATAATAACTTCACAAAAAATATTAGATTATTGCCATCTCTTTTTTCTGGAAAAATAGTGCTACATAACATTTTTAACTATGAACAAATAGTACACTTTAACAAGGTCACCATGGATGGAAATCACATCACAGTAACTGCTGCATCTATAGTTTTCTTTTGTTTATTTTGCGTCCCTCTTATACATTTTTTTATTATTTTAACAGAGAGTAATTTTTTATGATAATTTCTTAACAATGCATGAATAGTATTCTTCAACATAATTTCTAGATTATATTTGTCTTCTTCCGTAGTAGATTTGGGCCCTCCTTCCATAATTTTGGCAAACAAAATATCTGTCTATCCGTCGCCTATTTTATTTGGCAAATAATAATTGTTGGATATGTCATCTTCACTTTTATATGAAAAAAATACTACTGTCTATTTAGAAAATAATACTCCACCATTCTTGATGGAACATATCACTGCCTTCTTCTACAATGATTTCACCAAAAAATATTGTATTATCATCGTCTCTCTTTTCCAAAAAAAATACTATTTAAGTTTTTCAACTATTAATGAATAGTGATCTTAAATAGCAACTTCTGGATGGTAGTTCCTTCTTCGGCAGTAGTTTCTGGTTTCTTCTATAGTAATTTAGATAAACAATATACTTCGCTATTCGTCACCTATTTCATTTGGCAAATAGAAATTATTAGATCGATTTTCATGTTTTTTACCTAGGAAAATACTACTTAAACAATACTCCACCATTCGTTCCCTCTATTATCTGTAGTACTGCCTTCTTCTACATTGACTTTGCAAAAAAATCATCTAATGAAAAAACATTGTCACCCAGCCTGGGCGCGGCGTGCCGCCGCGCCATTCTTCCTAGTATTCTCTAGCTTAGCCAGAACCCTAAAAGTGTGGAAACATCATCGAACCATCAACATGGGTTGAGTAGATATCGCTGACCACCTGAACATATACCTCATTCCATAGGAACCAGCACGTACACTGAAGCGGCAACCACCAGAGGTGCGGGGATAATTTTCACTCACGATCTCACCGTCGCGAGAAACAATCTTCAGCGACACAGGACGATCCACAGGTACAGCCAGAACGTGGCGCGTTAACTGAACAACACCCCGATCATCGACGGCGATTATAGTCCCATCGGCCCTGCTGTCGTAAAGCACGACGTCCACTGCATGGTCGGTGCGGTTACATCCCGGCAATGCCGACAGAAATTATGCCGTGGAACTCGGAGTGCTCCTTCCTGTTCTTGCTGAACGGGATCCACTGCATGGTCGGTGCGGTTTCCCTCCACAGTAGGACCTTGATACGTCTCCAACATATCCATAATTTTTGATGCTCTATGCTTGTTTTTACACCATTTGTTTAGTGTTTCGTTACACTTCGTGGCATTTTTATGCATTTTTCGGAACTAACCTATTAACGAGATGCCACAGTGCCAGTTTCCTATTTTCTGCTATTTTTGTGTTTCAAAAAAGTTACACAGAAAATATTCTCGGAATTGGACGAAACCAAAGCCAGTCGTCCAGATATTTCACGGAACTTCCAGAACACCGAAGAGGAGACGGAGAGAGGCCACAGGGCGCCCACACCATAGGGCAGCGCGGCCTAGGGCTGGCCCGCGCCCCCTGGTGGTGTGGCCCCCCTGGCCCACTTCTGACGCCGCCCCTTCGCCTATAAAGACCTCCCTACGGGAAAAACCTAAACACCCGATCACTTTTCCAGAACACATCGCGATCCTCCGCCGCCGTCGACCCGAAGATCGGGAGGGTCCAGAAGCTCTTCTCGGCACCCTGCCGGAGAGGGGAATCGCCACCGCAGGTCTTCTTCATCGCCATGCTTGCCTCCGGCGCGATGAGTGAGTAGTCTACCATGGACTATGGGTCCATAGCAGTAGCTAGATGGTTGTCTTCTCCACCATGTGCTTCATGTTTAGATCTCGTGAGCTGCCTTACATGATCGAGACTACCTTTATGTAATTCTACATGCAAAAATAAAACGGTATGCACCGTGGTACCTACACACCCCTCCTTCAACTTTTGATTCAAAATGTATTAACCTATTTTAGCTTGGTTTTCTAGTAGAACACAAAATACTGCTGTGTAAAAGTGGTTTCAAATTTTTTGTATGAATTTTTTTGGTCAAAGTCAACCCGAAAAACAAAAAGTCAACGAAAAATCTATTTTTGAGTTGACTTTGATGAAAAAAAAATCAAATCAAAATTCTGAAACCACTTTTGTACACCAGAATCCCGTGCTCTACTAGGAAAACAAACTAAAAATGGGTTAATATGTCTTGAATAAAAATTTGAAAGGGGGTGTGTAGGTACCCAGGTGTGTAGCAAATCCACTCTCATTCTACATGTTGTGTTTGTTGGGATCCGATGAATATTGGTGTTATGATTGAGTTGAAGTACTGAATTTTATCTTATGTTATCTCTATGTTGTTTATGATCTTGCATGCTCTCCGATGTTAGTAGCTATCTTGGCCAAGTAGTTGCTAGTGACTCCAAGAGGGGGTATTTATGCTCGATAGTGGGTTCATGCCTCTATTTAATCTGGGGGAGTGACAGAAACCTCTAAGGTTGTAGATGTGTTGTTGCTACTAGGGGAAAAACAACATTCATATGCTCGAGGGCATATGCTTTGTTTATATTACATACTTTGCTTAATGCAATTATCTGTTGTTCACAACTTAATACTTGTGGAGTTCTCGGATTGATTCGCCACAAGTGGATTATTAGTCATAGATGCAGTTGGATGGCGGTCTATATATCTTGTTGTAATGCCCAGAGTAAATCTCATAGTGATCCTCTCGACATATGCACGTTGTCTTTATTCTATCAATTGCCCAACTATAATTTGTTTACCCAGCATGTATTATTTTATCTTATGGAGAGACACCACTAGTGAACTGTGGACCCCGGTCCTATTTCCATTATATTGCTATCACCTGTTTACTTTTCTCGCACTGTTTACTTTACTTGCATATTACTATCACTTTCCACTCGATACGCTAATCCCTTTGTTTCAAGCAAACCGGTGAGATTGACAACCTCATCGTAAGTTGGGAACAAAGTATTTGGTTGTGTTATGTGCAGGTTCTACGTTGCTACTGGTTGAAGACGCACTAACAAGTTATTGTTAACGGAGCCCTTGTTAGAGCATCACGCAGCTAGTGGGCATCACCTTCAGTCGTATTGTCTCCCTCCTACTGGATTGACTACATTGGTTTCATAACTGAGGGAAAACTTGCTGCTATATTCATCAAACCTTCTCTTGTGTTTATAAGTTATCAAATATCTGTTGGATGGATATATAATAGCTGCAATAGGAAAATAGAAGTACCTGCTTCAAGCGCAAATAATTCCAAGGTTAGTACTCATTTGTTCAAATAATATTCAGATATTGTCCAATAATCAAAGTTAAGCACATCGTGTAGTAAATATATTGTTGCTTAGTTTAATAACCAGCACCTAGGAAGATACTAAAGTAGAAATATATGTATGTGACATGCTTTCAATTTTCAGTTGCCAGAAGGGCCTTGCTAACATGTCTAAGTTTTAAATGAAAGTAAGGGCTAGGCAGGGCCTTAAACCATATGTTTAATAAGCACAAAGCTAAGTGTAATACAATTACATGCATCTGCTCTATCAGTACACTGCAAGGCAAGGCAAAATGGGACTGGGCATCACATAAGATAGGGACATGCAAGCCTCAGACTCCCAACAAGGTATTTGATCTTCCAAACCATGGATTGCAATCAGCATAAACAGACAAAAATGGGACAAGACCAAGCTAAGCATCTATTTTTACCAAGATCAGAACAATGAGATATCATTTATAACTAACAAGAGATATATTTGGCAGTAGAAAAAGGTTGCAGGTAAGTCAGTTTCAGAGTAATATCTCATTAGCCTAGCATGAATATACCAGGTAATATAATGCATTTTTTATTGATCAATGGGACCTGTTTTGTGCTTTATAAGGCTAACATAAACAGAAAATGGACAAAAATTGAGAAATAATTAGATATACTAATCTGCATCTCTACTAGCTTCCACTACCTCCACACTATTTCTGGCTACATGACCACTCTGTCTTAGCAAAATATGCAAGTCATACAACTATTAACATGCTAACAGAAAGATGGACACTAACTTTAAAGTATGGTTACATTTTAGTTGTGTCATTCGAAGTTAACTATTTGTTGGTTCGTATGGAATACACAATTTAACAGAACTTTGTGTTTTCTTATAGATAACAAGAACATCCACATCGATGAGAGTGCTAAGGAAGCACCTTAGGCTAACATGTGTACCCAAGATAAATGTCTGGTATTTACTGAAATTTCTCTATTTGTAGCATTGCATAAAATTTCTCTAGGATTCTAAGATTTACTTATTATATGGTGGAATGGTACAATTGCATTTTTGTAATTCGAACTCCCAGATTCATATAAGACATTCTCAGCAAAATCACAAGGTAGCAAGAGATTCTACTTAAGCTCTTTATTCTTTATTACTCAAAATGCCTTCTTATCTTTATTTCTAGAATACTTTATAAATAAATCTACACATACCCGCCCCAACGCGCGGGATATCATCTAGTATACTAGGACATCACAACATCACTACCTAGTGACCATAATCACACCATAGATCATCATCACAGCATTATTATCAGTCCTAAATCTAAAATTGACCACAACTGGACCATCAGAATAAAGGGAAAGTAGGAGAGAACCAGATAGTTACCTTTGTAGCGTGGTCGAGCCATAGTTGTAGCAGCGGCTAGGCCAGCCGTAGCCTATCACTGCACCTCTAGGGAGCCAGCCGCAACACCACCAAGACCGCACCACACCACTAGGAGTTCGATCTGGGCTCGAGGTCGATGTAGAGGCGGCATAGGAGCTGCAGGAGAGCAGCTGGAGGCGTGGGAATAGGGGCCAACAACCACCTTGGCCGCAACGGCAAGCCCAAGCCACGAGCTAGGGTTAGCTCGAAGCCGCGCTTGTGCGCGTAGAAGCAAGGCTCAGCAGGCTCAAGAAGGACAAGGAGGTCGTCGAGGAGGAGCAGCCAGAGGCGCGCGAACTGGGGTACGTCGCCAGAGATGCCAAGCCAGGGGGCTAGGGTTTTGCGGGGTCATGCGTGCGGGGGCGCCCGAGCACCGCGACGACGTGGATTTGATGGAGGGGGTGGATCAAGAGCCCCAACATCGAGCGGCGGTGTCACAGAAGGCCGATAACGACTGGGGCGACAGCCGGCGATGTCGCAGAAGGCCGATGACAAGGGTATAGTTACTATAGCCTGTTATCTTAGTATCCCTAGGGCCCGTGAGTTAGGCCCAATGATGACCCACAAGTACAGAGGATCGCAACAGTCTTCGAGGGAAGTATTACCCAAATTTATTGATTCGACACAAGGGGAGCCAAAGAATATATGTAAGCCTTAACACATGAGTTGTCAATTCAGCTGCACCTGGAAACAGTCTTCCTCGCAGTGGTTTATCAGTAGCAACAGTTTTATAGTGGTGACAGTAGTGAAACAGTAACAACAGTAGTAAAATAGCAGCGGTAAAAGTAACAGTTGTAAACAGTAGGAACAAATACTGTAGGCATAGGGATGGATCACGGGCGTTGCATGGATAAGATAATTCATGAAATCAGTGAGACATGGGCATTGCAGATAAATAATGATAAAGCATCCCAGTACAAACAATCATAGGCATGTGTTCCGTATATAGTCGTACGTGCTCACAAGGAGAAACTTGCACGACATCTTTTGTCCTACCAGCCTGTTGCAGCAGGGCCTCAAGGGAAACTACTGGTAATTAAGGTACTCCTTTTAATAGAGTACCGGAGCAAAGCATTAGCACTCAGTGAACACATGTGATCCTCACATCATAGCCATCCCCTCCGGTTATCCTAATTTCTGTCACTTTGGGGCCTCGGGTTCTGGACAACAATATGTGTATACAACTTGTAGGTAAGACCATAAACAACAAGTATCATCATAGAAATAATAACATGTTCAGATCTGAAATCATGGCACTCGGGCCCAAAGTGACAAGCATTAAGCACAACAAGTTGCAACAATGTCGTAGGCACTAAATAAAGATACTAGGCACTATGCCCTATCAATCTCATATCAAATTACATGAACAATCTCATCCAATCCCTACCATCCCCTCACCTACAGCGGGGGAATTACTCACTCATGGATGGGGGAGTCATGGATGGTCGATGGAGGAGCGTCGGTGATGATGGTGATGAAGATCTCCTCCGAATCCCCGTCCCGACAGGGTGCCAGAACGGAGTTTCTGGTTCCGAATCGCGGTTTCTGATGGCGGCGGCGCAGCGGAAGTCTATCTGGGAAAAACGATGTCTCCCTGATATTATGTCGTCAGGGGGTATATGTACGCGAGAGGGGAGGCCGAGAGGACGGCTGGGTCCTCCTCACGCCAGGGTGGCGCGGCCAGGGCTGGGCCGCGCCACCAGTGCGTGACGGCCCCTCGAGCCTCCTCTCCCTCCTGTCTTCTGGCTCCGTGGGTCTTCTGGTGAAATAGGATTTTTCATGATTTTTCCCGAATTTTTACTGGAAGTTGGATTTCTGCACAAAAATGAGACACCAGAGCAATTCTGCTGAAAACAGCGTCAGTCCATGTTAGTTGTATTCAAAACACACAAATTAGAGAAGAAACAATAGCAAAAGTGTTCGGGAAAGTAGATACGTTTTGGACGTATCAACTCCCCCCAAGCTTAGCTATTTGCTTGTCCTCAAGCAATTCAGTTAACAACTGAGAGCGATAAAAGAAACTTTCACGAACACATTTGCTCATATGATGTTGATACGTCTCCAACGTATCTATAATTTTTTATGCTCCATGCTTGTTTTTACACCATTTGCCTATTGTTTCGTTACACTTCGTGGCACTTTTATGCATTTTACGGAACTAACCTATTAACGAGTTGCCACAGTGCCAGTTCCCTGTTTTCTGCTGTTTTTGTGTTTCAGAAGTGATACACAGGAAATATTCTCGGAATTGGATGAAACAAGTTCCTGAAGTCTTATTTTACCCGGAAGCTTCCAGAGATCCGAAGGAGAGAAGGAGAGGGGCCACCAGGGCCCCACACGCAGGGGTGGCACGGCCAGGCCCCTGGCCGCGCGAGCCCCGCGTGAGGGCGCCTGGGTCCTCCTCTGACATCGCCCCTTCGCCTATAAAGACCCCCCGACAGAAAAAACCTACGTACCCGATCAGTTTTCTAGAACACATCGCGATCCGCCGCCGCCGTCGACCCGAAGATCGGGAGGGTCCAGAAGCTCTTCCCGGCACCCTGCCGGAGAGGGGAATCGCCCTCTTAAACTTTGAGGTGTCCTATGCATTTATGTTTTGCTCTCTTTGAAGGACAAGCTGAAAACCATTTGTATGTTTTTCCTTATAATTTGAACACACGTTTGACTTTCATTGTTTCATTATCATGATCTTTTGTTTGTGTTCATTTGCATGTTTACAACATGGTTGCTAAGTTCTTATTGTCATGATTATATCTTTCATGCCCATGTTTTAAAGTTCTTATGATCCCAGCTCACAATGCTTACATATATGATCAAGTTTGTGATGGTGCATGTCACCTCAAAAATTATTCTTTTGTTATCACTTACCTACTCGAGGACGAGCAGGAGTTAAGCTTGGGGATGCTTGATACGTCTCAAACGTATCTATAATTTTTGATGCTCCATGCTTGTTTTTACACCATTTGCATATTGTTTCGTTACACTTAGTGGCACTTTTATGCATTTTCCGGAACTAACCTATTAACGAAGTGCCACAGTGCCAGTTTCCTGTTTTCTGCTGTTTTTGTGTTTCAGAAGTGATACACAGGAAATATTCTCGGAATTGGACGAAACAAAAGCCAGAAGTCCTATTTTTCTCGGGAGCATCCAGACATCCGAAGAGAGGAAAGAGAGGGGCCAGAGGCCACCCTCACAAGGGGCTGGCGCGGCCCAGGCCCTGGCCGCGCCACCCCTATGTGAGGAGCCCCTGGCTGCCCTCTCGCGACGCCCCTTCGCCTATAAGAAGCCTCGGGACGGAAAAACCTAAACCCCCGATCAGATTTCCAGAAAGAGTTCCGTAGCTCCGCCGCCGCCACCGACGAATTTCGGGGGACAAAAGTCTCTGTTCCGGCACCCTGCCGGGACGGGGAAGTGCCCCCGGAGCCATCTCCATCGGTCTCCATCGCCGTCTCCGCCGTCTCCATCGACCTCACCGCCATCTCCATCAACCTTGCTGTCTCCTATGATGAGGAGGGAGTAGTTCATCCCCGGGGCTGAGGGCTCTACCGGTAGCTATGTGGTTCACCTCTCTCTCCCATGATGTGATCTTTATGTGATCGTGAGCTTTGTATCATGTTGAACAAGTACATGTTATTATTCAGATATTTTGTGTACTCTAGTGGTGATTATTAAAGTAATCTATTCCTCCTGTTATGGTGTAACGGTGACAGTGCGTGCATCATGGTGGTACTTGGTTTAGGCTATGATTGTGATCCCTTGTGGATTATGAGAATAATTATTGCTATGATAGTTTGAGTGATCTATTCCTCCTTTCATGGTGTAAAGGTGAGAGTGTGTGCACCGTGTTAGTACTTGGTCTAAGTTGCAATGATTTCTATCTTGAATTGTGATCTAATTTGGATATCTCTATGAGTGGTGTTTGTCAAGTACTTGATGAACTTTAAGGGGTGCTTCTGTAGCCACTACACAGTGATTAGTGTTATTCAATAGGAGAGTAATTCAGAGTACCTTAGCAAGAGAAGTTACTTGTTCAATCATGTTATATTGTTGGGAGTGTGTCCACTAGTGAAAGTATGATCCCTAGGCCTTGTTTCCAAGCATTGCACACCGTTTACTTGCTATTTTGTTACTTGTTTGCTCGCAGCGATATTTATTTCACATCACGTTTGCTACTTATAATCATCTATACCACTTGTTTTTCACTATCTCTTCGCCGAACTAGTGCACCTATACATCTGACAAGTGTATTGGGTGTGTTGGGGACACAAGAGACTTTCTGTATCGTAATTGCAGGGTTGCTTGAGAGGGATAGCTTTGACCTCTAACCTCCCTGAGTTCGATAAACCTTGGGTGATCCACTTAAGGGAAACTTGCTGCTGTTCTACAAACCTCTGCACTTGGAGGCCCAACAAGTGTCTACAAGAATAGAAGTGCGTAGACATCACGCCACAAGTGGATTATTAGTCATAGATGCAGTTGGATGGCGGTCTATGTATTTTGTTGTAATGCCCAGAGTAAATCTCATAGTGATCTTCTTGACATATCACGTTTATCTTTATTCTATCAATTGCCCAACTGTAATTTGTTTACCCAGCATGTGTTATTTATCTATGGAGAGACACCACTAGTGAACTGTGGACCCCGGTCCTATTTCCATCATATTGGTATCACCTGTTTACTTTACTCGCACTGTTTACTTTATTCGCATACTCTACTATTTTCCACTCGATAGGCTCATAACGTTTGTTTCAAGCAAACCGGTGAGATTGACAACCTCATCGTAAGTTGGGAGCAAAGTACTTGGTTGTGTGTGTGCAGGTTCCGCGTTGCAGCTAGCAAGCAAAGCTTGGACGAGGCGCCATATATAAATTGTCCGAAGCCGTCGCAAACTAGCAAGCATCACCTTCAGTCGTTTGTCTCTCCTCTTCAAGAACGATATTAAACCTTGGTTTCTTAACTGAGGGAAAACCAGCTGCTATACTCATCACACCTTCCTCTTGGGGTTCCCAACGGGCTGGTCATTCACCACGCACAAGGACTGTTGCTGGGGGGACAAAGAAGAATAATCTCCCTCGTCAACTAGTCATCAGCTGTTTTTCTGGCGCCGTTGCCGGGGAGGAAGTAGAAGACTTCTGCGAGGGGAGTTTTCGCACGCACATCCTTTACTTTGTTATTGTTTTGCTTTACTTTATTTATTTTACCTGCATCTTTTTTATATATCAAAAACCCAAAAAAATTAGAATCCTTAGTAGTTGTTTTTACTTGTTTACTTTCGTTTTGCTGAAATGGCCAATCCTGAAAACACCAAGTTGTGTGACTTTACTAGCACAAACAATAGTGATTTTATCTGCACTCCTATTGCACCACCTGCTACTGCTGCAAATTTTTATGAGATTAAGCCTGCTTTGTTGAACCATGTTATGAAAGAGCAATTTTCTGGTGCTAGTACTGAGGATGCTGCAGCTCATCTCAAAAATTTTGTTGAGCTATGTGAGATGCAGAAATATAATGATGTTGATAGTGATATTATTAAGCTCAAGTTGTTTCCTTTTTCCTTGAGAGGAAAAGCTAAAGATTGGTTGCTGTCTTTGACTAAGAATAGTATTGATTCATGGGCTAAGTGTAAGGATGCTTTTATTGGTAGATACTATCCTCCTGCTAAGATTATATCCTTGCGTAGCAATATTATGAAGTTTACTCAGTTTGATAATGAACATGTTGCTCAGGCTTGGGAAAGAATGAAATCTATGAGAAAGAATTGCCCCACTCATGGACTGACTACTTGGATGATTATCCAAACTTTTTATGCAGGACTGAATTTTTCTTCAAGGAACCTACTTGATTCAGCTCCTGGAGGTACTTTTATGTCCCTTACCTTGGGCGCCGCAACAAAGCTACTCGACAACATGATGGTAAATTATTCCGAATGGCACACCGAGAGAGCTCCACAAGGTAAGAAGGTAAATTCTGTTGAGGAAACCTCTTCCTTGAGTGATAAAATTGATACCATTATGGCTATGCTTGCTAATGCTAGGACTCATGTTGATCCTAATAATGTTCCTTTGGCCTCTCTGGTTGCTCAAGAAGAGCATGTTGATGTGAATTTCATTAGAAACAATTTTGCTGGTAACAATTATAGGCCGTTTCCTTCTAATGGTGATAATAGCTATCTTGGTAGACCTAAAATGCCTAGTGAAGAAAGAATTTTTGAACTTTAAAAGGCTACTAAGAATTTTATGCAGGCGCAATATGAGCAGAACAGGGCTTTCGCCAAGACTATGGAGGAGCAATCAGCTCTGTTAAGGACTATTAGTCATCAACTTGAAAATTTAAACAAGGCCATTCCTGAATTGCAAGCTAAGGTTTCCAAAGCTGAAACCGATATTTCATTATTGTCTAATGTGCAATCTTCTTTGGTTAACAGAATGTCCGCTAAGCCTGATCCTTTGCTACCGCTAATGTTATTCAAGTTGGAATTGATGAAAATATTAGATTGTTAGCGGAATTGCATGCCAGGTGGGAAAGAGAAGATGAGATGGCTAGAAATATGAAGGTGTGTACCATTACTACCTCTAATGATGATGCTCCTAATGCTAGCAATCCTCTTACTTTGATTGGTGTAGAGAAAACTCCCACTCCTTGTGTTAAAAAGCCTAAAACTGCCAAAACTTTTTCTCAAAAGAGTGCTGAAATTTTTCGGAGTGTAGGAGATGATAGCTCTATTTCCTTTAATGATTTTGATGTTGATGGCTGCAATATATCTGAAGTTATTTTTTCTTGCAAAAGCTTGCTTTGACTCCCAATGCTAGTTCTTTAAATATTGCTTTTACTAAGCATATTACCAATGCTCTCATAAAAATTAGGGATGAAAAGTTGAAGCAAAAAGCTTCTGTTCCCAAGAAGTTAGAAGATGGTTGGGAACCCATCATTGATATGCATGTTAATGGTTATGATTGTCATGCTTTATGTGATCTAGGTGCTAGTATTTCTATCATGCCTAGAAAGATTTATGACATGCTTGATTTACCACCGCTTGAAAAATGTTATTTTGATGTTCCTATTGCTGATGTTGCTAAGAAGAAACCTTTGGGAAGGATTAATGATATTCTTATTGTGGTTAACAATAACCTTGTTCCCGTTGATTTTCTTGTTATGGACGTTGAATGCCATGCTTCATGTCCTATTATTTTGGGAAGACCCTTTCTTCGAACTGTAGGTGCCATCATTGATATGAGGGAAGGCACTATCAAATATCAATTTCCACTAAAGAAAGGTATGGAACACTTCCCTAGGAAAAGAAAGAAATTACTTTTTGACTCTATTCTTAGAGCAAATTATGAGCTTGATGCTTCATCACTTGATGTTACTTGATTCGCAATTCTCTGCGCCTAGCTCAAAGGCGTTAAAGAAAAGCACTCTTGGAGATAACCCAATGTTTTATTTTCAGTACTTTTTCTTTTATTTGAGTCTTGGAAGTCATTACTACTGTAATGACCGCTCCTTATCTTGTTTATTTTGTTTTTGTGCCAAGAGAAGCCTCTAATTTGAGTGAGGTAAAGATTTGGGGATGTTGCTGTCCTGAAAACTGTTTTCGGCACTGCACCATAAAAATTCGTATAAATTCTATGTTTATCTTTTGGACCTGCGATTTCTTGTGCATATGCCCCAGGTTATATCCAAACTTTCTTTAGTTGAACACTTTTTGATTTGAGCAACAGAAAATCCCTCAAAAATTCGACCTTTGTCAGCTGTTCAGTTTTGACAGATTTCTGCCAATGTTTGTGTTTGCCACTTTATCGCTTTCTTTTGAGTTCTTTTGATCATGGAACTTTTGGGGAGGTTGCTACAGTAGTATGTGCTATATATGTGGTGGTTTTGAGTTGAAACCTGAAGCAAAAAAAGAGGATTGATTATATGTTATGCTTACACTAATGTTGCTAATAGAATTGTGTTTAGTTTTGTATGAAGGAAGTTTTCAAGTGTAGGGATTGGAGAATGATGAGATGAGTTGAAGAATGGAAAAAAGCTCAAGCTTGGGGATGCCCATGCATCACCCCAAGAAATATCCAAGAAGTACAAGCGTCAAAGCTTGGGGATGCCCCCGAGGCACCCCTTCTTTATCGGCAAAAATCAGGTCACCTTTCAAAACACTATATTTTTATTGCTTCATGCACTATGTGTTTTTCTTGGAGTGTCAGTTGTTTTAGTTTTCTTAGTTGGTTTAGTTTATTTGTTTGCTGCAATAAATGGTTGGACCCCAACAAATTTCCTTTGGAGGAGATGTACTCGTTTTCATTTGCAAAGAACGCTCTAGTTTTCACTCTTATCAAAAATCGAGCGTTCTTCTTTTTCTGCTACTGCTTTTGGTTTTTGTTTTCGCCTTGATTTGCGTTCAGACCTTGTCATATCTTTTCATCAAGATGTATTTTTGCCTCTGATCTTTATTGGTTTTCATCAAAAGAGGTGTTTATAAAAAATTTCAAATGGTGTTGGAAAAGAGAAAAAGCCTTGTGCAAAATAGTGGTACAAGAAAGAGCTTGTGTAGACTGCGGCTTAGGCTTTTTCATGTCATGCTTGATGTCTTTTTGATAGTATGCTTAGTGGTTTTGCTGTAGCATGACTTGTCTCAAATAACTGAGATTGCTTAATGAGCCTTTGAAAAAAATCATGCGTTGTTTTTAATTGTATGGAAGCATTATTTTGGTTTTCTCCTTGATGCTTTATTTGGGTTGACTTGGCGCATGCTCACACATGTTAGACTCTTACAAAGTCGCCAATAGCCTTCATGATCATTTAGTTTTTGACTTTTGATGCCATCTTATGCTTCTTTTAATGTCGCTTTGTCGCTTTGCATGATTATGGCCATTATTGCTCTCTTAGTTGGTCGCTCCCAGTCTTTTGCTAGCCCTCGCCTTGTACTGAGTATGAGCTCTACTCGTGCATCCAACTCCTAAAAGCCAAAGTTTTCCATTGTATCCACCATACATACCTACTAGCAATTTGCTATTCCAAGTAAATTTGACTTGCTTTTATTTTCTCTTCAAATTAAACTCTTACCAGTGTTATGCGAAATTCGGTCAGTAAAGCTCTCACGAACCGGAAGGCACACTTTACTTTTTCCTGTTCTTAAAAATTTGACATTGTGGTCTCTTATGTTGAGTTGTTATGCTTGCAAGTTGTAAGTTGGATTCTAGCCCATCCATGCTGTCATGGGGCAAGCTTTCAACATTGCACTTCTTATTTGAGTTGATATCGTGATCTTTTGTTTATGGATGCCCGCGGTGTGAAATGAATTGGGAATCTTGTGGGGATCATGGAGTTTGTATATGTGTTAGGGAAATGCCGGGCCGCCAATCTAATCCATGCATAATTCATGGTGGAAATTTGCAGCATACCCATGGTGAACATACGACGACGCATCTCACAATAAAAAGCTAAACAAAAGGCAAATAAAAGAGATGTCGAGATGTTCATTGTCTACTTGTCCTGTCATTTTGGTGTGGGCTTGTTCCATGTCATCGGGCACGGAGGTACCCCATTGGCGGTTCTCAATGATATGCATATACTTACAATGACAAGAGCCTTGCTTGGGACTCTAAGTAAAGTAGCATGAGGTTTGGGTACTCGTATTCACGGGGCACGAGGTTTTCAACTTATGATTTGTCAAGCATATGCATCATAATTGTTCTCGCATTAACTTTAACCATTCAAGATGCTTATGATGGGGGCAATGAGAGCTCAAAGCCGGTAAGTACCATAATTTTTGAAGGTTATAAAACTTGCAATCACTGCTTCCCTCTGCGAAGGGCCTTTCTTTTACTTTTATGTTGAGTCACCACCTTCTATCTTTATGCACCATTAAGAGAGCATAGTTGTCATTCTTAGTGTGATATGCATTGTCCCAAAGTTCATTGATTGATTCATATTGTTGGTTTCACTTGTTCTTAAATTATTTGTATCTAGTCGCCCTCTTAAACTTGAAGGTGTCCTATGCATTTATGTTTGCTCTCTTTGAAGGACAAGCTGAAAACCATTTGTATGTTTTTCCTTATGATTTGAACACATGTTTGACTTTCATTGTTTCATTTTCATGATCTTTTGTTTGTGTTCATTTTCATGTTTACAACATGGTTGCTAAGTTTCTTATTGTCAAGATTATATCTTCATGCCCATGTTTTAAGTTCTTATGATCCCAGCTCACAAATGCTTACATATATGATCAAGATTGTGTAGGTGCATGTCACCTCAAAAATTATTCTTTGTTATCACTTACCTACTCGAGGACGAGCAGGAGTTAAGCTTGGGGATGCTTGATACGTCTCCAACGTATCTATAATTTTTGATGCTCCATGCTTGTTTTTACACCATTTGCCTATTGTTTCGTTACACTTCGTGGCACTTTTATGCATTTTCCGGAACTAACCTATTAACGAGTTGCCACAGTGCCAGTTCCCTATTTTCTGCTGTTTTTGTGTTTCAGAAGTGATACACAGGAAATATTCTTGGAATTGGACGAAACAAGTTCCTGAAGTCTTATTTTACCCGGAAGCTTCCAGAGATCCGAAGGAGAGAAGGAGAGGGGC
Organism: Dactylis glomerata; assembly: GCA_007115705.1. Classification (NCBI taxonomy): domain Eukaryota; kingdom Viridiplantae; phylum Streptophyta; class Magnoliopsida; order Poales; family Poaceae; genus Dactylis; species Dactylis glomerata. Next base: position 2,274,365 of record QXEO01000099.1, read on the forward strand.
CACCAGGGCCCCACACGCAGGGATGGCGCGGCCAGGCCCCTGGCCGCGCGAGCCCCGCGTGAGGGTGCCTGGGTCCTCCTCTGACATCGCCCCTTCGCCTATAAAGACCCCCCGACGGAAAAAACCTAAGTACCCGATCACTTTTCCAGAACACATCGCGATCCGCCGCCGCCGTCGACCCGAAGATCGGGAGGGTCCAGAAGCTCTTCCCGGCACCCTGCCGGAGAGGGGAATCACCACCGGAGGTCTTCTTCATCGCCATGCTTGCCTCCGGAGCGATGAGTGAGTAGTCTACCTTGGACTATGGGTCCATAGCAGTAGCTAGATGGTTGTCTTCTCCACCATGTGCTTCATGTTTAGATCTCATGAGCTGCCCTACATGATTGAGATCACCGTTATGTAATTCTACATGTTTGGTTTGTTGGGATCCGATGAATATTGGTGTTTATGATTGAGTTGCTGTACTGAATATTATCTTTTGTTATCTCTATGTTGTTTATGATCTTGCATGCTCTCCGTTGTTAGTAGCTATCTTGGCCAAGTAGTTGCTAGTGACTCCAAGAGGGGGTATTTATGCTCGATAGTGGGTTCATGCCTCTATTTAATCTGGGGGAGTGACAGAAACCTCTAAGGTTGTAGATGTGCTGTTGCTACTAGGGAGAAAACAACATTCATATGCTCAAGGGCATATGCTTTGTTTACATTACACACTTTGCTTAATGCAATTATCTGTTGTTCGCAACTTAATACTTGTGGAGTTCTCGGATTGATTCGCCACAAGTGGATTATTAGTCATAGATGCAGTTGGATGGCGGTCTATGTATTTTGTTGTAATGCCCAGAGTAAATCTCATAGTGATCTTCTTGACATATCACGTTTATCTTTATTCTATCAATTGCCCAACTGTAATTTGTTTACCCAGCATGTGTTATTTATCTATGGAGAGACACCACTAGTGAACTATGGACCCCGGTCCTATTTCCATCATATTGCTATCACCTGTTTACTTTACTCGCACTGTTTACTTTATTCGCATACTCTACTGTTTTCCACTCGATACGCTCATAACCTTTGTTTCAAGCAAACCGGTGAGATTGACAACCTCATCGTAAGTTGGGAGCAAAGTACTTGGTTGTGTGTGTGCAGGTTCCGCGTTGCAGCTAGCAAGCAAAGCTTGGACGAGGCGCCATATATAAATTGTCCGAAGCCGTCGCAAACTAGCAAGCATCACCTTCAGTCGTTTGTCTCTCCTCTTCAAGAACGATATTAAACCTTGGTTTCTTAACTGAGGGAAAATCAGCTGCTATACTCATCACACCTTCCTCTTGGGGTTCCCAACGGGCTGGTCATTCACCACGCACAAGGACTGTTGCTGGGGGACGAAGAAGAATAATCTCTCTCGTCAACTAGCCATCAGATGTATATATACTAACTATGTGATCAAGTACTCAGGCAATTCATAATAAGAAATATGCAACTAATATTACCTCATAGTCAAGCAAGCTATGAAAGAGTGCCAATGCACTAATAACAAGTAACATGTATATAAGAAGCTACAAGATTGTAATATGCATAAATGATATGAAAGAGTGGTATCCAGCTTGCCTTTATTTGTAGAGCAAAACATAAATGCTGAGGCACCTCTGAAGTCCAAGGGAAGACTAGAAGTAGAAATATCAAAGATACAAGCATCAAAGTTATACCACAATTAACCGTGTTCTGAGACAAGCACATTACACTAAGAATAACAGCTATGTTCTCAAGAAGTGCTTTAAAGTTAGAAGATGAAGACTCAACATAAAAGTAAACGAATGGCCCTTCGCAGAGGGAAGCAGAGATTTAACATGTGCTAGAGCTTTTCATTTGTAAAACAAAGATAAAAATTTATTTTGAGAGGTGGTTGTTCTATGTCAACGACTAGCAATGGGGACTTGCTATCTTCCATAATAAACAAGTGAGAGCGGTTCCGAGTTCTTTGAAATTTGGCACATTGGTGCTCTTTTATAAAGCTTTGGCACTCCTCCCCACCTTTTTCCTTTCTCAAACCATGGCTAACCGATTCCGTCGGGTGCCCACCAACTTTCACATTCCTTTGGAGGAGTGCCTTTTTTCTTTCTTTTAGAATTAGATTATAATGGTCTGACCAGCTCCCTTACAAAATTAATGATGAGCAGATGAAGCTGCCTAGTCGAGGGGTACTTAATTTAATATGGAAGATAGCAATTCCGACCACTACGTCCCCATGAGCTAAAAACAGTGGCACAAAATGAGAAGTAGTTGAAAGTTTTGAAAGGTAGCACATGTAAATTTACTTGGAATGGCTTACAAATACCATGCATAGGAATTTATAGTGGACTCTTTGGAAGACTTGGTTTTTGATAATTGGATGCACGAGTAGAGCTCATACTCAGTACAAGTGAAGGCTAGCAAAAGACTGGGAAACGACAATCGAGAGAGCAATAACTGTCATAATCATGCTTGCGACAAAACAAAATTGATATAGGCATAAAAATGATACAAGAACTCTGAGGCAATTTAGATCATCGAGGCTTAATTGACTTTTTGTTCAGTCATATGCATGCTTGAGCATGTGCCAAGTCGATTCAAATGAAACTTTCAGAGGTGGATACCACAATGACATACCATATTATGAATAAACAAAGCATGCAAGCGTCTACATGACATGCTACAAGATAATAGTAAATTGAAACTAATCATATGAAAGCAAGAACTACAAGGTGTCCATTAGATAACATATACCTTACATGAACCGACTAAGCATGTCCACATGGATAAGTATATGTACAAAAATGAAAACAAATAGAGTTCATACCAGCCTCTTACCACATCTCGGATTGTCATATGTCGTCATTATTGCTCTTCACTTGTGTGGCTTGAATAATATAAAGTGAATACCAAGCTCCAATGGAGTAACGGAAGACTGAACTCTGCAACAAACTTTACAAAACGGAAGAAGAACAACAAATATTTTTGGGGTTTTTGATTTTTGAAACAAAAGCAAAAGGAAATAGCAAACAAAGCAAAATATTTTTGGATTTTTCAAATAGCAAACCGAAAATAGCAAGTAAAGCAAACCAAAGGTAGAAAACTAAAGAACCAAATAGAGAGAAACAACGGAAATATTTTTGGTCTTTTTGTGTTTTGGAAAGCAGAAATAAGAACGAGAACACTAGAGAAGGCGAAACATGAATATACAAAGGTCCGACAAAATATGATATGTAGATGAGTGCATCGTCGGCGTACCTCCCCCCAAGCTTAGGCTTTTGGCCTAAGTGGAGATCAATCCCAACTCGGCCAACTCGGCCATGAGGTGGCGCCTCCATAGTGTGACGAAGAAGCACCATCGTCCTGATATGAGCTCGAGGACGCCCCAGAATGGTACGTGGTGAAGTGATAGGCCGGCTCCTCCTCCTCCTGGACCACCGCACCGTGTTGGATATTGAAACCAAGCAGCCTAAGTTGATCGTCCAACTCCTCCTTTGTGCACGACCATGGCCTCACGTGAATGCTGAACAAGTTAGGCTGAGGCAAAGGAACTTCCCTTTCCTCTCCATCAATAAATAACATCCTGTAAACTAATTTCCCTGCACAAGAGTTAGCAGTAACAAAATGATGGAGTTTCATAGCAGCAAGATCAAGCCTCTGTGGAGCCAACAATACATCATTAGGAGCAATAGAAAGTCCTAGCTCAGCAACAATGTACGCGGCAATAATACCTCCATAAATAGGTCCCCTAGCGGCTAGGGGACGAGCAATAATAGCACCAAGGTTATACTTCCTACCAACATCAAGAGCGGTAGCTAGAAAAGCTAAATGATAGTTGGAGATATTGCTAGTGTTTTCTCTACCAAGTACACTAGTTGCAAGATAGTAAGTAAAATATCTAATAGCTGGAAGCTGAATGTTTCTTATCTTGCCACGCTGTGCGGTGCGGTCATCATCATTGGTCACCCCTCGGTAAAGCTCCAACAAATTAGCGGGGTGATTTTGTATCCTCTTGGCCGTTCCAAACATGGGAATACCTAAAATAGAACAAAACCTCCCCAAAGGCATGGTGATAGACTTATCATAAATCTTAAATGCAACGGAAGGATTGTAATGAGCGTTAGTAAATTTAAAACTTTCAATGAAAATCTTTGTAAGCATAGCATATTGGTCACTTTCATCTGTCATGTAAGCAGTCAACCCAATCCTGTTAATAAGGAGCAAGAAATCATCAAGAATCCCTGCATCACTCAAAAAGTTAATACAAGGGAAGGTGGATGGATGTGCATCTCCATCGTCCCCTTCAAGGTTTGGTGACATGAGATCCTCATTATAAGACATCCTATATTGAGTAGTGGATCTTGAGGGCCTCGATGACCTTGGTGCATCACTTTCAAACACTTCTCCATATGTGAAGTTGTCCATCTCCCTTCTCTGAATTTTTTTTAACAAACTCATAAAAAGTGATTTTAAGACAAGCAAGTGTAGGAAACTACTATAGTGAGTTACTAGAGAGCTAACATGCATCAAAATAACAATTCTAAGCAATATAACAAGCATGCATACTCATTTATACTGTCACCTACAATGCTAAAATACTCAAGAAATACTCCACCAAAAGAAATTCTACTTGGACAAGTGGAGGAGTCACATACCGGAGAGCAAATGATCCAAATTTCAACAGAAATGTTGGGCTGAGCAAGGAGATCGAAAAATTGAGGTGAAGAACAGCAAGAACTCGGGTTTGAGCTGAGTGTATCGTTGTTTTCGGGAGAGAGAAAGAGCAGGGGAAGAAGAGATAAGTGAGGGGCCAGGTGGTCCCCCCTCACACCTGGGTGGCGCGGCCAGGGCTGGGCCGCGCCACCTATGTGTGAGGTGGCGTGGCAGCCCCACCTGGTGCCTCCCAGGTGTCTCTCTGCCCCATTTTTGACATAAAAATTTATAAGGGATTTTCTAGAATTTTTCGAGAAACTTTATTTTTGAGGATTTTTCAGAAATTGGCATATCGATAAAAACTTAGAAAAACTAAGATGAAAAGATTTCAAGCAAATCAAAACTAAGCATGCAGCAGCTCTGAGATACTCTTAATCATGCAACTAAACTTAAGGAATAAAATTGATGAAAGTAAATACAAGTGAGGTAGAGTGAATGCGGTGAAAATGAAGTTTCGTTCATATAAAATCACTTTGTTAACAAGGTTGATCAAGTCTTGTTCCCAAACTAACTTTATATGAGGCAAAACTTTGCACTTCACTAAATGCTTATGTTACCTCAACTTTGATAGGTATAGTCCCAACCATAACAATTTGATATTCTTCCTTGGGCTTTTGCTCTGAACAAATAATTTGACCAACTTTGATGGTCGCAACATGCTTGATTGAATTTAGAGCATTCTTCCTATCAATCTTCTTGGGAAAATAAACCGTATACTCTTTATCATTGACATTGAAAGTGACTTTTCCTTGATTGCAATTAATAACAGCACCTGCGGTGTTTAGAAAAGGTCTCCCAAGAATAATAGACATATTATCATCTTCAGGCATTTCCAACACGACAAAATCAGTTAATATTAAACTACTATTAGCAACTTGAACAGGAACATTCTCACATATACCAATAGGAATAGTAGTAGACTTATCAGCCATCTGCAAAGATATATCAGTTGATACCAATTTTTCTAGATCAAGTCTCTTATAAAGAGAAAAAGGCATGACACTAACTCCAGCTCCCAAATCACATAAAGCAGTTCTAACATAGTTATTTTTAATGGAGCAAGGAATAGTTGGTATACCTGGATCTCCAAGCTTCTCCGGAACTTTACCATCAAAAGAATAATTAGCAAGTAGAGTGGAAATTTCCTCATTAGGAATTTTCCTTTTGTTAGTGACAATATCTTTCATATACTTTGCATAAGGAGGCATTCTAATAGCATCAGTCAAAGGAATTTGCAAAAATAAAGGTCTCATCCATTCACAAAACCTGTTGTAGTGTTCTTCTTCCTTGGACTTGTGTTTCTTACTAGGAAAAGACATTGGTTTCTGTACCCATGGTTCTCTCTCTTTACCATGCTTGTTGGCAATGAAGTCTTCTTTGGTGTACTTTGCATTCTTATCAATCTTTTCTGGTTTTTCTTCAACTTCTTCTTTATCTTCTTCTTTATCGGAAGCATCTCCTGGTTCAGTTTCAGCATCAGAAATAGAAACACTGTTAGGATCTTTACCTGCATCAGAGGATTCTGCAGTTGTTTTATGCTTCTTCTTCTTCTTCTTAGAAGGAATATCATCACTTGCAGTTCGTTGAGAATCTTGCTCGACCCTCTTAGGATGTCCTTCGGGATATAATGGGTCTTGAGTAGCAGCACCACTTCTTGTGCGTATTTCACATGCTTGCTTCTCTCTTGCAGCATTAACTAGCAAGTCTTTTTGCACCTTGGTAAGCTGATCAATTTGTGTTTGAACCATTTGAAAATGTTTAGCAAGTATCTTCACATCATTGGCAGTTCTCTCCACAATATCATGCAGCTTGTTAATAGCTCTAGAATTTTCCAACAAATGATTATGCACCATTCTATTAAAATTTTCTTGCTTAATAATAAAATTATCAAACTCATCTAAGCATTGATCCGGAGGTTTAGTATAAGGAATATCTCTTTCATCAAAGCGTTGGAGAGAGTGTACCTCAATAGTAGATGAGTGAGGGATTGGCTTACATAATTCTTCTATAGGAGGTAAATTTTTCACATCTTCGGCCTTAATTCCTTTCTCCTTAAGAGATATCTTAGCTTCCTTCATAACTTCATCATTTAATTCAATCATCCCTCTCTTCTTCGGTATAGGCTCTGTAGATGGCGCAGGGGTGGGTGCTGGTGTTGGCTCAACTAAAGTCCAATCATCATGATTCCGGCTTATTTTAGCCATTAATTCTTCAGCATCAGCCGGAGTTCTTTCCCTGAAAACACAACTAGCACAACTATCCAAATATGACTTAGATTCATCCGTTAGTCCATTATAAAATATATCAAGGAGTTCATTTTTAGGCAATGGTTCTTTAGGCAAAGCTCTAATTAAAGAACAAAACCTTGTCCAAGATTCAGGCAATATCTCTCCTTTTCCCTGTTCAAAATCAAAGATTTTCTGCACAGCAGCATGTTGAGCACTAGCAGGAAAATATTTCTGAAAGAAAGCATTTACCAAAGCAATAGGACTAGTAAGAGATCCAGGAGACAAGCTATTAAACCAATTTTTAGCAGCATCTTTCAACGAGAACGGAAAAATCTTAGCAACAAAGTAAGTGCGGAGCTTAATATCATCAGAAAACAAATTACTCAAAGTAGAAAGCTCATTCATGTGCTCCATAGCACTCTCATCTTTAGTACCACAAAAAGGAGTTTTCTCAACAATAGATATGTAAGATAAATCCAAAGAGAAATCATAATCCTTGTCTCTAATATTTATGGGAGAAGCAGCAAACTTAGGATCAGGAGACAAATTATATCTAACAGAGCGTCTTGCAAGAAGTTCTTTAACATTACCAGCATTACGAGCAGCACGTGCTTCAGCAATAAAATCATCATTAAGCTCAATATAAGCATCATCATCATAATCATCACTAGGACATTCCCTAGACTCAGGTGAACTAACAGGTGTAACAGTGGTGTTTCCCAACTTAGCTCTAGCAATAGTAGCATCTAAAAAGGAACCTAGTGAACCACTCTCATCAAGCACAGTAGAAGCATCTGATGGCTAGTTGACGAGGGAGATTATTCTTCTTCGTCCCCCAGCAACAGTCCTTGTGCGTGGTGGATGACCAGCCCATTGGGAACCCCAAGAGGAAGGTGTGATGAGTATAGCAGCTGGTTTTCCCTTAGTTAAGAAACCAAGGTTTAATATCGTTCTTGAAGAGGAGAGACAAACGACTGAAGGTGATGCTTGCTAGTTTGCGACGGCTTTGGACAATTTATATATGGCGCCTCGTCCAAGCTTTGCTCGCTAGCTGTAACGTGGAACCTGCACACACACACACACAACCAAGTACTTTGCTCCCAACTTACGATGAGGTTGTCAATCTCACCGGTTTGCTTGAAACAAAGGTTATGAGCGTATCGAGTGGAAAACAGTAGAGTATGCGAATAAAGTAAACAGTGCGAGTAAAGTAAACAGGTGATAGCAATATGATGGAAATAGGACCGGGGTCCACAGTTCACTAGTGGTGTCTCTCCATAGATAAATAACACATGCTGGGTAAGCAAATTACAGTTGGGCAATTGATAGAATAAAGATAAACGTGATATGTCAAGAAGATCACTATGAGATTTACTCTGGGCATTACAACAAAATACATAGACCGCCATCCAACTGCATCTATGACTAATAATCCACTTGTGGCGAATCAATCCGAGAACTCCACAAGTATTAAGTTGCGAACAACAGATAATTGCATTAAGCAAAGTGTGTAATGTAAACAAAGCATATGCCCTTGAGCATATGAATGTTGTTTTCTCCCTAGTAGCAACAGCACATCTACAACCTTAGAGGTTTCTGTCACTCCCCAGGTTAAATAGAGGCATGAACCCACTATCGAGCATAAATACCCCCTCTTGGAGTCACTAGGAACTACTCGGCCAAGATAGCTACTAACAACGAAGAGCATGCAAGATCATAAACAACATAGAGATAACAAAAGATAATATTCAGTACAACAACTCAATCATAAACACCAATATTCATCGGATCCCAACAAACCAAACATGTAGAATTACATAACGGTGATCTCAATCATGTAGGGCAGCTCATGAGATGTAAACATGAAGCACATGGTGGAGAAGACAACCATCTAGCTACTGCTATGGACCCATAGTCCAAGGTAGACTACTCACTCATCGCTCTGGAGGCAAGCATGGTGATGAAGAAGACCTCCGGTGGCGATTCCCCTCTCTGGCAGGGTGCCGGGAAGAGCTTCTGGACCCTCCTGATCTTCGGGTCGACGGTGGCGGCGGATCGCGATGTGTTCTGGAAAAGTGAACGGGTACTTAGGTTTTTTCCGTCGGGGGGTCTTTATAGGCGAAGGGGCGATGTCAGAGGAGGACCCAGGCGCCCTCACGCGGGGCTCGCGCGGCCAGGCCCCTGGCCGCGCCACCCCCGCGTGTGGGGTCCTGGTGGCCCCTCTCCTTCTCTCCTTCGGATCTCTGGAAGCTTCTGGGTAAAATAAGACTACAGGAACTTGTTTCGTCCAATTCCGAGAATATTTCCTGTGTATCACTTCTGAAACACAAAAACAGTAGAAAACAGGGAACTGGCACTGTGGCAACTTGTTAATAGGTTAGTTCTGGAAAATGCATAAAAGTGCCACGAAGTGTAACAAAACATTAGGCAAATGGTGTAAAAACAAGCATGGAGCATCAAAAATTATAGATACGTTGGAGACGTATCAGCTTCATCTAAATTATCAGTGGCATTTTCAATCTCAGCAGAAGTAGTAGCAGTAGTGTGTGGGTGTGGTGGTGTAAGCAACTTACTCATAACAGATGGTGAATCAAGAGCAACAGAGGTGTTGAGAGTCGTACCTCTTCTTGTAGTGGATGGCAATATAGGAACTTTCCATCACGAGGTTTACCCATGATGAAGGATTGCAGCGAACAATATGAATACCAAGTGAACTTACAAATAAAGCTATGCTCCCCGGCAACGGCGCCAGAAAATAGTCTTGATGACCCATAAGTATAGGGGATCGCAACAGTCTTCGAGGGAAGTATTACCCAAATTTATTGATTCGACACAAGGGGAGCCAAAGAATATATGTAAGCCTTAACAGATGAGTTGTCAATTCAGCTGCACCTGGAAACAGTCTTGCTCACAGTGGTTTATCAGTAGCAACAGTTTTATAGTGGTGACAGTAGTGAAACAGTAACAACAGTAGTAAAATAGCAGCGGTAAAAGTAACCGTTGTAAATAGTAGGAACAAATACTGTAGGCATAGGGATGGATCACGGGCGTTGCATGGATAAGATAATTCATGAAATCAATGAGACATGGGCATTGCAGATAAATAATGATAAAGCATCCTAGTACAAACAATCATAGGCATGTGTTCCGTATATAGTCGTACGTGCTCACAAGGAGAAACTTGCACGACATCTTTTGTCCTACCAGCCTGTTGCAGCAGGGCCTCAAGGGAAACTACTGGTAATTAAGGTACTCCTTTTAATAGAGTACCGGAGCAAAGCATTAGCACTCGGTGAACACATGTGATCCTCACATCATAGCCATCCCCTCCGGTTATCCCAATTTCTGTCACTTTGGGGCCTCGGGTTCCGGACAACAATATGTGTATACAACTTGTAGGTAAGACCATAAACAACAAGTATCATCATAGAAATAATAACATGTTCAGATCTGAAATCATGGCACTCGGGCCCAAAGTGACAAGCATTAAGCACAACAAGTTGCAACAATGTCGTAGGCACTAAATAAAGATACTAGGCACTATGCCCTATCAATCTCATATCAAATTACATGAACAATCTCATCCAATCCCTACCATCCCCTCACCTACAGCGGGGGAATTACTCACACATGGATGGGGGAGTCATGGATGGTCGATGGAGGAGCGTCGGTGATGATGGTGATGAAGATCTCCTCCGAATCCCCGTCCCGGCAGGGTGCCAGAATGGAGTTTCTGGTTCCGAATCGCGGTTTCTGATGGCGGCAGCGCAGTGGGAGTCTATCTGGGAAAAACGCCGTCTCCCTAATATTATATCGTCAGGGGGTATATGTACGCGAGAGGGGAGGCCGAGAGGACGGCTGGGTCCTCCTCACGCCAGGGTGGCGCGGCCAGGGCTGGGCCGCGCCACCAGTGCGTGACGGCCCCTCGAGCCTCCTCTCCCTCCTGTCTTCTGGCTCCGTGGGTCTTATGGTGAAATAGGATTTTTCATGATTTTTCCTGAATTTTTATTGGAAGTTGGATTTCTGCACAAAAACGAGACACCAGAGCAATTCTGCTGAAAACAGCGTCAGTCCGTGTTAGTTGTATTCAAAACACACAAATTAGAGGAGAAACAATAGCAAAAGTGTTCGGGAAAGTAGATACGTTTTGGACGTATCACCCAAACATAGATGTAATTGAAATATGAGATGATATCATATACGGATAGTGTAATTTGTATTGAACCTGACTGGATCCTCGAGACCTGGCCACCTATATATAGGGGTCAGGAGAGGCCGGCCAGGGACAAATTGAGATTGAGCCAATTGATTGCCAACTTATTCTCATCACACATCGCGTTTCTCCTAGTTTGTCTGGTCTTTTACCTTCGAGTTCATCCGACGCCAGATGTCTCACAGGACCCGTTGGGAAACCCCAAGAGGAAGGTATGATGAACACATCAACAAGTTTTCCCTCAGTATGAAACCAAAGTTTAATCGACCAGTAGGAGAAAGAAATCACTTCTGAAGGTTGATGCTAGCTGACTTTGGCAGGGCGCACTACCGACGTCAGCAATAACGTGGAACCTGCATACAACACAGCCAAACTACTTTGCCCAAACTTACAGTGAGGTTGTCAATCTCACTGGTTTTGCTGAAAACAAAGGATTAGATGTATAGTGTGGAAAGAGATGTTTGTTTGCAGTGAATGAAATAAAATAGTACTTACAGAAAGAAAACAGTGTTTCCAGTAGATGGTATCATCAATGTAAAAGAATGGACTAGGGTTCACAGTTCACTAGAGGTGTCTCTCCATAAAGATAAATAACATGCTGGGTGAAAAAATTACAGTTGGGCAATTGACAAATAGAGAATGCATAACAATGCATGTACATGACATGAAGATCACTATGAGATTCATTTGGGAATTACAATATAATACATAGACCGTAATCCAACAACATCTATGACTAATAATCCACCTTCAAGATATCATCCGAACAACCCTTGGGTATTAAGTTGCAAGCAACAGATTATTGCATTAAGCAAAGTGTGTAATGTAAAAAATACAATTATCCTTGAACAAAAGATTATTGTTTTCTCCCTAGTAGCAACAGAACATCTATAACCTTAGAAGTTATTATCACTCTCCCAGATTACTAGAGGCATGAACCCACTATCGAGCATAAATACTCTCTCTTGGAGTCACTAGCATCTACTTGGCCAAAGCATCTACTAGCAACAAAGAGCATGCAAGATCACAAATAACATAGACATGATAGATCAATAATCAACTTGATATAGTACTCAATATTCATCGAATCCCAACAAACACGACATATAGCATTACAATAAGATGATCTTGATCATGTTAGACAGCTCACAAGATATAAACATGGTGGCACAAAATAGGAGAAGACAACCATCTAGCTACTGCTATGGACCCGTAGTCCAAATATGAACTACTCACGCATCACTCCGGAGGTAGACATGGTGATGAAGAAGGCCTCTGGTGATGATTCTCCTCTCCGGTAGGGTGCTCGGAAGAGCTTCAGAACCCTCCAAACTAGGGTCGACGGTGACGGCGGCTATGGAACATTTCATGGATGGAGGCTCGGGCCTTTAGGGTTTTCCCAAAGATGTGAATTTATGGGCGGAAGGACAAGGTCGGTGGACGCCCAAGGGGCCCACACCATGGGGCGGCGCGGCCAGGGGGTGGGCCGCGCCACCACCAGGTGTGGGCGGCTCGTTGCTCATTTCCGTCTCTCCTTTGAACTCCGTCTTCATGTCAGCAAAATAGGATCTTCGGCTTTTGTTTTGTCCAATTCCAAGATTATTTCCTTTAGTAAAAACCTGAAATAGAAAAACAGCAGAAAACAGGAACTGACACTATGAAATCTTGTTAATAGGTTAGTTCCAGAAAATGCATAAAAATGTCACGAAGTGTAAACAAAACATAAAGCAATTGGTATAAACAAGCATGGAGCATCAAAAATTATAGATACGTTTGCAACGTATCAACGCCCTATTCCCCCGATCCTAAGTCCTTCATATAGGATATTTACCGAGTTAACCCTCGTCAATTGACACCGACCGTGGGGACTTTGGGCGTTGGAATCATGAAATCGATGGCTTTTTCGCTTTCAGCCAACAACAACCCGAAAGTCGACGGAAATCAGGTCACCTCTAAAGCCGTAGATTGTCAACCTCATCCACCAACCCTTACTCCAGTCTTCGCAAGCTTAGATCAGGAGATGGATCTGACGATCAGAAGCCTCAACTTTCGCATTGGATATTTGGGAACAACTCGCCTTTCAGATCCGATGAAACCGGGTTCGTCTGGGGAGAAAACTGCACCCGCAGCAATGTCAGAATCATCAGTTGGCTCTTCCAGCGAGGTAGACTCGTTAGTCAGCTTCACGCCGACGGAGAATATTGGAGGTGCAACTGAAAGAACTCGACGAAATTATGGATAACCTTGACTTAGGAGAGCCATCAGGAGACCTCATGATCTGCCACAATAGCACCCCCAGACAAGTTCGTAGACACGTGGAAAACTGGATTAGAATTTCATGAAGATACCAAACGATCTTCTCAAGTTTCAGCAGCAAAATCAACCACCAGCACCAAGTGTTTGCAGTCATAGGAGACAACTCAGAAGAGTTTGACAACAACAACAATGCAGTACTCAACCCAGCAAATATAACCAGAGGAGAAAACCACCTGGCAGAAGGAGATACCGCAGACTCCTTGACAACCAGAGTAAAAGTTCGACTATCAACCGATGAGTGGAACATAATCAAAGCAGCAATCGATAATGGCGCAGCAATCGATAATGGCGCAGCCATCCCAGTAGATGCAAGCAAAGATGTACTTTCAGGTTACCACTATGCCCTGCATCGACAAGCAAGACAACTGGCAAAAGAGAGAAGCAAAATAAGGAAAAGGAGAGAAATATTAAGCGCAGCAAGCAAAGCTATGCATGAAGCACGCAACAATGCGTCATATACAAACAGCAGAAGGCATAACAGGCACATCTCGTGAGTACAGAATCTCGAGCATTCAGATAGAAGAAATCTCTCCAGAAACCTCGACTCATCTTTCTAAACAGTCGATGAGCAAGGTAACATCATGCCAAAGACACCCAAAGCAGCACTCGTAGCAGCACAAGCATATATGTACACTACACAGCCAAATCCAGGGGACCCAAGAGAACACATGCATCAGGCAACATTGCAAGGGTTAAAATTAGTAGGTAACAAGCTAACAACCAAAGAAGAGGAAACACGTCGCAATAAAGGTACACACAAACCGAGATCACCACGCTGTCACAGCAGTCCTCGGCGCAGAAGCAGAAGTCGATGATCCAGGTCACCATCACCAAAACACTACAACAACCCAAGGCACGGAGCAACTCAAAGATCCAAGTCTCCCGGGAAAGCGTACAACTACGAAGACGAAGAAAAAGAGATGTGAGCACCATGCTTTACTCATAGAGTTCGCAGCACTCTCGTACCCAACGGATTCAAACTACCCCATGATAAATATGACGGATCTCAGGAGCCACAGTCGTGGCTCTCAGATTATCTACAAGCAGTCAGAATACTAGGGGGCTCGAAAGAGACAACAATGCAAAGTTTGCAGCTCCACCTCACCGGCGCGGCATGGTCATGGTTGGGCAAGCTGCAGAGAGAAATAATTGGAAGCTGGGATGAACTCACAAGGCAGTTCACAAGCAACTTTAAGTCGACATACAAATAACCAGCATCAATAGAGGAAGTCAAAGCTTGCACGCAGCAGCGCAATGAGTCACTTCGAACATACATACAAAGTGGACGAAAGAGCAATTGATGCATTTACGATTGTGCTGCGACGAGCGGATCTAGTCGAAAAATAGGACGGGTCAAGCCAAAAACAGTATCAGAATTAATGGATATAGCAAACAGATTCGCGAACGGCGAAGATGCTTGTAAACGCACATGATTTCTTTGAGTGTCTTCCCATACTCACATTTTTCTATGAAAGCAGGATTGGGCTGGGTTGCTTGTTCGTGATCATGGAGCAACCCCATGCCTTTTCTTAGGCGAGCGATTAGGGTGTCTTGTGACGTCCTGTTCTGCTCTGTCTATCTGGTCAGGTAGGTACATTCCACTCGATGTATGATGACGATTTGATCATTCATAGGGATCATGCAAAAATCATGTTATACATTACCTCTTCATAGGGTTGTGAGGAGGTGGAGGCTACATATGCGGATATGCCCAGGTGGCGTAATGACACAAAGCACAAAAAGAGTGCCCCTAAAAGCATTTAACATGCTCCGATGTCCAAAATCTTGTCTCCTACGAGTATTTTACAAGTACTACAAGAAAATAAATACTTACTTATAGAGTATTTGCTGACAACGTAGTTTCTTTTAGCTCAACACATGATTTCACATAACTCTTGATTGTGCAAGTTCCCTCTCTCATCACTTCACTTCTTAAACGATCTAAGATTAAAAACTCTCCCATTTCTAGATTTACCACTAAAAGATGAACAATATGAATTTCTTCCTTTATTATCTTTGGTTATGTTATTGCCACCGTGATACTGAGATGTGATTTATATCTTAATTTACCAACATGCGAAAGTTACTAACAGACTACTTACCAGTAAGCTAGGGTCCATATGTACCCAACAGTTTCTCATGTTCGAACAATAGACTCATATTAATGTTTCTATTTTTCTACAATTTTTTCGTAGTTTCCTAAGAAATTTATTTCTTGGCAAAAAATTGACAAATTTCTAGACAGAACATAAAATGCTAGTGTAAGGGTCCATTTCTGCCAAGAATTGACTCATATTTGAATAGTAGACTTGTATTAGTACTTTTTTATTTTTTTGTAAGTTATTTATTTTTTGAGAAATTCAAATTTATTGCCAAACTTTGATTTTTTTAAAAAAAATTAGGCGCCTACAGGACCAAAAAGTGCCAGGAAAGTTGGTTGGAGGGGTAGTAAGGTAAATACGGTAGTACATACTGAACTACATGTATATTTTAACCGCTATTCTCTTTAAGTGGAGAAAATGGTATTGAGAGAGGTATGAAGTGGCATATCTCCAGGTCTAGATTTTGTAATGTCATATCTCTAAGTGGTGAAAATTAGAGTGGCATAGGTCCAATTAACCCTAGCTACTACGTCATGTGGTCTGGCACTCATCCATCATAACCTCCTTTTGCGGCTTTTCACCATTTGTTTTAAAGCAAAAAAAGTGACATTTTCAAGAAGTTCGTTTGTGACAGAACCTCAAAATAATCATATTCCCATCACTCATTGATATAATGAGTTGTGAGTTACGCGCGGCAGCTTCACTCACTACATATGTCTGAGCTCCACGTGCCAAGTCATGGCTCCCCATCCAGTACATCTTGCCACCTGCATAGTCCGGGGACACGTTGGTAGTCACTGGGATCAACGACAGAGGGATCTTTGAATGATGCACTCCATGCATTACGTAGATTCAGGTTTTGAAGGTGCACAAAGTGTAGGCGAGGACCAGACCGCTCAGGGAAGATTGCAGGGAGACAAAACTGCCCATCTAGAGAAGAGGACGCCAACAGGGGAGCTCTTGACTGTCTCGCGAGGAGGAAGCTGTTGTGACCTCCATGGATCAAGCTAGGGATCGGTGGCTAGGTTAGAGTGGAGGGAGAGAGTATGGCTGGCTAGAGGGCCTGATCTGGAAAAAAAGATGCGTGACGCGGACATCAGCGAGTTGTCCGTTGCACCACAAACACAACCCAAATTTAGGTTGAGAATGCGGGGCAACAGATCGGTTCACGGGACACGATCTGTTTGCAAGACAATGTTGGCTCTTTCCCTCAGTCCATTCAAATAGTTTCAGACAGCCTCCATTCGTTTGCACAGGGCCGTTCGAGTTGCCCTTGGGCTTTCTTCAAAGGATGGTAGCTTTGAAGATTTGATCCTAGGAACGCTCGACGCTCCCTATTGGCATTCACAAGATTGAACAATATCATCACACGACGAATGTCAAGCTTCCAAAGCTGCACTCGGTTACATGGGCGGCAAACATTTTAACAGAAGCTTGGTGGTCACTGGAGGAGCATACCAAAGGTGAACACGGTGATGTGGTCTATCTGGTCATCAGGATACAGATGGAGTGATGGATGCACAGTGAGCAGGATTCAACCCAGGGTTTCGAGTAAAAGTAGTACGTGATACGCTGCTAGAGCTCGAGCTCCCTCAACTGATTTGTTAGAAATCAAGAAGATTGAGAGTAAAACTTCTGTTTATTGCTTGTGGGCAAAGCCCTATTTATACAAGGATTTTGGGGTGCCTTCGAAGAGGTGCCTGTTACAAGAGATATGACTGTTTACAAGAGATGCAACTGCTGAGAGAGAGAGAGAAGAGGTGTCTATACACAAGAGACATGTCTGTACAGAAAGGGTGCTTTGGGCATACTAGTAACCGCCTAGAGCGGTTGTAATTTATTCCTAACACTCCCCCTTGCACAAAGATTCTTCTTGTATGTCTTGTATTCCTTGTATAATCTTGAATGTAATGACCTTGATCACAAGCGATAAATTTTCTTGAATAAACTCCCCCAAAAACCCTGTGGGAAAAATATGAGGAGACTAGAATTTGATATGTTGTAAAAAACTCCTTTAAAACCCAGTGGGAAAAGTAAGGAGAAAATAGTATAACATATAATGATTATTGTCTCTTTGATAACTTATATGAGAAAACCTTGGAAGGATAAAATTCATTGGTAAGTTTAGAGAACAATTAATATGTCTTGTATACATCCGTTAAAAACCCCGGTGGGGAAAATAGGAGGTATGACATATATTCTTGTGTTGATATTACCTCATTAAAAACCTCGATGAGAACCATGAGAGTAAACTCATAAAGGAAAAAGAGTGTAATATAATGTTTGAATGGGTTATGGTTCAGAGGGATACTCCCCCTGATCCTTTCAAATCTCGAAGTCGTCTCATACCAATTCCATGAACATACTTTTCAAATGTTGAAGTTGGTAGTGACTTCGTGAATAGATCAACAAGATTATCACATGATTTGACTTGCAAAATGTTTATATCTCCACTTTTCTGTAATTTATGGGGATAAAACAATTTGGGTGCAATATGTTTAGTGATATTGCTCTTTATGTAACCCGTTTGCATTTGAGCAACACAAGCAGCATTATCTTCATAAATAATGGTCGGAGATTCGATAGAACCTTTTCCACATGATTGTTGTATGTGGTTTATCATTCTGCGAAGCCATACACATTCACGTGATGCCTCATATAATGAAATTATTTCAGAATGATTGGTGGATGTAGCCACTAAGGTTTGCTTAGAAGACTTCCATGAGATGGCTGTCCCACCATGTAGGAACACAAAACCGGTTTGCGATCTGGCATTATGGGGGTCTGATAAGTAGCCAGCATCGGTATACCCAATCATATCAATGTCCAGATTTCTCTGAAATTGAAAGAATAGGCCAAGATCCTTTGTGCCTTGGAGATATCGAAAGATATTCTTAGCTCCCGTCCAATGTCGTTTAGTAGGAGCTGCGCTATGTCTAGCTAGTAAATTTACTGCAAATGCAATATCAGGCCTGGTGCAATTTGCAAGATACATAAGCGCTCCAATAGCACTGAGATATGGAACTTCAGATCCCAGTATCTCTTCTCCATTATCCCTTGGTCTGAATTGATCTTTCTCTACGTCTAGAGATCGAACAACCATGGGAGTTTTGGATGGATAGGATTTGTCCATATTGAATTTCTCCAATATTTTCTGGATATAGGCGGTTTGATGAACCAAAATACCTGAGGGAAGGTGCTCAAGTTGTAATCCTAAGCAAAATTTGGTTTTACCCAAATCCTTCATCTCAAATTCCGTCTTTAGGTGATTGCGTGCTTCATCAATATCTTGTGTGTTGCCAATGATATTAAGGTCATCAACATACACTGAAATAATGCAAAATCCTGTTTCAGACTTTTTGATGAAGACACATGGACAATCATCATTGTTGGAGTATCCCTTTTTCAATAGGAACTCACTAAGTCGGTTGTACCACATGCGTCCCGACTGTTTTAAGCCATATAAAGACTTATTTAGTTTTACACAATATACGTTGCGTTTTGCATTTGGATTCGGAATTGGGATTCCATCAGGAACCTTCATATAGATGTCCGAATCAAGTGATCCGTAAAGGTAAGCGGTCACTACGTCCATCAACTGCATAGATAGACGATTTTGTACTGCCATAGATATGAGGTATCGGAATGTAATACCACTCATTACCGGAGAATAAGTTTCATTGAAATCAATGCCTGGTCTCTGCGTGAAACCTTGGGCTACAAGCCTTGCTTTATATCTCACCACCTCATTGTTTTCGTTCCGCTTACGAACGAAAATCCATTTAAATCCCACAGGGAAAACTTTGGGAGGTGTAGGTATTGCTTCAGTGAATACCTTTCGTTTATTGAGCGAGGCTAATTCTACTTGGATTGCATCCTTCCATTTAGGCCAGTCGGAGCGTTTCTCACACTCTGCCATGGTCTTTGGATCATGATCATTTAGAAGGTTGTTTGCAATTGTAGTAGAGAAATTTATGTCGACAATTGTAGACTTACGGTTGTAAGATTCTCCAGAGTCTATATAGTTTGTGGAAATTTCATTTACCCTTGTTGACTCGTCGTGATTTCCCAATACGGTTGAGTCTGGGTTTTCCGATGTCCCAGTCATTGAGTGCACAACTGAGCTGGGTTGTGGTGGTTGTCCTTCCACTGGATTATCAACGCTAGGTTGATTTACTTCTTCAGAGGGTTTCTTCCTCTGTTTCCTTTGTTGCTTGCGAGGAGCTGAATCCTGTTTTATATTTACTTGTTCAGAGGGTTTCTTCCCCTGTTTCCTTTGTTGCTTGCGAGGAGCTGAATCCTGTTTTATAGCCGTACTTCTCCCCCTCTTATTTTGAATAGGGGGTTGAGTGGTTTTTGTTGGTACCTCCACTCTTTCAGGCGTATTTATTGCAGGATTGTAGGATTTAGTGACACCTTTATAGTCAGTAAATGAATCTGGCAGATTATTTGCTATATGTTGCAAATTAATTATCTTCCGAACTTGAAGTTCGGTTTCTTGAGTACGTGGGTCAGAGGAGGAAATGCCTTGGGCATTCCAATCGATTTCCGGGCATTCCTTTTGGTACTTGATATCTCCCCCTAATGCCGGGAAATGGTCCTCATTAAAGATGCAATCAGCGTGACGGGCTGTAAATAGATCCCCTGTGAGGGGTTCAAGGTACTTGATTATTGATGGTGATTTGTACCCCACATAGATCCCCAGTTTCCTGTGTGGGCCCATGGATGTACGCTGCGGTGGTGAGATTGGCACATATGTGGCGCATCCAAATTTACGCAGATGGGAAATATTAGGTAGATTTCCACGTACTAATTGCAGAGGGGAAGTGTTGTGATATGCAGTTGGTCGCAATTGAATTAAGTCAGCAGCATGTAAAACTGCATGACCCCAACATGAAGTTGGTAAGTTGCAATTCATTAGCAAAGGTCGTGCTATGAGCTTAATTCTCTTAATTAGAGATTCAGCCAAACCATTTTGAGTGTGGACATATGGGACCGAGTGCTGAACTTCAATTCCTAGTGCCATGCAATAATCATTGAAGGCTCGCGAGGAAAACTCAGCAGCGTTGTCCATTCGAATTGATTTGATTCGATTCTCAGGATAATGAGCTTGTAATTTAATAACTTGTCTCATTATTTTAGCAAATGCATGGTTTCGTGTGGATAATAGACACACATGGGACCATCGTGTAGATGCATCTATAAGAACCATGAAATACCTAAAAGGTCCAGACAATGGTTGGATAGGACCACAAATATCGCCTTGAATTCTTTCAAGGAATTGGAGTGGTTCCGCTTGGATGTTAAGACGAGAAGGTCTTAAAATAAGTTTCCCAGTAGCACATGCAGTGCACATGAAATCCGAAGATTGTGGGAATTTAGCTTCATTTAAGTCATGACCATTGGAATTGCAGATAATTTTTCTCATCATCCCGATACCAGGATGACCTAGGCGATCATGCCAAATTTGAAATGCATTGACATTTTGAAAAATTACCTTGTACGCAACATGTGCTACGGGTTTTATGTATGTGTAGTACAATCCAGATGATAAAGAAGGAATTTGCTCAAATATTTGTTTGCCATATCCGTTGTCTTTGGTAAAGAGGAGATATTCCTCTTTGTTGTCCTCATGGGTTTCAATGTGAAATCCATTTTTGCGGATATCTCTGTAACCGATGAGGGTACGAGTTGAATCGGGATATAATAAAGCATCCTCAATTATAATCTGCGTACCCATAGGGAGGGTAAATATGGCACGTCCTGTGCCAACAATTACCGCATCGCGTCCAGCGATTGTTAAAATATTTCCATTTAACTTTTTGAGAGTTTGAAAATATTTTATTTCCCTAAGTATAGAGTTTGTGGTACCACTGTCCACAAGGCACATTTCCTCCTCCATTTGGATTGACTCCCGTAGAAATCTATATATTAAAATGTAGAATTTTCAGTGATGAAAAGACTTGTATTGGATATATAGAATACATATGATTTTTAATAATATCAAAGTGCTGATACAATACATATTGTGCTTTACAATATAGGGTGATGACACCAACAACACTAATAATATGTTTGATACAATACATATTGTTATTATTTTATTATTATTATTTTATTACAACAATCTGATGGATGTAAATAAATATATTATCTAATGGAGTTGATTGACTAGTCAAAGTCCCCGAACACGTCGTTTGAGGCGTATTCTATCATCATGTTCTCCTTGTCCATGGAGTCCTGTGGTAGATGGAATTCTTTGGTGTTGCTTGGTGTTCCTTGAACATCTTGCGAACATCCCGCTTCCATGTTATTATCAGGTTGAAGATTGAAGTGAGATTCATATCTTGCTCCTTGGGCATGTCCGTTACGTCCCATGGATTGCAGGTAGAGGTTTACCAGATGTCTTGGGGTGCGGCATTTCTTGGTGACATGCTTGTAGCATCCACATTTCTGGCAAAGAATTGTCTTATCGAACTTGTTCTTTGCTTTGCCCTTCGCCTTATCTGAATTGTGTGGCTTGTTCTTCTTGTTGCGGTTGCGGTTGAATTTACCCTTGAAGTTCTTGGTTTGGCCTTTAAATGAGCCATTGAACTTATTGTTTTTCTGAAAATTTGCATGTACTTCGGGGAGAGGGGCAGCCCCAACCAGGCGTTGATGACTATTCTTTAAAAGAAGTTCATCATGTTTCTCAGCCTGGAGGAGTACATGTATAAGTTCAGAATAAACTTGATAATTCCTGGCACGATATTGTTGCTGTAGGATCCTGTCAGCGGGGAGCATAGTTGATAGAGTCTTTTCTATCTTCTCCAGTTCTGAAGGTTCCTTCTCACAAAACCGCAATTTAGAACAAATCTTATGGACTTCATGGTTATAAGCTCCAACGGATTTGAAATCCTGGAGTCTTAAATGGGTCCATTCATGACTAGCTTCAGGCAGTATGACGGCCTTTTGCTGTTCATATCTTGTTTTAAGTGATTGCCACATATTGCTTGGAGATTCCTCCATCAAATATTCAGATTTCAAATCTGGGTGAATATGTTGCCTTATAAGGGATAAGGCAGTATATTTCTGTTGCTCAGTTACTTGTGCATCTCCCTCTTGAGGAGGATTCTCAGGTGGTATGAGTGCACCTGCAATGACACGGGATGAAAGACTAATCTTAACATCCATTGCCCATGTAGGGTAGTTATGTCCGTCGAGCGCAAGCTCTTCAAATTCTTTAGCGGCCATATTGTCCTACATGAACGAGAACCAGAGATTTGATTAATTTACATATATATAAATTAAAGTCATCTTGGTTGTGTTGTAATAAAATTTGCAAAATCTTGTAAACTCAAGTGAACATTTGGGTTTTAGTGTAGGCCTCAAATCATCTATCATAACACATTGTAGATAATCACCATATTTATGGAGTACATCTCTCAGTACTAAGAAGCATAATCTGACCGAAGTCAGTAGATGCTTTTTTTCTTAGCACCTTATGTTATGATTTGATTTAAATATATGGGAGAGCACATTGAAGGTAGTCATTGTGTCAATTTTGACAAAATGTAGACCTCACAATACTGTGGATAATCTGCACATTATGCAGTAGATGCCACATTACCTTGTGATCCCATATATAAATTTGAAGTAGGCATTTTTTTTTTGATTTTGCATATCAATTCAGTTCGAATTAAGTCAATTTTGTGCTTTTAAAGGCATTTTTGGACTTAATTGATGGTAAATTGTCATCTAATTTTGCATATCAATTCTTGCTCGTATTGAACCAAAAATAGCTCAATTAAGATGAATTGATTGCCTTATTTGCAAGAAATTAAAATCTCAATTGCAAAATGATGGATGTAATTAATTTCGACATATACACACATGGAAATATATTACATCACATATATTTTTAGAAATACTCTAACAAAAATAAATTACAGAAACTAATAAGCTGTAATTTACAGAAAGCTAAAACTGAAATACGTAACATAATCTGGTTAGCCAGTGCACATGGGCTGAGTTAAAAGATTGAGCAGCCCATAGCAGCCAATATCAGAGACGCCTCTAGACTACACGAGAGGATAAGGAAAGGCTAGACAGCAGATATTTCACTGCCTTCTTATCCCCAAATCAACTCTCGTTCAGTGAGGCGGTCTTCTCCACGAATCAGCCCAAGCGCCCCAGTAACCGCATCGGCTGCCTTCACCGGCAGACGGAGATGTTTCCGTCGCGAATGAACTCGCCGGAGGAGTCACCACGGGGGCGGGCGCCGGGCGCAACGCCGTCCGCGCGGTCGTTCGGGAGCTCGAGCGCGGCCGGGCTCCATGTCCCCGAGCGACGTGCCGCCGTCTGCGAGCCCCAGCGCGGCCGGGCTCCAACTGTCGGCGTGACGTTCGCTGCCGCTCGACGGCGGGATGCGAAGCGGCAGGCAGATACCCCATCCTCGACGGCGGGCGTCGGCGACGAGAGCCGCGGGGCGTGAGGGAGTCGGCGACCGCGGACTTGTATTGAAGAAGGCTAAGATGTTGCTTACCTTCTTAGTCGAGGCCTTCGATTCTATAATGTTCTTACCGATTAGCAATAGGGTGTATGCCTTGTTCTTCCAAGGATGGAGGCAGACGCCCGTGCGCTTCCTCTTTTGTTCTTTGATCTCGTTGTTCTCGAAATCGCTCAGATTGTCGAGCGTGCTGATAACGTGTTAGAAATCAAGAAGATTGAGAGTAAAACTTCTGTTTATTGCTTGTGGGCAAAGCCCTATTTATACAAGGATTTTGGGGTGCCTTCGAAGAGGTGCCTGTTACAAGAGATATGACTGTTTACAAGAGATGCAACTGCTGAGAGAGAGAGAGAAGAGGTGTCTATACACAAGAGACATGTCTGTACAGAAAGGGTGCTTTGGGCATACTAGTAACCGCCTAGAGCGGTTGTAATTTATTCCTAACATGATTGTTTCCCCTCCAGGGGATCAAAGAAGTGCATATGGCAGAGCCTGACCACTGGTGCGGCTAATCTCAATGTGGATGGTGCAATCAGCGGCTAAGGAAATGTGGCCAGAAGTGAAGGTATTGCGAGGGAAAGGTGCTGAGGTTTTCAGGGACGCATTGTGTAAGGCGTACCATGAAATTGTTGATCCGTTGGTAGTAGAAGCATTGACATTTGATGCCATTGTCTTTGCTCAAACTCGTAACTTCGACGTGCGGCTTTGGGAGACTAGGAGGAGAAATCAACTAGTGATTACCCATCTTCTTAAATAAGTTAGTATGTTAAATTTAGGTTTTTAGAACATCTCTATTTCTTTGGCTCGGCGCTTGACCAACAACTCGGCACATGCTTGTGCGCGCTATGCGTGTCTGAATAATGTGGACGAGAATTGGATCGACGCGAGCCCATTTTTCTTTAGAATAGGCTTAATTCTGATTGTAAATTTGTAATGGGTATGTTTTGAGTTGATATAAAGTTGTAGTGTTCAATTTTTTTTTTGATCCAAGGGTCAAAGCGTCGGAATTTGCCCTCGTGCCTAAAAAGCTCTTCCTTCCTACCCGCAACCCGACCAAACCGAAGGCTGCACCCGCTTTCCCGATTTCGCCGACTTCTCCCCACACGCGCTCCCCTCGCCGCCGGCGACCTCCACTTCTAGGGTTTCCTTCCCGCCGGCCCAAAATTCCCCCAATCCGGCGACCTCCCCACCCCCAATCCGCCCAATTGCGCGCGCTCCCCCGCCGAATTGCCGACCGGTGGCGGTGGAATCCATCCCCACGCACGCCTTGATGTAGTGTAGCTTGGACGCCGAAGCAGCAGCAGGGCATGTCGGGAGGAGGGGGAGGAGGAGGGAGCGCCGTCGCCGGGGGCAGCTTCTCCGCGGGCACGCCGAGGGGGGCGCCGTTGACGGAGCCGCCGTCCCTGGCGCAGTACCTCTCGCTCGAGCCGCTCCCCGTCGGCGACCACAAGCATTCGCGCGCCGCGGAGCTGCGGCGGGCGCTCGCGGACTCGGCGGAGCCGCCGTTCGCGCTCAGGCCGCTCCCGCCCGCGGCCGCCGAGGAGCTCCGGCGGATCCGCGGGGGCGTCGCGGAGTCGTCGGCCAGGGCCAAGTACACGCTGCTCCTAGCACTCCCATCTTCTTGCTATACCATTGTCCGCATTGCTCCGTTGGCTCACTGGTTCTGAAATGAGGTGCAGGGAGAGGGCCAAGTCGATGCACGAGTCCATCCAGAAGCTGGACAAGTACCAGAACGTCGCCGCGCGGCGGCGGCAGAGGAGCGGTCAGGGAGGAAGCGCGGAGAGGTCCTCGGGGAGCATGTCGGGCTCTCTCAGGATGGGGGCGCAGAACAGCGGGGATGCTCCCGTCCAGAGGCTCGAGGAGAGGGCCAAGAGTTCCTCCATGAGCAAGCGTGTCCGCTCGTCGCTCACCGCAGATGCACGGGTTTGTTTGTACCTCTGCTACTTCACAGCAATCCTGTTTTGCTTGTATGTTTTGCTTTCGTGGTTGTAGCTAGTTCAGTAGTGTTTGGGGCCCTATATCATTACTACTCTAGACATATGAATTGGTATGAACTGGTAGTTGGCATGGCATATCAGTTTGCCTGCGCAAATCACATGCAACAACAGGCCGTGGAAGTGATCTTATCTTAAATGACAAGTCTTTTTTACATGAATCCTTCTGAATAATACTTATAACTGTGCACTTAGGCCTAACTATCACTGTGGTGCATTGAATCTCATGAATAGGACCATTGTGCAGAGTGCAAACAGAACTGTCTGGCTGATTATTCTTGAATGAACCTGGTTCTCTAGCTACGGATGTGTCAAGAGCGGGCAAAGCTTTTATACCATGTTTATTTCCGGAAAACCCTTTTATTGCTCAGTGGTTGAGAAATCAAAAGTCGGCACACGTTTTTCTTGCTTGTTCAATTGTTAGGTCAAGAAGGATTTTTTCTTCTGTATTTGATTATATTACTATATTCATCCTTATTATGTCTTCCCAGTGCTAAGCATTTGTCTAATGTTTTGACACTGACAACTGTATATTTCAGTTGGAAGGGCGTGTTAATGTTTCTACAAGGCAAGGTCCTTTGGTAGATACTGAGAAAAATCTTCCTTTGGAGAAGGAAAAAAGTTCTGTCAGAAATGTCAATGCTACAGCAGGGTTTTCTGAAGACAAATTACGAGGCCTAGCTCCTGGTGGTGAAGGATGGGAGAAGAAAATGAAACGTAAGCGTTCTGTTGGAACTATGATCAATAGAGGCAGTGATGTAGACCGAGATGTTAAACCATCAGTTCAACATAGATCCAGTGAAGTACGAGGACGTTCTAGTGATGCTCTTCCATTTAGGTAATCTTCGTGCATTGTCATCACCTTTTTTATCTGTTCATAGTTTTTCCACGTAAGCTTCAAATGAATCACGAATTCATGATGGAGATGCGGCATGAGGTTTAGTGTGCCTCAGATTGTTGTCTCAAGGTGCATGACCATGGCAAGCCATGCCAGCATTCAGGGGGTACTTATCTTAACCCTCCTTTAATTCTTGTATGACAGACATGGAGCTTCTGCTGGAGCATCTGGAGCTAGCAAGATGGATGGAAGTTCTCAGCAGAGTAGTTCTGGCTCACGGTATCTTCAGAAGACAGAGATGGATTCCCCCTCTCTTCCAAATGAAAGAAGAGAACGCCATGCTGGGCTAGACAAAGAACGAGTTTTGGTGAAAGGAAACAAGTAAGCATTGTTCATTTGGTGTCAGTATTTCTGTAGCAAAGTCTGTAGTATGAGCGCACTGATTTGAATGGTCGAAATCTCTTTGTGCCGGTGGAGTGCTGGTGCTCTAATAATATACACATACACATGCACATGTAGTTTCAAACATTCTATAGTTCTTGCTATAGGTCTTTGTGGTTGTTTTTGCAGCATGTGAGTAGTTACTTATGTGCTGCGCCATTCTTCTGATGTTCTGCCTCCATTGTGATTCCAGGGCACATACATCTGAGGATATGCAACCTGGAACCTTAAGTCCTGTGACCAAGGGTAAAGCATGCAGAGCACCAAGAACCAGTTCACTTGTAGGCATTCACTCATCATCAGCTTTGTTACGCTCAGCTGGAGGAATGGATGAATGGGAAGAAGCACCATGCACAAATAAAGCCTCACCCTTGGGAAGCACCACAAATCGCAAGCGTCCTATGGCTGCAAGTGCCTCCCCACCTCCTGTTGCTTGGGTCGGTCAACGTCCACAGAAAATGTCGCGGTCAAGAAGAGCAAACGTTGTATCCCCAGTTTCAAATTTTGATGAACCCCTATCTGAAGGGTCACCAGTTGATGTTGCTGTTAGGCCAGCTTTAGAAATGCCTGGCCTTTTACTTCCAAGGGGTGCAGCTAGCAATAATTCGCAAGCTGTATCTAGAATGGATAATGTTACATCTCCAGCTTGTCTATCAGAAAGTGAAGGGTCTGTTGCTACCGAACACAGGAGTAAGGAAAAAGTCTCAAATAGTGGTGACTTTGAGAATGAGGGGACAAATTCAGCTCATGCTACAACAGATTTAATTTTCTCGTCCAAGAAAAGCAGAATTCCGTTGAAAGAAGAACTTGAAGATGGTAGCATTCGTCGTCAAGGGAGGAGTGGAAGAGGCACTATGCATGTTAAAGGGTCATCTATACCAAAAGAGAAGTTGGACAGCACCGAAACGAGAAAGTTAGTAAAGAGTGTAAGACCTGCATCTGAAACGACTGAAAGGTGCTTACTGACTGAATTCTATTTGAACAGGTTTATTTTATTTTGCATCTGACACTTATGATCTTTAATTTGATGCAGTAAATTAGGCCGCCCTCCAA
This sequence comes from Dactylis glomerata, assembly GCA_007115705.1. Taxonomy (NCBI): domain Eukaryota; kingdom Viridiplantae; phylum Streptophyta; class Magnoliopsida; order Poales; family Poaceae; genus Dactylis; species Dactylis glomerata. The sequence goes on from QXEO01000099.1 coordinate 2,302,757, forward strand.
CAAAGAAAGGTTCGGACCGCAAAGCATCATCTCGACACCCAGAAATTCTAAATTGTGGGTCAATGGATATTACGGGTCTGCTGATACACATTTTCATTTACCTTTGAATATCTTTGATTTCTATCTCTGAAAGTTGATTTTGACGCTAAACCATCTGTTGCAGGTGAATCAGAAGATGACAGAGAAGAACTTCTAGCTGCTGCAAATGCTGCCCGTGGTGCTATTGGTGCGCAATTGCGCCTATTATAGTTATATTATTGGGCTTTAAAGAGCGAGGTTGTATGTTTCATTGTTGATGGATTACTTGCTCTTTTCTGCAGTTGGTGCATATGCTGGCCCTTTTTGGAAAAAGATAGAACCAATGCTTACTTTCATCCGCTCTGAAGATTTATCCTTCTTAAAAAACCAGGTCGGATTTTATTTGCCTTACGAGTGTTCATAGAATGGACCTATTATCTTGTTGGGACGAACCATCGCTTACATCAGTCTCTATTCAGATTACATTTTTGGAAGAGCTTGAGATGGGCATGTCCAATATGCACGATGAAGATAAGCTAAGCGCATCAACTAACTATAATGGGCCACCATCAATGGTACTTTCCCTTCTGCTACTCCCCTACCCTTATCATGCAAGATGTTTTAAATAGATCCTTAACTTCTGTATTTCTTTAGATGTCTATTGTGAACTGCAAAGGTCTAACCTTGTTTCACATGTTATTTTCATCCGCAGGGAGAGCAGTTCCAGGTTCTGCCTGCGCCTAGTTCTTCTGTGTTGGTGGATCAAAGCGAAGCAAATGGTATTGTACAAAGAGAATCTGTTGACATTTTGTCTTATAATGGTGAGAATCATAGCACTGCATCGCAAAAGGCACAGGGACAAGGAATATTTGGAGAAATGGCTCCCTTGACAAGTAGACTGCTCTCTGCTTTAATTGTGGAAGATGTCGATGATTTTTCTGAGTCCAATGGTGTGCAAGGAGATATACTTCTTGAGTTCTCAAATGACTTCCTTCCTCCTGCCGCCACAGTTGAATTTGGAACTACAGCGGTAGAATCCAGTTATGGGATGTGCCCTGATTTCAAGCATTCAAGCAGTAGCTCGATATATAACAGCATGTCCAATGGTTTCACAGCTTCCAGCAATTTGAGGGGCTCATATAGTCAAAACTCAGTTTGCAGTGAGAATATATCAGATGGGATAAATGTTATGTTGTACCCAGAAAATGGCTCTTCGCATGGATCCATTCCACATATTTCACAGCAGTATCAAATTCCTGGAAAGGATTCGTCTTTACCATTATATGGATATCAGTATGCACAGATGTCTTTGCATGACAGGACTTTGGTTGAGTTGCACAGTATTGACATTTTTCCAGAAATGGTATGGTTCCTAATATTGAAAACCCTCTATTTGTGATAAGTTTGTTGATTGAAAGATTATTTCTTTGTAGTGTAGTAATATTTAATATGCCTGGATTTCTGTCTTCTCAAATAGTGTGAACATGATTATCCAGATCATAGATGATTCTTAGTGTTCTGGTTCCAGTATTCAACATCTTTATGTTCTGATGTGGTTGCAGTATACTGTGCTATTGTTTTCCATCTTTTGATTTTTGTCGTTTTATTAAGACCCCAAGTGGTCCGACCCTTCTCCGGACCCCGCGCAAAGCGGGAGCTTCATGCACCGGGGCTGCCCTTTTAGGAACTGATAAGAAGTCATCAATACATTATTTACATGACATAAATGTGTATAATAATTACTTCAAAGTAAAAAACTGGCAAAATTTTGAAGTATGCCTGTGATCTGGCCTGAAAATAGGACATGAATTTGACACCTTGAGGAGGTCGGTTCGTTTGGTGTTGATCACTGATCAGTAGTGAGATTGATCACTGTTCAAAAAGCCTTAACTGCAACCATAGTTTAGTGATCCTCTAGAAATAGATGCATCATAGACCACCTCATTGTTTCCAGTCATTGCCTGTGATTTCGTATGTCTCCTTGTTAACTCAAATATTGTGGCAATATTTGTTCTGATTGCAGCCGGAGCTGGATGAGGGAGAGGATGAGGATATCAATAAAGTTATTTTGGAGCTGCAGAAAAGGCTCTTTGACCAGGTGGTTATTCAGTTTTGGTTAAACTCAACAAATGATTAAATCATAAATTGATATTTATAGATCATCATTTCGTTTTCTCTAGAGTGGACATGAATTTACTGTGGCAACTCTATCATATTACCTCCATTTTGAAATGTAGGCCTTTTAGAAATCTAATCTAAAAAGGCGAACGTTTTGGAATGGAGGTAGTAGTGAAATGGCAAATGTATTAGTAGTTCTAGAACTTGTTGTCTAGGCTTCAAGCTAACTAGTGGGGTTAATGAGATTATTATGGTGCAATTGCTTGATATCACAATATCAATTGTGAAAGAAGTTGGTGCTTCTCATGTGATAAATTGACACTACTCCAAACTAGAATACTACCAGGTCTCACCAACTCAGCAGAGTTTGACAGATAAGTTGGTTCCAATGAGAATTCACTATTTGTTGGCCTATTTGAATAGGGGAAAAATAGCGTAGCTTGGTTAGTCGCTTAGTGCCCATTCGTCCAATAAGCAATTTTGTAAGAATAATTTGAGTCAATTTGAAATAGTCCCACATAGTCTGTCCTTCGGAAGCATTATACGAACTGAGGCTATGCCCTGAACCTTAACTAATTCTCCCGCATATATATCCTTTATTTTTTATATGTTGATTTCTTGTTGGCTTTGGACTTGCAGCAATTTTGTCAGAAACACCTGCATGCATGTAGGATGTGCCATGTTTTAATGCTGTAGAAACTGGAAAAAAATGCACTGTCTAATGGAAAATACTTCCCTAGATGTGTTTTTTGTTCAATATTCAATTTAGCATATATCCTGTAAAGAGTACTTGTGTAGCTTGCACTATTTTCTAGGAAATGAATATGCTTTTCTAATCAACATGCATGTTTTACTTGTTTTAGGTGAATCAAAAGAAGTGCCAATTAAATAAGCTAGAAAAGGCAATTCGAAATACTAAAAGCATGGAGGAGAGGTAATAGTGGTTCTACCAATGTTCTAGTTTTTTAAAACTGAATGTAAGCTGTTACAGCATCTAATTCCAAAAGCTTGTTTTGCAGGAGCCTGGAGCAACATGCAATGAACAAATTAGTAGAGAGGGCATACAAAAAACTGCTGGTAGGTTAATATTCTCTTAGTTACATTACCGCTTACTTTTTGTTACTGCTAATGCGAAAACTTCAAAGGAATTGGTCGATTTGGGTGTCCTGTTTTCCGGTGTCTTGTCTGATTGCTTGACAATAGAGGTGGATGATGTGATGTGACTTTTGGCCTGGCACCTTCTTGGTGTTCTTTTAGTTGATAGCAGCAATATTTGGTCCTAAATATCTCATTTTTGAGACACATTCATCTTGCACTTGTTAGTCTATTATGTATAACCAGGAAAAATATTATTGGTTAGTTTTCAGTATTACTTGTTTCTATGTTTTTTAATAACCAGGAGAAATATTAATCTTGCACTTGTTTTCAGTGCTTAACCTTGATCTTTTCCGCAGGGTGGCCGGGGTAGTTCTAGTCATAAGGGTGGCCTCAGTAAAGCGGCCAGTAAGGCTGCAAAACAACTTGCACTGGCTTTTGCAAAGCGAACGCTCGCCCGGTGCCAGAAGTTTGAGGAAACAGAGAAAAGCTGCTTTAGAGAGCCTTTCCTTTGGAGCGTGCTCTCTGCACCTTTACCCAAGAGTGACACAGCTGACGGTAATGCATATGCAACTATGGATTAGTCAAAACAATCCTTTATTTGGCACATTATATGGTTAGAACTTTCAATAAAATCTGCTTTGTTGTGCTGCAGGTGGTACTCCAGGATCTGCAGATAGGCCCAAGCATGTAAAGCTTGACAGGAGCCCATTGAGCCAAGGTACTTCTAGCACTCCTGGAAAACTTTGGCATGCAAATTAGTTCAGGAGAACTAGGATTGTACAAGATAATTCCTTTAGAACTTGTCTTTCAAGAGCTAATCCAACTTGTGTGGATCCTGTTCCAGGTAGCACAAAAATTAAGAAGAGCGACAGAGAAAGGGACAGAGACGGGTCCACCAAGAACTCCAGTTCCAAATCAGGCCGCAACTCCTCTGGCAGTGGGAGGAACGATCGCAAAACCAAGATGAAACCAAAGCAGAAGCTAGCGCAACTATCCACGTCAGGAAATGTCCTTGGCAGAGTCACGGAGCCACCACTGTCAAGCTTCCCCTCGCCATCCCCGCGAGAGTCCAGCGAATGGAAGAACCCGCCGAGTCTAAAACCCATCCATCCTACTCAACCGGTCAGGAACCCTGCACCTATCGCCCCCCAGGAACCTCCTATGGACGCAAACTTGCCGGGGATGGACCCGATGGTGGACATTCTGGACGTGCCGGAGGGCAACGACATCGGTGCCTGGTTCACGGAAGATCTGGATGAATCGCTGCAGGACTTTGACTTCTCCGGAGGCCTGGAGATCCCGGACGATGATCTCACCCAGCTAGGGTTCATGTGAGATGTGTGGGATAGTAGTAAATATCATTATATCTGTGCATATCATTGGAGTTTTGATACTATATTAGTAGCGATGTCTTGCACTAACCAACTAGTTGATGCCTGCCTCGAATTATGGTGGGCATCGTGTAACTGACCCCGGTTGATGTGACTTGACATCTAATGTGCAAAGTCAAGTTGAGTCTTATGTCAGAATAGATATACTGGGAGCCAGCCATTTTTCGTATGGGGTTTGGTCTCTGCATCTACTGTCGCAAAGATTTGTGGGGAGAACTCGGCCAGGAGCATCTACGACGCTTCACGGCACTGGAAGTTCTCCTTTCAGGTTGCTTGGTCTGCAGCTTGCTTTGGATGAGCTGACAACTAGTTGGCCGACTTGGCAAAAGGGCATGATCGCCAGGCGAATGAGGCTTGTGATTCAGGTTGTAGATGTTCTTTTCTCCAAATATAAGGTTGTTGAATGGCCCTTTGGTTTAAAATGGGCACTACATGTATCTCTTGTGCTAGAAAAGGTGATCGAGCGCACCGATCAACAAGTAACTATAAATTATATTGTATGCTTACCCAACTTAATGTAGCCAATTTATCTTGTGATTGTAAACATAGATACAATCTTAAGAAAATCCCTGCAAATACAGGAACACAAAACTCCATTCCTTTTTTCTGTACCTGAAAATCATGGCCAGCACCCTCTGGGACTCCTGTACTTTGTGTATCTTTCGGAATAACAAATCACATTTTCTCTGCTATGCTGTGCATGGAATTATGCATATGTTACAAGTGTCCCCCCCCCCCCCCTCGCCTTTTTTATCGGTCAAACCCCAACGAAAAATGTTAGTACATAGGTACAACAAACATATGCGAGATTTGTATGATTTGACGGCTGGATGTTCTGGATATATCGAAAATCTCTCACAAGTGGGGGAAAGAAAACCAACAAGCTAGTACATTAGTGTCACGACACTGCAATTCATAAATGACAAAACAGACGCTCTCTATGAAAATATAAAAATCCTTTTGAACATCACATTTTATCTCGAATTTCAATTGCCCTCATATCTCGTCATGTAACAGGCTTCACACAAGACCAGATTCTCACATTTTCTTGGGCTATTTAGCTCATTGGAACTACTGCATACCAAACTCTCAAGCGGTAGTTGGCCCTGCTACTTGATTGAACGAACATGAGAAGATTAGATCTTGGTTCTGAACATCCAAACATACGGTGGAAGCCCCCGAAGTTCAAAAGGTGAACACCATTGCAATGCAAAACCTTGCTTATTAACGAAGTGGACTGCAACCTTATCTGGTACAAACAAGTTCCATGAAAAAGAAGCCCCACTAAAAAGATCTTCATTTTGCTTACGTGTCCAATTCATCACTTAACCGCACTGAATAACTCACAGTAATTGGCTGGCAAAAGAAAAATATGAGAACATTCTACTGGACTCATATAGTTTCATTGATTCTTTCAGGGACATTTTTTACACAATAATAGGCATTTAGTCCCCAAACAATCATCGGCTGAACCAATGGATAACAATCCATATAAAATTTGAATTGCTAATAGCATGCCAGCAAACATGACCTCTATGAATATTCCAAAGTAAATCGAGTTCATTGACTAAAAACATGGCAGAATATCATGAATAAACTACAGGTCAATGCACTTCTCGCCAGACATAGAAAAATCATCACATAACATAAATGTAAATAAAAGGATACCGATCAGTGCTGCTAGTATCTAGCCCCATATGACATAATGCAACAAAAGAAAATGTAGAGAACATAGCAGACAGTTCCACTCGGCTAGCTAGCTCTATCTATGCTCTCAATCTCCACTAATATAAAAAGAGAGAGACTGTCAGATTCGAGAGATCTTGGCCGTACACAAGGCAAAATCCAACGTCTCAGATGGCTTGAATGATGTACGATTTGCACGTTCAAACAGAACACCCCCGAAAAAACTGCCGCTAATCACCCCAATTGCACGACCAGGAAAGAAAACGGCTGCTGATCACGATCGCAATCCCCGCCGCGCATCCCTGCGCCCCGCGCGTACGCCCATCCGTGCGCCGCGGTGTGTGCAGCTGTCCGTCGGTTCCTCATGATTGGGCCAGTTTGGTGACGCCGCCGGCGTCAATGTCCTTGATTGGCCACGCCGCCGTGCCAACTTCTCCTGTTGCACCTAACGATCTCCTTGTCGGCGGCAAGCTAGCGCGGAGGAGCCGATCCGATTGTTTTCCATGGTGGCTTCCTTGTCCGTGCTGAAGTTTTGAAGGTGACCAGAGACACACGGTAGCCACGGCTGGAGTCTGGAGATGTCCAGCTTCACACAGCTTACTCATGATTGGGCCTTTTTGGCGAGCTCCTGCTGTTGAGAACTTGAGATCACATCCGAGCGCGAGCGAGAGGAGCAGTGTGTTCTAAGAAGCGCGGCCGTCGTCGACTTCCCGTCAAGCGCTCACCGTCGTCGATGAGGGCATGCAGGACTACAGGTATATCAGGACATGTTGTGCCACTGGCCGCAGCGGTCGTCACTTTCCCGTCGATGAGGTCGTGCAGGACTACAGATTACATCAGGACATGTTGGCGACGATCACGAAGCTGTCTGGCCTGACGACCACGCAGCTGTCCGGCGCCACTGAATCTGTCACTGCGTAAGCATCAAGATTAACTGTCTTTGAACTGTGGCCTGTCCATGCATCAAACCGTGTGGTAGGCAGTCTCTTTTCACGTGAATTGCATTACAGCTACACAGTAAGCAGTGAATGTTCGTTCTTATACAGTTATAATACTTTCTATAATACAGTTATATGTAATGTGCATGTGCACGTGCTCTATTACTAGTATACGAAAAGGGAACAGGTGGTTTGTGAATTGTAATGATGCGTAACAAAGTGAGCTAGTTCTCATGACTATTGAAAACATGGCGCGGGATGATTTTGAATAATCCTTTAGGAACCCGGGTGCCAGGTATCCCTTTATTAATCCCTTCTCAGTTTAGTTGACAAATCGTTGAGAAGCTAGGCACACACATGACAAGGGACGTGACGTGTCATACTGTTAACACCGTACAAGGCTACAAGTGACACAAGTAACAGTCATGGACCGTTATATAATTGCAACCACTCATCGCGATGCCATGCGGATGGGGCTGGACAGCCTTGCTAGGTCAGGCGGCGGACTTGTCATCACCTGCTCAACAGTCAACGGAGGGAGCCTTGAGCCAGAACCCTGAATTCTTTCAGGTCTACGCCTACACCGCACCGATCAGATTGCATCTTCGGCCCATGGCTGAAGCACACGTTCATGATCACGCCGAGGCTCTCCAAAGACCTTCCCTGCCTTACCAAGAAAAAACATAGTAACTGCTAGAACCGATACAACCAGGACAAGAGCAGGGACAACAAAACTAAGACAACATCGTTTTCCTGACTTCAGGCCAGAAACACCACAGGAAGAAACACCATGAGTAACAATAAGTTCGAGGATTACAGAACGACAACATTACCAGCAGAGTTTTCCACGAGTCTTTTCCAGGTAGCAACATTCGGGACGATCAAGATCAGTTGCCAACCGCATCGCTGAGCCTTTTTACCAACAAAGGGACCACAGCCATGTCAACAACCGAAGATTTCTTGCCCCAGCCTTTTTACAAAAGGACCACAGCCATGTCAGCAACTGAAGATTTACTCCGCCACCTGCGCCAGTCTACATGCCCTATGATTAGCAGTTAAATACAGATGAAAGTATCAAATTGTAATTCTTGTACCCAGCTAAACTAAGCCAACCTGCGCCCGGTGCAGGAACTCTCTTCAAGTCCTTCCTGCAGTCCTGCCAGAGTGTCAACTGATAGTCTATTTAGTTTCACTTCGCAGGTGAATCTTTAAGCCTTACCAACTGATCATTATCATTGGGTAATTAAAGACACTTCTTTTGCACCTCTTGACCATCTCCGCCGCATCCCCGAGCGCTGAAGGCCAGTAGAAACCACTTCGATACGCCTTTGCGGCTAGAGTTGCAGCAGAAGCATGATGGTCACACTCGCCGGCGTGGATGTCCCTGAGAAGCTCCTGGCCTTGGTGAGTAGATATGCACTTCAGAGCGACGCCGTTTGGGCGACGCCGGTACAAGTCACCATCCTTGACGCAGTAGCCAGAAGCTTGGCGCACGATCCTTTTGGCCTCCTCTTCATCCTCGGGAAGCCTGCTGCTGGTGAGGAAGGCCATGAGCTCGAGAATCCAATCCACTCCCTCCTGCCGTGTCAATGCCAGAAGGACGCGGTCACCCGAAGGAGGCCCGCAGTCTGGAGCCCCCTGCTCCGGTGGTGGTGGCAGGGCAGGTGGAGGGTCTGATCCAGATGACGGTGGCGAAGCAGACGGCTTGAAGAGACGCTCCTCAAAGACGCCGGCAGGTTGTGCCAGGCGGTGAGAGGCGCGCTTGGCGATCTCGTCGGCTTCCACATTTTCTCCTCTCGGGATGTGCTTCAGCTCCAAACCTTGGAAGCGTTTTTCTATCTTTCGATGCTCCTCGAGATAGGCCGCCATGTGCTCGTCCTTTGGAGTGTAGCTCTTGTTCGAGAAGTTCACAACCAGCTGTGAATCTCCCTTGACGATGAGGCGCTTGATGCCCAAAGCATTCGCCGCCCTTAAGCCGGCGAGTAGTCCTTCGTATTCCGCGATGTTGTTGGAGACCTTGTGCTCAGGCTTAAAGCAGAGCTGTACGGCGTAGAAGAGCTTGTCTCCAGAGGGAGAGGTCAGGACAACACTAGCTCCTGCGCCGGGGAGGTTGAAGGCGCCGTCGAAGTGCATGACCCAGTGGCCTGGGGCCTCATCTCCTGGGAGCGTTGACTCCACCTCTGGAGGCTCGTCGGCGAACGGATCGGTCCACTCCGCAGTAAACTCGGCCAAAGCCTTGCTCTTGATTACCTTTGTAGTTTTGAAGGAGATCTCGAAGGGTTGAAGCTCCACGGCCCATTCTGCCACCCGCCCGGTGGCGTTGGGATTGCGTAGGATGGTCTCCAGGGGACGATCGGTTACCACCTTTATCGGGTGACCCTGGAAGTAGTGGCGTAGCTTCCGCGAAGCGATGAGCAGGGTGTAGAGCAGCTTTTGCTGCATGGTGTAGCGCTCCTGAGCGTCACGTAGCACCGTGCTGACGAAGTATACGGGCTTCTGCACCTTGGCGACACCCTCGGGAGCTTCCTCCTCGGGAGGCTTTTGAGCGTTGCTCTGGGAGAGCGGCTTGGTCGGCGGAGATGCAGCGGGCGGTTCCTCTTGGGGGTCGGGAGGTGCAGCGGCCTCCACCTCGCGAGGAGCCCCCGGACCGGGAGGACCGGCCTCTTCCTTGGCGATCACCCTTGCGTCTCGCTCCGCAACGAGAACGGCGCTCGCAGTCCTTGGAGTTGCCGCGATGTAGAGTAGCAAGGGCTCGCGGAATGTTGGGGCAACCATGATCGGTGGGCTCGTGAGGTACCTTTTCAATTCAGCGAAGGCCTTGTCGGCTTCCGGAGTCCACTCGAACTTCCCAGTGCGCTTCATGAGCTTGAAGAAGGGCAGGGCTTTCTCCCCACTCCTCGCGATGAAGCGCCCCAGGGCTGCCATGCATCCCGCAAGGCGTTGCATCTCCTTGAGATTGCGCGGTGGACACATTTCTTCGATGGCCTTGACCTTGTCAGGGTTCGCCTTTATCCCACGATGGGACACGAGGAACCCCAACAGTTTTCCCGACGGTACGCCGAAGGCGCACTGGGCGGGGTTGAGCTTGATGTTTACTTTTCTCAGGTTGACGAATGTTTCTTCCAGATCCTCGATGAAGGTGTGACTCTCGCGAGTCTTGACGACGATGTCGTCGACGTAGGCCTCCGCATTCCTTCCCATCTGAGCCCCCAGAGCCTTGCGCATGAGCCTTTGGAAGGTGGCTCCTGCGTTCTTCAGGCCGAAGGGCATGCAGACGTAGCAGTACACACCACAAGGCGTGATGAAGGCGGTCTTCTCCTCGTCCTCCTTTGCCATCTTGATCTGATGATAGCCGGAGAAAGCATCCAAGAAGCAAAGGAGGTCACAGCCGGCGGTGGAGTCGATGATCTGGTCTATTCTTGGGAGCGGATAAGGATCCTTAGGGCAGGCCTTGTTAAGACTTGTGAAGTCCACGCAAAGGCGCCCACTGCCATTTGACTTTGGGACTACCACCGGATTTGCAATCCAGGTGGGGTGGGCTACCTCGCGTATCAGCTTGGCCTTCTTCAGCTTCTCTATTTCCTTGACTATGAAGTCCTGCTTCTCTTGCGCTTGTTTCCTAGTCTTCTGCTTCACGGGGTGTGCCTGAGGGCACACGGCTAAGTGGTGCTCAATCACCTCCCTGGGAACGCCGGGCATATCTGACGGAGTCCAAGCGAACATGTCAGAGTTTGCCCGCAGGAAGGTGACAAGCGCGCTTTCCTATTTGGGGGAAAGCCCTGCCCCGATGGTGACGAAGTTTTCGCAGCCCCCAGCCTGAAGCGGGACCTTCTTGGTCGCAGAGGGCTCTTGGGTGAACTGGGGCCTCCTCCCTGAGGGTACCGCGGCTTCCCCAATGCTCATGCCCAGCATCGGAGGGACCAGGTCCTCGCTTGGAGTAGGCGATGCAGAGGCGGCGAACTTCTTCCCTGCTGAGCCCTGCAGGTGGGGCTCAAGAGAGGCCTTCTTCGCAGCAGCCCGCTCTTGGGATACGAGCTGCTTCTTCCTCGCGAGGTCGCCGGAGTGTTCCAGCAGATCTTCGTCGGCAGGGAACATGGTGACGGCCTCATGGTAGACATGCTCCACCGATCGGAGAGCATCTTTCTCGTTGCAGCGCACGGTGATCGTGCCGTTGGCGCCCGGGATCTTGAGAACGTTGAAGCCATGATGCGTGGCTGCCATGAACCTTGCCAGGGCTGGATAGCCGAGAATGGCATTGTATGGCAGCGCGATGTAGGCGACGTCGAAGTCGAGGCTCTCGGTCCTGTAGTTGTCCCGGGTGCCGAAGGTAACGGGCAGGCGTACCTGCCTAATTGGCGTTGTAGACCCTTCGGTTACCCCGAAGAATGGTCGAGTTGGCATAAGCCGGTGGTACGGCACCTGCATCTTCTCGAAGATCTCGACCGAGATGATGTTGAGGCCCGCCCCGCCGTCGATGAGAGTGCGATTGACAGCGACGTTGTTGATGGTTGGCGTGCACAAGAGAGGAATTGTGCCCACACCCCTGGTGGAGGCCAGATGGTCCTCTTCGTCGAAGCCAATCTTGCACGTTGACCACTGCTACGTGTGGTGGTGTGTAGTTGACGTGGGAGCAGACTGTCCTTGTGCGTGGTGGATAACCAGACCATTGGGAACCCCAAGAGGAAGGTATGATGAATATAGCGGCGAGTTTTCCCTCAGTTAAGATACCAAGGTTTATCGATCAGGAGAGGAGAGACAATGACGACTGAAGGTGATGCGGAACCTGCACACACACAATCAAATACTTTGTTCCCAACTTGCGATGAGGTTGTCAATCTCACCGGTTTGCTTGAAACAAAGGTTATGAGCGTATCGAGTGGAAAACAATATAGTATGCGAGTAAAGTAAACAGTACGAGTAAAGTAAACAGGTGATAGCAATATGATAGAAATAGGACCAGGGTCCACAGTTCACTAGTGGTGTCTCTCCATAAGATAAATAACACATGCTGGGTAAACAAATTACAGTTGGGCAATTGATAGAATAAAGATAACGTGATATGTCAAGAAGATCACTATGAGATTTACTCTAGGCATTACAACAAAATACATAGACCGCCATCCAACTGCATCTATGACTAATAATCCACTTGTGGTGAATCAATCCGAGAACTCCACAAGTATTAAGTTGCGAACAACAGATAATTGCATTAAGCAAAGTGTGTAATGTAAACAAAGCATATGCCCTTGAGCATATGAATGTTGTTTTCTCCCTAGTAGCAACAACACATCTACCACCTTAGAGGTTTCTGTCACTCCCCCAGGTGAAATAGAGGCATGAACCCACTATCGAGCATAAATACCCCCTCTTGGAGTCACTAGCAACTACTCGGCCAAGATAGCCACTAACAACGGAGAGCATGCAAGATCATAAACAACATAGAGATAACAAAAGATAATATTCAGTACATCAACTTAATCATAAACACCAATATTCATCGGATCCCAACAAACCAAACATGTAGAATTACATAACGGTGATCTCAATCATGTATGGCAGCTCATGAGATCTAAACATGAAGCACATGGTGGAGGAGACAACCATCTAGCTACTGCTATGGACCCATAGTCCAAGGTAGACTACTCACTCATCGCTCCGGAGGCAAGCATGGCGATGAAGAAGACCTCCGGTGGCGATTCCCCTCTCCGGCAGGGTGCCGGGAAGAGCTTCTGGACCCTCCCGATCTTCGGGTCGACGGCGGCGGCGGATCGCGACGTGTTCTGGAAAACTGATCGGGTACTTAGGTTTTTCTCGTCGGGGGGTATTTATAGGAGAAGGGGCATCGTCAGAGGAGGGGCCAGGCGCCCTCACACGGGGGTGGCGCGGGCCAGGGGCTGGCCGCGCCGCCCCTGTGTGTGGGCCCCTGGTGCCTCTCCTCCTACTCCTCTTCGGATCTCTAGAAGCTTCCGGGTAAAATAAGACTTCAGGAACTTGTTTCGTCCAATTCCGAGAATATTTCCTGTGTATCACTCTGGAACACAAAAACAGCAGAAAACAGGAAACTGGCACTGTGGCACTTCGTTAATAGGTTAGTTCCGGAAAATGCATAAAAGTGCCACTAAGTGTAACGAAACAATAGGCAAATGGTGTAAAAACAAGCATGGAGCATCAAAAATTATAGATACGTTGGAGACGTATCAAGCATCCCCAAGCTTAACTCCTGCTCGTCCTCGAGTAGGTAAGTGATAACAAAAGAATAATTTTTAAGGTGACATGCACCTACACAATCTTGATCATATAAGTAAGCATTTGTGAGCTGGGATCATAAGAACTTAAAACATGGGCATGAAGATATAATCATGACAATAAGAACTTAGCAACCATGTTGTAAACATGCAAATGAACACAAACAAAAGATCATGAAAATGAAACAATGAAAGTCAAACGTGTGTTCAAATCATAAGGAAAAACATACAAATGGTTTTCAGCTTGTCCTTCAAAGAGAGCAAAACATAAATGCATAGGACACCTTCAAGTTTAAGAGGGCGACTAGATACAAATAATTTAAGAACAAGTGAAACCAACAATATGAATCAATCAATGAACTTTGGGACAATGCATATCACACTAAGAATGACAACTATGCTCTCTTAATGGTGCATAAAGAAAGAAGGTGGTGACTCAACATAAAAGTAAAAGAAAGGCCCTTCGCAGAGGGAAGCAGTGATTGCAAGTTTTATAACCTTCAAAAATTATGGTACTTACCGGCTTTGAGCTCTCATTGCCCCCATCATAAGCATCTTGAATGGTTAAAGTTAATGCGAGAACAATTATGATGCATATGCTTGACAAATCATAAGTTGAAAACCTCGTGCCCCGTGAATACGAGTACCCAAACCTCATGCTACTTTACTTAGAGTCCCAAGCAAGGCTCTTGTCATTGTAAGTATATGCATATCATTGAGAACCGCCAATGGGGTACCTCCGTGCCCGATGACATGGAACAAGCCCACACCAAAATGACAGGACAAGCAGACAATGAACACCTCAACATCTCTTTTATTTGCTATTTATTTAGCTTTTTATTGTGAGACGCGTCGTCGTATGTTCACCATGGGTATGCTGCAAATTTCCACCATGAATTAAGCATGGCTTAGATTGGCGGCCCGGCGATTCCCTAACACATATACAAACTCCATGATCCCCACAAGATTCCCAATTCATTTCACACCGCGGGCATCCATAAACAAAAGATCACGATATCAACTCAAATAAGAAGTGCAATGTTGAAAGCTTGCCCATGACAGCATGGCTGGGCTAGAATCCAACTTACAACTTGCAAGCATAACAACTCAACATAAGAGACCACAATGTCAAATTTTTAAGAACAGGAAAAAGTAAAGTGTGCCTTCCGGTTTGTAAGAGCTTTACTGACCGAATTTCGCATAACACTGGTAAGAGTTTAATTTGAAGAGAAAATAAAAGCAAGTCAAATTTACTTGGAATAGTAAATTGCTAGTAGGTATGTATGGTGGACACTTTGGAAAACTTGGTTTTTAGGAGTTGGATGCACGAGTAGAGCTCATACTCAGTACAACGCGAGGGCTAGCAAAAGACTGGGAGCGACCAACTAAGAGAGCAATAATGGCCATAATCATGCAAAGCGACAAAGCGACATTAAAAGAAGCATAAGATGGCATCAAAAGTCAAAAACTAAATGATCATGAAGGCTATTGGCGACTTTGTAAGAGTCTAACATGTGTGAGCATGCGCCAAGTCAACCCAAATAAAGCATCAAGGAGAAAACCAAAATAATGCTTCCATACAATAAAAACAACGCATGATTTTTTCAAAGGCTCATTAAGCAATCTCAGTTATTTGAGACAAGTCATGCTACAGCAAAACCACTAAGCATACTATCAAAAAGACATCAAGCATGACATGAAAAAGCCTAAGCCGCAGTCTACGCAAGCTCCTTCTTGTACCACTATTTTGCACAAAGCTTTTTCTCTTTTCCAACACCATTTGAAATTTTTAAAGACACCTCTTTTGATGAAAACCAATAAAGATCAGAGGAAAAAATACACCTTGATGAAAAGATATGACAAGATCTAAATGCAATTCAAGGCGAAAACGAAAACCAAAAGCAGTAGCAGAAAAAGACGAACACTCGATTTTTAATAAGAGTGAAAACTAGAGCGTTCTTGGCAAATGAAAACGAGTACATCTCCTCCAAAAGAAATTTGTTGGGGTCCAACCATTTATTGCAGCAAACAAACAAACTAACCAACTAAGAAAACTAAAACAACCGACGCTCTAAGAAAAACACATAGTGCATGAAGCAATAAAAATATAGTGTTTTGAAAGGTGACCTGATTTTTGCCGATGAAGAAGGGGTGCCTCGGGGGCATCCCCAAGCTTTGACGCTTGTACTTCTTGGATATTTCTTGGGGTGATGCATGGGCATCCCCAAGCTTGAGCTTTTGTCCATTCCTCAACTCATCTCATCATTCTCCAATCCCTACACTTGAAAACTTCCTTCATACAAAACTAAACACAAATCTATTAGCAACATTAGTGCAAGCATAACATATAATCAACCCTCTTTTTGCTTCAGGTTTCAACTCAAAACCACCACATATATAGCAAATAGTACTGTAGCAACCTCCCCAAAAGTTCCGTGATCAAAAGAACTCAAAAGAAAGCGATAAAGTGGCAAACACAAATATTGGCAGAAATCTGTCAAAACTGAACAGCTAACAAAGGTCGAATTTTTGAGGGATTTTCTGTTGCTCAAATAAAAAGTGTTCAACTAACAAAAGTTTGGATATAACCTGGGGCATATGCACAAGAAATCGCAGGTCCAAAAGATAAACAGATAATTTTCACGAATTTTTACGGTGCAGCACCGAAAACAGTTTCAGGACAGCAACATCCCCAAATCTTTACCTCACTCAAATTAGAGGCTTCTCTTGGCACAAAAACGAAATAAACAAGATAAGGAGAGGTCATTACAGTAGTAATGACTTCCAAGACTCAAATAAAAGAAAATGTACTGAAAAGAAAACATTGGGTTATCTCCCAAGAGTGCTTTTCTTTAACGCCTTTGAGCTAGGCGCAGAAAATTTGAGAAGATGCTCACATAAGAAATATGAATTGAAGTAAAAGAGAGCATCAAGGAGCAAATATAAAACACATTTAATTCTAACCCACTTCCTATGCATAGGAATCTTGTAAGAAAATAAATCAAAGAAGCGCATAGCCACAAGTATGGGTAGATAAAACAAGAGCAATTTCAGAACTTTCAATAAAAAGAGAGGTGTTTTAGTAACATGAGAATCCCAACAACCATATTTTCCTCTCTCATAATAATTTTCAGTAGCATCATGAACAAAATCAACAATATAAATATCACACTCTCCCTCCTTTGTTAAGCATGGAGGGCGATCAAATAAGGTATTAGTTAAAGAGTTACTCTTATTGGGAGGTAGACATGGGTAGCTCCATTCTTCCTCCTCTTGATCATCACTCTCCTCCTCTTTTTCATCCAATGAGCTTCCAATTTCTTCTTCCATAGGCTCCTTCAAGGCATTAGTCTCTTCCGTTGGAGAGCATCTATTAAGATATTTAAGAATATAGCCATTTCCTTCCTTGTAATTATCAAAGCAAAATGTGAGTATATCATAAATCTCATATTTATAAGGTGCATCATCAGTATTTTGAAGCAAATAAGCAAGTTCAAATGCACCCTTCCAAGCAATAAATTCTTCAATTTGTTCCACATCGTAAAGGTCATACTTTCCATTAATATAAGAAGATATGGTAACATCATCATTATACTCACATTGAAAAGGGAGGTGTTTATACCTCCTACAGCAACAAGATTCATCAAGGCAATAAGTAACATTATAAGTAGAGCACACATTTCTAGCAATGATATATAATCTATTGATTTGTTCCCATAAGTGTTTCCCTTTTTGTGACAAGCGGTGTTCCTCATAATAATTTTGCTGCTCTTCCGTGAACCCACCTTGCCAAAAAGATTTAGTTTCAAAGAAACCAACCATTGATAGAAAGCATGATAAAGCAAGACAAGTAAAAACAACTACCAAGGATTCTAATTTTTTTGGGTTTTTGATATAAAACGATGCAGGTAAAATAAATAAAGTAAAGCAAAACAAATAACAAAGTAAAGAATGTGTGTGCGAAGAACTCCCCTCGCAGAAGTCTTCTCTTCCTCCCCGGCAACGGCGCCAGAAAACTAGCTGCTGCGTGTGGTGGTGTGTAGTTGATGTGGGAGCAGACTGTCCTTGTGCGTGGTGGATAACCAGCCCGTTGGGAACCCCAAGAGGAAGGTATGATGAATATAGCGGCGAGTTTTCCCTCAGTTAAGATACCAAGGTTTATCGATCAGGAGAGGAGAGACAATGACGACTGAAGGTGATGCGGAACCTGCACACACACAATCAAATACTTTGTTCCCAACTTGCGATGAGGTTGTCAATCTCACCGGTTTGCTTGAAACAAAGGTTATGAGCGTATCGAGTGGAAAATAATATAGTATGCGAGTAAAGTAAACAATACGAGTAAAGTAAACAGGTGATAGCAATATGATGGAAATAGGACCGGGGTCCACAGTTCACTAGTGGTGTCTCTCCATAAGATAAATAACACATGCTGGGTAAACAAATTATAGTTGGGCAATTGATAGAATAAAGATAACGTGATATGTCAAGAAGATCACTATGAGATTTACTCTGGGCATTACAACAAAATACATAGACCGCCATCCAACTGCATCTATGACTAATAATCCACTTGTGGTGAATCAATCCGAGAACTCCACAAGTATTAAGTTGCGAACAACAGATAATTGCATTAAGCAAAGTGTGTAATGTAAACAAAGCATATGCCCTTGAGCATATGAATGTTGTTTTCTCCCTAGTAGCAACAGCACATCTACCACCTTAGAGGTTTCTGTCACTCCCCCAGGTGAAATAGAGGCATGAACCCACTATCGAGCATAAATACCCCCTCTTGGAGTCACTAGCAACTACTCGGCCAAGATAGCCACTAACAACGGAGAGCATGCAAGATCATAAACAACATAGAGATAACAAAAGATAATATTCAGTACAGCAACTTAATCATAAACACCAATATTCATCGGATCCCAACAAACCAAACATGTAGAATTACATAACGGTGATCTCAATCATGTATGGCAGCTCATGAGATCTAAACATGAAGCACATGGTGGAGGAGACAACCATCTAGCTACTGCTATGGACCCATAGTCCAAGGTAGACTACTCACTCATCGCTCCGGAGGCAAGCATGTCGATGAAGAAGACCTCCGGTGGCGATTCCCCTCTCCGGCAGGGTGCCGGGAAGAGCTTCTGGACCCTCCCGATCTTCGGGTCGATGGCGGCGGCGGATCGCGATGTGTTCTGGAAAACTGATCGGGTACTTAGGTTTTTCTCGTTGGGGGGTATTTATAGGCGAAGGGGCGTCGTCAGAGGAGGGGCCAGGCGCCCTCACACGGGGGTGGCGCGGGCCAGGGGCTGGCCGCGCCGCCCCTGTGTGTGGGCCCCTGGTGCCTCTCCTCCTACTCCTCTTCGGATCTCTGGAAGATTCCGGGTAAAATAAGACTTCAGGAACTTGTTTCATCCAATTCCAAGAATATTTCCTGCGTATCACTCTGGAACACAAAAATAGCAGAAAACAGGAAACTGGCACTGTGGCACTTCGTTAATAGGTTAGTTCCGGAAAATTCATAAAAGTGCCACTAAGTGTAACGAAACAATAGGCAAATGGTGTAAAAACAAGCATGGAGCATCAAAAATTATAGATACGTTGGAGACGTATCAACCACTTCATTAGGCGGTTGCCGACGTTGGGCTGTGCCGCCGCGATCTCTCGCGATAGTTGCTTGAAGTGTCGGTTAGACAAAGGAGCCTGAGCTCCACCCAGGAGGCAAGCGGTGAAGTCTCGCGGCTCTTCATAGCCCCCCTGGTTCTCCTCCCGATGATCGTTTGCTGGTGGGGGCAGCGGCAGCGGCTCGGGATCGGCTCGAGATAGACCCTCACGGCGGCAACCTTCCCCGCGGTCGTCGTCGCGGCGATCGCCCTGGGATCCGCTCTTGCCGTAGCTGCGGCCACCCCCGCGGCGCTTGGAGACACCATTTTCTTCATGAAACTTTCGGACAAACCAACAATCGTCGGTATTATGGGTGTCCTTCTTGTGGAGAATGCAGTAGCGGCGACGTCGACTCTTGTCGCGCTCGGTGCGGTCCCCGCGGCGTTGCTTATGATCTGGCTCTGCCGCGAGGACAGCAGCCTCCTTTCGCTTGGGGTCCTTGGACTTTGGCTTAGGGGGAGGCGCCTCCGGCAGGTTATGCACGAAGAGCCTCCCCTCCTCGGCCTTGGCGCAGCGGTCGGCGATTTCGAAGAGCCTGACGACAGAAGTCAACTCATCATGCACGGACAGCTTCTCCCTCATCTTGATGTCAGAGACGCCCGTGGAGAACGTGGAGATGACCTCCTCGTTGGAGATCCTGGGGATCTTGTTCCTCATCTGGCTGAAGCGCTGGATATACTGACGAAGCGTCTCGCCCTTGTACTGACGCACCGCCTTAAGATCATTCTTGGTAGCGGGGCGCTCGTACGTGGGCATGAAGTTGGCAACGAACTGACGGCATAAATCCTTCCATGAAGTCACGGATTCGTGAGGAAGATTCATGAGCCAAGTTTGCGGGGCGTCCTTGAGGGCCATGGGGAACCAATTTTCCATGGCACGCTGATCTCCACGCGCGGCCTGGATGGCGACGATGTAGAGCTGGAGGAATTCGACGGGGTTGGTGGTCCCATCGTAACGTGCGCCGATGTCCGGCTTGAACTTGTCAGGCCAGACGACGTAGCGTTATTGGCGAGTGAGGGCAAGACACCCGGGGTTGTAGATAGGGTCACCGGGGGTCCTGACGTTCTTGCCAGCTTCGCCGATGTCGTCGATGGCGCGGTCATGATTTTCGCGGCGGCGCTCGAGGGAGACGCGTGCGTCTTCCGGAGCGCGTTGGACGATTTGGCAGCTGGGCTCCCCGCGCGGTGAAGATGCGGCACGGGAAACCACCTTCTTGGCCTTGTTGGCCTTCCCATCTCCGGCGCCCGGGGCGCGACGCCCCGCCGCCGGATCTGGGTCTCCCGCGCCCTGGGCTCCTCCCTGGGCCGGGTCTTCGTTGGCGATGGCGACGAGTTCGGCGATTCGAGCGCGCCACCCCTCACGCCCGTCATCAGTGGGTTGATAGCGCAGTAGCTCCTGTGCCATGGCGAGAGCCTGCGCAGTAGACAGCTGACTCCTAGAACGAGCGCGAGAAGTGGCGGTGGCGGTGAAGTTGAGCGAAGGCTCTGTACGCCCGGACGGGAGGTAGGAAGACTCCAGATCTTCCTCCTCTTCCTCCTCGGCCGAAGCTTCACGACGACGAAAGATGGGCTCGGTTTGCCCCCGAACAGCGTTGCGACGGCGAAGACGCTCGAGCCTTGCGTTGGCGTCGGCCACGTCGAGGCAGATCTAGGAGAAAACACACCACATCCCCCTACCTGGCGCGCCAAATGTCGATGGATTTCGTGTCGCAAGAACACGGGGTACCACGCG
Source organism: Dactylis glomerata (assembly GCA_007115705.1). Lineage (NCBI taxonomy): Eukaryota > Viridiplantae > Streptophyta > Magnoliopsida > Poales > Poaceae > Dactylis > Dactylis glomerata. Next base: position 2,323,655 of record QXEO01000099.1, read on the forward strand.
ATGGACCCAAAGATTCGAACGCAGGGGGTTGAACGTGTGAGATCTAGGATCGCAACGAAGCACGGTGACGGAAGCCTCGAGCTGTCGAACGCACTTCGCACTGCAGAGAGAGACGCCGAGTTTTACCCAGGTTCAGGGCCCTCGTGGTGAGGTAACACCCCTACTTCCTGCCTTCTTGTATTGCAACGCGACACCTCGCGAGGAGTACAAGGTCTTGGTTACAAAGTTCTAGCTGGCCAGAGGTTGAAGAACCTGCGTGCCCCGCTAGCAACTTGGAGAAGATCAGATCCCATCTAAGGGGTAGCCTCCCCTCCTTTTATAGCGCCACGGTCCTCCTTCCCCTTATCTTCTTGGGGAAGGGGTTGCCACACACACGGCCAAGGAGGGTGGACAGCTGTAGACTACACTCTTCTATAGATGTGGTCTTCGTAGGGTAGTGGCGCCGGTCCACATGAGTGGGTGGAGGAAGCTGACGTCTTCCTCTGGCGCCCTGCACCGTCCACGCTATTTTTAGGGGGGTGGCCAACAACCACTGTGTCGCTTTGGGCAGGCACAGCGAAAGTTGGTCTCCTCCCTGTCGGGGGTAGCGTGGGCGGTACGCGGTCTTCTGTCCTTCATCTTCTTGCTCTGCACGCCAACGTGCTGAGCTAGCGTGGACTTGGTTTCTCTCCTCACCAGCGGGGGCTCGTGAGGAGGTCTTATGGTCCTTATCATTTTCCACCGTCGTTCTCCTCACGAGGCGCCTCCTCGTGAGGGTCTTCTCCGTAGCTTGGGTCGTTGGTTCTCCCCTGGGCTGAAGATGGGCCGATGACGGGGCCCAGGAGCAGGTGGACCGGGATACCCCGGTATCCAGAACACCGACAACTACGCTGTGTAGACTGCAGAAATGGGAAAAAGCGGTGCTTGAAGTAGCAGGGCACCCATTGAGCACGATGCTCGTACATAGTTGTGAAGTAGGTATGACCAGCAACAGCAGCAGGCCATTTTGCTACAAAAAGATCCCATTTTGCTTCAAACTCCTCTGGTGAAAAGGTGAAATCAATGCATTCATTGAAGTCTTCAGCCAAACCTGGGTTCCTGCCCATTATAACACCGCACTTTAGTTGTGCCTTTTGCATTATATGCCAACGACAATTGCGATGCACCGATGTTGGAAACTTTGCTTCGATCGACTTCTTCATAGCCACATCCTGATCTGTTATAATGTTGTCCGGTGCAAGCCCTCCCATGCCAATAAGGAAGCTATCAAACAACCAATCATAGCTTACAGCCAGCTCCTGCCTCAGAAACCCACAACCAAGCATGATTGACTGGCCATGCCTGTTTATACCAATAAAAGGTGCAAACGGCATGTTGTACTTATTGGTTAAGTATGTTGAGTCGAAGGACACACAGCCATGGTAAGCTTCTCTGTATGCCTTGCGAGCAGCACCGTCGACCCAGAAAATATTTCTCACCCTGTCTTCTGCGTCCAAGTCTAGCCGGACATAGAACTCTGGATCCTCTTCTTTCACTGATTCAAAGTACTTAACAACCTCTGCCAGATCACCGTCTTTAGTTTCTTCTGTTGTCAAAGTTGCACAGAAGTTTGTAATAGCCTTCATCGCGTATGGGACAAGCAACTCTGAGCCATAAAACTCTGACATGATGTCCATCATCCTACCTGCAAAATCATTTTAATTGTTGAAAAAATGCAACTTGTATACCAAAATAAGTAATTTACATTCTTATTCTGGCAACTACCAGATACTACCAGACAACTATTTCTGTACTACTACTGAATTAATAACTGACTACCATGCTAGAGCATGCAACACCTACAACTTCAGCATGCAACTTTTTAATTGGCAGATAACCTTTTTGTAACTTCCTAGTGTGCAATGCAGAAATGGAAACATTCAAATGATATCCTAACTAAAGAAGTTGCTTCACTACCTTCTACTTTTGATGGAGTTTAAAGTACAAACCTGCAGTCAAGTTGGTAGCATGTAGGTTCTTAACAAATTCCCTCTCCTCCTTTGGGATCCCTTGATGCGATCTCATATACTTGAGGAGCGATGGTTTCTGCACAAGTGGATGATTGTGTTCTGGTGTAAATGTCATCACCTCCCACCTGCCATCAATTAGCTTCACTACCAACTTTGCTTTGCAGCTTGTGTGTACAATGTTTTCTCTTTTTCGCAACTTTGGATTCTTTTTTTGCCACCTTTGTCAGCTATTTCAGCAAGAGCTGATTCAATCTCTGCCTCCTGTCTTTCTTCCTCCGTTGGTGACTCATGGTCTGGTATTGGTCCAACTTTAGCAAGCATCTCTGCATTGCCATCAAGATTCTTTGGTTTCCTAAATTTGTTGCATGAGAATTGTTGTTTCTCAAGCAATCCAGTGTACGCTGACCTCCTGTTGGTGTTCAAAGCAATAGAGAAGCCTGTTCGAGTAGCGTACGCATTGTAGTGTTCCCTAGCCAACTCTAGGGAGTCATAACGCATACCAACATGCGGGTCATTGGTTTGAGATAGAGCCTCATCATCATTCTCATCTCCGGCCATGCTGGTTGTGTTTGTTGTAGCAACAAACGGGCCTGTATGAGCTATCTCTCGTGTTGCTTGACCATGTACGGGAGTGGGTTGTTAGATCATAGGCGGATCCGGTGTCTCGCCAATAGCCTCATCCATCAGATTTGTGAAGAAATTGGGAGGGATGAATCCAGCATCCTCATTAAGGTCGAATGGCACATCATTTAGGTCAACTATATTTGCCCCTTCCTGCACGATGAAGCAACTTTATCAGTAACGAAAAAGAAACAAACAAAAGAAACAACAGGCTTTGTGCATATTGATTGAAGGAAATTAATACAGTAAATATAGCAAACTCTCACAGTTGTGGAATAATCAACAATTTTTTTAATGTTTTCATCTATTTTTTGTTACCTATTTTTTTTAAAATATAAGTGAATAATGTGTTCATTTTCTATGTGTTCAGGTTATGAAGAAAAAGGGTGCATGCCAGGGAAAAACACCAACAACATTTCTCTTCTATGAAGCAACATCATGGGTTCTAAGTTGCATAGTTTTGCTCAAGAAACCTAGATACGTTGAAAAATATCTAGCACTTTCTGTAAATCTTGGAGTCTTCTGTCAATGCTGCTTGATAACATGCTTGTAATGCTAGAGTCTGCAAGTTCCTCTTTTTCATAGTGTCTTTTTATGTTACCTGCAATTTTTATCTAGGTACCTTACTAGTAGTACCTAGGAATTGCCTGACCTGTGTACACAGTTTGCCTCCTGGTACCTTATTATCAACTATGATATATTGCCTAAACTGCAAACAGAATTGCTTAAACAGACTAGAGAAATGCCTAAACCCTGTAGTTTGTTTCTGATTGTATCCATGTTGACAATTTTGCCTAAAAAGCCAGCAAATTTGCCTAGATTTGCAAAAAAAACTACCTTAAATCATCAGGAAATTGCCTAGATTTGCACAGAAAAATGCCAGAACTCATCAAACTACACACACATTGCTTGAAACCAATCTAGCAATATTTTCAATACTCAGAACAGATGAGTTAGGCAAATATGTGTCAGAAAGTTAGCAAATTTGTGATTTTTTGTTCAGAAATTGGGTACAGAGGGAGAAACATCAAATTTTCAAGGTTTTTTACTGCACAGAAAACAATTGGAATCTGTAGAGGGGGGGAGATGGTAGGATGGATGGGGTTTCTCACCTGTTCTGAAACAGATCCAAAAGCCCTGCCTGTAAGTTGATTCCTGCTACTTGAAGCTCCAGGTGGTGGAATTGTGTTGTCCATAGGGTTTCTTGCAAAAGAGCTCCTACTTGAGCTTGTTCCTACAGGATTGTTATCCATGGCGGCTTGGCAAGATTGAGGGAGAAAGATAGTCTGGATCTAGGGTATGGGGTGCAGAGGAGGGAGAAGTGGCCTATGTATAGGCGTGGGTGGTATCAGGTGATGGGTGGAGAGGTAGGGTTTTGTGGTCCTGTTTGTGCAACTTTTAGGGTTTCCGTCCTTCGCTTCTTTGTCCGGTTGTACCAAGGCAGTTGCTTCCCGCACGGGAGGTGTGCGACGGATTGATTGCTTCTATCGCACATGGTCTCGTGGGACAGGCGGGACAGGATGCTACCTTTTTTGGCAGAGCGGGGCTATGGTCCGACAGGAAGTTTTCTTTTTTGACTGTGCGACAAAGATGTTGTTTTGTCGCAGCTGCGACGCCTAGACGCAACAAGACTACATAAAAAAAGCTACAGCTACTTCGTGTTCCTTCCTTGATTGCTTTAATCACCCCGTATTTGGCATTGGTAACAATACATATTCTTGTCATCCTGTGATCCTATGGAAATTTGATCCTTGGTCAAGAGTATTTTGTAAGCGTGTATTCATGTGAAATTTGATTTAATAGATCCATGTTTGTCTATATGTATGTTACATTCAGTCAAATCGAACACCAAACCAAATTATCGGTTAACCAAATTGCTCTATACTAAAAAAATATGGAATTTTGGTGCTTGTTCCCCCTTACCTAATAAATTACATAAAATCAAAGAAGCCAAACCAAATTTGCAGTGAAAACCGAACACTTCACGATCGACGGTTTTATGTAGGGTGGGTGTGCAAACTATACGATCGCTATATCGTTGATTTAGTATAACTTTTGTACTAAATGAGGGACCCGTAGATTGTAGGGCTGCTCATCCGCTGCCTCTATTCCAAATTATGTTACATATGATTTTTTTATCAAAGTCAAAATTTTCGAGTTTGATTAAACATATAGCAAAAGTCATCAATTTTTATACTAAATCAGAATCATTGTGAAATATGCTTTCATACTACATACAGTTGGGATTGTAGATATCGATATTTTTTGCTATATGTTTAATCAAAGTTTATGGGACTGTCTATTTGATAGCTGACTGTTTTTCAATTCGCGCACAGTCACTTTTTACAGCCAATCAGAAGTCGGTCTAATTCTTCGTTCCGTCATTCCAAGTTACGTGAGTATAATTCGTGGTTCCACCGAAACAACAAAAAGCTGGGCCGCTGCAGTTAACGGGTCGTCATTTTCAATCAGACCCAAACCGAAAAAAAAGCAAGGAACGTTTGTGTTCCTCAGCCAGCCTCAGCCTTACCTTAACTCATGTGATTTTGGGCTACAGAATCTAGTTAACTGGAAGAATACATCTTTATTTGGGAGATGCTGTGAAAATATACCTTACAAGCTTAGACAGAGAAATAAACTGAATAATTATAGAGTGAAACTTAGTGACCTCTCCCCACCAGATGTGCGCCTCAACCCAATTTATGAACCGAAAAAGATAAGAAGATGCACATATAAAAAACAATAAAGAAGAAGATACACATAATTATGGGGATATATGATTCCTGTTCCAAGTCAGACAAAACTGCTACATCATCACATTAGCACACCATCACCATGTCACCATGTATGATCTAAAGATCAGCCCTCCGATGGTGACGGTCGTTGACACCACCCAACGCTCCCATTTGGATAATTTCAATGTTCTCACCCTCACCCTGACAGTGCACTTTGAATATATTCTTGTCCCCACTTTCATATCATAGTCTTGTAAGAAACTTACCCATTGTTGAGCATGAATGCGCGCAGTGTATCCTTTTTTTTGCGAATAGGACTTTTGCATTAAAAGATACAGCGAATAGTACAAAACAACATATGTGTGCCTGTCCGTTGCCTCAATTCTCATCATGTCAATGGTAACAGCATTCAAGTCTCATGCGAAACAATCACTATCAGGCAAGAAAGATACACAAAACTCAGGCAAGCCATCCGTGAAGAAAACAATAATGATTAGTAAGTGAAAAGAAAAAGAAATAGTATAAAAATGACGTACAAAAAGAAAGTGACTGCAAACTGAACGTTGAGACTGAATACTAAGAATGGCAGTATCACTCTATGAATGACCAAACTGAGAGAAGAAATAGGAAAGCTAGTAAAACTGGGACTGACAAAATACTAATAATGTCAAGACAAATAGAAACTTAAGACTAAGAATGACCACCACTCTGAATGACCAAACTGAGAACTGAAATAATTCAAATAACCATGACCGACAATCATGCTTTCCACTAAAATACCCAGAAAAGAAATAGGAAAGACGGGTAAGATAGATACTAAAAAAAAAATCAATGATGCCATCACGACTAAAACTTAAGTCTGAAAACTGAAATACTAATTAACCATAATCAAAAAGCATGATTTGCGCAAAAAGACTGAGAAAAAAAAGGAAAGACATGTAAAATTGGGACTGGCAAAATGTAGACAACGAAACTGAATAACTATAATCTAGAACTATGAAAGACTGACTAAACTGAAACTTAAGACTGAATACTAAGAATGACTACATTCAATCTGTAAATGACCAGACTGAGAAATGAAATACTTACTGGTTAACCAGAACTGAGAAAATAAATATGAGAAGACAAGAAAACTAAAATACTAATTAATTACAATCGAAAATGAAAGACTGAGAAAAAAAAAGGAAAGACATGTAAAATTGTGACTGACAAAATGTAGACGACAAGACTTAACAACTATAATCTGGGACTATGAAAGACTGAGTAAACTGAAAATTAAGACTAAAGACTAAAAATGGTAACATTGAATCTGTAAATCACCAGACTGAGAACTGAAATACTAATTAACCATAATCGAAAATCATGCTTTGCACTAAAAGACTGAGAAAAAAAGGAAAGAGATGTAAAATTGGGACAGACAAAATGTAGACGATGAAACTAAATAACTATAATCTGGGACTATGAAAGACTGACTAAACTGAAACTTGACTGAAGACTAAGAATGACTACATTCAATCTGTAAAGAACAAAGTCTGTTTTTGCCCCCTAAACTTTTCACTTGGCTCATATTTCCCCCCTAAACTTTTACTTGGCTCAATAAACCCCCATAAACAATAAATATAACCCATTAAATTTGGCTCATATTAGTCATGATCATGTGTTTGTATGCGACTAATTGCAGATTTGCGAAGATACGGTCATAAGCCCATTGTTTGGCTGAGTAAAATCCTAAATTAAGGGGGTAACATGGACCATTAGTGATAGTTTAGGGGGGTTTAGTAAGCCAAGAAAAGTTTGGGGGGCAAACATGAACTATGTGAAAAGTATAGAGGGGAAAAGCGGACTTTGTTCATCTGTAAATGACCAGACTAAGAACTAAAATACTAATAAACCATGACTGACTTATTGGGAACTGGAAAATAAATAAAGTGAAAGACCTGACAAAAGAAAGACTCGAAACTGAGATTAACTGAAAACTAACAAACATGACTGACTAAACAGAAACCAATGGACTTAAAGATTCTCACAACATAAAACCAACTAATAAAAATATTTTTTAGGGAATGACAAGAAAACCTTCCGTGAAAAATTGGATTATTCGTAAGCACCCAATTGCAGCTACATTAAGTACAAAAAAATTGAGTGGGGGTGAGCCAGTGGAGAACTATACTACACTGATAGGAAAAATTGTTCAAAGGTACCAACTCACTGTGTCTATGTCTTCAAAATGTAATCTCTTTCTAGCAAGCATCCACACAAAACTACACCAGAGCAAAAACAGGGACACACTAATGAACCATGAAAAGCTAGTTATGACATTATTCAAGAGCAGGGTGAATGCCTTCAAATGATTAATCAACTTACTTACAAAAGCATACATCTAAGCATATGCTTGCCATGACACACTCGTCATTTTTGAGCAACAAAAGACACACTCATCAGAGAAACAAGCAAAGCTAGCTACACTCTCATCTCTCTCCTGATCCATAGAAAACTAAAGTTCATGATAAATTACAGATGAATAAGCATCCGATAGCTTTGCTCTATTGATCTATCCGGATTCCCACCAGTCCTGCATACGCTACCCTCTCCACTAACAACTCAGTCCAACACAAAGGGAGAAAAATCAAGCAGGCCTGATGGGGATTTTAATCTACACTACACTCTAACTGAAAAAAAGCATCAGCAACACCACCCTGACACAAACACACACATGAAAAGGGGATTGGGGAAAACGAGACTCTAATGAGAGGAATGTGCACAAATATAAATCCCCTACAAACTGTTAGGTTAATCCTATTGACCCACACACATGAGCAGACATCTAGCCGTAAAATTTCTCTAAGACTCGACGGCCAATCCAACTTCCCGAGGCCTACGTACGCTATTCTCATCGCTAACATACAGACTCAATTTGCGACAGGGGCAATAGTTGAGGGCGACAGGGAACAGTAATAAGGTCGCGACGACGGGATCAGTACGAAGCGGCAACCGAAGACATCAGCGTCGCCCGCCGGCGATTCAAATGGAGAGGCCCAGGTGGAGTGAGATGAAGAGAAATTGTACCGCGCGGAGCAAGACGAAGGGTGGAGCGCATACAAACCTATGACGCCGGCGAACCCTTCTCACCGGCCACCGGCGCCTCCGAATTTTGCCATCCGGCGAGCTGATGCGCTCGAGGAGAAAGACACTCTCCTCTTTCTAAAAAAAATCGGTCAGGAGAAATGACTGAACGGGCGTAGCTAAACGGGCTCAACCCGATAGATGATATGGGACCGATAAGACCAGACACCAATCCCCCACCCGCGAATCTCAAAGACAACATCAGACGGCTAGAAAAACGACTGTGCGCGAATTGATAAACAGCTAGCTGTTGTTTAGCAGAAATCAAGTTTATAAGGTTTAATCAAAGTTTATAGGCAAACATATATTGGGACTACGAGTCGCCCAGTTCAGTTCCAGTCGCCTGTTTCAACTCACCAGCACGTGTTGTCCGGCTGCTTTTACGATTACGACATCAAAGAATTTGCAGCATCTTCCTTCCTTTGTAGCCAGCACAGCAGCCTCCAACTTCACTCCCCCCAACCTCGTAGCCTCCGCCGAACGCCCGCAGTGACCGGCCGGAGCTCCTCCGTCACGATTCAGACGCCGCCGGCCGTCGCTGACCCCAGGTGCGTGCGTTCTCGCGAATCCTTTGTGATTGTGGGGTGGGAGATTTGTTCCTGCTCAGTTTAATGGCGGGTGGGGGCTGGTGAAGCCGGTCTGATCGATCGCCACCGGCGCCGCGCGGGGTTGGGCGCTCGGGTCGCGGCTTCCTGCTCGCTGCTCCGGGCCTGGCCGATTTGAGCAGCCAAGCCATGGCCGCCGCCGCCGCCCCGGGGTCCGCGGCAGGGTTGCAGTTCTTTCCTTACAATGCCTTCTTTATTTGCAGCCGCCAGCATCTCAACTGCAGTCCCATCCTCCCACCGGCGCGAGACCCCGGATCCGATGGCCGGGGAGCGGCAGTGGGTGCTGATGGCCACGGGGCGGTCGCCGACCAACATCGCGGTGATCAAGTACTGGGGGAAGCGGGACGAGGCGCTCATCCTCCCCGTCAACGACAGCATCAGCGTCACCCTCGACCCAGACCACCTCTCCGCCACCACCACCGTCGCCGTCAGCCCCTCGTTCCCCTCCGACCGAATGTGGCTCAACGGCAAGGTGAGCTTTCGTCCTGCTTCTCACTGTTTTCTTCCCCGCCTCGTGCCTCGTGCCCGCTCCGCTCCGCTTCACGACCTCGTTGCTGCTACGGCTGTTTAGATGCTTGTTCTAGACTGTCTGCTGCTACCGATTCAGTTCAGTGTTCTTGAAATGATCCGGTAGATTGCGAGCTTGAAGGATGTTATGTATTCTGTTTTGGAATAGCACGCAGGTTTGGGCAGTGTCAGTTCGAGCTTCGATCCTTTGAATCGGACTGACCAATCCTGCTTAGATCTGGATCGGGACTTGTCTGAAAGCTAGCAGCAGTTACAGAGACAGTTAGCCGAACTCTGAAAATTTGTCCCTTTTAACAAAACGCAAAAAACAACCTTTCCGTTCTGTTTTTATTGTCTGCCATAGCATCTGTTGTATTGAATTATATAGCAAGGCTTTATCTGGAAGCAACCCAACTGAAGAAATAACAAAATCATTGTCTGTTTGGATAGCAGTGTGATCTAATCATCCTTTTGCTGCGGAATTGAGCAGGAGATCGCGTTGTCGGGTGGGAGATTTCAGAGCTGCCTGAGGGAGATCCGGAAGCGGGCTCGCGATGTCGAGGACGAGAAAAAGGGGATCACGATCAAGAAAGAGGACTGGGAGAAGTTGCATGTCCACATTGCGTCATACAATAACTTCCCAACTGCTGCTGGCTTGGCCTCTTCGGCTGCTGGCTTTGCTTGTCTTGGTAAATCTCCTTGTTCCGAGATCATGGTTATAGGAACACATGTATAACCACAATGGTGAATATTTTTTGTCAAACCAGTGCACACACCCAAAAAGGCTCATGCTTATGTTTAGGAGCAGAATGGGGTATTTCTTACTTCCCGTAATATTGTTACCCTGCCAATGCAATCAGCAATCATTCATTGTTGAGGGATACAGATTTCTTTTTCCAATTACAAGTGTAAATTGTAAACATGATAGGTAGAAAATACTTTTCTCCATGTCGGACTGATGATCAATCTTTGCAAAATGGCTCATCTTAGCAAGGTACATGAATAATAATACTGCTAATATCTGATCCTGGAACCTTTTTTCCCCTGATTGACTTTTGATAGTGCTATCCAAGACAAATGATTATTCTCTGTTTACTTTTATTATTTGCTTATAAACATTCCAAGCATGGCCTTGAACTTTTTTATTTCACAAAACAAGTTCACAGCCCATTCTCGTTGGAACAATGTTTGCAGTTTTCACCCTCGGAAAACTAATGAACGTGAATGAAGATTATGGAGAACTTTCTTCAATAGCAAGGTCTGTAACTGATACATTATCTAGCGGCACCCTGTTTGTGTTCTATCTTGTTTGTGATGTTTGCTTGATCATATAGCATAACAGTTGGATTTCATTGTACTAAATAATAAGCTAGTGTCCTCTCTTTACTTATACTTCTCCCAGCTGACAAATTTAGATGCAGGCAGGGGTCTGGAAGTGCATGCCGCAGTATATATGGTGGATTTGTGAAGTGGTGTATGGGGAAAGTAAGTTATCTCTTGGTTATGGCAGAGAAATTGCATTGGTTAAAATGCATGCCTTTATATTCGTTAATGATTGAGTTTTACTCTATGCTGGTAGAATGACGATGGAAGTGACAGTATGGCAGTACAGCTTGTTAACGAGTCACATTGGGATGATCTTGTTATAATCATAGCAGTGGTATGTCAATATGATCTCTGTTTTATAAAACAATCTGCTTCAGATGATTTATCACTGTATTTTGCTCATTGAGTCACGATTTAAATAATGCCAATCCTTGCCTAGTATCACTACTTTACCATACCTATCCCAGCATTTTTTTCTTATTATGTTGCTTTGTGGAATTATTAGGTCAGTTCAAAGCAGAAGGAAACCAGTAGCACCAGTGGGATGCGAGACACTGTCGAAACAAGCCCCCTCTTGCAGTACAGGGCCCAGGTAAATGTATTTTCAGCCTGTAACTTGAAATGTTTTTTCCCGTTGACATATTATGTTTTCAATAATTGTTGAGGACGCACAATCATGGAGCTGAAATTTTGAAATCTGAAGTGTAATTTTCATCCTCTTTTGTGGCAATCATGTTTTCTAGTTTTGAAAAAATTACCAAGTGTTTTGGTAATCATACTGATATGTTCCTTTAGATGTAGCTTGATATTTCGTGTTCTTACTGTGCACTGCACTGCTTGTTTTTGTATTCCAGACTGTAGTGCCAAGTCGGATATTGAAAATGGAAGAGGCTATCAAGAATCGTGATTTTGAATCCTTTGCCAGGTTAACTTGTGCAGATAGCAATCAGTTCCATGCTGTATGTTTGGACACTAGCCCACCCATCTTCTATATGAATGATACATCACACAGGTAGTTTCTTATAGCAGTCTTAAACTCTTAGTTTTTGTGTTAAAAAAACTCTTAGTTTCAACAGGTTTCTGTTATTAATGAAGTACCAGAGTTAAGAATTTCTTTCTCAAACAACTGCAGGATAATTAGCCTTGTGGAAAAGTGGAATCATGCTGAAGGAACCCCACAGGTATATTCTGTTCCTGTTTAACGCCTTTTTGATTCTTCTGAACTGCGTTCGAGCTGCCTAGGGATCTAAAATACGCTTCTGCTAGACGTCTAGGTTGGTTATACTTCATTATGACATGGCAGTACAAGCAGTTTTTACTGCACTGGACGAAACATGCATAACTAGCATTATTGAATGGACTCATGGAGTAATTTAAGTTAATTATAAAAGCACGAATCTTGTAAATTCATTGTCCTTGTGAAAATAAGAGTTCATGCTTATGGTTTGAACCCTTCATTTTTAGGGGGAATATATTTTATTTTGGAGAGTCCGGTATCACTGCTTGTTGTAATCCCGGAGTAGCAGTTTTTTTGAATAATTTTTTAGTTCTGTATTATATCTATTAAATATTTAAATACTACTCCGTTCCGGTTTAATTAACGCGAGTGGTGGCCAGGCGAGGGATTAAAATCCAGCCCACTCGCGTCGATTATATAGGAACGGAGGTAGTAGCATGTAATGTATTGGTACTAAATGATACGATTGATCTGATACCAAAACGAAAACTTTTGTGTGTGAAGACATCTACTTTGGCATTTTATATTTTTGCAATGGCAGGTTGCCTACACCTTTGATGCTGGGCCTAACGCTGTCCTGATAGCACGGAACCGCAAAACAGCCACCCTTCTCCTCCAGAGGCTCCTATATTGCTTCCCTCCACAAGACAATGATTTGGACAGGTGTGTTTGCTATCATCAATACTAAACCTGGTGTTAATTTCTTTCTGTGTATACTGCAAACAATACTATGCATGCATCTGACAAACATGGTCATTGCAGCTATATGCTCGGCGACAAATCGATCCTAACCGACGCCGGAGTACAATCGGTAGCAGACGTCGAGGCTCTTCCAACGCCTCTGGAGATGAAGACGCCAAACCAAAAGTTCAAAGGTGACGTGAGCTACTTCATCTGCAGCAGGCCTGGGGCTGGCCCGAAAGTTCTCACCGACGAAAGCCACGCGTTGATTGATTCAGCCACGGGGCTTGCGAAAGGAGTGTAATTTAAGGTTTAGGTAATGTTGGCTTTCCATGTTGGATAGGAATGCCCGGACATTTCGCTTTTTGGACGTCTACACTGTAGCAATGTAGTTTTGAACATGTACTATGATTCTTCATTTTTCCCCAATAAAATCGAGTGGAATAAGTTGTCATCTTGTTGATTCCATTTTCCAATGCATGGGTGGAGCTGATGTTGTTGCTTTGGCATTTGACAGAAAAGATAGATTAAGAGCGATGGAAGTTTATTTTCATGTAGTAGTAGCACATGCAAGTTCTCTTCGGGTATTATGTATTCAATTGGATTGGAAGAAAAGAAGAGAGAGTATGTTCAGTTTAATCTTCACACAATTCACCGCGATTTTCAGTTTGATGTTCAGTTTGACTCCCTTCTTCGGCGACGAAGGGAAGTGTAGCGGAGGGTGATGCGTGGGAGACGATGTCGCTCGCTTAATATTACTAGTAAGATTGCACGTGCGTTTTAGTACTAATATATATTTCAAATTTACATATTTTGTAGCAATTTCTTTTACCGAGCCACTAAAATATGTCTCATCTCCAACACATGACTCATGCATAGGACTTTAGATAAATTTAGGATCGCATAAATGTATACTAATTAGTTGTAGAATATACTTTAAAACAACAATATCTTGTATTGATTCTTTGATGATTCTCTCTTAAAGGTATACATGTTTATTCAAGCAATAATGCTTCATTCCGCGTTGGGATATTGTTTAAGGCTTCATTTTCTTTGTACTTTAAAATGCATAAAAAATCACCTCCTCGGTTCAAAACCATCTTATATATGCATTATACAACATTATTATAATAAATCATGTGCAAATTTTATTTGGATGAGCATGGTCTATATACTTAGCTAGGGTATTGGAAAAATTAGCACAAAATCCATGAACAAAGAAGACCAAGTAAAGCACAACCTGTGACCATTTCTCATGGATGAATTAGATGGACAAAAATTTGGTAATTGCCCCAAAAGAGAAATAGTTCGATGGATAAAAAGCAAATCTCATTTTTTATATATTGTTTTGAAAATACATCACTTATATCAACAAAATGGAATGATCTGCTACCTCCATTCCGCAAATGAAGGCGTATAATTTTTTTTCTAAAGTCACATGTTGTAAAGCTTAAGCATGTTTGTAGAAAAACTACTAACATCACCACGCACACACCCGACACACAAGGTGGAGGGCTTGGGGTGCTGCCGCCCTAGGCCTCCTCAAGCTCGACACCCGCGGCGGGGCATTTGGGATTCTGCCCCCGCACGTGCTCTGGGGTCATCCATGGAGTCCAAGGTGGAAGACGCCCCGTCTTCCTTGATGTGTGATTTGAAGGTAAATCTATTGCAAGCTTGATGTATATGGTATGCTGGGAGATTTTATAATATGCCATGTTTTACTTAGTACCTTTTTAATATGTTGTCAGATACATTTCATGGACTGGATTATTCAGTCATTCATTGTTTGTTATAGTGTTAAGTGGAACTATTAAGTCAATTAGCTACCATGGATCGTGGCTTCCGTTCAAGGAAAATAGGGCAAATAACGATGGGAAGGAGGGAAACTTAGGGGAGAGGAATGTGTTACATGCATGGTGGCTGCCGTTTATGTTCACCCATCATGGTTGCGCCACCCGTTGTCCGGCCGCTGCCGCCGGCGGCGGTGATCCCGCCCAGCTCCTCTGTTTATTGGGTCCCTTGTTTCTCCTCGGCTGCACAAGGGGAACGGCTGATTTAGTTGATCGATTGACCAGTGGGTTTGGTCCAGCCAGTATTATTTGCCACAGGTATAAGTACTGTATCTTCACAATGTATTTTGGAGTTAAAAAAATAATAGAGCTGTAAAGGGAGATTCAGGGCAAATTGTAAAGGACTCACCGTAATGTTCACATGTTGTGTCTAGGTCCATGGTCATAACACTCAAATGACCATAGTCCGCAATTATGCTTGCAATTGATATGAACCAGCAAATGAGCCGAGTAGCTTGATGGATGTGGTATCTGCAAGACAATGATTGACCAGGACACATTAGTCAGTAGTATGGACTATATCTGGTTCAGCGTATACTGCAATGAATGCACCATAAATAGTACCTAGTATATAGTGTATGTAAAATGAAGACAATAAACATTTTGATACCTTATATATAGTGTATGTAGCTCTATAATTTGGGCATTAAATAGCTTCGGTTCCGTAAGAAAGGAAAATGCACCATAAATAGTACCTAGTAGAGATTGCCCAAAGAGGATAAATTTCCTCGACTTTCTATTTCAATGTATAAGCCCCCAAACAGACCTCACACAACCAAGGGTGAATGCACCTGATTGTCACCATTAATTTGAAGACTGCAGAGATAATCTTAAAAGGGAAAAGATACTTCAGTTAGTTCATAACACAAGCCAAGATAAAAAGAAAAGCTTTACATGTTTCTAGGCAGCAGGTTTATTTTATTTCTAAAATCAATGTATCACGAACCAGTGTGCAATAGTACTTGTATGTAATCTGATCCTGATGGTTGGATGTTCTCAGGAACAACTGAACAAGTTTCTGGTGTGATTGTAGCGCCTGTGGAAGCTAAGCCATTATAGGTATGGAGTAAGTATTTTCCTATTAACATTACCATGTTTTTCATGTAGCATTGCCTAAGAAATCATATGTATGTCGAGTTTCATAAATATATACGATTATGATGGAATTTGAATGATTCATTGTAGCGTTCACATGAGCTAGGAAATCTCTGTGACTTCCCGTCCCTGACAACATGTATGTATCTATTCTACCCCAGCTTTTGTATCTGTGCGTTTGTCTGGTTCCCAAAAAAGTGGAAAACAAATTAATTTATAATCCTTTAGTTCTTTGATCACCAATTTGATAGAGGAAAATAGGTACATATATGTTAAGTTTCTTCATTGGTACATTCCGAACAGATTAGTCGACTGTCATTGTGTTTGAATAATTTTATTTGTGTGCCTTGAATGGCATAAACTAAAGTGAATGTGTATTGCAAAGCATGAAATATATGGGGACAGATTTATTTTCTTTCTAAAATTAATTTCCACTACTTTCTGCAGGTTAGGAGTTTGATCTTACTAGGCGATGGCTGGTTTATCGACAGCGTGGCGGCGGCAACGGCAGCTAGGCGGCTGGGCGCCGTCAGCGTATCAGCAGGCTGGGTGGCGGCAGCTAGGCGTCTGGGCTTTGGCTGAGCGGCGGCAGCGTTGTGGCAATGCGACAGCTCGGCGTCGGCAACGCGACGGATTGGCGGCGGCGGCAAAGTGACAGATGTATGGTGGCTTGGCGTCGGCAGTGCGGCAGCACTGTGATGGCTGGGCGTTGGCAGCGCGGCGACACTAGGACAGCTGAGTGGCGCAATAGCTGGGCGTCGTGATGCTGGAGGGCTGACGTTTCTGGGGCTCCATGCGTAGTTTTGGCGATGTGATCGCGTTGTGATCGTGAGAAGTTAATGCCTTCCGCTAATTAGGGTTACCTGCGGGTGTTCAAAATATGTTGAGTTGTGCTCAACATTGAAGCGTCCTGGTCCATTTGATGGGAGGTGTTAAACGGATCAGATCATTTATATCAATATATCAAAATATGTTTGTGTCTTTATAAGTGGAGATGGAGATGGAGATTATTAGGGGTTGTTTTGTTACTACTAGTAGACAATGCGTAATTAATGGCGGCAATTATGAAAAATATCTGATGCAAAACAAATCAAATCGAATTTATGATTTGCCACAAATACTATGTGATTCGTAATTCATTCCCATCGGAATCAGATATAGTACTCCCAGAAGTCCAGAATCTGAACGACACCCAGCCCAAAGCCCCAAACAGCTCCCGTACCCTTGTCCTCTTCTCAGCTATGGCGGCGGCGCGCCGAACAGCAGCAAGCCTGCGCCGCCGTTGTTGGATCCTCTCTGCCGCTCCTCCTTCTCACTAGATCCCCCTCCCACGTCCCCGCGTTCGCCGTCGCCCAACCCCTGCTCGGCCGCCGCGTCCGTCCTCACCTTCCTCGCCCCACGTTGCGACAGTGCCGCCGCGCCGGATTCCTCCTCGGCTGACCGATCGAGCGCGCAAGAACCGCTCCATGGATCGCTTCTCTCCTCCTACCTCGGAGAGGAACTGGGAAGATCTCGGGGACGGGCCGGCGGGGCTGATCGCCGACCGCGTCCTCGCCTACGACGTCGCGGACTACGTGCGCTTCCGGGCCGTATGCCGCCCCTGGCGACGGTGCTCCGATCACCCGCGCGCGCAGGGCGGACTCGACCGCCGCTTCCATCCCTGGCGGTGGACCATGATCCGCGAGGAACTCGCTGTGCTGGACCGCCGCTCCTTCCTCAACACATCCACCGGCGAGTGCGTCCAGGTCGACGTCCCGGAGCTCCGTCACCATTTCTTGCTGGCTGTCACCCCTGAGGGGCTCCTCGTTCTGGTCCACAAGCGGCAGCGCAGCACCGTCCGCCTGCTGAACCCGCTCACGCGCCACATCATGGAGCTCCCGCCACTCACAACACTGCTGCCTCCAAAGAATCACAACAAGCTTTCGGAGAATTATGACTCTTTCGATGAGCAATTCGCAGCGTGGGGCTCCGGCATCGCCAACGACGATTCGACAGTGGTGCTCTGCTTCAACGGGCTCCGCGTGATCGGCATGGCCAAGCCCGGCGACGGCTCCTGGAGGGTACTAGAGTACCGCACTGATGGGATGACAACGACACCTCTTATGTTTGCAGGCCGCTTCTACTGTGTTAACCTCAGCGGTGTCATGGTGCTGGAAATGGGTGCAGATCAGCCGCCGCGGCTGGAGGTGGCTGCCAAGCTGAACATGCGTGTCTGGCCAGCCGCGAATAGCCTGCACCTGGTGAACAATGGCGGGGACGAGCTGATGCTGGTGCATCGTTGGTCCAGTGTACCGACATCCTGGAATAAATCTGGGATGTGCTACAACGCTTACCGGGTGGATTTGGACACCAAGACACTATTCTGGGTCAGGAGCTTGGGCGGCGGCGGCGGCGCAGGGCGTGCGTTGTTTATGGGCTTGTGTTGCTCTCTTTCGGTGCCTCTAGAGGTTTTCCCCTCCGGCTGCGTTAGTGCTGACACCATCTACTTGAGCTTTGACCTTCGAGAGAGAGTTCTTGCAAAAGCTGGAGCATATCATCTCGCAGATGGAAGCTTCGATCTCCCATGTAAATCGGTGACACGGCCACATACTCTCGTCGACTGTCTATCTTTGTCCAATACCTCTGCCAGATCAGGAACTATCGCATTTCCTTGATAAATTAGCATGCATTTTTATCCGGTACAAACTCTTTATCCCATTTGGTTAGCTAGTATTTGAGTGAATTTATCTAGCTAGAGTTATGTATGGATGCCTGGTTTTGTTTACATACAGCTTTGTAAGCATCCATCTGTCTGGCCTAGGGTGAAGAGAAGTTTAGCCGACTGGTGTTATAAACAATGTGATGCTGAAGTAACACATTGTTGCATCTTGCATGATCTGCTAGAAAATATGTGTGCTTGAGACTAAAGTTTGGTTGGAGAAAATATCAATCTATACTACTATTCTTTTTATTAATTTATGCAATAAGGTTCTTGTGACATATAATGCAATGTATATATATTTCCCTTGAAACATCCAATACTTTTGGGACAAGCAATTATTTTTCTTTGTGACGAGAAAAAGGGAATCGGAATCAAGAAAGGGGGCTGGGAGAAATTGCATGTTCACATCTCCCAACCGCTGCTTGGTTTAGCCTCTTCGGCTGCTGGCTTTGCTTGTCTTGGTAAGTCTGCTAGTTCTGGTATCATGGTTTATCTTATAAGTGTCGTGGTTTTGTCAGCAGATTTGTCATAGGGGTAGGTATATGGCGGTTTGTGGAAGGGGGTGAACACGACGGAGTGATCCGGAACGGTGGTAGCACGAGTTTACCTAGCTTCAGATCCCGCAACGATGGCGAGACTCTACGTGCTGCTATAATTCACTATATGGCAACAAGTGCTCGATTACAATGATGAGGTTGGCTGTTTCGCTATGCGATTGGCCGTATGTCTAAGTCGTGCCTCGAGGGCTCCTCCACGCCGGCTTATAAAGGCGCCTGGCGTGGGCATCACGGTGGTTCTGGGGCGGATACAATATAGAGTCCTAGACTAAGTCCTATATATTGACGTGTACTACAAGGCAACCCGCCATGGGCCCGTCTACGGATCCGCCATAAGCTCCCGCGTCCTGTACCGCCATGGGCTTCCAGCAACTTGGCCGCCTGGTAGGCTATCCGCCACACCACCTCCATGGGCCAACCTGGCTTGCTGGTTTTAGGACTACGTCACTGGTATACCTAATTGGTATATCCCCAACAGTAGCCCCCGGAGAACTTCAAGATCACCACCTTCATCCGCTATGGTTGGTCCCTGTTGAAGTCATCCGCCATAGCTCGTCTTCTTCTTGCGTCTGAATGGCGGATCTTGGCATTCCTCCTATCTCCATGGACATCTGGGGTATATCATCTATTTGAGATTCCTCCAAAGAGAAAGAGCTCTCCTACAGAGGACCAAACAGACCCTTGTAATATTTTGTAATGTGCGATTTGAGTTGTTTATGGCCTTCAATCCGACCCTCATCTTGTTCTAAAGATTGAATACGTTTTCTCCTGTGACGGCCATTTGGTGTCCCATGAAAATATCTAGTATTTGAATCCCCTTCCAAAATGAATTGAGCCTTCGAGCATTGATACCATTTTGACTCTTTTCCTCGATCGATGCGCTATAGTCGGGCACTATGGCAAGCGATTGCTTCCCTTCTTTTTCTCTTTCTCTCACCTTGTTGCTTGTTGCGGTACGGTTGATGTGAATCACCGTCTAGTTGGGAACCCCAAGAGGAAGGTATGATGAGTAAAGCAGCAAGTTTTCCCTCAGTAAGAAACCAAGGTTTAATCGAATCCAGTAGGAAAAAAGCCAAACTCCAGAAGGTGATGCTTGCTAGCCTAGTGACACTCCAACAAGGGCGCCGTTAACGATAACGTGTTAGCGCATCTTCAACTAGTAGCAACGTGGAACCTGCACACAACACAACCAAATACTTTGTTCCCAACTTACGATGAGGTTGTCAATCTCACCGGTTTGCTGTAAACAAAGGGTATGAGCGTATCGAGTGGAAAGTGATAGTAGTATACGAGTAAAGTAAACAGTGCGAGTAAAATAAACAGGTGATAGCAATATAAAGAAAATAGGACCGGGGTCCACAGTTCACTAGTGGTGTCTCTCCATAAGATAAAATAATACATGCTGGGTAAACAAATTACAGTTGGGCAATTGATAGAATAAAGACAACATGCATATGTCGAGAGGATCACTATGAGATTTACTCTGGGCATTACAACAAGATACATAGACCGCCATCCAAATGCATCTATGACTAATAATCCACTTGTGGCGAATCAATCCGAGAACTCCACAAGTATTAAGTTGCGAACAACAGATAAATGCATTAAGCAAAGTGTGTAATGTAAACAAAGCATATGCCCTTGGACATATGAATGTTGTTTTCCCCCTAGTGGAAACATCACATCTACAACCTTAGAGATTTCTGTCACTCCCCCAGATTAAATAGAGGCATGAACCCACTATCGAGCATAAATACCCCCTCTTGGAGTCACTAGCAACTACTCGGCCAAGATAGCTACTAACAACGGAGAGCATGCAAGATCATAAACAACATAGAGATAACATAAGATAATATTCAGCACATCAACTCAATCATAACACCAATATTCATCGGATCCCAACAAACACAACATGTAGAATTACATAACGGTGATCTCGATCATGTAAGGTAGCTCACGAGATCTAAACATGAAGCATATGGTGGAGAAGACAACCATCTAGCTACTGCTATGGACCCATAGTCCAAGGTAGACTACTCACTCATCGCGCCGGAGGCAAGCATGGCGATGAAGAAGACCTCCAGTGGCGATTCCCCTCTCTGGCAGGGTGTCGATAAGAGCTTCTGGACCCTCCCGATCTCGGGTCGACGACGGCGACGGATCGCAATGTGTTTCTGGAAAAGTGATCAGGTATTTAGGTTTTTCCCATCGGGGGGTCTTTATAGGAGAAGGGGCAGCGTCAGAAGTGGACCAGGTGGGGCTCACCACAGGTGGGCGTGATGGCGCGGTGATGAATAGTGCCAGAGAACTTGTTGGCGTGTAGTTGATGAAGTAAATGACCGGCCAGTTGGAAACCCCAAGAGCAAGGTTTGATGAATATAGCAGCAAGTTTTTCCCTCAGTAAGAAACCAAGGTTATCAATCCAGTAGGAAAAAGCCAAACGACGGAAGGTGATGCCCGCTAGCTTCGCGACAGCTCCGGACAATTTATAGGGTGCCTCGTCCAAGCTTTGCTTTGCGAGCGGCAACGTGGAACCTGCACACAACACAACCAAATACTTTGTTCCTAACTTACGATGAGGTTGTCAATCTCACCGGTTTGCTTGAAACAAAGGGTATGAGTGTATCGAGTGGAAAACAGTAGTAGTATGCGAGTAAAGTAAACAGTGCGAGTAAAGTAAACAGGTGAAAGCAATATAAAGGAAATAGGACCGGGGTCCATAGTTCACTAGTGGTGTCTCTCCATAAGATAAAATAACACATGCTGGGTAAACAAATTACAGTTGGGCAATTGATAGAATAAAGACAACATGATATGTCAAGAGGATCACTATGAGATTTACTCTGGGCATTACAACAAGATACATAGACCGCCATCCAACTGCATCTATGACTAATAATCCACTTGTGGCGAATCATTCCGAGAACTCCACAAGTATTAAGTTGCGAACAATAGATAACTGCATTAAGCAAAGTGTGTAATGTAAACAAAGCATATGCCCTCAAGCATATGAATGTTGTTTTCCCCCTAGTAGCAACATCACATCTACAACCTTAGAGGTTTCTGTCACTCCCCCAGATTAAATAGAGGCATGAACCCACTACCGAGCATAAATACCCCCTCTTGGAGTCACTAGCAACTACTCGGCCAAGATAGCTACTAACAACGGAGAGCATGCAAGATCATAAATAACATAGAGATAACATAAGATAAAATTCAGTACATCAACTCAATCATAACACCAATATTCATCGGATCCCAACAAACACAACATGTAGAATTACATAACGGTGATTCTCGATCATGTAAGGCAGCTCACGAGATCTAAACATGAAGCACATGGTGGAGAAGACAACCATCTAGCTACTGCTATGGACCCATAGTCGAAGGTAGACTACTCACTCATCACGCCGGAGGCAAGCATGGCGATGAAGAAGACCTCCGGTGGCGATTCCCCTCTCCGGCAGGGTGCCGAGAAGAGCTTCTGGACCCTCCCGATCTCGGGTCGACGACGGCGGCGGATCGCGACGTGTTTATGGAAAAGTGATTGGGTATTTAGGTTTTTCCCGTCGAGGGGTCTTTATAGGCGAAGGGGCAGCGTTAGAAGTGGACCAGGGGGCCCACACCACAGGCCGGCGCGGGCCAGGGGCAGGCCGCGCCCACTGGTGGTGTGGCCGCCCTCTGGCTCGGCCCCGTCTCCTCTTCGGTCTTCTGGAAGCTTCGTTAAATATCTAGACATCTGGCTTTTGTTTCGTCCAATTCCTAGAATATTTTCTGTGTAACTTTTCTGAAACACAAAAACAGCAGACAACAGGGAACTGACACTGTGGCATCTTGTTAATAGGTTAGTTCTAGAAAATGCATAAAAATGCCATGAAGTGTAACGAAACACTAAGAAAATGATGTAAAAACAAGCATGAAACATCAAAAATTATGGATACGTTGGAGACGTATCAGCATCCCCAAGCTTAACTCCTGCTCGTCCTCGAGTAGGTAAGTGATAACAAAAGAAATAATTTTTGAGGTGACATGCACCTACACAATCTTGATCATATATGTAAGCGTTGTGCGCTGGGATCAAAAGAACTTAAAACATGGGCATGAAAGACATAATCTTGTTAGAAGAAACTTAGCAACCATGTTATAACATGAAAAAAAGAACAGAAA
The DNA here is from genome assembly GCA_007115705.1 of Dactylis glomerata. Lineage (NCBI taxonomy): Eukaryota > Viridiplantae > Streptophyta > Magnoliopsida > Poales > Poaceae > Dactylis > Dactylis glomerata. Next base: position 2,346,848 of record QXEO01000099.1, read on the forward strand.
CGAAAGATCATGAAAATGAAACAATGAAAGTTAAATGCGTGTTCAAATCATATGGAAAAACATACAAATGGTTTTCAGCTTGTCCTTCATGAGAGAGCAAAACATAAATGCATAGGACACCTTCAAGTTTAAGAGGGCGACTAGATACAAATAATTTAAGAACAAGTGAAACCAACATCATGAATCAATCAATGAAAACTTTGGGACAATGCACATTATACTCAGAATGACAACTATGCTCTCTTAGACGGTGCATAAAGATAGAAGGTGGAGACTCAACATAAAAAAGTAAAAGAAAGGCCCTTCGCGGAGGGAAGCAGTGACTGCAAGTTTTAAAAACCTTCAAAAATTATGGTACTTACTAGCTTTGAGCTCTCATTGCCCCTATCATAGGCATCTTGAATGGTTAAAGTTAATGCGAATACACTTATGATGCATATGCTTGACAAATTATAAGTTGAAAACCTCGTGTCCCATGAAATACGAATACCCAAACCTCATGCTACTCGACTTAGAGTCTCAAGCAAGCTCTTGTTATTGTAAATATATGTGTATCATCGAGAACCGCCAACGGGGTACCTCCTGCCCGATGACATGGAACAAGCCCACATCAAAATGACAAGACAAACAGACAATGAACACCTCGACATCTCTTTTATTTACCATTGGTATAGCTTTTTATTTTGAGATGCGTCGTCGAATGTCCACTATGGGCATGCTGTAAATTTCCACCATGAATGATGCATGGCTTAGATTAGCGGCCCAGGCGTTTCCCTAACACATATAAAAACTCCATGATCCCACAAGATTCCCAACTTATTTCACATCGCGAGTATCCATAAACAAAAGATCACGATATCAACTCAAATGAAAGAAAGTGCAATATTGAAAGCTTGCCCCATGACGGCATGGCTGGGCTAATTTCCAACTTACAACTTGCAAGCATAACAACTCAACATAAGAGAGCCATGATACGTCTCCGACGTATCCATAATTTTTGATGCTCCATGCTTGTTTTTACACCATTTGCCTATTGTTTCGTTACACTTCGTGGCGTTTTTATGCGATTTCCGGAACTAACCTATTAACAAGTGCCACAGTGCCAGTTCCCTGTTTTCTGCTGTTTTTGTGTTTCAGAAGTGATACACAGGAAATATTCTCGGAATTGGACGAAACAAGTTCCTGAAGTCTTATTTTACCCGGAAGCTTCCAGAGATCCGAAGAGGAGTAGGAGGTGGGCACCAGGGGCCCACACACAGGGGTGGCGCGGCCAGCCCCTGGCCCGCGCCACCACTGTGTGAGGCCACCTGGCCCCTCCTCTGACGACGCCCCTTCGCCTATAAAGACCCCCCGACGGAAAAAACCTAAGGACCCGATCAGATTTCCAGAACACATCACGATCCACCGCCACCGTCGACCCGAAGATCGGGAGGGTCCAGAAGCTCTTCCCGGCACCCTGCCGGAGAGGGGAATCGCCACCGGAGGTCTTCTTCATCGCCATGCTTGCCTCCGGAGCGATGAGTTTGTAGTCTACCTTGGACTATGGGTCCATAGCAGTAGCTAGATGGTTGTCTTCTCCACCATGTGCTTCATGTTTAGATCTCATGAGCTGCCCTACATGATTGAGATCACCGTTATGTAATTCTACATGTTTGGTTTGTTGGGATCCGATGAATATTGGTGTTTATGATTAAGTTGCTGTACTGAATATTATCTTTTGTTATCTCTATGTTGTTTATGATCTTGCATGCTCTCCGTTGTTAGTAGCTATCTTGGCCGAGTAGTTGCTAGTGACTCCAAGAGGGGGTATTTATGCTCGATAGTGGGTTCATGCCTCTATTTCACCTGGGGGAGTGACAGAAACCTCTAAGGTGGTAGATGTGCTGTTGCTACTAGGGAGAAAACAACATTCATATGCTCAAGGGCATATGCTTTGTTTACATTACACACTTTGCTTAATGCAATTATCTGTTGTTCACAACTTAATACTTTTGGGGTGTTCGGATTGATATCCCCGGGAGTGGATTATTAGTCATAGATGCAGTTGGATGGCGGTCTATGTATTTTGTTGTAATGCCCAGAGTAAATCTCATAGTGATCTTCTTGACATATCACGTTATCTTTATTCTATCAATTGCCCAACTGTAATTTGTTTACCCAGCATGTGTTATTTTATCTATGGAGAGACACCACTAGTGAACTGGGGACCCCAGTCCTATTTCCATCATATTGCTATCACCTGTTTACTTTACTCGCACTGTTTACTTTCTCGCACTGTTTACTTTACTCACATACTATTACTGTTTTCCACTCGATACACTCATAACCTTTGTTTCAAGCAAACCGGTGAGATTGACAACCTCATCGTAAGTTGGGAGCAAAGTATTTGTTTGTGTGTGTGCAGGTTCCACGTTGCAGCTAGCAAGCAAAGCTTGGACGAGGCGCCATATATAAATTGTCCGCTGCTGTCGCAAACTAGCAAGCATCACCTTCAGTAGTCATTGTCTCTCCTCTCCTGAACGATATTAAACCTTGGTTTCTTAACTGAGGGAAAACTAGCTGCTATACTCATCACACCTTCCTCTTAGGGTTCTGATACGTCTCAAACGTATCTATAATTTTTGATGCTCCATGCTTGTTTTTACACCATTTTTATATTGTTTCGTTACACTTAGTGCTACTTTTATACATTTTCCGGAACTAACCTATTAACGAAGTGCCACAGTGCCAGTTTCCTGTTTTCTGCTGTTTTTGTGTTTCAGAAGTGATACACAGGAAATATTCTCGGAATTGGACGAAACAAGTTCCTGAAGTCATATTTCACGGGGAAGCTCCCAAACATCCGAAGACCTGACGGAGGGGGGCCACGTGGCCCCCACACACAGGGGCGGCGCGGCCACCCCCCTGGCCGCGCCGGGCCCGCGTGAGGGGCCGTGGTCCCTCCTCTGACATCATACTTTCGCCTATATATACCCCCTGACGAGAAAAACCTAAGGCCCGATCAGTTTTTCAGAATACATCGCGATCCGCCGCCGCCGTCGACCCGAAGATCGGGAGGGTCCAGAAGCTCTTCCCGGCACCCTGCCGGAGAGGGGAATCGCCACCGGAGGTTTTCTTCATCACCATGCTTGCCTCCGGAGCGATGAGTGAGTAGTCTACCTTGGACTATGGGTCCATAGCAGTAGCTAGATGGTTGTCTTCTCCACCATGTGCTTCATGTTTAGATCTCATGAGCTGCCCTACATGATTGAGATCACCGTTATGTAATTCTATGATGTTGGTTTGTTGGGATCCGATGAATATTGGTGTTTATGATTAAGCTACTGTACTGAATTATATCTTTTGTTATCTCTATGTTGTTTATGATCTTGCATGCTCTCCGTTGTTAGTAGCTATCTTGGCCGAGTAGTTGCTAGTGACTCCAAGAGGGGGTATTTATGCTCGATAGTGGGTTCATGCCTCTATTTCACCTGGGGGAGTGACAGAAACCTCTAAGGTGGTAGATGTGCTGTTGCTACTAGGGAGAAAACAACATTCATATGCTCAAGGGCATATGCTTTGTTTACATTACACACTTTGCTTAATGCAATTATCTGTTGTTCGCAACTTAATACTTTTGGGGTGTTCGGATGATATCCCCGAGGGTGGATTATTAGTCATAGATGCAGTTGGATGGCGGTCTATGTATTTTGTTGTAATGCCCAGAGTAAATCTCATAGTGATCTTCTTGACATATCACGTTATCTTTATTCTATCAATTGCCCAACTGTAATTTGTTTACCCAGCATGTTATTTATCTATGGAGAGACACCACTAGTGAACTGTGGACCCCGGTCCTATTTTAATCATATTGCAATCACCTGTTTACTTTTCCCGCACTGTTTATTTTACTCGCATATTACTACTGTTTTCCACTCGATACACTCATAACCTTTGTTTCAAGCAAACCGGTGAGATTGACAACCTCATCGCAAGTTGGGGACAAAGTATTTGTTTGTGTGTGTGCAGGTTCCACAAACACCTTCAGTCATCACCGTCTCTCTTCTTCAAGATCGACATTAAACCTTGGTTTCTTAACTGAGGGAAAACTAGCCGCTGCACTCATCATACCTTCCTCTTGGGGTTCCCAACGGGCTGGTCATTCACCACGCACAAGGACTGTCTGTTGCCACATTCACCTGAAGCATCAGGTTCCCAACGGGCTGGTCATTCACCACGCATCAAGCTAATTTTCTGGCGCCGTTGCCGGGGAGGTAAGGTAAAAGGTACTCGCATCCTCCTGTGTGAGTGCTCGAAGTTATTTCCTTTAGATTCTGCAATTACATCTTTTTGTTTCTTGTTTTTATTTTTCACTAGTTAGGCTTAATGGAAAACAATGAGTTCTTTAGTCTTTTTCCTGAGTTTAGATATGAAGTGTTTGAAGAGAAAATTGAAAAACCTTTGGAGCTTAATTCGCATGCTAATAGTGTTGTTAGTATGAATGCTTTGAATACCGTTGATGCTAATGCTATAGAAAAGTCTAAGCTTGGGGAAGCTGGTTTTGTTAAGCATGATATTTTTAGTTCCCCAGCTTTAGTGGAGAAAGTTTGTTCTGATAATATTTTATCTCCCATATGTGATGTTCCTTCTTATGATGATATGTTTGAAGAATATGCTTTGCGACATAGTAGTTCTCTAGCTTGTGATGATACTAAACCTCTAGTTTATGATGGTTATGATGATGAGTATAATATTTTTAGTTCACCTACTTTTGAGGAGAAAACTAGTTATGATTACAATATGCCTCCTATTTATGATGATTATGGTGATGAGAATAATTATTCTATTGAATTTGCTCCTACTACTATTGTTCCTGTGGTGTGTATTAATTCTTTTATGCATGTGGCTCATGATAGGGATGCTTTATGTGATAGTTATATTGTTAGTTCTATTCATGATGCTACTGAAAGTTATTATGAGAGAGGGAAACATGGTTTGATGGATCTCAACAATATTAAGTTTCTCCTCTTTATGTTGCAAATCTTGAAGTGGCACTTGTTTTATCTATCCATGCTTGCTACTATGTGCCTCATTGATTTATTTTCTTACAAGATTCCTATGCATAGGAAGTGGTTCAGATATAAATGTCTTTCACATTTGCTTTTTGATGCTCTCTATTGCTTTAAATTCCTATATGGCGCCTTTGCCTCAAGCTCTTATATGGCGCCCACATAAGCATCTTTGCAAATTACTGCGCCTAGCTCAAAGGCGTTAAAGAAAAGCACTTTTGGGAGATAACCCAATATTTTATTTTCAGTACTTTTTATTTTATTTGAGTCTTGGAAGTTATTACTACTGTAATAACCGCTCTTTATCCTTTTTATTTTGTTTTTGTGCCAAGAGAAGCCTCTAATTTGAGTGAGGTAAAGATTTGGGGATGTTGCTGTCCTGAAACAGTTTTCGGTGCTGCACCGTAAAAATTCGTAAAAATTCTCTGTATATCTTTTGGACCTGAGATTTCTTGTGCATATGCCCCAGGTTATATCCAAACTTTTCTTAGTTGAACACTTTTTGATTTGAGCAACAGAAAACCCCTAAAAAATTCGACCTTTTTCAGCTGTTCAGTTTTGACAGATTTCTGCCAATATTTGTGTTTGCCACTTTATCACTTTCTTTTGAATTCTTTTTATCACGGAACTTTTGGGGAAGTTGCTACAGTAGTATATGCTTTATATGTGGTGGTTTTGGGTTGAAACCTGAAGCAAAAAGAGGCTGATTCTATGTTATGCTTACACTAATGTTGCTAATAGAATTGTGTTTAGTTTTGTATGAAGGAAGTTTTCAAGTGTAGGGATTGGAGAATGATGAGATGAGTTGAAGAATGGACAAAAGCTCAAGCTTGGGGATGCCCATGCATCACCCCAAGAAATATCCAAGAAGTACAAGCGTCAAAGCTTGGGGATGCCCCTGAGGCACCCCTTCTTCATCGGCAAAAATCAGGTCACCTTTCAAGACACTATATTTTTATTGCTTCATGCACTATGTGTTTTTCTTGGAGCGTCAGTTGTTTTAGTTTTCTTAGTTAGTTTAGTTTAGTTTGCTGCAATAAATGGTTAGATCACATCATGTTTCTTTTGGAGGAGTTGAACTCGCTTTTCATTTGCCAAGAACACTGTGAATGTTATATCTTTTGGTTTTCGTTTTCGCCTTGATTTGCGTTCAGATCTTGTTATATCTTTTCATCAAGGTGTATTTTTGCCTCTGGTATTTATTGGTTTTCATCAAAAGAGGTGTTTATAAAAAGTTCGAATGGTGTTGGAAAAGAGAAAAAGCTTTATGCAAAAAAGTGGTACAAGAAGGAGCTTGTGTAGACTGCGGCCTAGGCTTTTGCATGTCGTGCTTGATATATTTTTTATAGTATGCTTAGCGATTTTTGCTGTAGCATGACTTGTCTCAAATGACTGAGATTGCTTAATGAGCCTTTGAAAAAATCATGCGTTGTTTTTATCGTTTGGAAGCATTATTTTGGTTTTCTCCTTGATGCTTTATTTGGGTTGACTTGGCACATGCTCACACATGTTAGACTCTTACAAAGTCACCAATAGCCTCTATGATCATTTAGTTTTTGACTTTTGATGCCATCTTATGCTTCTTTTAATGTCGCTTTGTCGCTTTGCATGATTATGGCCGTTATTGCTCTCTTAGTTGGTCGCTCCCAGTCTTTTGCTAGCCCTCATTTTGTACTGAGTGTGAGCTCTACTCGTGCATCCAACTCCCAAAAACCAAGTTTGCCATTGTGTCCACTATAAACTCCTATGCATGGTATTTGTAAGCCATTCCAAAGTAAATTTTCATGTGCTACCTTTCAAAAACTTTCAACTACTTCTCGCTTTGTGCCACTGTTTTTAGCTCATGGGGACGTAGTGGTCGGATTTGCTATCTTCCATATTGCTTATTCCAAAAAAAAAGGAAAAAAAAGAAAGAAAAAAGGCACTCCTCCAAGGAATGTGAATGTTGGTGGGCACCCGATGGAATCGGTTAGCCATGGTTTGTGAAAGGAAAAAATGTGGGGATGAGTGCCAAGCTTTATAAAAGAGCACAAAAGTGCCAATCTCTCTCTCAAAAACTTGCTTCATTTTTGTATGGAAGATAGTAAGAACCCCATTGCCAGTCGTTGACAAAGACAACCACCTCTCAAAACCAATTTTTATCTCTCTGTTTTACAAATGAAAAGCTCTAGCACATGTTTAATCACTGCTTCCCTCTACGAAGGGTCTTTCTTCTACTTTTATGTTGAGTCACCACCTTCTTTCTTTATGCACCATTAAGAGAGCATAGTTGTCATTCTGAGTATAATGTGCATTGTCCCAAAGTTTTCATTGATTGATTCATGACCATGGTTTCACTTGTTCTTAAATTACTTGTATCTAGTCGCCCTCTTAAACTTGAAGGTGTCCTATGCATTTATGTTTTGCTCTTCATGAAGGACAAGCTGAAAACCATTTGTATGTTTTTTCTTATGATTTGAACACACGTTTGACTTTCATTGTTTCATTTTCATGATCTTTTGTTTGTGTTCATTTGCATGTTTACAACATGGTTGCTAAGTTCTTATTGTCAAGATTATATCTTCATGCCCATGTTTTAAGTTCTTATGATCCCAGCTCACAAATGCTTACTTATATGATCAAGATTGTGTAGGTGCATGTCACCTCAAAAATTATTTCTTTTGTTATCACTTACCTACTCGAGGACGAGCAGGAGTTAAGCTTGGGGATGCTGATACGTCTCCGCCGTATCCATAATTTTTGATGATCCATGCTTGATTTTACACCATTTGCCTATTGTTTCGTTACACTTCGTGGCGTTTTTATGCGATTTCCGGAACTAACCTATTAACAAGTGCCACAGTGCTAGTTCCCTATTTTCTGCTGTTTTTGTGTTTCAGAAGTGATACACAGGAAATATTCTCGGAATTGGACGAAACAAGTTCCTGAAGTCTTATTTTACCCGGAAGATTCCAGAGATCCGAAGAGGAGTAGGAAGTGGGCCACAGGGTCCCCACACACCATGGTGGCGCGGCCAGGCCCCTGGCCGCGCCAGCCATGTGTGAGGGCACCTGGCTCCACCCCTGACATCGCCCCTTCGCCTATATAAAGCCTCGAGACAGAAAACCCTAAAGGAGTCGGCAATTTTCCAGAAGCAGTTCCGCAGCTCCGCCGCCATCACCGATGAATTTCGGGGGACAGAAGTCTCTGTTCCGGCACCCTGCCGGTATGGGGAAGTGCCCCCGGAGCCATCTCCATCGGTCTCCATCGCCGTCTCCGCCGTCTCCATCGACCTCACCGCCATCTCCATCAACCTTGCTGTCTCCTATGATGAGGAGGGAGTAGTTCATCCCCGGGGCTGAGGGCTCTACCGGTAGCTATGTGGTTCACCTCTCTCTCCCATGATGTGATCTTTATGTGATCGTGAGCTTTGTATCATGTTGAACAAGTAGATGTTATTATTCAGATATTATGTGTACTCTAGTGGTGTTATTAAAGTAATCTATTCCTCCTGCCATGGTGTAACGGTGACAGTGCGTGCATCATGGTGGTACTTGGTTTAGGCTATGATTGTGATCTCTTGTGGATTATGAGAATAATTATTGCTATGATAGTATTGAGTGATCTATTCCTCCTTTCATGGTGTAATGTTGACAGTGTGTGCACCGTGTTAGTACTTGGTCTAAGTTGCAATGATATCTATTTTGAGTTATGCTTTGATTTGGATATCTCTATGAGTGGTGTTTGTCAAGTACTTGATGAACTTTAAGGGGTGCTTCTGTAGCCACTACACAATGATTAGTGTTATTCAATAGGAGAGTAATTCAGAGTACCATAGTGGAGAGAAGTTATTTATTTGTTCATTCATGTTATATTGTTGGGAGTGTGTCCACTAGTGAACGTATGATCCCTAGGCCTTGTTTCCAAGCATTGCACACCGTTTACTTACTGTTTTGTTACATGTTTGCTCGCAGCGATATTTATTTCACATCACGTTTGCTACTTATAATCATCACTATTACTTGTATTTCACTATCTCTTCGCCGAACTAGTGCACCTATACATCTGACAAGTGTATTGGGTGTGTTGGGGACACAAGAGACTTTCTGTATCGTAATTGCAGGGTTGCTTGAGAGGGATAGCTTTGACCTCTAACCTCCCTGAGTTCGATAAACCTTGGGTGATCCACTTAAGGGAAACTTGCTACTGTTCTACAAACCTCTGCACTTGGAGGCCCAACAAGTGTCTACAAGAATAGAAGTGCGTAGACATCAAGCCACAATGTCAAATTTTTAAGAACGAGAAAAGTAAAGTGTGCCATCAGGTTCATGAGAGCTTTACTGACCAATTTTCGCATAACACCAAAAAGAGTTTAATTTGAAGGATAGATAAAAGCAAGTCAAATGTACTTTGGAATAGCAAATTGCTAATAGGTATGTATGGTGGACACATTGGAACAACTTGGTATTTAGGAGTTGGATGCACGAGTAGAGCTCATAGTCAGTACAAAATGAGGGCTACCAAAAGACTGGGAGCGACCAACTAAGAGAGCAATAATGGCCATAATCATGAAAACGACAAAGCGACATTAAAAGAAGCATAAGATGGTATCAAAAGTCAAAAACTAAATGATCATAGAAGCTTATGGCGACTTTGTATGAGTCTAACATGTGTGAGCATGCGCCAAGTCAACCCAAATAAAGCATCAAGGAGAAAACCAAAATAATGCTTCCAAATAATTAAAACAACGCATGATTTTTTCAAAGGCTCATTAAGCAATCTCAGTCATTTGAGACAAATCATGCCACAACAAAACCACTAAGCATACTATCAAAAAGACATCAAGCACGACATGCAAAATCCTAGGCCGCAGTCTACACAAGCTCCTTCTTGTACCACTTTTTTGCATAAAGCTTTTTCTCTTTTCCAACACCATTCGAACTTTTTGTAAACAACTCTTTTGATGAAAACCAACATGGACCAGAGGCAAAAATACACCTTGATACAAAGATATAACAAGATCTGAACACAAATCAAGGCAAAAATCGAAAGCTAAATGCAGTTCTAGAAAAAGAGAACACTCGTTGAAACGATAAGAGTGAAAAACGGAGTGTTCTTGGAAAATGAAAAGCAAGGCAACTTCTCGAAAAGAAATTTGTTGGGGTCCAACCATTTATTGCAGCAAACAAAACTAAAAAAAACTAAAAACTAAAACAACTGACGCTCCAAGAAAAGCGCATAATGCATGAAGCAATAAAAATATAGTGTGTTGAAAGGTGACCTGATTTTTGCCGATGAAGGAGTGCCTCGGGGCATCCCCAAGCTTTGATGCTTGTACCTCTTGGATATTTCTTGGGGTGCATGAGCATCCCCAAGCTTGAGCTTTCGTCCATTCTTCAACTCATCTCATCATTCTCCAATCCCTACACTTAAAAACTTCCTTCATACAAAACTAAACATAAATCTATTAGCAACATTAGTGTAAGCATAACAATGAATCAACCCCTTTTTGTTTCAGGTTTCAACTCAAAACCACCACATATAAAGAATATATTACTATAGCAACTTCCCCAAAATTCCGTGATTAAAATAACTCAAAAAGAAAGTGATAAAGCGGCAAACACAAATATTGGCAGAAATCTGTCAAAACAAAACAGCTGACAAATGTCGAATTTTTAGAGGGTTTTCTGTTGCTCAAATCAAAAAGTGTTAAACTAATGAAAGTTTGGATATAACCTGGGGCATATGCACAAGAAATCGCAGGTCCAAAAGATATACAGAGAATTTTCACAAATTTGTACGGTGCAGCAACGAAAACTGTTTTAGGACAGCAACATCCCCAAATCTTACCTCACTCAAATTAGAGGCTTCTCTTGGCACAAAAACGAAATAAAAATAATAAGGAGAGGTCATTACAGTAGTAATAATTTGCAAGACTCAAATAAAAGAAAAAGAACTGAATGTAAAAACATTGGGTTATCTCCCAAGAGTGCTTTTCTTTAACTCCTTTGAGCTAGGCGCAGAAAGTGCGAATCAAGTAATATCAAGAGATGAAGCATCAAGCTCATAATTTGCTCTAAGAATAGAGTTAAAAAATTAATTTATTCCTCTTTCTAGGGAAGTGTTCCATACCTTTCTTGAGTGGGAATTGATATTTGATGGTGTATTCCCTCATATCAATGATGGCACCTACAGTTCAAAGAAAGGGTCTTCCCAAAATAATAGGTCATGAAGCATTGCATTCAACATCCATGACAAGAAAATTAACGGGAACAAGGTTATTGTTAACCACAATAAGAACATCATTAATCCTTCCCAAAGGTTTCTTCTTAGAAACATCAGCAATAGGAACATCATAATAACACTTTTCAAGAGGTGGTAAATCAAGCATGTCATAAATCTTTCTAGGCATGACAGAAATACTAGCACCTAGATCACATAAAGCATGGCAATCAAAACCATTAACATGCATATCAATGATGGGTTCCCAACCATCTTCTAAGTTCTTGGGAACAGAAGCTTTTTGCTTCAACTTTTCATCCCTAATTTTCATAAGAGCATTGGTAATATGCTTAGTAAAAGCAACATTTAAAGAACTAGCATTGGGATTCAAAGCAAGCTTTTGCAAGAAAAAAATTACTTTAGATATATTGCAGCCATCAACATCAAAATCATTAAACGAAATAGAGCTATCATCTCCCACACTCCGAAAAATTTCAGCACTCTTTTGAGAAAAAGTTTTGGCAGTTTTAGGCTTTTTAACACAAGGAGTGGGAGTTTTCTCTACACCAATCAAAGTAAGAGGATTGCTAGCATTTGGAACAACATCATTAGAGGTAGTAATGGTACATACCTTCATCTTTCTAGCCATCTCATCTTCTCTTTCCCACCTAGCATGCAATTCTGCTAGCATCCTAACATTTTCATCAATTCTAACTTGGATAGCATTAGCAGTGGCAAAATGATCAGGCTTAGCGGACATTCTGTTAATCAAAGAAGATTGCGCATTAGACAAGGATGAAATATCGGTTTTAGCTTTGGAAACTTTAACTTGTAACTCAGGAATAGCCTTGTTTAAATTTCCAAGTTGATGACTAATAGTCCTCAACAGAGCTGATTGCTCCTCCATGGTTTTGGTGAAAGCCTTGTTCTGCTCATATTGCGCCTGCATAAAATTCTTGGTAGCCTTTTCAAGTTCAAAAATTCTTTCTTCACTAGGCATTTTAGGTCTACCAATATAGCTATTATCACCATTAGAAGGAAACGACCTATAATTGTTACTAGCAAAATTGTTCCTATAAGCATTGTTGTTAAAATTGTTATTTCTAATGAAGTTTACATCAACATGCTCTTCTTGAGCAACCAAAGAGGCTAAAGGAACATTATTAGGATCCACATGTGTCCTATCATTAGAAAGCATAAGCATAATAGCATCAATCTTATCGCTCAAGGAAGAGGCTTCCTCAACAGAATTTACCTTCTTACCTTGTGGAGCTCTCTCGGTGTGCCATTCAGAGTAATTTACCATCATATTGTCGAGAAGCTTTGTTGCGGCGCCCAAGGTAAGGGACATAAAAGTGCCTCCAGCAGCTGAATCCAATAGGTTCCTTGAAGAAAAATTTAGTCTTGCATAAAAAGTTTGGACAATCATCCAAGTAGTCAGTCCATGAGTGGGAAAATTCTTGATCATAGATTTCATTCTTTCCCAAGCCTGAGCAACATGTTCATTATCAAACTGACTAAACTTTATAATATTGCTACGCAAAGCTATAATCTTAGCACGAGGATAGTATCTACCAATAAAAGCATCCTTACACTTAGCCCATGAATCCATACTATTTTTAGGCAAAGACAACAACCAATCCTTAGCTTTCCCTCTCAAAGAAAAAGGAAACAACTTAAGCTTAATAATATCACCATCAACATTCTCATACTTTAGCATCTCACATAGCTCAACAAAATTGTTTAGATGAGCTGCAGCATCATCAGTACTAGCACCAGAAAATTGCTCTTTCATAACAAGGTTCAGCAAAGCAGGCTTAATCTCATAAAAATTTGCAGCAGGAGCAGGTGGCGCAATAGGAGTGCAGATAAAATCACTATTATTAGTGCTAGTAAAATCACACAACTTGGTGTTTTCAAGAGTAGCCATTCTAACAAAACTAAAAGCATACAAGTAAAAACAACTATAAAGGAGGCTAATTTTTTTGTGTTTTTGATAAAATGAAGCAAGTAAAAATAAAGTAAAGCAAAACTTAAAACAAAGTAAAGGATGTGCATGCGAAACTCCCCTTGCAGAAGTCTTCTTTGTCCCCGGCAATGGCGCCAGAAAAACTTGTTGATGGCGCGGTGATGAATAGTGCTAGAGAACTTGTTAGCGTGTAGTTGATGAAGTAAATGACCGGCCAGTTGGAAACCCCAAGAGCAAGGTTTGATGAATATAGCAGCAAGTTTTTCCCTCAGTAAGAAACCAAGGTTACCAATCCAGTAGGAAAAAGCCAAACGACGGAAGGTGATGCCCGCTAGCTTCGCGACAGCTCCGGACAATTTATAGGGCGCCTCGTCCAAGCTTTGCTTTGCGAGCGGAAACATGGAACCTGCACCGGTTTGCTTGAAACAAAGGGTATGAGCGTATCGAGTGGAAAACAATAGTAGTATGCGAGTAAAGTAAACAGTGCGAGTAAAGTAAACAGGTGAAAGCAATATAAAGGAAATAGGACCAGGGTCCACAGTTTACTAGTGGTGTCTCTCCATAAGATAAAATAACACATGCTGGGTAAACAAATTACAGATGGGCAATTGATAGAATAAAGACAACGTGATATGTCAAGAGGATCACTATGAGATTTACTCTGGGCATTACAACAAGATACATAGACCGCCATCCAACTGCATCTATGACTAATAATCCACTTGTGGTGAATCAATCCGAGAACTACACAAGTATTAAGTTGCGAATAACAGATAACTGCATTAAGCAAAGTGTGTAATGTAAACAAAGCATATGCCCTCGAGCATATGAATGTTGTTTTCCCCTAGTAGCAACAACACATCTACAACCTTAGAGGTTTCTGTCACTCCCCCAGATTAAATAGAGGCATGAACCCACTATCGAGCATAAATACCCCCTATTGGAGTCACTAGCAACTACTCGGCCAAGATAGCTACTAACAACAGAGAGCATGCAAAATCATAAACAACATAGAGATAACATAAGATAAAATTCAGTACATCAACTCAATCTCATAACACCAATATTCATCGGATCCCAACAAACACAACATGTAGAATTACATAACGGTGATCTTGATCATGTAAGGTAGCTCACGAGATCTAAATATGAAGCACATGGTGGAGAAGACAACCATCTAGCTACTGCTATGGACCCATAGTCCAAGGTAGACTACTCACTCATCGCGCCGGAGGCAAGCTTGGCGATGAAGAAGACCTCCGGTGGTGATTCCCCTCTCCTGCAGGGTGCCGGGAAGAGCTTCTGGACCCTCCCGATCTCGAGTCGACGACGGCGGCGGATCACGATGTGTTTCTGGAAAAGTGATCGGGTATTTAGGTTTTTCCCATCGGGGGGTCTTTATAGGTGAAGGGGCAGCGTCAAATGTGGACCAGGGGGCCCACACCACAGGCCGGCGTGGGCCAGGGGTAGGCCGCGCCCCCTGGTGGTGTGGCCGCCCTCTGGCTCGACTCTGTCTCCTCTTCGGTCTTCTGGAAGCTTCGTTAAATATCTGGACGTCTGGCTTTTATTTCGTCCAATTCCGAGAATATTTCCTGTGTAACTTTTCTGAAACACAAAAAAAGCAGAAAACAGGGAACTGACACTGTGGCATCTCGTTAATAGGTTAGTTCCGGAAAATGCATAAAAATGCCATGAAGTGTAACGAAACACTAAGAAAATGGTGTAAAAACAAGCATGGAGCATCAAAAATTATGGATATATTAGAGACGTATTAGGGCGCGGGCCAGGGGCAGGCCGCGCCCCTAGTGGTGTGGCCACCTCCTGGCTCCGTTCCGTCTCTTCTTCGGTTCTCAGGAAGCTTCGGTAAATTTCTGGATGTTCGGCTTTTGTTTCGTCCAATTCCGAGAATATTTCCTGTGTAACTTTTCTGAAACACAAAAATAATAGAAAATAAGGAACTGGTACTGTGGCATCTTGTTAATAGGTTAGTTCCGGAAAATGCATAAAAATGCCACGAAGTGTAACGAAACACTAAGCAAATGGTGTAAAAACAAGCATGGAGCATCAAAAATTATAGATACGTTTGAAATGTATGAGCATCCCCAAGCTTAACTCCTGCTCGTCCTCGAGTAGGTAAGTGATAACAAAGAAATAATTTTTGAGGTGGCATGCACCTACACAATCTTGACCATATATGTAAGCGTTGTGCGCTGGGATCAAAGAACTTAAAATATGGGCATGAAAGATATAATCTTGATAGAAGAAACTTAGCAACCATGTTATAACATGAAAAAGAACAAAAACAAAAGATCATGAAAATGAAATAATGAAAGTCAAACGTGTGTTCAAATCATAAGGAAAAACATACAAATGGTTTTCAGCTTGTCCTTCATGAGAGAGCAAAACATAAATGCATAGGACACCTTCAAGTTTTAGAGGGCGACTAGATACAAGTAATTTGAGAACAAGTGAAACCAACATCATGAATCAATCAATGAAAACTTTGGGACAATGCACATTATACTCAGAATGACAACTATGCTCTCTTAGACGGTGCATAAAGATAGAAGGTGGAGACTCAACATAAAAGTAAAAGAAAGGCCCTTCGCGGAGGGAAGCAGTGATTGCAAGTTTTATAAACCTTCAAAAATTATGGTACTTACTAGCTTTGAGCTCTCATTGCCCCCATCATAGGCATCTTGAATGGTTAGAGTTAATGCGAGTACAATTATGAAGCATATGCTTGACAAATCATAAGTTGAAAACCTCATGTCCCGTGAAGTACGAATACCCAAACCTCATGCTACTCGACTTAGAGTCCCAAGCAAGCTCTTGTCATTGTAAATATATGTGTATCATCGAGAACCGCCAACGGGATACCTCCTGCCCGATGACATGGAACAAGCCCACATCAAAATGACAAGACAAACAGACAATGAACACCTCGACATCTCTTTTATTTACAACTTGCAAGCATAACAACTCAACATAAGAGAGCCACAATGTCAAAATTTTAAAGCGAGAAAAGTAAAGTGTGCCATCAGGTTCGTGAGAGCTTTACTGACCAATTTTCGCATAACACCAAAAAGAGTTCAATTTGAAGGATAGATAAAAGCAAGTCAAATGTGCTTTGGAATAGCAAATTGCTAATAGGTATGTATGGTGGACACTTTGTAACAACTTGGTTTTTAGGAGTTGGATGCACGAGTAGAGGTCATACCCAGTACAAAATGAGGGCTAGCAAAAGACTGAGAGCGACCAACTAAGAGAGCAATAACGGCCATAATCATGCAAAGCAACAAAGCGACATTAAAAGAAGCATAAGATGGCATCAAAAGTCAAAAAATAAATGATCATAGAGGCTTATGGCGACTTTGTATGAGTCTAACATGTGTGAGCATGCGCCAAGTCAACCCAAATAAAGCATCAAGGAGAAAACCAAAATAATGCTTCCAAATAATTAAAACAACGCATGATTTTTTGAAAGGCTCATTAAGCTATCTTAGTCATTTGAGACAAGTCATGCTACAGAAAAACCACTAAGCACACTATCAACAAGACATCAAGCATGACATGCAAAAGCCTAGGCCGTAGTCTACACAAGCTCCTTCTTGTACCACTTTTTTGCATAAAGCTTTTTCTCTTTTCCAACACCATTCGAACTTTTTTGAAAGAACTCTTTTTGATGAAAACCAACATGGAACAGAGGCAAAAATACACCTTGATGCAAATATATAGCAAGATCTGAACACAAATCAAGGCGAAAATCGAAAGCTAAAAGCAGTTCTAGAGAACACTCATTGAATGATAAGAGTGAAAAACGGAGTGTTCTTGGGAAATGAAAAGCAAGGCGACTTCTCCAAAAGATATTTATTGGGGCCCAACCATTTATTGCAGCAAACAAATCTAAACAAAACTGAAAACTAAAACAACTGACGCTCCAAGAAAAACGCATAGTGCATGAAGCAATAAAAATATAGTGTGTTGAAAGGTGACCTGATTTTTGCCGATGAAGAAGGGGTGCCTCGGGGGCATCCCCAAGCTTTGATGCTTGTACTTCTTGGATATTTCTTGGGGTGCGTGGGCATCCCCAAGCTTGAGCTTTTGTCCATTATTCAGCTCATCTCATCATTCTCCGATCCCTACACTTGAAAACTTCCTTCATACAAAACTCAACACAATTCTATTAGCAACATTAGTGTAAGCATAACATTGAATCAACCCCTTTTGCTTCAGTTTTCAACTCAAAACCACCACATATAAAGCATATACTACTGTAGCAACTTCCCAAAAATTTCTGTGATCAAAAGAACTCAAAAAGAAAGCGATCGAGCGGCAAACACAAATATTGTCAGAAATCTGTCAAAACAGAACAGCTGATAAATGTGAAATTTTTAGAGGGTTTTCTGTTGCTCAAATAAAAAAGTGTATAACGAATGAAAGTTTGGATATAACCTGGGGCATATGCACAAGAAATCGCAGGTCCAAAAGATATACAGAGAATTTTCACAAATTTTTACGGTGCAGCACCGAAATCTGTTTCAGGACAGCAACATCCCCAAATCTTACCTCACTCAAATTAGAGGCTTCTCTTGGCACAAAAACGAAATAAAAATGATAAAGAGAGGTTATTACAGCAGTAATAACTTCCAAGACTCAAATAAAAGAAAAAGAACTGAAAGTAAAAACATTGGGTTATCTCGCAAGAGTGCTTTTCTTGAACGCCTTTGAGCTAGGCGCAGAAAATGCGAATCAGGTAATATCAAGTGATGAAGCATCAAGCTCATAATTTGCTCTAAGAATAGAGTCAAAAAGTAATTTCTTCCTCTTTTTAGGGAAGTGTTCCATACCTTTCTTGAGTGGGAATTGATATTTGATAGTGTCTTCCCTCATATCAATGATGGCACCTACAGTTCGAAGAAAGGGTCTTCCCAAAATAATAGGGCATGAAGCATTGCATTCAACATCCATGACAAGGAAATCAACGGGAACAAGGTTATTGTTAACCATAATAATAACATCATTAATCCTTCCCAAAGGTTTCTTCTTAGCAACATCAACAATAGGAATATCATAATAACACTTTTCAAGCGGTGGTAAATCAAGCATGTTATAAATCTTTTTAGGCATAATAGAAATACTAGCACCTACTCCCTCTGTCCAGAAATATAAGATGTTTTAGGTTTGTGAAGTGAATGTATCTAGACATCTTTTAGTGTATAGGTTCACTTGAATCTATACACTGAAAAATGTCTAAATACATTCACTTCACAAATCTAAAACATCTTATATTTTTGAACGGAGGGAGTAGATCACATAAAGCATGGCAATCAAAAGCATTCACATGCATATCAATGATGGGTTCCCAACCATCTTCTAACTTCTTGGGAATAGAAGCTTTTTGCTTCAACTTTTCATCCCTAATTTTCATAAGAGCATTGGTAATATGCTTAGTAAAAGCAACATTTAAAGAACTAGCATTAGGAGTCAAAGCAAGCTTTTGCAAGAACAAAATAACTTCAGATATATTGCAGCCATCAAAATCAATATCATTAAAGGAAATAGAGCTATCATCTCCCACACTCCGAAAAATTTCAGCACTCTTTTGAGAAAAAGTTTTGGAAGTTTTAGGCTTTTTAACACAAGGAGTGGGAGTTTTCTCTACACCAATCAAAGTAAGAGGATTGCTAGCATTTGGAACAACATCATTAGAGGTAGTAAGTGTACATACCTTCATCTTTCTAGCCATCTCATCTTCTCTTTCCCACCTGGCATGCAATTCTGCTAGCATCCTAACATTTTCATCAATTCTAACTTGGATAGCATTAGCAGTGGCAAAAGGATCAGGCTTAGCGGACATTCTGTTAATCAAAGAAGACTGCGCATTAGACAAAGAGGAAATATTGGTTTCAGCTTTGGAAACCTTAGCTTGCAACTCAGGAATAGCCTTGTTTAAATTTTCCAAGTTGATGACTAATAGTCTGATACGTCTCCAACGTATCTATAATTTTTGATGCTCCATGCTTGTTTTTACACCATTTGCCTTGTGTTTCGTTACACTTCGTGGCGTTTTTATGCGATTTCCAGAACTAACCTATTGACAAGATGCCATAGTGCTAGTTCCCTGTTTTCTGCTATTTTTGTGTTTCAGAAAAGCTACACAGGAAATATTCTCGGAGTTGGACGAAACAAAAGCCAGAAGTCTTATTTTTCCCGGAAGCTTCCCGAAGACCGAAGGAGAGTAGGAGAGGGGCCACCAGGCCCCCTCACACGTGGCTCACGCGGCCAGGGGCCTGGCCGCACTGCCATGGGGTGAGGGGCCCTGGCCCCACTTCTGACATCGCCCCTTCGCCTATATAAAGCCTCGGGACGGAAAACCCTAAAGGAGTCGACGATTTTTCCAGAACAGTTCCGTAGCTCCGCCGCCGTCGAAGACAAATTTCGGGGGACAGAAGTCTCTGTTCCGGCACCATGCCGGGACGGGGAAGTGCCCCCGGAGCCATCTCCATCGCCGTCTCCGCCGTCTCCATCGACCTCACCGCCATCTCCATCAAGCTTGCTGTCTCCTATGATGAGGAGGGAGTAGTTCATCCCCGGGGCTGAGGGCTCTACCGGTAGCTATGTGGTTCACCTCTCTCTCCCATGATATGATCTTTATGTGATCGTGAGCTTTGTATCATGTTGAACAAGTAGATGTTATTATTCAGATATTATGTGTACTCTAGTGGTGTTATTAAAGTAATCTATTCCTCCTGCCATGGTGTAACGGTGATAGTGCGTGCATCATGGTGGTACTTGGTCTAGGCTATGATTGTGATCTTTTATGGATTATGAGAATAATTATTGCTATGATAGTATTGAAGTGATCTATTCCTCCTTTCATGGTGTAATGTTGACAGTGTGTGCACCGTGTTAGTACTTGGTCTAAGTTGCAATAATATCTATCTTGAATTGTGATCTGATTTGGATATCTCTATGAGTGGTGTTTGTCAAGTACTTGATGAACTTTAAGGAGTGCTTCGTAGCCCTACGCAATGATTAGTGTTATTCAATAGGAGAGTAATTCAGAGTACCATAGTGGAGAGAAGTTGTTTATTTGTTCAATCATGTTATATTGTTGGGAGTGTGTCCACTAGTGAAAGTATGATCCCTAGGCCTTGTTTCCAAGCATTGCACACTGTTTACTTCCTGTTTTGTTACATGTTTGCTCGCAGCGATATTTATTTCACATCATGTTTGCTACTTATAATCATCTATACCACTTGTATTTCACTATCTCTTCGCCGAACTAGTGCACCTATTCATCTGACAAGTGTATTGGGTGTGTTGGGGAGACAAGAGACTTTCTGTATCATAATTGCAGGGTTGCTTGAGAGGGATAGCTTTGACCTCTTCCTCCCTGAGTTCGATAAACCTTGGGTGATCCACTTAAGGGAAACTTGCTGCTGTTCTACAAACCTCTGCACTTGGAGGCCCAAGAAGTGTCTACAAGAATAGAAGTGCGTAGACATCGAGCTCTTTTCTGGCGCCGTTGCCGGGGAGGTAAGGTAAAAGGTACTCGCATCCTCCTGTGTGAGTGCTCGGAGTTATTTCCTTTAGATTCTGCAATTATATCTTTTTGTTTCTTGTTTTTATTTTCACTAGTTAGGCTTAATGGAAAACAAAGAGTTCTCTAGTCTTTTTCCTGAGTTTAGATATGAAGTGTTTGAAGAGAAAATTGAAAAACCTTTGGAGCTTAATTTGCATGCTAATAGTGATGTTAGTATGAATGCTTTGAACACTGTTATTACTAATGCTATAGAAAAGTCTAAGCTTGGGGAAGCTGGTTTTGTTAAGCATGATATTTTTAGTTCCCCAGCTTTAGTGGAGAAAGTTTGCTCTGATGATATTTTATCTCCCATATGTGATGTTCCTTCTTATAATGATATGCTTGAAGAATATGTTTTGCGAAATAGCTGTTCTTTAGCTTGTGATGATACTAAACCTCTAGTTTATGATGGTTATGATGATGGGTATAATATTTTCAGTTCACCTACTATTGAGGATAAAATTAGTTATGATTACAATATGCCTCCTATTTATGATGATTATGGTGATGAGAATAATTATTCTGTTGAATCTGCTCCTACTACTATTGTTCCTGTGGTGAGTATTAATTCTTTTATGCATGTGGCTCATGATAGAGATGCTTTATGTGATAGTTATATTGTTAGTTCTATTCATGATGCTACTGAAATTTATTATGAGAGAGGGAAACATGGTTTGATGGATCTCAACAATATTAAGTTTCCCGTCTTTATGTTGCAAATCTTGAAGTGGCACTTGTTTTATCTATCCATGCTTGCTACTATGTGCCTCGTTGATTTATTTTCTTACAAGATTCCTATGCATAGGAAGTGGTTCAGATATAAATGTCTTTTACATTTGCTTTTTGATGCTCTCTATTGCTTCAAGTTTTTATATGGCGCCTTTGCCTCAAGCTTTTATATGGCGCCCACATGAGCATCTTTGCGAATTATTGCGCCTAGCTCAAAGGCGTTAAAGAAAAGCACTCTTGGGAGATAACCCATTGTTTTATTTTCAGTACTTTTTCTTTTATTTGAGTCTTGGAAGTTATTACTACTGTAATGACCGCTCCTTATCTTGTTTATTTCGTTTTTGTGCCAAGAGAAGCCTCTAATTTAAGTGAGGTAAGATTTGGGGATGTTGCTGTCCTGAAACAGTTTTCGGTGCTGCACCGTAAAAATTCGTGAAAATTCTCTGTATATCTTTTGGACCTGCGATTTCTTGTGCATATGCCCCAGGTTATATCCAAACTTTCATTAGTTGAACACTTTTTGATTTGAGCAACAGAAAACCCCTCAAAAATTCGACCTTTGTCAGCTGTTCAGTTTTGATAGATTTCTGCCAATATTTGTATTTGCTGCTTTATCGCTTTCTTTTTGAGTTTTTTTTGATCATGGAACTTTTAGAGAAGGTGCTACAGTAGTATTTGCTATATATGTGGTGGTTTTGGGTTAAAACCTGAAGCAAAAAGAGGTTGATTATATGTTATGCTACACTAATGTTGCTAATAGATTTGTGTTTAGTTTTGTATGAAGGAAGTTTTCAAGTGTAGGGATTGGAGAATGATGAGATGAGTTGAAGAATGGACGAAAGCTCAAGCTTGGGGATGCCCATGTCACCCCAAGAAATATCCAAGAAGTACAAGCGTCAAAGCTTGGGGATGCCCCCGAGGCACCCCTTCTTCATCGGCAAAAATCAGGTCACCTTTCAAAACACTATATTTTTATTGCTTCATGCACTATGTATTTTTCTTGGAGCGTCAGTTGTTTTAGTTTTCTTAGTTAGTTTAGTTTTGTTTGCTGCAATAAATAGTTTGATCACATCATGTTGTTTTGGAGGGAGATGAACTCCGTTTTTCATTTGCCAAGAACACTCTGTTTTTCACTCTTATCGTTTCAATGAGTGTTCTCTTTTTCTGCTACTGCTTTTGGTTTTCGTTTTTGCCTTGATTTGCGTTCAGATCTTCTTATATTTATTTATCAAGGTGTATTTTTGCCTCTGGACCATGTTGGTTTTCCTCAAAAGAGTTGGATTAAAAAAGTTTGAATGGTGTTGGAAAAGAGAAAAATCTTTATGCAAAAAAGTGGTACAAGGAGCTTGTGTAGACTGCGGCTTAGACTTTTTCATGTCGTGCTTGATGTCTTTTTGATAGTATGCTTAGTGGTTTTGCTGTAGCATGACTTGTCTCAAATAACTGAGATTGCTTAATGAACCTTTGAAAAAATCATGCGTTGTTTTAATTATTTGGAAGCATTATTTTGGTTTTCTCCTTGATGCTTTATTTGGGTTGACTTGGCACATGCTTACACCATGTTGACTACAAAAATAAGTCGCCTATAGCCTCTATGATGATTTAGTTTTTGACTTTTGATGCCATCTTATGCTTCTTTTAATGTTGCTTTGTCGCTTTGCATGATTATGGCCGTTATTGCTCTCTTAGTTGGTCGCTCCCAGTCTTTTGCTAGCCCTCATCTTGTACTGAGTATGAGCTCTACTCGTGCATCCAACTCCTAAAAGCCAAAGTTTTCCCAAGTGTCCACCATACATACCTACTAGCAATTTGCTATTCCAAGTAAATTTGACTTGCTTTTATTTTCTCTTCAAATTAAACTCTTACCAGTGTTATGCGAAATTCGGTCAGTAAAGCTCTCACGAACCAGAAGGCACACTTTACTTTTTCCTGTTCTTAAAAATTTGACATTGTGGTCTCTTATGTTGAGTTGTTATGCTTGCAAGTTGTAAGTTGGATTCTAGCCCATCCATGCTGTCATGGGGCAAGCTTTCAACATTGCACTTCTTATTTGAGTTGATATCGTGATCTTTTGTTTATGGATGCCCGCGGTGTGAAATGAATTGGGAATCTTGTGGGGATCATGGAGTTTGTATATGTGTTAGGGAAACGCCGGGCCGCCAATCTAAGCCATGCATAATTCATGGTGGAAATTTGCAGCATACCCATGGTGAACATTCGACGACGCATCTCACAATAAAAAGCTAAACAAAAGGCAAATAAAAGAGATGTCGAGGTGTTCATTGTCTGCTTGTCCTATCATTTTGGTGTGGGCTTGTTCCATGTCATCGGGCACGGAGGTACCCCATTGGCGGTTCTCAATGATACATATATACTTACAATGATAAGAGCCTTGCTTGGGACTCTAAGTAAAGTAGCATGAGGTTTGGGTACTCGTATTCACGGGGCACGAGGTCTTCAACTTATGATTTGTCAAGCATATGCATCATAATTATTCTCGCATTAACTTTAACCATTCAAGATGCTTATGATGGGGGCAATGAGAGCTCAAAGCCGGTAAGTACCATAATTTTTGAAGGTTATAAAACTTGCAATCACTGCTTCCCTCTGTGAAGGGCCTTTCTTTTACTTTTATGTTGAGTCACCACCTTCTACCTTTATGCACCATTAAGAGAGCATAGTTGTCATTCTGAGTTTAATGTGCATTGTCCCAAAGTTTTCATTGATTGATTCATATTGTTGGTTTCACTTGTTCTTAAATTATTTGTATCTAGTCGCCCTCTTAAACTTGAAGGTGTCGTATGCATTTATGTTTTGCTCTCTTTGAAGGACAAGCTGAAAACCATTTGTAGGTTATTCCTTATGATTTTAACACACGTTTGACTTTCATTGTTTCATTTTCATGATCTTTTGTTTGTGTTCATTTGCATGTTTACAACATGGTTGCTAAGTTCTTATTGTCAAGATTATATCTTCATGCCCATGTTTTAAGTTCTTATGATCCCAGCTCACAAATGCTTACATATATGATCAAGATTGTGTAGGTGCATGTCACCTCAAAAATTATTCTTTTGTTATCACTTACCTACTCGAGGACGAGCAGGAGTTAAGCTTGGGGATGCTGATACGTCTCCAACGTATCTATAATTTTTGATGCTCCATGCTTGTTTTTACACCATTTGCCTTGTGTTTCGTTACACTTCGTGGCGTTTTATGCGATTTCCAGAACTAACCTATTGACAAGATGCCACAGTGCCAGTTCCATGTTTTCTGCTGTTTTTGTGTTTCAGAAAAGCTACACAGGAAATATTCTCGGAATTGGACGAAACAAAAGCCAGAAGTCTTATTTTTCCCGGAAGCTTCCCGAAGACCGAAGGAGAGTAGGAGAGGGGCCACCAGGCCCCCTCACACGTGGCTCACGCGGCCAGGGGCCTGGCCGCGCCGCCATGGGGTGAGGGGCCCTGGCCCCACTTCTGACATCGCCCCTTCGCCTATATAAAGCCTCGGGACGGAAAACCCTAAAGGAGTCGACGATTTTTCCAGAACAGTTCCGCAGCTCCGCCGCCGTCGAAGACAAATTTCGGGGGACAGAAGTCTCTGTTCCGGCACCCTGCCGGGACGGGGAAGTGCCCCCGGAGCCATCTCCATCGCCGTCTCCGCTGTCTCCATCGACCTCACCGCCATCTCCATCAACCTTGCTGTCTCCTATGATGAGGAGGGAGTAGTTCATCCCCGGGGCTGAGGGTTCTACCGGTAGCTATGTGGTTCACCTCTCTCTCCCATGATGTGATCTTTATGTGATCGTGAGCTTTGTATCATGTTGAACAAGTAGATGTTATTATTCAGATATTATGTGTACTCTAGTGGTGTTATTAAAGTAATCTATTCCTCCTGCCATGGTGTAACGGTGACAGTGCGTGCATCATGGTGGTACTTGGTCTAGGCTATGATTGTGATCTTTTATGGATTATGAGAATAATTATTGCTATGATAGTATTGAAGTGATCTATTCCTCCTTTCATGGTGTAATGTTGACAGTGTGTGCACCGTGTTAGTACTTGGTCTAAGTTGCAATAATATCTATCTTGAATTGTGATCTGATTTGGATATCTCTATGAGTGGTGTTTGTCAAGTACTTGATGAACTTTAAGGAGTGCTTCGTACCCGTAGGCAATGATTAGTGTTATTCAATAGGAGAGTAATTCAGAGTACCATAGTGGAGATAAGTTGTTTATTTGTTCAATCATGTTATATTGTTGGGAGTGTGTTCACTAGTGAAAGTATGATCCCTAGGCCTTGTTTCCAAGCATTGCACACCGTTTACTACTTGTTTTGTTACATGTTTGCTCGCAGCGATATTTATTTCACATCATGTTTGCTAGTTATAATCATCTATAGCACTTGTATTTCACTATCTCTTCGCCGAACTAGTGCACCTATACATCTGACAAGTGTATTGGGTGTGTTGGGGACACAAGAGACTTTCTGTATCGTAATTGCAGGGTTGCTTGAGAGGGATAGCTTTGACCTCTTCCTCCCTGAGTTTGATAAACCTTGGGTGATCCACTTAAGGGAAACTTGCTGCTGTTCTACAAACCTCTGCACTTGGAGGCCCAACAAGTGTCTACAAGAATAGAAGTGCGTAGACATCATAGTCCTCAACATAGCTGATTGCTCCTCCATGGTCTTGGTGAAAGCCTTGTTCTGCTCATATTGCACCTATATAAAATTCTTGGTAGCCTTTTCAAGTTCAAAAATTCTTTCTTCACAAGGCATTTTAGGTCTACCAAGGTAGCTATTATCACCATTAGAAGGAAACGGCTTATAATTGTTACTAGCAAAATTGTTCCTATAAGCATTGTTGTTAAAATTATTGTTTCTAATGAAGTTTACATCAACATGCTCTTCTTGAGCAACCAAAGAGGCCAAAGGAACATTATTAGGATCAACATGGGTTCTATCATTAGAAAGCATAAGCATTATAGCATCAATCTTATCACTCAAGGAAGAGGTTTCCTCGACAGAATTTACCTTCTTACCTTGTGGAGCTCTCTCGGTGTGCCATTCAGAGTAATTTACCATCATATTGTTGAGAAGCTTTATTGCGGCGCCCAAGGTAAGGGACATAAAAGTGCCTCCAGCAGCTGAATCCAATAGGTTCCTTGAAAAAAAATTCAGTCCTGCATAAAAAGTTTGGACAATCATCCAAGTAGTTAGTCCATGAGTGGGGCAATTCTTTATCATAGATTTCATTCTTTCCCAAGCCTGAGCAACATGTTCATTATCAAACTGACTAAACTTCATAATATTGCTACGCAAAGCTATAATCTTAGCAGGAGGATAGTATCTACCAATAAAAGCATCCTTACACTTAGCCCATGAATCAATACTATTTTTAGGCAAAGACAGCAACCAATCCTTAGCTTTTCCTCTCAAGGAAAAAGGAAACAACTTAAGCTTAATAATATCACTCTCTACATCCTTATATTTCTGCATCTCACATAGCTCAACAAAATTGTTGAGATGAGCTGCATCATCATCAGTACTAGCACCAGAAAATTGCTCTTTCATAACAAGGTTCAACAAAGCAGGCTTAATCTCATAAAAATTTGCAGCAGGAGCAGGTGGCGCAATAGGAGTATAGATAAAATCACTATTATTAGTGCTAGTAAAATCACACAACTTGGTGTTCTCAGGAGTAGCCATTCTAGCAAAACTAAAAGCAGACAAGTAAAAACAACTATAAGGGAACTAATTTTTTGTGTGTTTTTGATAAAACGATGCAAGTAAAAATAAAGTAAAGCAAAACTTAAAACAAAGTAAAGGATGTGTGTGCAAAACTCCCCTTGCAGAAGTCTTCTTTTTCCCCGGCAACGGCGCCAGAAAACTTTGTTGCTTGTTGCGGTACGGTTGATGTGAATCACCGTCTAGTTCGGAACCCCAAGAGGAAGGTATGATGAGTAAAGCAGCAAGTTTTCCCTCAGTAAGAAACCAAGGTTTAATCGAATCTAGTAGGAAAAAGCCAAACTCCAGAAGGTGATGCTTGCTAGCCTAGTGACACTCCAACAAGGGCGCCGTTAACGATAACGTGTTAGCGCATCTTCAACTAGTAGCAACGTGGAACCTGCATACAACACAACCAAATACTTTGTTCCCAACTTACGTTGAGGTTGTCAATCTCACCGGTTTGCTGTAAACAAAGGGTATGAGCGTATCGAGTGGAAAGTGATAGTAGTATGCGAGTAAAGTAAACAGTGCAAGTAAAATAAACACATAATAGCAATATAAAGGAAATAGGACCAGGGTCCACAGTTCACTAGTGGTGTCTCTCCATAAGATAAAATAACACATGCTGGGTAAACAAATTACAGTTGGGCAATTGATAGAATAAAGACAACGTGCATATGTCGAGAGGACCACTATGAGATTTACTCTGGGCATTACAACAAGATACATAGACCGCCATCCAACTGCATCTATGACTAATAATGCACTTGTGGCGAATCAATCCGAGAACTCCACAAGTATTAAGTTGCGAACAACAGATAACTGCATTAAGCAAAGTGTGTAATGTAAACAAAGCATATGCCCTTGTGACATATGAATGTTATTTTCCCCCTAGTGGCAACAGCACATCTACAACCTTAGAGGTTTCTGTGACTCCCCCAGATTAAATAGAGGCATGAACCCACTATCAAGCATAAATACCCCCTCTTGGAGTCACTAGCAACTACTCGGCCAAGATAGCTACTAACAACGGAGAGCATGCAAGATCATAAACAACATAGACATAACATAAGATAATATTCAGCACACCAACTCAATCATAACACCAATATTCATCGGATCCCAACAAACACAACATGTAGAATTACATAACGGTGATCCCGATCATGCAAGGCAGCCCACGAGATCTAAACATGAAGCACATGGTGGAGAAGACAACCATCTAGCTACTGCTATGGACCCATAGTCCAAGGTAGACTACTCACTCATCACGCCGAAGGCAAGCATGGCGATGAAGAAGACCTCCGATGGCGATTCCCCTCTCCGGCAGGGTGCCGGGAAGAGCTTCTGGACCCTCCCGATCTCGGGTCGATGATGGCGGTGGATCGCGATGTGTTTCTGGAAAAGTGATCGGGTATTTATGTTTTCCCGTCGGGGGGTCTTTATAGGCGAAGGGGCAGCGTCAGAAGTGGCCCAGGTGGGGCTCACCATAGGTGGGCGCGCGCCAGGGGCAGGCCGCGCCCCCTGGTGGTGTGGCCACCTCCTGGCTCCGTTCCATCTCCTCTTCGGTTCTCTGGAAGCTTCGGTAAATTTCTGGATATTCGGCTTTTATTTCGTCCAATTCCGAGAATATTTCCTGTGTAACTTTTCTGAAACACAAAAACAACAGAAAACAGGGAACTGGCACTGTGGCATCTTGTTTATAGGTTAGTTCCGGAAAATGCATAAAAATGCCACGAAGTGTAACGAAACAGTAAGAAAATGGTGTAAAAACAAGCATGGAGCATCAAAAATTATAGATACGTTTGAGACGTATCACACCTCTAAGAGCATCTCCAGCCATGATCCCGGCGAGGCCCCCGACAGCCGTACTTTTCATCCGAACGGCAAAAAACGGCCCAGTCGCGCCCCCGGTTCCTTGTTTTTCCCTGAATTTGGGCCTTCATCCATCCGGCGAGCCCAAGCCATCCCCGGTCCCTCGGGGCGCGCTCGGGGACTCCAGACGAGAGAAAAGCGGGAACCGGCCCGCTCTGTCGGCGAGAGAACACGCAAAGCCTATAATCTGGTCGCAAATCCCCATCTCCCTCCCATCGTTGCTCTATCGCTGCCGGCACCACCCCTCGCCAATCCGCCAGCCGGTTGCCTAAACTCTGCCGTCCCTCCTCCCACTAGCCCCCACCAGCCTATATTCCGCCGTCCGGCGTGCCATCTGGCTATATTCCACCGTCGGGCAACTCCTCCCGTCGCGCCTCGTCGACACGCCCCGCAGGTGTTCGTCCATATGCCTGGCCGGACATGGACTCGGACGACGAGGAGGAGCAAATGTTCGCCGAGATTTTTGAAGAAGAGATGGCAGCCGTGGCCCAAGACGAGAAGCATATGTTGATCCTAGCTTGCCTGTCGGGCTTGTACACGGAGACGGCCATTGGTCGCCGTGGTGGGTCGGCACCAGGCCGCCGGAAGTGCAAGCCAAGGTAGTGAATGGAGGGCTACTGCATACTCTACGCCGACTACTTCGCCGGCAATCCATTGCACGGTGAGGCTATTTTTAGGCGTCGTTTCAGGATGAGACGGAAGCTTTTCTGGAAAATTGTCTATGCCCTTCGAGACTACGACTCCTATTTCAGATGCAAGTTAGATTGCACCGGCATGGCAGGGTTTTCCGTCCTCCAAAAATGCACGGTGGCTATGCGGATGCTGGCATATGGAGCTCCTGGTGATTCTACCGGTGACTATCTTCAGATAGCGGAGTCCACCGCCTTTGATTGTTTCTACCGGTTCTGCAGGGCGGTGATAGCAGTGTTTGGGGACACCTAATTGAGATCGCCCACTGTCCAAGACACTGCTCAGATTCTCGCTTTCAATGAAGCTCGAGGATTTTCGAGGATGCTTGGAAGCATTGACTACATGCATTGGAAATGGAAGAATTGTCCGTTTTCCTGGCAGGGAATTTACAAGGGTCACAAAAAAGGCTGCACTGTGATACTTGAGGCAGTGGCTACCCATGATCTCTGGATTTGGTACTCCTTCTTTGGTATGCCAGGATCCAACAACGACATCAACGTCTTGCAGTGCTCGCCGATCTTCTCTGGATGTTGAGGGTCATGCTCCCCCGGTTGACTTTGTGATCAATGGCCGACACTACAACAAGGGATACTATCTTGCAGACGGTATCTATCCAAAGTGGGCAATATTTGTGAAGACTATCTCGAGTCCCATCCTCCTGAAGGAGATGGAGTTTGTGAAGGCACAAGAAGGTTGTCGAAAGGACGTCGAGCGTGCATTTGGTGTCCTCCAGTAGAGATTTGCCGTAGTCCGGTTCCCCTCTTTGAGTTGGTCCAAAGATCAGATGTGGGAGGTGATGAACTGTTATGTGTGCTTACACAACATGATTATTGAGAATGAGCGAAAGTATCCAATTCCTCTGAGCGAACAAGCTACACCATATGAGAGAGAGGGTCCTCTTGCACAGCCTAATCACCAGGTGCCGGCATCGTGGGCTGCGTTCATCGCTATGCGTCAGGAGATTCGAGACTCCACTATGCATCAACTACTGCAGGATGATGTGGTGGAGCACATATGGAGGTTTCGAGGAAACACTAACTAGTTTCTATTTGATTTGTTTGAAAACTTGTGAAATTATTTGCTTGTTTTGTTAAACTATATGAAATTCGCCAAACTGTAACGTTTATTTGAGCCAAATGTTGGCAAACTGTATGAAATTCGCCGAACTGTAACGTTTATTTGTAAAAATAAGCTGAAAACGCCGATTTCCGGGCGTCTTCCTGGGGTGCCGGCTGGAAGTTCGGCGCTCCCCACGCCTAATTTTTGTCCAATCCGGCGTAATTTAGCGCCGGATTTGGCCGTGGGGAGCGCCAACGGCTAGAGATGCTCTAAGGCTGGACACGAGCTGGCTCGGTCTAGGCTCGGTGCGAGCTGCTCTTTGGTTCGCCCTTTTTTTGGCTCAGCTCGGGCTGGCTCATTGGCATGGCGAGCTAGGAAAACAGGCTCGGCTCGGGCTTTGCAGAAGCTCGATAAAACTCGGGCTGGCTCGTGAGCTGGGCGTGTGTAGTCACTGCTAGGTAGGCCCCACGGTGGAGCAGCATTGTTGATGATGGTGGAACCTCAATGAACTCTGCGCTGTTGACAAAGCGGTGATGTACTCGCTGGAGCGATCTCAACAACACCGGCAGCGGTCAGACTTGGCAGCGGGAGCTGGGCAGCGTTGAAGAACACCGCCGGCTGGCCCTTCATGGCCACCGGCGTTGAAGAACTGCGATGTTGGCAGGGAGGAGGAAGACCACCGGCGGTGGCAAAACCGCGGGTGGCCGCGCGTGGGGCTGTGCCTCGATTGGTAGAAGGAAGCGACGCTCACTGAGCCCTCGCTTGACCTAATCCCTCGCTGGCTCTCCTCACGGGCCAGAAATCAGCCCACTATTCCCTTCGGCCTCTTTGATTTCGCGAAAAAAATAAATAGCGAGCTTTCGGGCTGGACCAAGCCGAGCCTGGCGAGCCAAAAGCCCGCGATGGTCCAGGAAAATGGGCCCGACTTGGTATGCCTCTTCTGTGGGCCGAGCTCAACTCGGGCCGAGCCAAAAACTCGGCCCATACGTCCAGCCTGACTCACCTTTATATCAGATTTTGGTGACTTGTTTAGTACTATAGCCTGCTGAGTCACAAAAAATCACTTTGGCACCCAGGCACTATGGAGCCTTGTTTTGATTTTTTTTTGAAATAGCATTTTAAACTTTCAAAAAATTCTAAAAAAATACGTGGATGTAGCCAACTACATATACTACGATCGTGCAAATTTTTATTATGAAATACATTGTATTGTAGGCTCCGCAAAAAACATGTTTCTAGATCTGAAAATGTGTTCCTAGATCAGAAATTTTGTTATTTTTGCTGAGAAAAGAATACAACGTATTTTACTATACAAATTCACAAACATGTAGAACAAATGGTAGACTATACTCTGGTATTTTTTTGAGTTTTTTCAAAGTTAAAAATTTAATTTTTTGATTTTTTTTTAAAACGAACTTCAAGGAGCTCGTGCTCCAAAATGACGATCTCGCTAAGTCACCTTTGTTATACTTGCTCTTAGATAACCAGGACTAGAGCCCGTTCCTAACTGAGACTAGAGGCCCTTTTTCTACTAGTGTGTGTAGAATGTGTTCCCACTTATTTTCAACATCTTTGAATTGGTATGCCACCGCAGCTAACTGCATAAACACCCTGTAGGGTTATACTACTATGAATCATTAACTTCCCAAGTTTTCTTAAATTATAATATTCCGTATGAAGATTTTTTTACGTATAGCTAGATGTTCTGAAACATGACCTATTATTCAAGTGCGCGGGCCGGCGAAGCCAGATATTCAGACCACCACCGGGCAGCATGCCCTAGCTTGGGGAGGGAAATTAGTAGCAACGCGGTGCGATCGAACAGTACTGCAGAATGCAGATGACCAAGATTGATATGCGCGATCGGTCAGCGACGAGCCAGACACGAGTCGTGCGCACCAATCGCTCTGGAGCACATGCACACTAGAGCCCTTTTTTATTTTTTTTAAGCATAAAATATTTCTGAAAAAATACCACCCTGTAGAAAACACTCCGTACTACAATTCTGCAAATTTTTACTTACAAATACCTTATATTTTAGGCGTAGCAAAAAATACAAATATTACAAATATTGGGAACACAGTGGCCCATTCAAAATCGCACTCTTCACACACAGATATGCATTTTTCTCTTTTTTACTCAGGCTAGAATACATGGTATTTTCACATTTTTTTACACACGTATTAGTGATTATTTTCTACATTCGGTATTTTTTTCACTTTTTTGAATCATTAAATTTGAACTTTTCAGAAAAAACAAACAAGCTACACGGTACACGGGAGCTAAATCGACGCTCTCTAGATTCCGCAACAATCTAGGAGTGATGTTTTCGCTAGTGGTAGCATATGCTCCCTATATTTTAAAATACATATGTAACATATTTCAAAATATATAAAAATTGAAACAAAAAATCTGCACATACATCTTCACGTGCTACATGCCCATAAAGTCATTGCACGACAAATCGACATGTCATGTGACGTGTATAAAAAAGATAAATTTGTTGCTAAAAATAAGACAATTCACATGACAATTTTTTTCTTTTTTACATAGACCACAAAACATATCTTTTTGGCAAAACTTTATAAACACGCTTAGATTGTGAATATGTAATGTAAAATTTTTGGTCAATTTTTTTGATATTTCAAAATATGTTTTTTGAGTAGAAGGAGCATATGCACCTAAGAGCCGAATTAAATTTTCGCAACAATCTACGTCGGACCTCCATGAGTGACCCGACCAGGAAGGTCTGATCGCGCGTGGTCCAGAGAAGAAACATGCTCACCTGATATCCGCAAGTTAAAATCAATTCAGGGACACCTGCTGCCATAAGTCAGACAATGTTAGCCGAATCCCACTAGGTTGGATCATCCAACTTGGATGCATGGGAGATCAGTTGAGTCCCATCCGGGTCAAGTGGGTTGCTGTTCGAGCCATGCTAATCGGTCCTGATTCCTGAACAATGAACATGTTCCACTTCGGCCATAGAGCACCGACAGGGCCGTTCCTGACATGGCAGGGCCCGGTGCAAGATAATAAAAGTGGGATCCTTGTAGTAGCCATTTTCTACTATGAGCTTCTACAATGCTTAGTTTTCTCTACTACTAATAAGAACCCAGAAAAAGTAAAGAATAATCATCTAAAAAAAGGATTCCCTTCTCTTATTGTTTTTCAACTAGAACATCCCTTGTTTTATTATGTAAAATCTGTGAATATACTAAATCATAGAAGTTCACTTTAAAAGTTGTCGCCCTTTTGCTTTTCATTCATATAAAGGTAGTCAAATACTACTTTTTATATGACAACTTATCACACAAACAGTATAGAAATTATGTCATGAAACTGAAACAAAAGCACTCCTAAATAGATTATGTAAACGGATAGAATAATTTTCATACCAAATCCATCGCCCAGTTTGTTTATCTGACGGATAAAGGTATTCGATTACGAACTGAACACCTCGATACAATATAGGATATGGTAGCATCAAATATGGATTATCCGAAAATTAATTATGATTGTCCAATGGTTTTTACCGAGTAATAAAATTGTTGTACCGAAAAGCCTAAGATAATATAGGACAACTAGTAGTTAGTAAGTTGCTGAGTCGTTCGCTAATCATTCAACTCACTCACATAGTCATTGTGCCACAGGAATTACAACTTATTAGGCTACTAGGCTATTAAAACATGTATGTGTGGTACCTTAGGGCATGTTTTACATTATTGTTCCTGTGCTAATGTTATATTTATTCATTTTAATGTGGATCAGTTGTTTATTCTAACTAGTTTAATTATGCATATACATATCCGATTAGTTTTGTTTTCACCCCGAATCTGCCCCATTTCTGTTCCGTATCCACGGTTTGATATATCTATTTTTGAATCCGCATTCGGTCATCATCCGATCTGCGCCGAACCTGAAATATAAATATGATAAAGGCAAAATCCATTATGATCCAATCCGTTTACATCCCAACTCCTACAGGGTAGGCTAGTTGGCGCCTTGGGTCAAAAAGGATAAATTTACCTATGGAGCAAACTTTAACAAAATGAACCGTCTCTTACATTGTTTTAAAATATAATGCTTTAGCCTCTGTAGTGTACCGCCAAATGCAGTAGAGCTACCCTCCCTTCTTGCAAGGGGTTCGACTTATGTAATTTTATCTTACTTTCTATTTAGTTATGTCATAGAAACATGTAAAACAAAACTTAAGCCCAAGTTCTCACAGTATTTCCCTCCATTCACTAGTGGAGACAGGCTCTTTAGTCCCGGCCCGTAAGGGCCTTTAGTCCCGGTTTGCAAATCAGGACTATATAAGCGGGACTAAAGGCCAGACCTTTAGTCCCGACCCAGTTGCAAGCCGGGACCAAAGGGGTTCCACGTGGACGCCGCGGAGCGCGTTGGGGGACAGGCCCTTTAGTCTTGGCTCGTAACACGGGCCGGGACTAAAGAGTTTCTGCAGATTTTATTTTGTTGTATTTTGTTTTAGGGTTTAGGTGTTCAGGGGAATCATTCTTGTTGTATTTTATTTTATTTCTTTCTTCATTTTCAAACAGTTTACATATAATTCTATGCGTACACGTTTGTGCATATATATAAGATAACTTGTCTTACGATTGAGCATATATATACAATTATATGGAGATCACAATTATCGGGACTAGAGCCCGTCTATTCGATTACATGGACCGACATCAGTAATGGCCCCTAACTATACTAAATTGTCCTTTGGTGTCTATAGCTTATGTCCTCAAAAAGGTCGCTAGCTCCTCTACAACAGCAATTGCGCGTTGCTCTGGTAGGTACTTCTCCCGCATGGCCTCGAACTATATAAGAAAAGGAGATCAATATGAATGTCAATCATGATAACAAAGAATGACAGTAATAAAAATAAAGGTGTGAATGTATTGCTTACGTCATATCTATAATCCTTGTGCTCAGAGGTAAATGTGGGAATGAACTCGCAAACGTAGTATCCACATAGATGCGTCTCCGGTGGCTGCTGGTCGCACTTTACGAGAATAGAATTTAATCAAAATAATAATCTAGCATCATAACTGTATTGAAAATAGAAGAAAAGATATGCACGGCCGTATCTCATACTACTTACCTGAACCGTCCTAAAGGTCAGCTTCTCGTGAGAGATACCGTCAGTCACTGACGAGCGGTTAACTCGACAAATTTCCTAGATGAAGGAATTAGGATCGGGGGAATAGGGCGTCGGATGAACTCGAAGGTAAAGGTTAGTCGAAATAAATAGATATTGAAAGTAAACTTGGGTGTTCAACCTGGCTTGCTTTCAATCTGCCCTACACCGTCCCCTCCTGGCCCCCATATATAGGTGGCCAGGTCTCGAGGATCGGGTAGGGTCCGATACAGATTACAATATCGACATACGGTAAGAACTCGTATTCGACTTATCATTACAATTGGGACTAGCTTAACGGGCCTCAGGGGTACTCAACTAACAGGCTCTATTAACTATACCCTTGTCAGTAGCCCCTGAGATTCTACCAGAATTGCAGATTCGGGTTGAATCTCTAATCTTTAAATCTTCGACTTGATCAATTCTTCGATTTCTTCATATCTTCAAATCTTCGACTTGGTCTTTCGACTTATTTTCATGATAATTTTTTGCAAGGGGTTTTGATGAACAAGCCTGACAACTCTGACGGATCAAGAGGTCAGCTAACTGCCAGAACAGATACTTGTCACCTACTTCAAATTCAATCCCCTTGGATTTGAATTCGGGATACCGGTCAAACCCACTCTTTTGCTGCATTTAGGACTTACAAAGAATGAATCCCAGTGATTCTCAGGGTACCCAGTGCGTTCACCAGGATTTTCTTCGCGTCGTAGACACGGATACATACCAGCAGAGCGCATCCATGTGCGTATACCAGGCCACACAGGACGGATCCCGGGGTCTTACCTTCGTGACAAGTCACGGCATTCGAGTTCGTTGCGATAACGCAACTCGAGAATCTCATGTCGCAGTCAAATTTTGACTGAAAATATTCAGGTTTTAACAACCATAAAAACTCGCTCCCGATGGGAGTAACACTCTCTGCATTTCTCATACTCTAATTCTTTACCAAAAAATATCGTCGGGTGCGCGCTCAGCGCTCCCGATGGGAGTAGCCCCCAAGGCTATAGTCGAAAAAGACTTTTTTGAATATAGGCTCAAAATATAGTGTAGTCCATCATACTTTAACTCGAAATATTTTAATAATATCCTGTCGTCGAATACGCGTCCATCATTGTCGGCGCCATCCTTCTTCTTTCTTATATCATCTTTTTTATGACGTCAATGAGTACGTCACTCTGTATGAGTGCGAACCGTTTTATGGGCAGCACTGTAATTTTCGCAATTTTTGACCGTTAGTGGGCTGCCGGTTCCGCTTCGTGCGCCACGTCTCAGCCCACGATCCTTCTCCCAGAAGGTATATAAGGGGCGTAGTGGGGGATTTTACTGTTTACCAGCTCGTTCTCTCCGCCGCCTCCATTGCTGATCTCTTCTTTCTCCTCCTCTCGCGCATAGCCCCCAAGCGCATCGCGTTTAGATGCGCGTGAAACACCTAGCCACCAAGAACACCATGGCCAAGACCTCTTCTGCCACCAGCTGGGTGCGCTCCGCCATCACGAAGAAGTAGGTGGAGAAGGCCAGGACGGATGGCCTTATCTCCGCCCAGGATTCCATCAAGTGTCCAAGCACTGAGCGAATACCGGAGCCCCCGAGCGGTTATCGGGTAATGTTCCTTGCCTTCCTCCTCCGCGGCCTTTCTCTTCCTGCCCACGAGTTTCTCTGTGGGCTTCTCTTTGTTTATAGTGTGCAGCTCCACCAGCTCACACCGAACTCCCTTCTTCATATCACTTGTTTCGTGACTCTCTGCGAGTCATTCTTGGGCATTGAGCCTCACTTTCTTCTCTGGAGGTCAATCTTTTGGCTTCGCCCCAACATTTCTCTGGCTAGAAAGCCTGAATTGGGGGGAGCCGTTGTCTCTGTGCGCCCTGAGGCGCAGTACCTCGAGTTTTCCTTTGCCGCATCTGTCCAGGGGTGGAGAACCAAATGGTTCTATATCCAAGATCGCAAAGCCACTCCTGAAGACCAATATGGTCTAGCCCCTTTCAAAGCCTCCAAGGAGGTAAAGAAATTGGCGTCATGGGATGCGCTTCCCTCAGATACGGAGATAGCACAAGTTCTTCCTCTTCTATCTCGCATTCAAGCTTTGAAAGGAGGCCAAGGAGGAGCTTTGTCGGGTATCCAACTCATGGCGTTCTTCGTGCAACGTCGAGTTCAACCCCTGCAGCACCGCCTCACCAAGCTTTGGAGTTACTCTGGCTTGGAAGATCCTACTCGCGTCTCTGAAGATTTGATAGAGAAAAAATATGTCGACAAGCGAGTTAGGAGCCTCACCAAGCTCACCAAGGATCATGCGGTTGCTGATTTGACCGCTGACTACTTCGACTCCGTGCACCCTCTACCCGAGGTATGTATCTTTGTGTTCACTTGTTGTCGAATTTTGTTTGCTTCGACTTGTGTTGTTATTTGCCCTTGTACTCTGCTGACTTACTTATATGCAGGGTCACCAATTCCTTGTTTCACGCCCTCCTCTTCCAGAGGCAGGGCCCCTTCCGGCTGATCCGGCCTCGTCTATATCTGAGGCCCCCGAGGCTGACGAAGATCAGGATGGAGATGATGCCGAAGAATCAGAAGAGGAAACTAGCTCGTCGACATCGCCCCCTCCCGTGCTTGCTGAAGATACTGGAATTGACAAGAAGAGGAAACGAGTCGACGAATTTGCTTCTTCGAGTTCTGCAGCGGCTGATAAGGCCTCTGTTCCTGCAGGAGATATGGAGTACTTCGACCTCCTGGCATCGTAAGTGTTTTATTCGAGTTCTTCAATTGCACCGCTCTTGCCTTGTTTCTGTCATGTTACACATAACTTATTTTCTTCATGTAGAGATGACGAAGAGCCGCCAATAGATGCTGCAGCTACTCCTTCATTTCCCCCTGTAGTTGATAATGAGCCCACAGCCCAAGAAATTGCGCATAGGGTTACCAGGGCCTCTGTCAAGAAGGTTCCTACGCCCCGAAACCTCAAGCTCTTGAAGAAGGCCAAAGAAACTGATGTCTCCCTTGAGGCCCATGCATCGACGATTTCTCCCAGTGACGTAAGTAACTTCTGTTGACTTGCTCTCTTTGTATTCATTTGTGTTCTTACACACCCTTTTTTCCAGGCATTGTTGCAAAGATTCGTCGCCTTGGGCACTGAATGTGCGGAGTACTTAAAGGTTGCGAAGGCTTCCGAAGGTACACTTTTGACATCCAGGCATTACTTTTCTTCTGTGCTTATCCTTAATCTGACTCCTTTTCGTCTTCTTCTGTAGCTGCTCTAGCGACAGCTAATGCTCGAATTGCGTCGCTGGAGGCGGAGCTTAGTGCTTCGTAGAAAGCTTATGATGTTGCGGCCACTGCTAAAGCAAACGCTGAGAAGTCACAGAAATCTGCGCTTGGTAAGGCGAAGAAAGCTGAGAAAGCTTTAGCTGATGCCAACAAGGAGCATGCTCAGCGAGAGCAAGCCGTGGCAGAGCGTCTTTGCACAATGTCTACTGCTGCTGAAGGTAAGTACTTCGCCTTGTCTTCTATTTCGACTTCTGTTTGCACTGTTGTACTTATTGACACTTTTCTTTCCTTTTCTCTTCTATCTTTTTTTATTGTGCAGGATTTACCGGGGTATCTTCGTCATCCCTGCAACCGGACGATGATCCTCCGATGACTGCGGTTAACCTACTCGAGGCAAACTGGATATCTATCCAGGAGACTTGTGAGTTAGTTAGCCGCGTTCTATCACGGCTGTTCATCGGGTTGTCGCCGAAGAAGAAGGCAGAAGTTCCGAAGGACAACTTGGGCAAGCTTGACAAGGCTTTCGATACAACTGAAGACCCCACCCTCCAGCTTAAGGGGCTCTCTCTGAAGCGTGGTGCTGAGGGTGCTATTGCACTTTCTTTTGCCCATGGTGCGGACTTCGACTGGGAGAAGGTGAGCTCTTCCCATGGCCGCACCCGCGATGAGATGAAGGCTTTCTTCGAGAAGGCGAAGAAGTTGGCGCCTGCGCTGGTGGCGATTATTTCTCCTTCAGCAGCCTCCGCGACATCTGCTGCGCCACCTCCAACGGCGGAAGACCCTGCGCCTCCGTCGATTGTTGGCGAGGAATTTATCATGCCTTCTTCTGCCATGGAGCAAAATGCTGAGGTGGCGTAGACTCGGCCTTCTTGTAGTTTTCCATTTATCCTTTTGAATGTAAAAACTTGTAGTCTCGTGCAACCTGAGAATCTTAGTCAAGGGGTTTTGCACTTATGTAAATATATTTCCTTCTTATGAAGTCTTGTGCTTGTCTCTCTGAAATATTTCTTCTTTCTTTTCTTTTGACTTCTAGTCGATACATATCAATGATCCTTTGACTGGCGGACCTACTCCTTCTGCTGCCCGCATGTTCGGTTTGACGATTTCGTCGCCTCTTAGCCGATGTAATCAGTGCGCAGAGTACTCTTCAAGGATTTCTGATCTTGAGTCTCGCCTGACTTTGGCTAAACGTCAAGCACATATGGCTGTGAGCAATGCTAGAAAAGCTTGTGGTTATCTGAAGCAGATATCTTCTCTTGATGAAAAGGTTTCCAGTTTGACGGCGAAGATTGTCCATAATGAAGAATGCGAATCTTTTATTCTTGGCATTGTCGAGTCTGCCTGCGAGATGTTGCGATGTAAGTTTTCTTTTGACTTCTCTTTTCCCTGTTCCTTCACTGCTGTTTTTGTGACATCCTTTGCCGTCATAGGCACTTGTCTGGATTTCGCTGCTGAAGATCGTCGGGTTACCGAGCGAAATGCGGCTTTAGAGAGAATGTCGGCATGTTTTGAGACTTTGTGGTCTGATCCTCGACGTCGGAATGCCATTGTGCTGCTTCAGGATCGTGCCCAACATATTGGCGAGTCAGTTGATGGTTGCCGACGAGCTCTCACCACTATGCACTCTGTCATGCTTCCTCGCAATCCTCTGCCTGCAACTTTCCCGCTTCTTCTTGATACTTTCAGATCCAGCCACCGTATTCATAGATTGATAGAGCTGAACTTAGTGGCAGGTGCCAATTTTGCTCTCGGGTGGATACGCAAGTGGCACCCGAGGCTTAATTATAGCTCGATGTCCCTGAGTTTGGCTCCAGGTGGAGCTAGCCTTCGAGTACATATGGAGAACACGCTGCAACCTGCTCGAAGGCTCGTAGCTAGGCTGCTGGAAGCGGATGCTGCGTTTTTTTGCGAGTACCACTATTTAGATCCCTTAGGCGTAGATGATTCTGATAACCCATTATTGTAATATTTTTTGTATATGCGGAATGCGAGAGTATCTTATTTCGTGACTTTATGTCAAAAATTTATTCTCAAAGCGTTATTGTATGATTCGTGCGTTTGCCGCATTTTCTCTTTGAAAGACTCGTAAACTCGAACATGAGGAACGTTTTGTCTTTATTATACTTGTAATGTAAGATATATGGGGTGACCCAAGAGATCCGGCCTGTGACCTGTGTTCTGGATCTAGAGGGCATTGCCCTTGGTATAACTCGTGGCTTTTACAGCCTTGCTCTTCTACTCTACTTTATTGTTCTTTGATGCTTACGCCGTCATGGCTTTCTCTTCTTCTCCTGTGTCTTTGTCTTCTCCTGATGCTCCTACTCGTGGTTTCTTCATCTCGGGCTCCGCAACACGTCCTTCGAGTAGCTTGACGCCTTCTGTAGTCGTGCTTTTTGCCTTCTCTGCATAGTTGGCTGTCATGCCAAAGTTTTGCGCCATCTTGTGGAACTCCCTGTCGCAGAGATCTGAAACTTCAAAACTTCCTTTTACTGTAATTATTCCTCTTGGTCCTGGTATTTTAAGTACCAAATATGTATAGTGAGGCACTGCCATGAATCGCGAAAACGCGGGTCATCCGAGGATCACGTGATATTGAGATGGCCAGTCCATGACTTTGAAGTCCAGCTTTTCTCTTCTGTAGTTTTGTCGGTTGCCAAAGCAAACATTGAGTGTTATTCGACCCAGTGGGTAATTGGCACTTCCTGGCATAATTCTGTGGAAGGAACAATCTGTTGGTTTCAGAAACTCTAGTGATATATGCATTGCTCTGAGTGTTTTTGCGTATATCAGGTTAATTCCACTTCCTGCGTCCATGAATATTCTGTCGACATCATACGCGCCGATTTGAGCTTTGAGTACCAAAGGCGCATTTCCTGGCCGAGGTATTGTTATAGGGTGGTCTTCTCTGTTGAACTCGATTGGTTGTTCTGACCAATGCAGATACTCCGTTGTGGCTGGAGGTGAGATGACTGCTAGGTTGACTTGTCGAGTGATACTCTTTTCTTCTTTGTTCGACTTGGGCACAGATTGTATCATCGCTGTGATGTGTCCTTTTGATGGAACGTACCCTTCGTCGTCGTCGTGTCCCTGGTTTTGCTGATCTTGTCCTTGAGGAGCTCTGTTGTTTCCTTGCCGTTTTGTCGGAGGATTGTTGCTTCCTTCGAATCCTTGTCGCCTTGCTTCGTTTTGCTTGTTTAGTGCTGCCTCTTGTAGTTTTAAGAATGTTGTGCAATCTTTCATTGCGTGCCTTGATACTCGCTTACCATCGACGAAAGCTGAGTGTATATGACAAGGTCCGTTGAGCATATCTTCTGGCGACGGGTTGTACTCTCTGGGTTCTCTCGTGGGAAACTTCTTATAGTCCTCTTTTCCGTAGCTTCGATATCCTGAGCTTCTGTGATCACTTCCTTGATAACTGTTGTCTTTGTATCCTGCGGCGACTTGGCTATGGGAGCCGTAGTTGTCGTAATTGTGGGACCGTCTCCTTTGACTTCCATATCTATTTCTTCTATCGTCCTCTGGGGATCGCGTCCGCTTGTTGTTGCATGCGTCTTCTCCATCTGCAAATCTATTTGCTACGTCCATGAGGTCTGACACTGTTTTTGGCTTGATTCTGCCCATCTCTTCGATTAGGTCTCTTCGCCTTAATCCAATGATGAACGCATCTATTGTTCTTTCGTCTGAAACTTCGACTGCTGAATTTTTTATAAGACTCCATCTTTGGATGTATGCCCGCAGTGTTTCATCGCGTTGTTGCACACATGCTTTGACTTCTTCTATTGATGCTGGCCGCTTGTATGTCGACCTGAAGTTGCTTGTAAATTGCTTTGTGAGGTCTTCCCAGCTTCCAATAGTTTCTTTCTCTAGTTTGCTCAACCATGACCTTGCTGCGCCGGTGAGGTGTAGTTGCAAACTTTGCATTGCTGTTTCTTTGGTTCCTCCTAATATTTGAACTGCTTG
The DNA here is from genome assembly GCA_007115705.1 of Dactylis glomerata. NCBI lineage: Eukaryota > Viridiplantae > Streptophyta > Magnoliopsida > Poales > Poaceae > Dactylis > Dactylis glomerata. The sequence goes on from QXEO01000099.1 coordinate 2,390,104, forward strand.
TAGATAATCTGAGAGCCATGATTGTGGTTCCTGTGATCCGTCGTACTTTTGCTGATCATGAGGTAACTTGAATCCCTTGGGAACTGGAGTGGTGCGAACCCTGCGGGTAAAGCACGATGCCCCCATCTCTGTTTCGTCATCTTCATAGTCGCGTTTTTCATTTGGGGATCGCGATCTTCGGGTTCCTCCGTGTTGCTTTGGTGATGGCGATCGGGATCGTTGATTGCTGCTTCTGCGCCGAGGACTGTTGTGACGGCGAGGCGATCTTGGCTTGTGCGTTTCCTTATGGTGGTGTGCTTCCTCTCCTTTTGCTGATAGCTTGTGGCCCACCATGTTTAGTCCGTTCAATGCTGCTCTATGCATATGTTCTCTAGGATCCCCCGGGCTTGGTCGAGTTGTGAGCAGATAAGCTTGAGCTGCCACTAATGCTGCTTTAGGAGTTTTTGGTACGATGTTTCCTTGTTCGTCGACCGATAAAAAGGACGAGTCGAGGTTTTTGGAAATGCTTTGCCTGTCGGAGTACTCGAGGTTATCGTACCTTGAACCATGTCGACGATTTTTCCTTGCGTTACTATATGATGCATCGCTTCGCGCTTTACGAGCGGCGTTGCTAGCTGCAATGGCTGAGTCTTTTCTTCTCTGTATCTCTATTTTCTCCTGTGCTAATTGTTTTTCCTGCTGCCTTAGGGCATAATGATACCCCAAAAACATGTTTTGCTGGAATTTGATGGTATTGGCGTGCCGTGTTCTACGACTTCTCTTATTATCCTCCATTCGTCGACTGATAGTCGAATTTTTTCCCTGGTTGTGAGGGATTCTACTGTTTGCCCTTCTGTTAGGTGATTTGCTCCTCTGTCGATATTTGCTGGGTTTAGCACTGGATTGTTGTTTTCGTGGAATTCTTCTGAGTTGTCTCCCACAATGGCGCGCACCTGGCATTGTTTGCCGATGTTATTATTGAAGCTTGAGAAGATCGAGTCACCATCTTCAGAAAGCTCTAACCCTGTCCTCCATGTGTCTGTTGATTTGTCTGAGATATCGTCGAGGCAGATCATGAGATCGTCGAGTTGGACCCCTGCGTCGAAATTTTCCCTTGCTTTGTTGTCTTCTGCGATCTTTCCTTTTTGCACTTCTTCTAAGCTGACAGGCGAGTTTACCTCGCAGGAAGAGCCATCAGAATATTCCATCATTGCTATTGTTTTGGGATCACTTGCTGACGGATCTTGTTTCGTCGGATCTGAAAGGCGAGATGAACCCGATGGCCCGATGAGGATGCTCAAACTTCCAATTGTTAACTCCATCTCTTGACTTCCGTTGTTCTGAACTGCTATTGGCTAAAAGCGAAAAAGCCGTCGAATTCATGATTCCAACGCCCAGGATCCCCACGGTCGGCGCCAATTGATGAGGGGTTAACTCGACAAATGTCCTAGATGAAGGACTTAGGATCGGGGGAATAGGGCGTCGGATGAACTCGAAGGTAAAGGTTAGTCGAAATAAGTAGATATCGAAAGTAAACTTGGGTGTTCAACCTGGCTTGCTTTCAATCTGCCCTACACCGTCCCCTCCTGGCCACTATATATAGGTGGCCAGGTCTCGAGGATCGGGTAGGGTCCGATACAGATTACAATATCAACATACGGTAAGAACTCGTATTCGACTTATCATTACAATTGGGCCTAGCTTAACGGGCCTCAGGGGTACTCAACTAACGGGCTCTATTAACTATACCCTTGTCAGTCACGCACTTGAACCGCTTCTAAACCCTGCCCGACAAGAAAAATGATTTGCTAAGTTTTTCATTACTTGATATCTCAGAAATCATCGAAAGAGACCGATATAGCGCAAGAATGATTGAAATTACCTTTGGAGCATGTCCTGCATGCTTTGGAACTGTTGCATGTTTCTCGATAATGGGTCGAAGACATCAACTATTCCCTTATCAATTTGAATGTCCAATAGAATCTAGTGGTAGCTGCACATGTATATATATACACGTTAGTAACTTATCAATTACACTTATAAGTGAATGGGCACAATAGAGTAAGACCCTCACTTGAAGTTGTATGGAAACAGTATGTGATCACAGAAATTTTGGTCCGGTAGAAACCTTAGAAGGTTTTCCTCCGTCTCCTTTGGATTATCAATTAGCGTCTTTATATGTATTTTATCTGGGTCAATAAACCCAATATTTATGATGTTCCTACTTTTACAGACTAGGATCTTCATTCTGCATAATAGAGTACAAAAGGATATAGTGAGGATAATTATATGCAATGAACTAAATTATTGAAATAACTGAACAAGTTATATGTAGACAATGAATTGAAAAACTTACAGACAATAGCAACTTATGAGAGATTTGTCGAGGGCGTCACAATTGTACATCTGGAAGAGTTCATCAAAGTCAACATGGATCTCTTCGGGTCGGCCATAGTACTCCTGTGGGACACTCGCCATGATCATTATTCTCCCATTCTTTGCATAATTCATGTACCATGCATGCAAGTAATGCATATTTGTTAGGAGATCTTCCAACCTCTCTTTGCTGACCAAAGGCCCCCCCCCCCATGACAAATTTAGGCTTATGGGCTACAACAGCCTTGGGAAACCTCTCGTCTTGGGAAGCCAGAACATCTTCAACACTCATATTCCATTCAGCCACCCACTTTTTGCTTCTTCCAAACTTTGCCGCTTCACCATAGAGGGAACATTCTCGGATAACACCCTGAGGGGTGGGATCGATTATTTTGGCGTGTTGTCCAAGCTAGGGAACGTCTGATCTTTTCTTGCTTGCACTTTTACTTGATTTGCTCCCACTTGCACTTGTACTTGATCTGCTCTTTTTCCCTTCCTTCTGCAATGTCCGTAGATAGTCATCAGGCTTATGGTGCAAGTCATACTGCGATGGCAGGTTGCAAAGTCTTTTTGCTTCTCGGTTTATTCCGGGCGGGGCTCGGGTTCCTTCTTTTTCATCTGCGCATCATAATGTTCCGTTGCGATCCTGGCATTTTCCTCGGGGGTACGATCGTAAGGTCTAATGGGAAGATTCAGATGAGCTATCTTTGGGAGGGGCGACAGTTTTCGCTTTGGGGGGGTCCGTCGCTTAGAACTCATCGACAGAGCGTTCTTGCTGGCACGCTTCCGCTTAGTTTCCTTAGCGGCCGGCGGCGGAGATGGCCGACCCAAGTCTGGCGGTGGAGATTGAGATGGACTCGTGATACGTCTCTAACGTATCTATAATTTTTGATGATCCATGCTTGTTTTTACACCATTTGCTTAGTGTTTCATTACACTTCGTGGCGTTTTTATGCATTTTTCGGGACTAACCTATTAACGAGATGCCACAGTGCCAGTTCCCTGTTTTCTGCTATTTTTGTGTTTCAGAAAAGTTACATAGGAAATATTCTCGGAATTGGACGAAACAAAAGCCAAACATCCAGAAATTCACCGAAGCTTCCAGAGAACCGAAGAGGAGACGGAGTGGGGCCACGAGGGGCCCACACAACAGGGCGGCGTGGCCCAGGGCTAGGCCGCGCCCCCTATGTGTGTGGCCGCCTCGGTCCACTTCTGATGATGCCCCTTCGCCTATAAAGACCCCCCTGATGTGTGGTTGATGACCAGCCCGTTGGGAACCCCAAGAGGAAGGTGTGATGAATATAGCAGCAAGATTTTCCCTCAGTTAAGAAACCAAGGTTTATCGTTCAGGAGAGGAGAGACAAACGACTGAAGGTGATGCTTGCAAGCTTTGCGATAGCTTCGGACAATTTATATATGGCGCCTCGGCCAAGCTTTGCTTTGCGAGCAGCAACGTGGAACCTGCACACAACACAACCAAATACTTTGTTCCCAACTTGCGATGAGGTTGTCAATCTCACCGGTTTGCTTGAAACAAAGGGTATGAGCGTATCGAGTGGAAAGCAGTGAAACTATGCGAGTAAAGTAAACAGTGCGAGTAAAGTAAACAAGTGATAGCAATATGACGGAAATAGGACCGGGATCCAGAGTTCACTAGTGGTGTCTCTCCATAAGATAAATAACACATGCTGGGTAAACAAATTACAGTTGGGCAATTGATAGAATAAAGATAAACGTGATATGTCAAGAAGATCACTATGCGATTTACTCTGGGCATTACAACAAAATACATAGACCGCCATCCAACTGCATCTATGACTAATAATCCACTCACGGGGATATCATCCGAACACCCCATGAGTATTAAGTTGCGAACAACAGATAATTGCATTAAGCAAAGTGTGTAATGTAAATAAAGCATATGCCCTTGAGCATATGAATGTTGTTTTCTCCCTAGTAGCAACAGCACATCTACAACCTTAGAGGTTTCTGTCACTCCCCCAGGTTAAATAGAGGCATGAACCCACTATCGAGCATAAATATCCCCTCTTGGAGTCACTAGCAACTACTCGGCCAAGATAGCTACTAACAACGGAGAGCATGCAAGATCATAAACAACATAGAGATAACATAAGATATATTTCAGTATAGCAACTCAATCATAACACCAATATTCATCGGATCCCAACAAACCAAACATGTAGAATTACATAACGGTGATCTCAATCATGTAGAGCAGCTCGTGAGATCTAAACATGAAGCACATGGTGGAGGAGACAACCATCTAGCTACTCCTATGGACCCATAGTCCAAGGTAGACTACTCACTCATCACTCCGGAGGCAAGCATGGCGATGAGGAAGACCTCCGGTGGCGATTCCCCTCTCCGGCAGGTTGCCGGGAAGAGCTTCTGGACCCTCCCGATCTTCGGGTCGACGGCGGCGGTGGATCACGATGTGTTTCTGGAAAATTGATCGGGCTCTTAGGTTTTTTACATCGGGGGATCTTTATAGGTGAAGGGGCATCGTCAGAAGTGGCCCGAGGTGCCCTCACACATAGGGGGCACGGCCAGGGGCTGGGCCGCGCCACCCTGGTGTGTGGGGCCCTCGTGGCCCCCCTCAAACTCCTCTTCGGATCACTGGAAGCTTCCGGGGAAAATAAGACTTTAGGAACTTGTTTTATCCAATTCCAAGAATATTTCCTTTGTAGCACTTCTGAAACACAAAAACAGCAGAAAATAGGGAACTGGCACTGTGGCGACTTGTTAGTAGGTCAGTTCCGGAAAATGCATAAAAGTTCCACGAAGTGTAACGAAACAGTAGGCAAATGGTGTAAAAACAAGCATGGAGCATAAAAAATTATAGATACGTTGGAGACGTATCAAGCATCCCCAAGCTTAACTCCTGCTCGTCCTCGAGTAGGTAAGTGATAACAAAAGAATAATTTTTGAGGTGACATGCACCTACACAATCTTGATCATATATGTAAGCATTTGTGAGCTGGGATCATAAGAACTTAAAACATGGGCATGAAAGATATAATCTTGACAATAGAAACTTAGCAACCATGTTGTAAACATGTAAATGAACACAAACAAAAGATCATGAAAATGAAACAATGAAAGTCAAACGTGTGTTCACATCATAAGAAAAAACATACAAATGGTTTTCAGCTTGTCCTTCATGGAGAGCAAAACATAAATGCATAGGACACCTTCAAGTTTAAGAGGGCGACTAGATACAAATAATTTAAGAACAAGTGAAACCAACAATATGAATCAATCAATGAAAACTTTGGGACAATGCACATTATACTAAGAATGACAACTATGCTCTCTTAATGGTGCATAAAGACAGAAGGTGGTGACTCAACATAAAAGTAAAAGAAAGGCCCTTCGCAGAGGGAAGCAGTGATTGCAAGTTTTATAACCTTCAAAAATTATGGTACTTACCGGCTTTGAGCTCTCATTGCTCCCATCATAAGCATCTTGAATGGTTAGAGTTAATGCGAGAACAATTATGATGCATATGCTTGACAAATCATAAGTTGAAAACCTCGCATCCCGTGAATACGAGTACCCAAACCTCATGCTACTCAACTTAGGGTCCCAAGCAAGGCTCTTGTCATTGTAAGTATATATGTATCATCGAGAACCACCAACGGGGTACCTCCATGCCCGATGACATGGAACAAGCCCACATCAAAATGACAGGACAAGCAGACAATGAACACCTCGACATCTCTTTTATTTACCATTTGTATAGCTTTTTATTTTGAGATGCGTCGTCGAATGTCCACCATGGGTATGCTGCAAATTTCCACCATGAATTATTAATGGCTTAGATTGGAGGCCCAGGCGTTTCCCTAACACATATACAAACTCCATGATCCCCACAAGATTCCCAATTTATTTCACACCGCGGGCATCCATAAACAAAAGATCACGATATCAACTCAAAAGAGAAGTGCAATGTTGAAAGCTTGCCCCATGACTGCATGGCTGGGCTAGTCTCCAACTTACAACTTGTAAGCATAACAACTCAACATAAGAGACCACAATGTCAAAAAATTTAAGAACAAGAAAAAGTAAAGTGTGCCTTCCGGTTCGTGAGAGCTTTACTGACCAATTTTCGCATAACACTGGTAAGAGTTTAATTTGAAGAGAAAATAAAAGCAAGTCAAATTTACTTGGAATAGCAAATTGCTAGTAGGTATGTATGGTGGACACTTTGGAAAACTTTGGCTTTTAGGAGTTGGATGCACGAGTAGAGCTCATACTTAGTACAAGGCGAGGGCTAGCAAAAGACTGGGAGCGACCAACTAAGAGAGCAATAATGGCCATAATCATGCAAAGCGACAAAGCGACATTAAAAGAAGCATAAGATGGCATCAAAAGTCAAAAACTAAATGATCATAGAGGCTATTGGCGACTTTGTAAGAGTCTAACATGTGTGAGCATGCACCAAGTCAACCCAAATAAAGCATCAAGGAGAAAACCAAAATAATGCTTCCAAACGATAAAAACAACGCATGATTTTTTCAAAGGGTCATTAAGCAATCTCAGTTATTTGAGACAAGTCATGCTACAGCAAAACCACTAAGCATACTATCAAAAAGACATCAAGCATGACATGAAAAAGCCTAAGCCGCAGTCTACACAAGCTCCTTCTTGTACCACTTTTTTGCATAAATCTTTTTCTCTTTTCCAACACCATTCAAACTTTTATAGACACCTCTTTTGATGAAAACCAATAAAGATCAGATGCAAAAATATACCTTGATGAAAAGATACGACAAGGTCTAAATGCAAATCAAGGCGAAAACGAAAACCAAAAGCAGTAGCTGAAAAAGAAGAACACTCGGTTTTTGATAAGAATGAAAACTAGAGCGTTCTTGGCAAATGAAAAGCAAGGCAACTTCTCCAAAAGAAATTTGTTGGGTCCAACCATTTATTACAGCAAACAAAACTAAACTAACTAAGAAAACTAAAACAACTGACGCTCCAAGAAAAACACATAGTGCATGAAGCAATAAAATATAGTGTCTTGAAAGGTGACCTGATTTTTGCCGATGAAGAAGGGGTGCCTCGGGGGCATCCCCAAGATTTGATGCTTGTACTTCTTGGATATTTCTTGGGGTGATGCATGGGCATCCCCAAGCTTAAGCTTTTGTCCATTCTTCAACTCATCTCATCATTCTCCAATCCCTACACTTGAAAACTTCCTTCATACAAAACTAAACACAAATCTATTAGCAACATTAGTGTAGCATAACATATAATCAACCTCTTTTTGCTTCAGGTTTCAACCTAAAACCACCACATATAAAGTATATACTACTGTAGCAACTTCCCCAAAAGTTCCGTTATCAAAAGAACTCAAAAGAAAGCGATAAAGCGGCAAACACAAATATTTGCAGAAATCTGTCAAAATAGAACAGCTGGGAAAGGCCGAATTTTTGAGGGGTTTTCTGTTGCTCAAATCAAAAATTGTTCAACTAACTAAAGTTTGGATATAACCTGGGGCATATGCACAAGAAATTGCAGGTCCAAAAGATATACATAGAATTTATACGAATTTTTACGGTGCAGCACCGAAAACAGTTTCAGGACAGCAACATCCCCAAATCTTACCTCAATCAAATTAGAGGCTTCTCTTGGCACAACAATGAAATAAAAAGGATAAGGAGCGGTCATTACAGTAGTAATGACTTCCAAGACTCAAATAAAAGAAAAAGTACTGAAAATAAAACATTGGGTTATCTCCCAAGAGTGCTTTTCTTTAACGCCTTTGAGCTAGGCGCAGAAAATTGTGAATCAAGTAACATCAAGTGATGAAGTGCTAGGATCAGCGGGCGCCTTACGTCTTCCTTTCTTACCTTTGCTCTTGACTCTAGGAAAGACATGGCTATTGCAAGGTGGGGAGATAAATCTTATATTGCCTTTTCCCACATCAATGACGGCGCCCAGGAGCTTCAGCAGGGATCTTCCAAGTGTGATTTGTCCTTTTCCTACACATTCAATAACAAGATAATCAGTAAATATCATTCTTCCTAGGACTTTTGTAAAAACTCCTTCAGCTATTCCAATAGGAAATATAGTGGCATTGTTAGTAAGAGAAATTCCTTCTCCCCCCTCAGAAAGCTTCCAAAGACTCAAAGATTCATAAACATCCTTTGGCATAAGACAAACTTCAGACATAATATCACAACGAGCATGAAAAGTTTCACCACTAATAGTGATTTTTACCATAGGATACCAACTCGAAGGTTCAAAATTTGTTGGCACATAACCAAAATGCTGGCGCAAAGTATTGTAGCAAGTATTTAAACTAGCAGTGCGAGTCTCAAGAGTATCAAGTCTATTAAAAATGCACACAAGAGAGGAATCAAAATAGGTTGGCATGCTATAAATTGTAATTAACCTTTTTATAATATTGAAGGCTTGATCTCCATCACAATGAAGGAAATCTCCTTCTGCAGTAGAATCCAAAGCATATCTATAACGAAGATCAAGTCCAAAGTAAAAGAAACTAAGAAGCAAACTCAAAGTCATTTTTGGTTCAGTTTTTCCATGCCAATCATAAATTCTAGACCAAGCTTCCTTAAAACTTTCCTCCTCTTTTTGTTTGAAAGTGAAAATCATATCCTCGGGCGACATAGTAGTAGAAACTGAACTAGACATAATAAACAACTACAAAGGATTCTAAATTTTTTGCGTTTTTGATAAAAAATAGATAAAGTAAAGCAAAATAATAACAAAGTAAAGGATGTGCGTGCGAAAAACTCCCCTCGCAGAAGTCTTCTACTTCCTCCCCGGCAACGGCGCCAGAAAATATGCTTGATGCATGGTTGATGACCAGCTCGTTGGGAACCCCAAGAGGAAGGTGTGATGAATATAGCAGCAAGATTTTCCCTCAGTTAAGAAACCAAGGTTTATCGTTCAGGAGAGGAGAGACAAGCGACTGAAGGTGATGCTTGCAAGCTTTGCGACAGCTTCGGACAATTTATATATGGCGCCTCGTCCAAGCTTTGCTTTGCGAGCAGCAACGTGGAACCTGCACACAACACAACCAAATACTTTGTTCCCAACTTGCGATGAGGTTGTCAATCTCACCGGTTTGCTTGAAACAAAGGGTATGAGCGTATCGACTGGAAAGCAGTGAAAGTATGCGAGTAAAGTAAACAGTGCGAGTAAAGTAAACAAGTGACAGCAATATGACGGAAATAGGACCGGGATCCACAGTTCACTAGTGGTGTCTCTCCATAAGATAAATAACACATGCTGGGTGATACGTCTCCAACGTATCTATAATTTTTGATGCTCCATGCTTGTTTTTACACCATTTGCCTACTGTTTCGTTACACTTCGTGGCACTTTTATGCATTTTTCGGAACTAACCTATTAACGAGTTGCCACAGTGCCAGTTCCCTGTTTTTTGCTGTTTTTGTGTTTCAAGTGATACACAGGAAATATTCTCAGAATTGGACGAAACAAGTTCCTGAAGTCTTATTTTACCCGGAAGCTTCCAGAGATCCGAAGGAGAGTAGGAGGCGAGGCACCAGGGGCCCACACGCATAGGTGGCGCGGCCAGCCCCTGGCCCGCGCCACCATGGTGTGAGGCCACCTGGCCCCTCCTCTGACATCGCCCCTTCGCCTATAAAGACCCCCCGATGGAAAAAACCTAAGTACCCGATCAGATTTCCAGAACACATCGCGATCCACCGCCGCCGTCGACCTGAAGATCGGGAGGGTCCAGAAGCTCTTCCCGGCACCCTGCCGGAGAGGGGAATCGCCACCGGAGGTCTTCTTCATCGCCATGCTTGCCTCCGGAGCGATGAGTGAGTAGTCTACCTTGGACTATGGGTCCATAGTAGTAGCTAGATGGTTGTCTTCTCCACCATGTGCTTCATGTTTAGATCTCATGAGCTGCCCTACATGATTGAGATCACCGTTATGTAATTCTATATGTTTGGTTTGTTGGGATCCGATGAATATTGGTGTTTATGATTGAGTTGCTGTACTGAATATTATCTTTTGTTATCTCTATGTTGTTTATGATCTTGCATGCTCTCCGTTGTTAGTAGCTATCTTGGCCGAGTAGTTGCTAGTGACTCCAAGAGGGGGTATTTATGCTCGATAGTGGGTTCATGTCTCTACTAAACCTGGGGGAGTGACAGAAACCTCTAAGGTTGTAGATGTGCTGTAGCTACTAGGGATAAAACAACATTCATATGCTCAAGGGCATATGCTTTGTTTACATTACACACTTTGCTTAATGCAATTATCTGTTGTTCGCAACTTAATACTCATGGGGTGTTCGGATTGATATCTCCGGGAGTGGATTATTAGTCATAGATGCAGTTGGATGGCGGTCTATGTATTTTGTTATAATGCCCAGAGTAAATCTCATAGTGATCTTCTTGACATATCACGTTTATCTTTATTCTATCAATTGCCCAACTGTAATTTTTTTACCCAGCATGTGTTATTTATCTTATGGAGAGACACCACTAGTGAACTGTGGACCCCGGTCCTATTTCCATAATATTGCTATCACCTGTTTACTTTACTCGCATTGTTTACTTTACTCGCATACTCTACTATTTTCCACTCGATACACTCATAACCTTTGTTTCAAGCAAACCGGTGAGATTGACAACCTCATCATAAGTTGGGAGCAAAGTACTTGTTTGTGTGTGTGCAGGTTCCACGTTGCAGCTAGCAAGCAAAGCTTGGACGAGGCGCCATATATAAATTGTCCGCTGCTGTCGCAAACTAGCAAGCATCACCTTCAGTCGTTTGTCTCTCTTCTCCAAGAATGATAAACCTTGGTTTCTTAACTGAGGGAAAACCAGCTGCTATACTCATCATACCTTCCTCTTGGTGTTCCCAACTGGCTGGTCATTCACCACGCACAAGGACTGTTGCTGGGGGACAAAGAAGAATAATCTCCCTCGTCAACTAGCCATCAGCTGTTTTTCTGGCGCCGTTGCCGGGGAGGAAGTAGAAGACTTCTGCGAGGGGAGTTTTCGCACGCACATCCTTTACTTTGTTATTTTTTTGCTTTACTTTATTTATTTTACCTGCATCATTTTATATCAAAAACCCAAAAAAATTAGAATCCTTGGTAGCTGTTATTTCTTTACTTTTAGTTCATCATGCTGTTCCCTAAGTTCGTTATGGAGGACCTCTCAGTAGGTAGTGGTTTGATTATTGGCAAAAGTAACATTGAGGAGTTCTTTAATCACATTAGTATGCATGAGGAAGTTGAGGAAAAGTCTTTGGTTGAGCTAGCTCCTAGTATTGAAGTTGCTTCTACTTATTTGATTCTCATGTTGGAAACTAGGTTTGCTAGTCTTAATCCTTTTATGCAATACATGTTCCTTAAGCTTCATGAAATTGAGGATCCCGAAAAGAAAGCTTTTATCTTGGAAACTTTGCGCCTAGAATTTAAGGATGTTGTTATTGAAGCTAGGAAAGTTCTTAAACATTTTAATAAACTCGGTTCACCTATAAAGGTTATTAGTACAAATGATGAGGGAGCCGAAATACCTATACCTTGCAAACTCTTTGGATTGTGTGAAGCTTTCGAAAATAATTTTGACTGGATCTGTCCTGAAAATCATTTTGATGAAACTAGTGTACCAAAGCGTGATCACAAAGGGTCTTCAAAAACTTATGTGGATGAAATACAATGCCTTATTGACAAGACCTCTGCTATTGATCTTAATGCTTCTTCTGAAAATACTTGATTCGCAATTTTCTGCGCCTAGCTCAAAGGCGTTAAAGAAAAGCACTCTTGGGAGATAACCCAATGTTTTCTTTTCAGTACTTTTTCTTTTATTTGAGTCTTGGAAGTCATTACTACTGTAATGACCGCTCCTTATCCTTTTTATTTCGTTTTTGTGCCAAGAGAAGCCTCTAATTTGAGCGAGGTAAAGATTTGGGGATGTTGCTGTCCTGAAACTGTTTTCTGTGCTTCACCGTAAAAATTCGTATAAATTCTCTGTTTATCTTTTGGACCTGCGATTTCTTGTGCATATGCCCCAGGTTATATCCAAACTTTTGTTAGTTGAACACTTTTTGATTTGAGCAACGGAAACCACTCAAAAATTCGGCCTTTGTCAGCTGTTCAGTTTTGAAGATTTCAGCCAATATTTGTTTTTGCCACTTTATCGCTTTCTTTGCGAGTTCTTTTGATCACGGAACTCTTGTGGAAGTTGCTACAGTAGTATATACTTTATATGTGGTGGTTTTGGGTTGAAACCTGAAGCAAAAAGAGGTTGATTATATGTTATGCCTACACTAATGTTGCTAATAGATTTGTGTTTAGTTTTGTATGAAGGAAGTTTTCAAGTGTAGGGATTGGAGAATGATGAGATGAGTTGAAGAATGGACAAAAGCTCAAGCTTGGGGATGCCCATGCATCAACCCAAGAAATATCCAAGAAGTACAAGCATCAAAGCTTGGGGATGCCCCCGAGGCACCCCTTCTTCATCGGCAAAAATCAGGTCACCTTTCAAGACACTATATTTTTATTGCTTCATGCACTATGTGTTTTTCTTGGGGCGTCAGTTGTTTTAGTTTTCTTAGTTTGTTAGTTTGTTTTGTTTGCTGCAACAAATGGTTGGACCCCAACAAATTTTCTTTTGGAGATGTACTCGTTTTCATTTGCAAAGAACGCTCTAGTTTTCACTCTTATTAAAAATCGAGTGTTCTTCTTTTTCTGCTACTGCTTTTGGTTTTCATTTTCGCCTTGATTTGCATTCAGACCTTGTCATATCTTTTCATCAAGGTGTATTGTTGCCTCTGATCTTTATTGGTTTTCATCAAAAGAGGTGTCTTTAAAAATTTCAAATGGTGTTGGAAAAGAGAAAAAGCTTTGTGCAAAATAGTGGTACAAGAAGGAGCTTGTGTAGACTGCGGCTTAGGCTTTTTCATGTCATGCTTGATGTCTTTTTGATAGTATGCTTAGTGGTTTTGCTGTAGCATGACTTGTCTCAAATAACTGAGATTGCTTAATGAGCCTTTGAAAAAATCATGCGTTGTTTTTAATTGTATGGAAGCATTATTTTGGTTTTCTCCTTGATGCTTTATTTGGGTTGACTTGGCGCATGCTCACACATATTAGACTCTTACAAAGTCGCCAATAGCCTTCATGATCATTTAGTTTTTGACTTTTGATGCCATCTTATGCTTCTTTTAATGTCGCTTTGTCGCTTTGCATGATTATGGCCATTATTGCTCTCTTAGTTGGTCGCTCCCAGTCTTTTGCTAGCCCTCGCCTTGTACTGAGTATGAGCTCTACTCGTGCATCCAACTCCTAAAAGCCAAAGTTTTCCAAAGTGTCCACCATACATACCTACTAGCAATTTGCTATTCCAAGTAAATTTGACTTGCTTTTATTTTCTCTTCAAATTAAACTCTTACCAGTGTTATGCGAAATTCGGTCAGTAAAGCTCTCACGAACCGGAAGGCACACTTTACTTTTTCCTGTTCTTAAAAATTTGACATTGTGGTCTCTTATGTTGAGTTGTTATGCTTGCAAGTTGTAAGTTGGATTCTAGCCCAGCCATGCAGTCATGGGCAAGCTTTCAACATTGCACATCTTATTTGAGTTGATATCGTGATCTTTTGTTTATGGATGCCCGCAGTGTGAAATGAATTGGGAATCTTGTGGGGATCATGGAGTTTTTATATGTGTTAGGTAAACGCCGGGCCGCCAATCTAAGCCATGCATAATTCATGGTGGAAATTTGCAGCATACCCATGGTGAACATACGACGACGCATCTCACAATAAAAAGCTAAACAAATGGCAAATAAAAGAGATGTCGAGGTGTTCATTGTCTGCTTGTCCTGTCATTTTGGTGTGGGCTTGTTCCATGTCATCGGGCACGGAGGTACCCCATTTGCGGTTCTCATTGATATGCATATATTTACAATGACAAGAGCCTTGCTTGGGACTCTAAGTAAAGTAGCATGAGGTTTGGGTACTCGTATTCACGGGACACGAGGTTTTCAACTTATGATTTGTCAAGCATATGCATCATAATTGTTCTCGCATTAACTTTAACCATTCAAGATGCTTATGATGGGGGCAATGAGAGCTCAAAGCCGGTAAGTACCATAATTTTTGAAGGTTATAAAACTTGCAATCACTGCTTCCCTCTGCGAAGGACCTTTCTTCTACTTTTATGTTGAGTCACCACCTTCTTCCTTTATGCACCATTAAGAGAGCATAGTTGTCATTCTTAGTATAATGTGCATTGTCCCAAAGTTTTCATTGATTGATTCATGATGTTGGTTTCACTTGTTCTTAAATTACTTGTATCTAGTCGCCCTCTTAAACTTAAAGGTGTCCTATGCATTTATGTTTTGCTCTCTTTGAAGGACAAGCTGAAAACCATTTGCATGTTTTTCCTTATGATTTGAACACACGTTTGACTTTCATTGTTTCATTTTCATGATCTTTTGTTTGTGTTCATTTGCATGTTTACAACATGGTTGCTAAGTTCTTATTGTCAAGATTATATCTTCATGCCCATGTTTTAAGTTCTTATGATCCCAGCTCACAAATGCTTACATATATGATCAAGATTGTGTAGGTGCATGTCACCTCAAAAATTATTCTTTTGTTATCACTTACCTACTCGAGGACGAGCAGGAGTTAAGCTTGGGGATGCTTGATACGTCTCCAACGTATCTATAATTTTTGATGCTCCATGCTTGTTGTTACACCATTTGCCTACTGTTTCGTTATACTTCGTGGCACTTTTATGTATTTTCCGGAACTAACCTATTAACGAGTTGCCACAGTGCCAGTTCCCTATTTTCTGCTGTTTTTGTGTTTCAAGTGATACACAGGAAATATTCTCGGAATTGGACGAAACAAGTTCCTAAAGTCTTATTTTACCCGGAAGCTTCCAGAGATCCGAAGGAGAGTAGGAGGCGAGGCACCAGGGGCCCACACGCATAGGTGGCGCGGCCAGCCCCTGGCCTGCGCCACCATGGTGTGAGGCCACCTGGCCCCTCCTCTGACATCGCCCCTTCGCCTATAAAGACCCCCCGACGGAAAAACCTAAGTACCCGATCAGATTTCCAGAACACATCGCGATCTGTCGCCGCCGTCGACCCAAAGATCGGGAGGGTCCAGAAGCTCCTCCCAGCACCCTGCTGGAGAGGGGAATCGCCACCGGAGGTCTTCTTCATCGCCATGCTTGCCTCTGGAGCGATGAATGAGTAGTCTACCTTGGACTATGGGTCCATAGCAGTAGCTAGATGGTTGTCTTCTCCACCATGTACTTCATGTTTAGATCTCATGAGCTGCCCTACATGATTGAGATCACCGTTATGTAATTCTACATGTTTGGTTTGTTGGGATCCGATGAATATTGGTGTTTACGATTGAGTTGCTGTACTGAATATTATCTTTTGTTATCTCTATGTTGTTTATGATCTTGCATGCTCTCCGTTGTTAGTAGCTATCTTGGCCGAGTAGTTGCTAGTGACTCCAAGAGGGGGTATTTATGCTCGATAGTGGATTCATGTCTCTACTTAACCTGGGGGAGTGACAGAAACCTCTAAGGTTGTAGATGTGCTGTTGCTACTAGGGAGAAAACAACATTCATATGCTCAAGGGCATATGCTTTGTTTACATTACACATTTTGCTTAATGCAATTATCTGTTGTTCGCAACTTAATACTCATGGGGTGTTCGGATTGACATCCCCGAGAGTGGATTATTAGTCATAGATGCAGTTGGATGGCGGTCTATGTATTTTGTTGTAATGCCCAGAGTAAATCTCATAGTGATCTTCTTGACATATCACGTTTATCTTTATTCTATCAATTGCACAAGTGTAATTTGTTTACCCAGCATGTATTATTTATCTTATGGAGAGACACCACTAGTGAACTGTGGACCCCGGTCCTTTCTCTATTAATAATATTGCTACAGGTATGGTCCGTGGCAGTCGCAAAATAGGTTTCCGTCCGCCACTTTATGTTTCCTTCCGTTTCCGTCCGTCCCGTCCAACGCGCCCGCCCCGCGAGAAAAAAAAGAGCTCGACAATGTTTTCTTTTAGATTCACCCTCGACAACGTTGTCCGTCCGACCCACGTTCTCATCTCCTCCATCCCCTGCCTCCATCCCCTAGATCCCCTTCCGCCGTCCCCTTGGCCAGCTACAGGCGCAACCTCCATTGACAGTCGGCATCTCCGTTGAATTCATCCAAGTCTTCCCCTGCATCCTCCGATGGGGTCGCCAGGGACTGGTGGTCGTGATGCGCGATGGGTCCGTGAGTTATGTTGCCGGACGCATCACAGAGTTGGCCCCGGCCGACCTCGGTGTGGAATGTACCGACGATTGGGTCTGGCGCTCGTGGAGGATTTGGGCGTGAAGGGGTGCTGGTGCGGGCTCAACGGTGCTCGAGTAGATCTCGCCACTATGGAGCCGGCTGCGGCCATGATCCCGTCTCCCGATTTGCCGTCGGCGGCGCGGTCGACTTGCTCCAGGCCGAGTGCCTCCGGAACACCGATGCCAGCAGCAGCGGTTTGCACCTCGCTTGGCCGCTCGGGTCTGGGTGGAGAAGGAGCCCCCTGGCTACGCGGGGCTGGGGAGAGGGAGCGACGGGGTGCTTGTCCCAATTTCAGAAGAAGAGAGGAAAGGGACGGATCGGTCTTGGATGGCTTTGCTCTGCTGCTGTCTGCTCTGCTATCAATAATGCGTGTGCTTTGTCTTGTTACTGCTTTGCTCACCGAATACATAGGAGTGATGTTGGGAGATTAACGGCCTGCTAATAGATTGGTGCTGCTACTAACCAGAAATTTGCACAGAGTTGTAGCTCATGCCCGATGCTAACTGAAATTTACTGCTTGCTAACTGAATATTGGTGTTTCTGTCAATTATTTGCAGATGAAAGGAGACCAATGATATCTAGAATTGTTAAAACTTTGGTAGTGATAAAATAAAATTAGAATATATGTTGGTGCCAGCCTGCATGTACGCCGTAGCTTGCCGCTGATAGCATCACGCAGGAGGGATATGAGAGGAGTCGGCGTCGGTCACCTGTCACGACTACCTTCTGCATGAAGCATGCGAAGAGCTGCAGACATGTGCGTGCATAAACTGATGATCAATAAAGGAGAACAAACAATATGACATGGTGTTTTGGCTCATAGGAGCAAATGCACCTATTATGAAAATACATTTTAAATGTATTTTCAAAAAATCAAAAAAATTGAACAAAAAATTCCGGATATGCATATGAACATTCTATATCCATCCATCAAAGTTTTGGTGAGAAAGGACATTTTTTGTGGCCTGTGTAAAAATGACAAAAAAACAGTTACGTAAATAGCAATTTTGTAGCATAAAAATTTGTCTTTTTTACACAGGTCACAAAAATTATCTTTTTCTTACAAAACTTGGTGAGTGAACAAAAAATGTCTAGATGCACCCTAAGAATTTTTATTCAGAATTTTTAGATATTTTGAAAAATGATTTTAGACCAGCGGGTGCATACGCTCCTATAAGCCAAAGTGGATTTCCGAACAAACTACTCCTTATTTTGTACAGGTATAGTACATAGACTAGGGAAAAAAGTGAAATAGATATAGTTACACTAGCCCTACATGCCAAGCTCGCAGTACTCCGGCTGCATAAAACACATTCTCTACACCGTTGAGGGAGATTGTAGAAGATGTTGAATGCCAAAACAAGTATCCTTGAGCACTACCGCACTTGGTGTATGATAAGCAGATATCGATCATGACGCCAGTAAGTTGATTCTGGGGGCGATCCCATGATGATTACGGGGGCAAACATCATGCATAGGCAGGTCAACGCCAAACTATACATCATGTATGTTAGCAAGAGAAAAGAACAGACGATCACTCATGACCTAGGAGTTTGTGGCTTTGTGCAGGTTAGATCAAAGGATCTACTCTGATTTCTTTTGGTTGCGACACATTGATGAAATCATACATCATGGTGGCATGTGCAATAGCATCCGCAAATGATGTGTCGAGCAGGGTTTTCAACAACACTGGCGCCGACGAGCCTGGTGTTCACATACAACATTAACATGTCGCCAGAGATTTAGATCATTGTTGGTGAAGACCATTTACTTTTTCTCATATAGCTCTAGCACACCAGCTGTGTGGATGCGCTTAATGTTCTCAGATGCACACATTGAATTAAGATTATGACATTAAATGAAAGTTATATATCATGGTGAAGAGAAGGAAGAATTGGTGGCTATATTAACTCAAAGAATATTAATCCCTCCGTTAAAAAATAAGTGATGTGAATTTATCTAGATTTGTATGTATCTATGTACTAAAACATGTTTAGATACATACAAATTAAACAAAACCCACATCACTTATTTTAGGATAGAGGTAGTACAAATTATTTCATACTACCCTTTTCGCTTAGGTTTTACAAAAGAGTAGATCAAATGAAAAAACCTAAGATGAACGGGCATAGTAAGGAAAACGTGGCTTGATAGACTTTGGGCAAAAATTAGGTCACTTTGATGTTTTCGTCTAAATTGTTTTATCTGTCCATTGCAACGCACGGGTATTTGTGCTAGTTTCCATAATATTGCTATCACCTGTTTACTTTACTCGCATTGTTTACTTTACTCGCATACTCTACTGTTTTCCACTCGATACACTCATAACCTTTGTTTCAAGCAAACCGGTGAGATTGACAACCTCATCGTAAGTTGGTAGCAAAGTACTTGTTTGTGTGTGTGCAGGTTCCACGTTGCAGCTAGCAAGCAAAGCTTGGACGAGGCGCGATATATAAATTGTCCGCTGCTGTCGCAAACTAGCAAGCATCACCTTCAGTCGTTTGTCTCTCCTCTCCAAGAACGATAAACCTTGGTTTCTTAACTGAGGGAAAACCAGCTGCTATACTCATCATACCTTCCTCTTGGGGTTCCCAACTGGCTGGTCATTCACCACGCACAAGGACTATTGCTGGGGGACGAAGAAGAATAATCTCCCTCGTCAACTAGCCATCACTGGGTAAACAAATTACAGTTGGGCAATTGATCGAATAAAGATAAACGTGATATGTCAAGAAGATCACTATGCGATTTGCTCTGGGCATTACAATAAAATACATAGACCGCCATCCAACTGCATCTATGACTAATAATCCACTCACGGGGATATCATTCGAACACCCCATGAGTATTAAGTTGCGAACAACAGATAATTGCATTAAGCAAAGTGTGTAATGTAAACAAAGCATATGCCCTTGAGCATATGAATGTTGTTTTCTCCCTAGTAGCAACAGCACATCTACAACCTTAAAGGTTTCTGTCACTCCCCCAGGTTAAATAGAGGCATGAACCCACTATCGAGCATAAATACCCCCTCTTAGAGTCACTAGCAACTACTCGGCCAAGATAGCTACTAACAACGGAGAGCATGCAAGATCATAAACAACATAGAGATAACATAAGATATATTTCGGTATAGCAACTCAATCATAACACCAATATTCATCGGATCCCAACAAACCAAACATGTAGAATTACATAACGGTGATCTCAATCATGTAGAGCAGCTCATGAGATCTAAACATGAAGCACATGGTGGAGGAGACAACCATCTAGCTACTGCTATGGACCCATAGTCCAAGGTAGAATACTCACTCATCGCTCCGGAGGCAAGCATGGCGATGAAAAAGACCTCCGGTGGTGATTCCCCTCTCCGGCAGGGTGCCGGGAAGAGCTTCTGGACCCTCCTGATCTTTGGGTCGACGGCGGTGGTGGATCGCGATGTGTTTCTGGAAAATTGATCGGGCTCTTAGGTTTTTTTCCATCGGGGGGTCTTTATAGGCAAAGGGGCATCGTCAGAAGTGGCCCGAGGTGCCCTCACACATAGGGGGCGTGGCCAGGGGCTAGGCCACGCCGCCCTGGTGCGTGGGGCCCTCGTGGCCCCCCTCCAACTCCTCTTCGGATCACTGGAAGCTTCCGGGAAAAATAAGACTTCAGGAACTTGTTTCGTCCAAGTCCGAGAATATTTCCTGTGTAGCACTTCTGAAATACAAAAACAGCAGAAAACGGGGAACTGGCACCGTGGCAACTTGTTAGTAGGTCAGTTCTGGAAAATGCATAAAAGTGCCATGAAGTGTAACAAAACAGTAGGCAAATGGTGTAAAAACAAGCATGGAGCATAAAAAATTATAGATACGTTGGAGACGTATCACCCCCCGACGGGAAAAACCTAAATACCCGATCACTTTTCCAGAAACATATCGCGATCCACCGCCATCATCAACCCGAGATCGGGAGGGTCCAGAAGCTCTTCCCGGTACCCTGCCGGAGAGGGGAATAGCCACCGGAGGTCTTCTTCATCGCCATGCTTGCCTCCGGCGCGATGAGTGAGTATTCTACCTTGGACTATGGGTCCATAGCAGTAGCTAGATGGTTGTCTTCTCCACCATGTGCTTCATGTTTAGATCTTGTGAGCTGCCTTACATGATCGAGATCACCGTTATGTAATTCTACATGTTGTGCTTGTTGGGATCCGATGAATATTGTTGTTATGATTGAGTTGATGTGCTGAATATTATCTTATGTTATCTCTATGTTGTTTATGATCTTGCATGCTCTCCGTTGTTAGTAGCTATCTTGGCCGAGTAGATACTAGTGACTCCAAGAGGGGGTATTTATGCTCGATAGTGGGTTCATGCCTCTATTTAATCTGGGGGAGTGAGAGAAACCTCTAAGGTTGTAGATGTATTGTTGCCACTAGGGAGAAAACAACATTCATATGCTCAAGGGCATATGCTTTGTTTACATTACACACTTTGCTTAATGCAGTTATCTGTTGTTCGCAACTTAATACTTGTGGAGTTCTCGGATTGATTCACCATAAGTGGATTATTAGTCATAGATGCAGTTGGATGGTGGTCTATGTATCTTGTTGTAATGCCCAGAGTAAATCTCATAGTGATCCTCTCGACATATCACGTTATCTTTATTCAATCAATTGCCCAACTGTAATTTGTTTACCCAGCATGTGTTATTTTATCTCATGGAGAGACACCACTAGTCAACTGTGGACCCTGGTCCTATTTCCATTATATTGCTATCACCTATTTACTTTACTCGCACTATTTACTTTACTCGCATATTACTATTGCTTTCCACTCGATACGCTCATTCCTTTGTTTACAGCAAACCAGTGAGATTGACAACCTCATCGTAAGTTGGGAACAAAGTATTTGGTTGTGTTGTGTGCAGTTTCCACGTTGCTACTAGTTGAAGACGCGCTAACAAGTTATCGTTAACGGCGCCCTTGTTGGAGTGTCACTAGGCTAGCAAGCATCACCTTCTGGAGTATTGGCTTTTTCCTACTGGACAATTAAACCTTGGTTTCATAACTAAGGGAAAACTTGCTGTTGTACTCATCAAACCTTCTCTTGGGGTTTCCAACTGGCCGGTCATTTACTTCATCAACTACATGCCAATAAGTTCTCTGGCACTATTCATCACCGCGCCATCAAACTCAATCAAGTTTTCTGGCGTCGTTGCCGGGGAAAAAGAAGACTTCTGCAAGGGGAGTTTCGCGCGCACATCCTTTACTGTGTTTTAAGTTTTGCTTTACTTTATTTTTACTTGCATTGTTTTATCAAAAACACAAAATACAAAAAAGTTAGTTTATTTTATAGTTGTTACTTTATTACTTTTAGTTCATTATGTTGTTCCCTAAGTACATTTTGGAGGACCTCTCAGTAGGTAGTGGTTCTATTATTGGGAAAAGTAACATCGAGGAGTTCTTTAATCATATTAGTATGCATAAAGATGTCGAGGAAAAATCTTTGGCTGAGCTTGCTCCTAGTTATGATGTTGCTTCTGCTTATTTAGTTCACATGTTAGAAGCTAGGTTTGCTAGCCTTAATCCTTTTATGCAACACATGTTTCTTAAGCTTCATGATGTTGAAGACCTCGAAAAGAAAATTTTTATCTTAGAAACTTTGTGCATAGAATTTAGAGATGTGGCCATTGAAGCTAGGAAAGTTTTTAAGAAATTTAATAAGCTTGGCTCACCTGTAGAGGTTCTTGGTACAACCAATGAAGAATTTAGAGTACCAATACCTTGTAAACTTATAGGAATTCATGATGCTTTGGAAAAGAATTTTAGTTGGATTTGTCCTGAAAATCTTTTTGATGAAAGTAGTGTACCAAAGTGTGATTACAAGGGATACTCAAAAACTCATTTGGACACAATTCAATTAATTGTTGAAAAGACTCCTACGATTGATCTTAATGCCGCTTTCGATATTACTTGATTCGCACTTTCTGCGCCTAGCTCAAAGGCGTTAAAGAAAAGCACTCTTGGGAGATAACCCAATGTTTTTTACTTTCAGTTCTTTTTATTTTATTTGAGTCTTGGAAGTTATTAATACTGTAATAACCTCTACTTATCCTTTTTATTTCGTTTTTGTGCCAAGAGAAGCCTCTAATTTGAGTGAGATAAGATTTGGGGATGTTGCTGTCCTAAAACAGTTTTCAATGCTGCACCGTAAACATTCATGAAAATTCTCAGAATATCTTTTGGACCTGCGATTTCTTGTGAATGTGACCCAGGTTATATCCAAACTTTCATTAGTTATACACTTTTTGATTTGAGCAACAGAAAACCCTCTAAAAATTCAACATTTGTCAGCTGTTCTATTTTGACAGATTTCTGCCAATATTTGTATTTGCCGCTTTATCGCTTTCTTTTTGAGTTCTTTTGATCACGGAACTTTTGGGGAAGTTGCTACAGTAGTATATGCTTTATATGTGGTGGTTTGAGTTGAAACCTGAAGCAAAAAGGGTTGATTCAGTGTTATGCTTACACTAATGTTGTTAATAGAATTGTGTTTAATTTTGTATGAAGGAAGTTTTCAAGTGTAGGGCTTGGAAAATGATGAGATGAGCTGAAGAATGGACAAAAGCTCAAGATTTAGGATGCCCATGTCACCCCAAGAAATATCCAAGAGGTACAAGCGTCAAAGCTTGGGGATGCCCTCGAGGCACCCCTTCTTCATCGGCAAAAATCAGGTCACCTTTCAACACACTATATTTTTATTGCTTCATGCATTATGCGTTTTTCTTGGAGCATCAGTTGTTTTTAGTTTTCAGTTTTGCTTAGTTTTGTTTTCTGAAATAAATGGTTGGACCCCAACAATTTCCTTTTGGAGAAGTTGCCTTGCTTTTCATTTGCCAACAACACTCAGTTTTTCACTCTTATCGTTCAACGAGTGTTCTCTTTTTCTGGAACTGCGTTTAGCTTTCATTTTTCGCCTTGATTTGTGTTCAGATCTTGTTATATCTTTTCATCAAGGTGTATTTTGACCTCTGGTCCATGTTGGTTTTCATCAAAAGAGTTGTTTCAAAAAAGTTCGAATGGTGTTGGAAAAGAGAAAAAGCTTTATGCAAAAAAGTGGTACAAGAAGGAGCTTGTGTAGACTGCAGCCTAGGCTTTTGCATGTCATGCTTGATGTCTTTTTGATAGTATGCTTAGTGGTTTTGATGTAGCATGACTTGTCTCAAATGACTGAGATTGCTTAATGAGCCTTTGAAAAAATCATGCGTTGTTTTAATAATTTAGAAGCATTATTTTGGTTTTCTCCTTTGATGCTTTATTTGGGTTGACTTGGCGCATGCTCACACATGTTAGACTCATACAAAGTCACCATAAGCCTCTAGGATCATCTAGTTTTTGACTTTTGATGCCATCTTATGCTTCTTTTAATGTCGCTTTGTCGCTATGCATGATTATGGCCGTTATTGCTCTCTTAGTTGGTCGCTCCCAGTCTTTTGCTAGACCTCATTTTGTACTGAGTTTGAGCTTTACTCGTGCATCCAACTCCTAAAAACCAAGTTTGCCATTGTGTCCACCATACATTCCTATTAGCAATTTGCTATTCCAAAGTACATTTGACTTGCTTTTATCTATCCTTCAAATTAAACTCTTTTTGGTGTTATGCAAAAATTGGTCAGTAAAGCTCTCACAAACCTGATGGCACACTTTACTTTTCTTGTTCTTAAAATTTTGACATTGTGCCTCTCTTATGTTGAGTTGTTATGCTTGCAAGTTGTAAGTTGGAAATTAGCCCAGCCATGCCGTCATGGGGCAAGCTTTCAACATTGCACTATCTTTCATTTGAGTTGATATCGTGATCTTTTGTTTATGGATACTCGCGATGTGAAATACGTTGGGAATCTTGCGGGATCGTGGAGTTTGTATATGTGTTAGAGAAACGCCTAGGCCGCTAATCTAAGCCATGCATAATTCATGGTGGAAATTTACAGCATGCCCATAGTGAACATTCGACGACGCATCTCACAATAAAAAGCTATACCAATGGTAAATAAAAGAGATGCCAAGGTGTCCATTGTCTATTTGTCCTGTCATTTTGATGTGGGCTTGTTCCATGTCATCGGGCACGGAGGTACCCCGTTGGCGGTTCTCGATGATACATGTATACTTACAATGACAAGAGCTTGCTTGGGACTCTAAGTAAAGTAGCATGAGGTTTGGGTATTCGTACTTCATGGGACACGAGGTTTTCAACTTATGATTTGTCAAGCATATGCATCATAAGTGTATTCGCATTAACTTTAACCATTCAAGATGCCTATGATGGGGGCAATGAGAGCTCAAAGGTAGTAAGTACCATAATTTTTGAAGGTTTATAAAACTTGCAATCACTGCTTCCCTCCGCGAAGGGCCTTTCTTTTACTTTTTTATGTTGAGTCAGCACCTTCTATCTTTATGCACCATCTAAGAGAGCATAGTTGTCATTCTGAGTATAATATGCATTGTCCCAAAGTTTTCATTTATTGATTCATGATGTTGGTTTCACTTGTTCTTAAATTACTTGTATCTAGTCGCCCTCTTAAACTTGAAGGTGTCATATGCATTTATGTTTTGCTCTCTCATGAAGGACAAGCTGAAAACCATTTGTATGTTTTTCCATATGATTTGAACACACGTTTGATTTTCATTGTTTCATTTTCATGATCTTTCATTTGTGTTCTTTTTCATGTTATAACATGGTTGCTAAGTTTGTTCTATCAAGATTATGTCTTTCATGCCCATGTTTTAAGTTCTTTTGATCCCAGTGCACAACGCTTACATAGATGATCAAGATTGTGTAGGTGCATGTCACCTCAAAAATTATTTCTTTTGTTATCACTTACCTACCCGAGGACGAGCAGGAGTTAAGCTCGGGGATACTGATATGTCTCTAACATATCTATAATTTTTGATGCTCCATGCTTGTTATTACACCATTTTCTTAGTGTTTCGTTACACTTCGTGGCGTTTTTATGCATTTTCCGGGACTAACCTATCAACGAGATGCCACAGTGCCAGTTCCCTGTTTTCTGCTGTTTTTGTGTTTCAGAAAAGTTACACAGGAAATATTCTCGGAATTGGACGAAACAAAAGCCAAACATCCAGAAATTCACCGAAGCTTCCAAAGAATCGAAGAGGAGACGGAGTGGGGCCACGAGGGGCCCACACAACAGGGCGACATGGCCTAGGGCTAGGCCGCGCCACCTATGTGTGTGGCCGCCTCGGTCCACTTCTGACGATGCCCCTTCGCCTATAAAGACCCCCCGATGGAAAAAATCTAAATACCCGATCACTTTTCTAGAAACATATCGCGATCTGCCGCCGTCGTCGACCCGAGATCAGGAGGGTCCAGAAGCTCTTCCCGGCACCCTGCCGGAGAGGGGAATCGCCACTGGAGGTCTTCTTCATCGCCATGCTTGCCTCCGACGCGATGAGTGAGTAGTCTACCTTGGACTATTGGTCCATAGCAGTAGCTAGATGGTTGTCTTCTCCACCATGTGCTTCATGTTTAGATCTCGTGAGCTGCCTTACATGATCGAGATCACCATTATGTAATTCTACATGTTGTGTTTGTTGGGATCCGATGAATATTGGTGTTATGATTGAGTTGATGTGCTGAATATTATCTTATGTTATCTCTATATTGTTTATGATCTTGCATGCTCTCCGTTGTTAGTAGCTATCTTGGCCGAGTAGATACTAGTGACTCTAAGAGGGGGTATTTATGCTCGATAGTTGGGTTCATGCCTCTATTTAATCTGGGGGAGTGACAGAAACCTCTAAGGTTGTAGATGTGCTGTTGCCACTAGGGAGAAAACAACATTCATATGCTCAAGGGCATATGCTTTGTTTACATTACACACTTTGCTTAATGCAGTTATCTGTTGTTCGCAACTTAATACTTGTGGCGTTCTCGGATTGATTCGCCACAAGTGGATTATTAGTCATAGATGCAGTTGGATGGCGGTCTATGTATCTTGTTGTAATGCCCAGAGTAAATCTCATAGTGATCCTATCGACATATCATGTTATCTTTATTCTATCAATTGCCCAACTGTAATTTGTTTACCCAGCATGTGTTATTTTATCTTATGGAGAGACACCACTAGTGAACTGTGGACCCCGGTCCTGTTTCCATTATATTGCTATCACCTGTTTACTTTACTCGCACTATTTACTTTACTCGCATATTACTATTGCTTTCCACTCGATACGCTCATTCCTTTGTTTTACAGCAAACCGGTGAGATTGACAACCTCATCGTAAGTTGGGAACAAAGTGTTTGGTTGTGTTGAGTGCAGGTTCCACGTTGCTACTAGTTGAAGACGCGCTAACAAGTTATCGTTAACGGCGCCCTTGTTGGAGGGTCACTAGGCTAGCAAGCATCACCTTCTGGAGTATTGCCTTTTTCCTACTAGACGATTAAACCTTGGTTTCATAACTGAGGGAAAACTTGCTGCTGTACTCATCAAACCTTCTCTTGGGGTTTCCAACTGGCCGGTCATTTACTTCATCAACTACACGCCAACAAGTTCTCTGGAACTATTCATCACCTTGCGTTGTGGTGGCCGTAGTCATGGGGAGGGCTTTTTGGAGGTGATGGAGGTGTAGGTGACCTGCGACGACTCGGAGGCGGTGTTGTCCTTGGGGCGAGCCTGGTAGCTTCATGTAGTTCTTGTCCCATAGAATGACTCCACCCACTACTTCTCCGAGTGTCCTCTCATCTTCGGGTCCAGGGATGTCAAGCTCCATATCATGAAACCCTGTCACGATTTCATCCACCCCAACTTTAGCATAGCTAGCTGGAATCTCACGGACATGCCAGCGTGCGTCAGGTGGACAAGGTAAAGCTTGTCCGACCGCCACCTTCATGGATATGTTCTTCATTCTCTAATGGAGTTCACATGATATTGACTCCTTGATTTCATCCACGGGGTAGCCGGGACCGCCCTCTATCATCCGTCGTGCATCGTCAGTCGGGGCCTCTGATTCAGCCACGCTGCTTTTCCACTTAGATGGGTCGGCGGTAATATCGAGTGCAGGATCTTGTAGGCGCACTACTCCTCTAAGTTCATCAATCAGCTGCTGCTGCTCATTAACTCTGGCAAGCAACTGGTTGAACTTGTCATTTACCTCATCTTGTTGTCGCTTCTTTGCTCTCGCTCGGCTTCTGTAGGTCTCTTGATCTTTGGCAAACCCAAGCCACCACGGGTAAGAAGGGCCAAAGCCTCATGTTCGTCCTCCATGTTTGTCATTCCCGAGGACCAGTGTGAGCAAGGCTTTCTCTCTATCGGTACAGAACTTTCTTTTTCCCTCTTTAATTTCTTTCACTATTTTTTTCCAATTTTCCCTGGGTATCCTAAGACTGTCACTGCAGATAAGGTCCCCTGTTAGTTCGTCGTATGAACCACCATGCGCAAGGAACCAATTTCTTGCTCTCATTTCCCACTCATCACGGATGGGTTCAGGTGTGATCCCTTTAGCAATCATCTCTTGCTCTTGTTTATCACACTTTGGGATGGCAGTCTCGTAGCCCCCTGGCCCCAGCGTGTGGTGATATTTCTTGTTGTCGGCATTTTTCTTGTTCTTTTCTGACAAGTTCTTGGCATCTTCTGACTCCTTGTACTCCTTAAATGCCTTCCAGTGATTTGCCTACTTTGCTAGATACCCTTCGAATACTGGCACTTCCTTTTTCTTCAGATAGTTTTTCCATAATTTTTTCTTCCACACCCGGAACAGTTCGGCCATCTTCTTAAGAGTCCACTGCTTGACTGTGGCCGTCAATTTTCTTGCGGCCACTTCATCCTCACATTCTGGCAGGTTGAAATGTGCCATGAGATCATTCCAAAGACTCTCTTTGTACCTTTCAGCGACATACTCACTATCGCCTGCCCCTTTGCACTTGTTCCACTCCCGAACGCTGATCGGGACGTGATCCCTAACCAGAACTCTGCATTGTTTCTTGAATGTGTCGGCAGCCTTCTTAGGAAGCTTGGGTTTGTCCATAGGCAATATAACCTCAAAGGTGTAATGTGTTCGTGCATCCAACTTTTTGGTCGGGCCTCGTTTCGTAGCTTTGCTCGATGTGGAGGCCTAAGAGGAGAAACATTCATCAATTTATATGTATACAATATACAGCTATCTCCAATATTTTCACATATTACTAGTGATTGTCGAACTTCATATATATACCTCGCTGGACTTCATTAATTGTCCACCAGCTTCTCTATCAGCGGAGCTATCGCCTTCTCCATCATCGGAGCTATCACCTTCTCCGTCGGCTTCATCTTCACGTTGGTCGACCTCCATTCCATCCCCGGAGGGGTTCAAATACAACGATGGAGATTCAGCTGGTTCAACATCGGGGGTGTTGTTGATTATATCCTCAAGAATTTCTTCCTGTGCTAGGTCCCTGCTACGTGGATCCATGTTTCTGCAAAATACCGACGGAGATTCAATATCGAATGACAAATACTATCCTAAAATCTAACTAACAAATACTATCTAATAAATCTAACAAATACTTACAAAATACTAACAAAAATCTAACTTAACTAACAAATATTAACAAAATCTAGCAAATCTAACAAATACTTACAAAAATGTAACTTAACTAACAAATACTAGCAAATCTAACAAATAATTACAAAATACTATAAAAATCTAACTTAACTAACAAATACTAACAAATATAACAAATACTTAGCTAACAAAATAGTAAAAATAACCTAACTAACCTAACTAAACTGACCTAATTAACTAATTAACCTAGCTAACTAAACTAACCTAACTAACCTAACAAATACTAAAACTACCCTAACAAAACACTAAAAATTAACCTAACAAAATAGTAAAACTAACCTAACTAACCTAACAAAATAATTAAACTAATCTGACCTAATTAACTAACTAACCTAATTAACTAACTTAACCTAGAAAGCTAGGGTTGGCCGGCGGTTACCTTGTAGGCAACGGCGGCGGCGAGAGGCTGGCGAGGCGGCGCTCGGCTGGGAGCGGGCGGCGCTCGATCGGGAGCGGGCGGCGCGCGCGGCCCTTCGGGCGCGGACGGCGGCGGCGCGCGCGGGTGCGCAGGAGCTACAGCGTCGGCCGCGAGGGCGGAGGCGGCGGCGGCGCGTCGGTCGGGCAGCCTGACGGTGTCGCTGTGGCTCCTCGCGCGCGAAAATGTCTAAGTCCCGGTCGGTGGAACCGACCGGGAAAGAAGGAGGGGCTTATATACCCCCTCCCCACTGTTAGTCCTAGCCCGTGGCTCAAATCAGGATTAAAGGGGGGTCTTTAGTCCCGGTTTGAGCCACAGGCCGAGACTAAAGGGGTTGGGTGGGGGGTTTCAGCGGCGGGACCTTTAGTCCCGGTCCGTGGTTTGGGCCGGGACTAAAGGCCCAAAAATGCGTTGGAGGGTCCAAAACAGGGGATGTTTTTTCGGTTTTGTATTTTTGAATATTTGAATATTTGAATGAAACAGTTTTTGCATATTTTTGAATTTGAGAATCTTTCAACATGAATAAGGATTGAATTTGAAAAAGTATTCCAAATCAATTATCAGTTTTGTAAAATAATTATTGTAACTTGTCAAACTATTAACAAATTTGCTATTTTGAATTAAAAAATAGATTAACTAATATTTTTTGCATTTTTTTGAATTTTATTAACCTTTCAACATAAAAAGTGCTTGAATTTGAATAAGTAATTCAAATCTATTTTCTATTTTATAAATAGTTGTTCTAACTTATCAAACTATTAACAAAATTGCCATTTTCAATTAAATAATAGATTAACTAATTTTTTTTGCATATTTTTGAATCTTATTAAACTTTCAACATGAAAAGTGCTTGAATTTGAATAAATAATTGAAATCTATCCACTTTTTTATAAAATAATTGTTTTAACTAGTCAAAATATTAACAATTTTGCCATTTTGTAAGTCTGATACACACGGAGAGGGAATAATCCTAATTCGCCACACTGAATTGCAATTGCAATACTACCTCTCCCTTATGAATCAATAATTGCTAATTGAGAGTCAGTTCATTATTAACACACATGCTCCTTAAATAAAGGTTTAGTACATTCCATACATGCATTACATAAAAGGTAATACATTATTACATTATTGCACCAACATTCCTATCTATTATTTCTGTTTTCTTCTGGGTCGTAGCCATGGAGAATCTTCATTATTCAGTAGGATGCTTGGGTCAATTCTCACTTTGAAGGGCGGAATTTCATGAAACTTATTATAATCTATTGACATGTCTGTCTTGTCATCTACTCCCATGATATTTCTTTTCCCTGAAAGAACTATGTGGCGCTTTGGCTCATCAGACGATGTCTTCTTTTGCTGATTTCTTTTTCTCGTTTTTGTAGACATGTCCTTCACATAGAATACCAGAGCCACATTGTTGGCTAGGACGAATGGTTCGTCCATGTACGCAAGATTGTTGAGATCCACTGTGGTCATGCCGTACTTTTGGTCTACAACTACCCCGCCTCCTGTCAGCTTTACCCATTTGCACCAAAACAAAGGGATCTTAAAAGTAGGTCCATAGTCAAGTTCCCATATCTCCTCTATGTACCCGTAATATGTGTCCTTCTGCCCATTATCGTCTGTTGCATCAAAATGGACACCACTATTTTGGTAGGTGCTCTTGTTATCTTGGGCGACCGTGTAAATTGTATTCCCATTTATCTCGTACCCTTGGAAAGTACATATAGTCGAAGATGGTGGCCTGGCCAAACAGTACAGCTGATCTCCAACGGTGGTGTTATTCATGAGATGTGTCTGCAACCAACTACCGAAAGTCTTCTTGTGTTCCCCTTTAATCCAAGAGTCAGCCTTCCCCGGGTTTTCAGAGCGTAGAATATTCTTGTGTCTCTCGATATACGGAGTCACCACGGTGGAATTGTGTAGAACTGTGTAGTGTGCTTGAGTGAATGAATGCCCGTCAATACATACTGTTGCTTTCCTTCCTAGTGTGCCTTTTCCTGTCAGCCTCCCCTCATACCGAGATTCAGGAACACCAATCGGCTTAAGGTCAGGAAGAAAGTCTACAAAAAACTCAATGACCACCTCTGTTCCATAGCCCTTGGAGATGCTTCCTTCTGGCCTACCATGGTTATGAACATATTTCTTTAAGACTCCCATGAACCTCTTGAAGGGGAACATATTGTGTAGGAACATAGGACCGAGAATTCTAATCTCTTCGACTAGGTGAACTAGGAGGTGCGTCATAATATTGAAGAAGGATGGCGGGAACAACAACTCGAAGCTGACCAGACATTGGACCACATCAATCTGTAACCCTGATAGACTTTCTCGATCGATTACCTTCTAAGAAATTGCATTGAGGAATGCACATACCTTCACAATTGCCAGGCAAACATTTTCCGGTAGAATTCCCCTCAATGCAACCGGAAGCAATTGCGTCATAAGCACGTGGCAGTCATTAGACTTTTGGTTTTGGAAATTTTTCTATTTCATATTTTTGATTCCCTTTCTATTCGACGAGAAGCCAGTCAGGACCTTGATACTGAAAAGAACTTTAAAAAAGATTTCGTTCTCTTCCTTGGTAAGAGCGTAGCTGGCAGACCCTTGAAATTGCCCTGGATGCATGCCATCTCGTCCTTTATGACATTCCTGGTCCTCTCGTGCTTCCGGTGTATCTTTTGACTTCCCATACAAGCCCAGGAAGCCTAGAATATTCACGCAGAGATTCTTCATCAGGTGCATCACGTCGATTGCGGAGCGGACCTCATGGACTTCCCAATAGGGTAGCTCCCAAAATATAGATTTCTTCTTCCACATGGGTGCGCGCTTATCAGGGCCATTAGGAATAGGTTGGCTGCCAGGACCCTTTCCAAAGATTACTTTTAAATCTTTGACCATATCAAATACTTCAGCACCAGTACGGGTGACAGGCTTCCCCCGGGTTTCTGCCTTGCCATTGAAATGCTTGCCTTTTTTCTTTAAGGGATGCTTGGGCAGAAGAAAACGATGATTATACAGGTACATATTCTTCCTACATTTGTCCAGATATATACTTTCTGTCTCATCCAAAATAGTGTGTGCATGCATTGTATCCCTTGTTTGCCTGTCCTAAAATGTTACTAAGAGCAGGCCAATCATTGATGGTTACGAAAAGCAACGCTCGTAGGTCAAATTCCTCTTGTTTGTGCTCGTCCCACACACGTACACCTGGCTCAGCCCACAGCTGTAAAAGTTCATCAACTAATGGCCTTAGGTACACATCAATATCATTGCCAGGTTGCTTTGGACCTTGGATGAGCACTGGCATCATAATGAACTTCCGCTTCATGCACAACCAAGGAGGAAGGTTGTAGATACATAGAGTAACGGGCCAGGTGCTGTGACTGCAATTCTGCTCCCCAAAAGGATTCATACCATCTGTACTTAGACCAAACCGTAAGTTCCTTGCGTCACCTGCAAATCCCACGAACTCTCTCTCAATTTTTCTCCACTGCCGACCATCAGCGGGGTGCCTCAACTTGTCATCTTTCATACGGTCTTCCATGTGCCATCGCAAGAACTTCGCATGCTCTTTATTTCTGAACAGACGTTTCAACCGTGGTATTATAGGAGCATACCACATCACCTTGGCAGGAACCCTCTTCCTGGGTGGCTCGCCCTCAATATCACCAGGGTCATCTTTTCTAGATCTTATACCACAATGCAGTGCATACCGGGCATTTATCCATATTCTCGTACTTCTCACCGCGGTAGAGGATGCAGTCATTAGGGCATGCATGTATCTTCTGCACGTCTAATCCTAGAGGGCAGACAAGCTTCTTTGCTTCGTACGTGCTGGCGGGTAATTCGTTCTTTCTTGGAAGCGTCTTCTTCATCAGTACCAACAACTTTTCAAATGACGAGTCTGTCACACCAGTCTCAGCCTTCCACTTCAGCAATTCCAGTGTGCTACCCAGCTTCTTCTGGCCATCTTCACAAGTTGGGTACAACAAATTGTTGTGGTCCTGTAACATCTGCTTGAACTGTAATCTCTCCTTTTCTGTGTCGCAGCCTCGCCGTGCATCAGAAATGAACCAACCAACATCATCAGTGGGCTCATCTGGTGCCCGTTCTTCACCCTGACCTTCTTATTCATTGTCTTCCATTGCGGTATCAGCATACTCAGGGAACATAGATCGGTAGTTGTCATCATCGTTCTCTTCTTCATCGTCGTCTTCCATCATAACCCCTCTTTCTCCGTGCTTGGTCCAAACATTATAGCTAGACATGAAACCGGATCGAAGCAGGTGGATCTGAATGACTCTTGAGGAAGTGTGATCCTTCTCATTTCAACATTCAACACATGGACAAA
Source organism: Dactylis glomerata (assembly GCA_007115705.1). Lineage (NCBI taxonomy): Eukaryota > Viridiplantae > Streptophyta > Magnoliopsida > Poales > Poaceae > Dactylis > Dactylis glomerata. Next base: position 2,424,187 of record QXEO01000099.1, read on the forward strand.
ACATAAAGCCACCACCATGCCTGTTCGCCTCGGCCGTATCTCAAAAGGAATGCATGCCTTCTCTGTAAGCGGCTGTGCGTCGATCACCATACATCCATGGATGGCTCATCTGCATCATACAACAGTATATCAAATGCAATCACGAGCCTAAAATTAGTACCGCACGGTCTAAACGAGAAAATATAGTTGCTAACCTTTTAGGACAATTGGAAATAATTAGGAATAGGCTTAAGCGTGGCTTGGGCACCTCATATCATAGTTGTGTTCGGTGAACTTAAATGGCATCGCTCTAACACACATTTCAACAAACACCTCTAGTGCATAGGAATAAAATACAAAACTAGCACAAACCCACACTCCTCCATCCAGGAAAAAACAAGGGAGAGGGGAGAGGGGGTGCGGCCATATATGTAGGCCCAGCTCATTGGTCCCGATTTGGGATACAAACCGGGACTAAAGGGTGTCCACATGCCACCGCTCACCACATAGCCCTTTAGTCCCGGTTTGTGTATCAAACCGGGACTAATGGGTTCTAACGAACCGGAACTAAAGGGTGCCATACGGGTCGGTGGATATGGGGCGACGTGGCCAGCCCTTTAGTCCCGGTCCAGAAAACGGCCGAGACTAAAGGGTCCTGACCAAAGGCCTATTTTCCACTAGTGATTGGAACCGAAGTGGGACATTTGCACTCCGTCTACAATAGCTTCTTAAATGATAGTGCATGTCTATGAAGGGTCATACTTGGGAGTTGGATAAGGGCTATTTGAACCTTGAAACAACATTATGTGCATATATAAGGACCACATGCAAGTTTTTAAAGAATTGTGACGCTCTAAAGTGCCATTTTGAACGAAACCCTAACTCGTACAGTGGGCTCTGGCTGTCTATGCCTTTGGACGGCTTCGAAAGGGGTTAAACCATAAAGTTTTATATTATTTTGTCTTTAGTAAGGTCATAGGAACATGGAAAACCAAACTTTGGAGCGTCAAAAACATGCTAGCGTAGAGGTGGCCGATTGAACCACGAATGTAAATATTAGTGGCGTGTTTCTCTAGTGTTGGTACCGCGAAGCCACCATTAATTTATATAGTGGTGGCATACCACAAGATGGTACCAGTAGTTCCGTCTAGAGCTGTTGCTCCCTTTAATCTCAGTTGTTTTTGAATTCGGGACTAATGCTCCCTTTAGTTCCGGTTCGAAAGGCTATGGGGCCCAGCAGCTTTAGTCCCGGTTCAAACGGAACCTTAAGTCCCAGTTGGAGATACCAACCAAGACTAAAGGGTTAGTGATCTTTAGTCCCGGTTAGTGTCTCCAACCGGGACTAAAGCCCCCCTTTAGTCCCGGTTAGAGATACCAACCTGGACTAAAGGTAGAGGCCCATTTCTTTCGCTCATTACTCATGCCTACCCCTTTCCTTACAGAAAAAACGTCTATAAAAAATAAACAAAAATAATAAAAACTTCAAATTTCAAATCTTTTGATATGCCTGTACCTCATGCAACCAACTTTTAGGGAAAATTTGAAAATAGAATTGTTTTCAAAAAAAGGTTGTTCCAAATTAAAACGGCTATAACTTTTACATACGGACTCAGAAAAAATCCGTATGCCGTTTGCATAAAATCTTGCTTCTCAAAATTCCAAAGAGAAATATAAAAGCAAGAAGATTTTAGTTTTTGCTAGGAAAAATGAGAAAAATTAATATTTTTTTTGAAATTTTTGAATTTCTTTTAATTTTCATTATTTTTAAGTTTTTATATTATTTTGATTTTTTTTATTTTTTGAGAGTTTTTTTTTGAGTTTTAAAATTAATTATGGAATTATGAATAAATATTATTTGGAATTCATTGTTGCTTATTATTACTTATCATCGTTTCTTATTTTTAAAATTATTTGGAATTCAAAAAATAAAATCATGTGTTATCAAAGTATAAGAGTTAATAGAATTGATAGCATACTATTATTAAGAAGTTATGAGCGCAATCTTGGAAGCTAATTGAGAAAGAACTCAAAATTAAGCGTGCTAGGGATGGAATAGTGTGAGAATGGATGACCGACCGGGAAGTTTGACCATGAGTATACACTTTGACATGAGAATGTGGGTGAATAGAGATTAAACTATCAAAGATCTAGCTATACGTAAAAAAATCTTCATACGGAATATTATAATTTAAGAAAACTTGGGAAGTTAATGATTCATAGTAGTATAACCCTACAGGGTGCTTATGCAGTTGGCTGGCGGTGGTATTCCAATTCAAAGATGTTGAAAATAAGTGGGAACACATTCTACACACACTAGTCCCGGTTCGGAACGGGCTCTAGTCTTGGTTATCCAATCAGGACTAGAGGTTCCTTCATTTAGTTCTGGTTGACTACAAACTGGGACTAAATGCTCTCCATATGGCTGCGGTTGAGTGCTGAGGCTGGAGGACCTTTATTTTAAAAAAAATTAAAAAGGGGATTTTTATCGAATTTGAAATCTTTGAATTTTTGATAGTTTAATCTCTAATCACCCATATTCTCATGTCAAAGTGCATACCCATGGTAAAACTTCTCGGTCGGTAACCCATGCTCACACTGCTCCATCCCAGCACGCTTAACTTTTGAGTTCTTTCCCAATTAGCTTCCAAGACTACGCTCATAACTTCCTAATAATAATATGCTATCAATTATTAACCCTTAGACTTTAATAAAATATGGTTTTAATTTTTAATTCCAAATTATTAAAATAAGCAACAATAATTAAGTAATAATAATCTTTATGCATAGTTCAATTATTAATTTGAAAACTCAAAATATTCAACAAAAAACTCTCAAAAACTAAAAAATAAAACTTCCAAAAAATAAAAAATTTAAAAAATCTCATCAAAAAAAAATTAAAAAATAAAATAAACAACAAAATAAATTCAAAAATTTCAAAAAGTATCATTTTTCTCATTTTTCCATGAAAAACCTAAAATTTTCATGCTTTCATATTTTCCTTTGGAATTTTTCCTAGCCAGTTAGCATATGTAACTTTTCGCGTGGATATTTTTTCATATATTACTCATTTCTTTCCAAGTTTGCTAGCAAAAGTTATAGCCGTTTTAGTTTGAAACTAACTTTTTTACAAAAAAAATTAAAATTTAAAATTTTCCCTAAATGTTAGTTGCCTGAGGCACATACATGTCAAAGTATTTTGAAATTTCAAGTTTTTCTAATTTTTGTTTATTTTTAGACATTTTTTGCAGAGGAGGGTAGGCATGAGAGGAAGAAATGTCTATCATTAGTTCTTGTTGGTCTCTCCAACCATAACTAAAGGTCTCGGTTTGGTCCCAGTTGATGTCTCCAACCAGGACTAGAGGTCCCTATTGGAGACACCGACCGGGACAAAAGGCACACTAGCCCTTTAGTCCCGGTTGGTATCTCCAACCAGGCCGTTTGACCCGAGATCGACTAAATCTAGCCGTGTCCCGTTTGACCGGGACAAAAGGCTCACTACCCCTTTAGTCCTGGTTGTTACTAGCAAAATTATTTCTATAAGCATTGTTGTTAAAATTATTATTTCTAATAAAGTTAACATCAACATGCTCTTCTTGAGCAACCAAAGAGGCCAAAGGAACATTATTAGGATCAACATGAGTTCTATCATTAGAAAGCATAAGAATTATAGCATCAATCTTATCACTCAAGGAAGAGGTTTCCTCAACAGAATTTACCTTCTTACCTTGTGAAGCTCTCTCGGTGTGCCACTCAGAATAATTTACCATCATATTATCGAGAAGCTTCGTTGCGGCGCCCAAGGTAAGGGACATAAAAGTGCCTCCAGCAGCTGAATCCAATAGGTTCCTTAAAGAAAAATTCAGTCCTGCATAAAAAGTTTGGACAATCATCAAAGTAGTCAGTCCATGAGTGGGACAATTCTTTATCATAGATTTCATTCTTTCCCAAGCTTGAGCAACATGTTCATTATCAAACTGACTAAACTTCATAATATTGCTACGCAAAGCTATAATCTTAGCAGGAGGATAGTATCTACCAATAAAAGCATCTTTACACTTCGCCCATGAATCAATACTATTTTTAGGAAAAGACAGCAACCAATCCTTAGCTTTTTCTCTCAAAGAAAAAGGAAACAGTTTAAGCTTAATAATATCACTCTCCACATCCTTATATTTCTGCATCTCACATAGCTCAATAAAATTGTTGAGATGAGCTGCAGCATCATTAGTACTAGCACCAGAAAATTGCTCTTTCATAACAAGGTTCAACAAACTAGGCTTAATCTCATAAAAATTTGCAGCAGGAGCAGGTGGCGCAATAGGAGTGCAGATAAAATCACTATTATTAGTGCTAGTAAAATCACTCAACTTGGTGTTTTTAGGAGTAGCCATTCTAGCAAAACTAAAAGCAGACAAGTAAAAACAGCTATAAGGAAAACTAATTTTTTTGTGTGTTTTTGATAAAAACGAAGCAAGTAAAAATAAAGTAAAGCAAAACTTAAAACAAAGTAAAGGATGTGCGTGCGAAACTCCCCTTGCAGAAGTCTTCTTTCTCCCCGGCAACAGCGCCATAAAAAGTCCTTGATGCGGCACGGTGTTGATGTAATTTCACCGTCTAGTTGGGAACCCCAAGAGGAAGGTATGATGAGCACAGCAAGAAGTTTCCCCTCAGTAAGAAACCAAGGTTTATCATATCTAGGAAAAAGCTAAACTCCAGAAGGTGATGCTTGCTAGCCTAGTGACTTCCAACAAGGGCGCCGTTTACGACACTTATTAGTGCATCTTCAACTAGTAGCAACGTGAAACCTGCACACAACATAACCAAATACTTTGCTCCCAACTTACGATGAGGTTGTCAATCTCACCGGTTTGCTGGAAACAAAGGTATGAGCGTATCGAGTGAAAAGCAATAGTAGTATGCGAGAAAGTAAACAATGCGAGTAAAGTAAACAGGCGATAGCAATATAAAGGAAATAGGACCGGGGTCCATAGTTCACTAGTGGTGTCTCTCTATAAGATAAAATAATACATGCTGGGTAAACAAATTACAGTTGGGCAATTGATAGAATAAAGACAACGTGCATATGTCGAGAGGATCACTATGAGATTTACTCTGGGCATTACAACAAGATACATAGACCGCCATCCAACTACATCTATGACTAATAATCCACTTGTGGCGAATCAATCCGAGAACTCCACAAGTATTAAGTTGCGAACAACAGATAACTGCATTAAGCAAAGTGTGTAATGTAAACAAAGCATATGCCCTTGAGCATATGAATGTTGTTTTCTCCCTAGTGGCAACAGCACATCTACAACCTTAGAGGTTTCTGTCACTCCCCCAGATTAAATAGAGGCATGAACCCACTATAGAGCATAAATACCCCCTCTTGGAGTCACTAGCAACTACTCGGCCAAGATAGCTACTAACAACGGAGAGCATGCAAGATCATAAACAACATAGAGATAACATAAGATAATATTCATCACATCAACTCAATCATAACACCAATATTCATCGGATCCCAACAAACACAACGTGTAGAATTACATAACGGTGATCTCGATCATGTAAGGCAGCTCACGAGATCTAAACATGAAGCACATGGTGGAGAAGACAACCATCTAGCTACTGCTATGGACCCATAGTCCAAGGTAGACTACTCACTCATCGCGCCGGAGGCAAGCATGGCGATGAAGAAGACCTCCGGTGGCGATTCCCCTCTCCGGCAGGGTGCCGGGAAGAGCTTCTGGACCCTCCCGATCTCGGGTCGATGACGGCGGCGGATCACCACAGGTGGAAAAGTGATCGGGTCTTTAGGTTTTTCCCGTCAGGGGGTCTTTATAGGCGAAGGGGCGGCACCAGAGGTGGACAAGGGGGCCCTCACCACAGGTGGGCGTGGGCCAGGGGCACGCTGCGCCCCCTAGTGGTGTGGCCACCCTGTGGCCCTTCTCCGTCTCCTCTTCGGTTCTCTAGAAGCTTCGGTGAATTTCCAGATGTTCAGCTTTTGTTTCATCCAATTCCGAGAATATTTCCTGTGTAACTTTTCTGAAACACAAAAATAGCAGAAAACAGGGAACTGACACTGTGGCATCTTGTTAATAGGTTAGTTCCGGAAAATGCATAAAAATGCCACAAAGTGTAACGAAACACTAAGCAAATGGTGTAAAAACAAGCATGGAGCATCAAAAATTATAGATACGTTTGAGACGTAGCAGCATCCCCAAGCTTAACTCATGCTCATCCTCGAGTAGGTAAGTGATAACAAAAGAAATAATTTTTGAGGTGACATGCACCTACACAATCTTGATCATATATGTAAGCATTGTGCGCTGGGATCAAAAGAACTTATAACATGGGCATGAAAGATATAATCTTGATAGAAGAACCTTAGCAACCATGTTATAACGTGAAAAAGAACACAAACAAAAGAGCATGAAAATGTAACAATGAAAGTCAAACGTGTGTTCAAATCATATGGAAAATATACAAATGGTTTTTAGCTCGTCCTTCATGAGAGAGCAAAACATAAATGCATAGGACACCTTCAAGTTTAAGAGAGCGACTAGATACAAGTAATTTGAGAACAAGTGAAACCAACATCATGAATCAATCAATGAAAACTTTGGGACAATGCACATTATACTTAGAATGACAACTATGCTCTCTTAGACGGTGCAGATAGAAGGTGGTGACTCAACATAAAAGTAAAAGAAAGGCCCTTCGTGGAGGGAAGCAGTGATTGCAAGTTTTATAAACCTTCAAAAATTATGGTATTTACTAGCTTTGAGCTCTCATTGCCCCCATCATAAGCATCTTGAATGGTTAAAGTTAATGCGAGTATAATTATGAAACATATGATTGACAAATCATAAGTTGAAAACCTCGTGTTCCATGAAGTATGAATACCCAAACCTCATGCTACTCGACTTAGAGTCCCAAGCAAGCTCTTGTCATTATAAATATATGTGTATCATCGAGAACCGCCAACGGGGTACCTCCTGCCCGATGACATGGAACAAGCCCACATCAAAATGACAGGACAAACAGACAATGAACACCTCGACATCTCTTTTATTTACTATTGGTAAAGCTTTTTATTATGAGATGCATCGTCGAATATCCACTATGGGCATGCTGTAAATTTCCACCATGAATGATGCATGGCTTAGATTAGCGGCCCAGGCATTTCCCTAACACATATAAAAACTCCATGATCCCGCAAGATTCCCAACTTATTTCACATCACGAGTATCCATAAACAAAAGATCACGATATCAACTGAAATGAAAGATAGTGCAATGTTGAAAGCTTGCCCCATGACGGCATGGCTGGGCTAATTTCCAGCTTACAACTTGCAAGCATAACAACTCAACATAAGAGAGCCGTAATGTCAAAATTTTAAAACGAGAAAAATAAAGTGTGCCATCAGGTTCGCGAGAGCTTTACTGACCAATTTTTGCATAACACCAAAAAGAGTTTAATTTGAAGGATAGATAAAAGCAAGTCAAATGTACTTTGGAATAGAAAATTGCTAATAGGTATGTATGGTGGACACTTTTGAAACAACTTGGTTTTTAGGAGTTGGATGCACGAGTAGAGCTCATACTCAGTACAAAATTAGGGCTAGCAAAAGACTGGGAGCGACCAACTAAGAGAGCAATAACGGCCATAATCATGCAAAGCGACAAAGCAACATTAAAAGAAGCATAAGATGGCATCAAAAGTCAAAAACTAAATGATCATAGAGGCAATGGCGACTTTGTATGAGTCAAACATGTGTAAGCATGCGCCAAGTCAACCCAAATAAAGCATCAAGGAGAAAACCAAAATAATGCTTCCAAATAATTAAAACAACGCATGATTTTTTTTCAAAGGCTCATTAAGCAATCTCAGTCATTTGAGACAAGTCATGCTACAGAAAAACCACTAAGCATACTATCAAAAAGATATCAAGCACGACATGCAAAAGCCTAGGCCACAGTCTACACAAGCTCCTTCTTGTACAACTTTTTTGCATAAAGCTTTTTCTCTTTTCCAACACCATTCAAACTTTTTTAAACAACTCTTTTTGATGAAAACAAAAATGGACAAGAGGTCAAAATACACCTTGATGCAAAGATATAACAAGATCTGAACACAAATCAAGGCAAAAATCGAAAACTAAATGCAGTAGCAGAAAAAGAGAACACTCGTTGAAACGATAAGAGTGAAAAACAGAGTGTTCTTGGCAAATGAAAAGCAAGGCAACTTCTCCAAAAGAAATTTGTTGGGGTCCAACCATTTATTGCAGCAAACAAAACTAAACAAAACTGAAAACTAAAACAACTGATGCTCCAAGAAAAACGCATAATGCATGAAGCAATAAAAATATAGTGTGTTGAAAGGTGACCTGATTTTTGCCGATGAAGAAGGGGTGCCTCGGGGGCATCCCCAAGCTTTGACGCTTGTACCTCTTGGATATTTCTTGGGGTGACATGGGCATCCCCAAGCTTGAGCTTTTGTCCATTCTTCAACTCATCTCATCATTCTTCAATCCCAACACTTGAAAACTTCCTTCATACAATACTAAACACAATTCTATTAGCAACATTAGTGTAAGCATAACAATGAATCAACCCTTTTTGATTCAGGTTTCAACTCAAAAACCACCACATATAAAGCATATAGTACTGTAGCAACTTCCCCAAAAGTTCCGTGATCAAAAGAACTCAAAAAGAAAGCGATAAAGCGGCAAACATAAATATTGGCAGAAATCTGTCAAAACAGAACAGCTGACAAATGTCGAATTTTTAGAGGGTTTTCTGTTGCTCAAATCAAAAAGTGTTCAACTACTGAAAGTTTGGATATAACCTGGGGCATATGCACAAGAAATCGAAGGTCCAAAAGATTTACAGAGAATTTTCACGTATTTTTACGGTGCAGCACCGAAAACTGTTTCAGGACAGCAACATCCCAAAATCTTACCTCACTCAAATTAGAGGCTTCTCTTAGCACAAAAACGAAATAAAAAGGATAAGGAGAGGTTATTACAGTAGTAATAACTTCCAAAACTCAATTAAAAGAAAAAGAATTGAAAGTAAAAGCATTGGGTTATCTCCCAAGAGTGCTTTTCTTTAATGCCTTTGAGCTAGGCGCAGAAAGTGCGAATCAAGTAATATCAAGTGATGAAGCATCAAGATCATAATTTGCTCTAAGAATAGAGTCAAAAAGTAATTTATTTCTCTTTCTAGGGAAGTGTTCCATACCTTTCTTGAGTGGGAATTGATATTTGATGGTGCCTTCCCTCATATCAATGATGGCACCTACAGTTCGAAGAAAAGGTCTTCCCAAAATAATACGACATGAAGCATTGCATTCAATGTCCATGACAAGAAAATCAACGGGAACAAGGTTATTGTTAACCATAATAAGAACATCATTAATCCTTCCCAAAGGTTTCTTCTTAGCAACATCAGCAATAGGAACATCATAATAACACTTTTCAAGCGGTGGTAAATCAAGCATGTCATAAATCTTTCTAGGCATGATAGAAATACTAGCACCTAGATCATATAAAGCATGGCAATCAAAACCATTAACATGCATATCAATGATGGGTTCCCAACCATCTTCTAACTTCTTGGAAATAGAAGTTTTTTGCTTCAACTTTTCATCCCTAATTTTCATAAGAGCATTGGTAATATGCTTAGTAAAAGCAATATTTAAGGAACTAGCATTAGGAGTCAAAGCAAGCTTTTGCAAGAACAAAATAACTTCAGATATATTGCAGCGACCAACATCAAAATTATTAAAGGAAATAGAGCTATCATCTCCTACACTCCAAAAAATTTCAGCACTCTTTTGAGAAAAAGTTTTAGTTGTTTTAGGCTTTTTAACACAAGGAGTAGGCGTTTTCTCTACACCAATCAAAGTAAGAGGATTGCTAGCATTAGGAGCAACATCATTAGAGGTAGTAATGGTACATACCTTCATCTTTCTAGCCATCTCATCTTCTCTTTCCCACCTGGCATGCAATTCTGCTAGCATCCTAACATTTTCATGAATTCTAACTTGGATAGCATTAGCAGTGGCAAAAGTATTGTTCTCTTTCACATCATTAGGCAACACTTTTAATTTCAGAAGTTCAACATCATGAGCAAGGCTATCAACTTTAGAAGCAAGAATATCAATTTTGCCTAACTTTTCCTCAACAGACCTGTTAAAAGCAGTTTGCTTACCGATGAAGTCCTTGAGCATTACCTCAAGCTCGGAGGGCGCGGCCCTAGTGTTGTTGGAGGAATTACCATAACCATTACCATTGGTAGAAGGATACGACCTATAATTGTTACTAGCAAAATTGTTCCTATAAGCATTATTGTTAAAATTATTATTTCTAATGAAGTTAACATCAACATGCTCTTCTTGAGCAACCAAAGAGGCCAAAGGAACATTATTAGGATCAACATGAGTTCTATCATTAGAAAGCATAAGCATTATAGCATCAATCTTATCACTCAAGGAAGAGGTTTCCTCAACAGAATTTACCTTCTTACCTTGTGGAGCTCTCTCGGTGTGCCATTCAGAATAATTTACCATCATATTATTGAGAAGCTTCATTGCGGCGCCCAAGGTAAGGGACATAAAAGTGCCTCCAGCAGCTGAATGCAATAGGTTCCTTGAAGAAAAATTCAGTCCTGTATAAAAAGTTTGGACAATCATCCAAGTAGTCAGTCCATGAGTGGGACAATTCTTTATCATAGATTTCATTATTTCCCAAGCTTGTGCAACATGTTCATTATCAAACTGACTAAACTTCATAATATTGCTACGCAAAGCTATAATCTTAGCAGGAGAATAGTATCTACCAATAAAAGCATCCTTACACTTCGCCCATGAATCAATACTATTTTTAGGCAAAGACAGCAACCAATCCTTAGCTTTTCCTCTCAAAGAAAAAGGAAATAGCTTAAGCTTAATAATATCACTCTCCACATCCTTATATTTCTGCATCTCACATAGCTCAACAAAATTGTTGAGATGAGCTGCAGCATCATCAGTACTAGCACCAGAAAATTGCTCTTTCATAACAAGATTCAACAAAGCAGGCTTAATCTCATAAAAATTTGCAGCAGGAGCAGGTGGCGCAATAGGAGTGCAGATAAAATCACTATTATTAGTGCTAGTAAAATCACACAACTTGGTGTTTTCAGGAGTAGCAATTCTAGCAAAACTAAAAGCAGACAAGTAAAAACAACTATAAGGAAAACTATTTTTTTGTGTGTTTTTGATAAAAACAAAGCAAGTAAAAATAAAGTAAAGCAAAACTTAAAACAAAGTAAAGGATATGCGTGTGAAACTCCCCTTGCAGAAGTCTTCTTTCTCCCCGGCAACGGCGCCCGAAAAAGTTCTTGATGTGGCACGGTGTTGATATAATTTCACCGTCCAGTTGGGAACCCCAAGAGGAAGGTATGATGAGCACAGCAGGAAGTTTTCCCTCAGTAAGAAACCAAGGTTTATCGTATCCAGGAAAAAGCCAAACTCCAGAAGGTGATGCTTGCTAGCCTAGTGACTTTCAACAAGGGCGCCATTTACGATACTTGTTAGTGCGTCTTCAACTAGTAGCAACGCGGAACTTGCACACAACACAACCAAATACTTTGCTCCCAACTTACGATGAGGTTGTCAATCTCACCGGTTTGCTGTAAACAAAGGTATGAGCGTATCGAGTGGAAAGCAATAGTAGTATGCGATAAAGTAAACAATGCGAGTAAAGTAAACAGGTGATAGCAATATAAAGAAAATAGGACCGGGGTCCACAGTTCACTAGTGGTGTCTCTCCATAAGATAAAATAATACATGCTGGGTAAACAAATTACAGTTGGGCAATTGATAGAATAAAGACAACGTGCATATGTCGAGAGGATTACTATGAGATTTACTCTGGGCATTACAACAAGATACATAGACCGCCATCCAACTGCATCTATGACTAATAATCCACTTGTGGCGAATCAATCCGAGAACTCCACAAGTATTAAGTTGCGAACAACAGATAACTGCATTAAGCAAAGTGTGTAATGTAAACAAAGCATATGCCCTTGAGCATATGAATGTTGTTTTCTCCCTAGTGGCAACAGCACATCTACAACCTTAGAGGTTTCTGTCACTCCCCCAGATTAAATAGAGGCATGAACCCACTATCGAGCATAAATACCCCCTCTTGGAGTCACTAGCAACTACTCGGCCAAGATAGCTACTAACAACGGAGAGCATGCAAGATCATAAACAACATAGAGATAACATAAGATAATATTCAGCACATCAACTCAATCATAATACCAATATTCATCGGATCCCAACAAACACAATATGTAGAATTACATAACGGTGATCTCGATCATGTAAGACAGCTCACGAGATCTAAACATGAAGCACATGGTGGAGAAGACAACCATCTAGCTACTGCTATGGACCCATAGTCCAAGGTAGACTACTCACTCATCGCGTCGAAGGCAAGCATAGCGATTAAGAAGACCTCCGGTGGCGATTTCCCTCTCCGACAGGGTACCGGGAAGAGCTTCTGGACCCTCCCGATCTCGGGTCGATGACGGCGGCGGATCGCGATGTGTTTCTGGAAAAGTGATCGGTTCTTTAGGTTTTTCCCGTCGGGGGGTCTTTATAGGCGAAGGGGCGACGCCAGAGGTGGACCAAGGGGCCCTCACCACAGGTGGGCGCGGGCCAGGGGCAGGCCGCGCCCCCTGGTGGTGTGGCCGCCCTGTGGCCCTTCTCCGTCTCCTCTTCGGTTCTCTGGAAGCTTCGGTGAATTTCCGGATGTTCGGCTTTTGTTTCGTCCAATTTCGAGAATATTTTCTGTGTAACTTTTCTGAAACACAAAAACATCAGAAAATAGGGAACTGGCACTGTGGCATCTTGTTAATAGGTTTGTTCCAGAAAATGTATAAAAATGCCACGAAGTGTAACGAAACACTAAGCAAATGGTGTAAAAACAAGCTTGGAGCATCAAAAATTACAGATACGTTTGAGACGTATCAACTATCATTCCCAGCGAAGCAATACAGTAGGAAATTGCCGCAGCCACCGATTGGGTCTTTTAAGCACCCCGTTGCATAAAAAACCCTTTCGTACGTAATGTGAACAAACACTTACAGTTAAATTTTTTGACCATCTGTCGGAGGCCTAGGCAGGCTTCCCTGCATGAACATTATATAAGGGAAGTGGATATACAACCTAGCCACTCAGGTTCAAGTCCCCACGGACACGGATTTGGGTTCTTATTTTCAAATAAAAATCGATGTAGGGGCTTCCCTACCGCATTTCCTTTCAAAAAAAATTACACAAGAGATATAGAGAAGAACCGACGGCACAAACAATGCGCACGGTTAGTCGGACAAAAGCCGTGTGCGTTACCGCACATGTTTATTTTACATGAATCGTTTACAATTCATCTACGATATTTCATTTTATTCTGAACGTTTCGTTTTACGAGCGATTGCCATGAGTGGCGATCATCAAGCTTGTTAGTGGAGTTGCTCATTATTTGCACGCCACTGGCATTACCATGCCACTGATAAATCACTACCACGGGAGGTGCTTGCTCGGTGCTATGTTCCCTTTGTACTTCTCTGCTGGTCTGCTTCCTGTTTACGAGTAGGAGGCAACTGTAATGAACATATTAGCCCATAATTTGATGAGTTACCCACTCGATAATACGATGTACAAATCAAATAGACGAGTTGAATTGCGCAGAACATGCAGCCATAGAGAGACAAGCGACAGAACTTCAAGATGTCTATAGTAAGAAATAGCTTATAGGGGACAGTTTGTTAGTGGCATAAACTTCATGGCTATTTTGGAAAAATACCGATGGCGTACCATATTTTGGTATGCCACCAGCATGTGAGTATAAATGGCGTACAACTACATGAACATGCCACAACTAAAGCGGAACCACAGCCCTGTCTGAGGCAAAAAAATAATATAACAGTGATTTAGCGAGTAGCGCGACGCCACCACTATTTTGTAAAGTAATGGCGCACCGTCTGGTTTTCTGCTGCTATTCTGATGGTCAGCCCAAAATTTGAAATGCCCGCGCACGCACACTGCCCAAACTTCCCCTCATCCTTCCACAATCCCTGCGACCTCACCGCTCCATACCGCCTGCGACCTCGCCGTCCCACCCGCTGCCGACGAGCCCTATCTGCATATATGCTCACTAGACAGTACGCCACTACTAATTGTATGGTAGTGGTGTCGGACATGCACCTGTCGGCTAACATACCACTAGTAATATTTAGAAGGGGCGTTATACTAGTGTCATGCCACTATCGCACTAGGAAAGCTGTTTTCCACACGCCAACGATAGCCTTTTCTCTACTAGTGTCTAGCCGTCGATCATCTCACGCCCTCTAGGGGCGTTTTTGCGTTTTTGCCGGAGTAGAGGTTTTTCAGTCTGGAATTACTAGTATGGATTTATTGGCTATGCCCTCATGCAGCCCTCTCAAGGGCGACTCAATGGTGACCCAGGGTTTCTGCTACCGACCCACCACCGTACCTAGCCCTTCCCTCTCCGCCCGCTACCTGAGGAGTCCACCGGGCAAGCCCATGGTGGCTCTAGTGAAGGTGGTGATGAAAATAACCCGCGCATGGGCTATGGTGGGAGGGATTTTCAGACACTGAGATAGTAACCTCGGGTGTAGAGGCGCATCCACTATTGCGGATAGAGGCATCCATGGATAGTCGCCGATGTCCTCTGCTACATAGGGAGGTGGTGCAGTCATGGTTGATAGGCTCAAAGACGAGTTCTTTGAAGGAAGCAAAAGAACCTATGTGTCTCAGATGAAGTCCACCCTCTTTTTGTGCCGGGAAGAAGAATGAGATCCAACTCAAAGTCAAGGAAAGCGGCCTAGACCACTGACTGTTTGCTGCTCCAACGTTCCCCTCGTTGGATATGATGGTCAGCATGTATGTTGTGCTTTCGGTGCTACATCCGAAGGCGGTTGTTGTGTTTGCTTTGTGAGATTGGGACTTGGTGAAGTCCATGGTCGGCTAGCCTGACCACAGAGGTGGCAATGCCCCTTGAGGTGTAAGAGGTTCCTGTGTCCCCACCCCAGCCCCCCTTCCCGGCTGAAAAGTTAAATCCTCTCGCTTTGGGTGACAACGGCGCCATGGCCGTCGCTTTCTCATTAGAGTTGCCAAGCCAGATCTTATATCGAGAACTGACCACGGTACCCTTAATACCAGCGCTGGATGTTGACTTTTTTAGGGAAGCAGCATAACTCTGCTATTGAGCTTTGTTAATTGCACACAATGATTACATCTTTATATATAGGATAGTTTAGAAGAAAACTAGGGAGTTCATCGACCGAATTACAAGACTAATTATTTAAAATAACTAAACTTAGCTTGCTTCCCTGGAATTATGCTTATAACTTTGTCGATTGACGATGTCTACTATATCAGTAAAGGTTGCCGCCGACTCATTCCACCAAGCATGCTCGCCAGTGCATGCTTTTTTTTAGAACAAGCAGGAGAGCTGCTCGTCATTGTATTAAGTTTACGAGGGAAAAATGTGATCCAGTTTATAAGGGAAACCGGATCCAAAAACCATACACGTGAAGCCAACGGCATACAACGCACACCCAAAGAACACGCCTAGCCTAACCCGTGGCCAAGAAGGCACACAGTCAGGACACGGGGCCTCGAGACCGCGTCACAATTGAGAACAACAACTCGGAACACACCCTAGCTCCAGGATGGCACACATCAACGTATAGCTCACCCGAAGCGCCTAGAAGATCGGCAAGTGGACGGCAGGACATGGCCGGACCTGAGGATAGCACCGTCCAAGCACGGATTGCACCCGTGAACATAGCGCTCAAGATTCCCACGCTCCAAGTAGCGTTCGACCTTGATTCTGAAAGCCTACATGGGAC
The DNA here is from genome assembly GCA_007115705.1 of Dactylis glomerata. NCBI lineage: Eukaryota > Viridiplantae > Streptophyta > Magnoliopsida > Poales > Poaceae > Dactylis > Dactylis glomerata. The sequence continues at coordinate 2,440,104 of QXEO01000099.1, forward strand.
TCCAAGAGCAACCCGGACAGTGCCTCCACTGAGGGGACGATGCAAAAGCGACGCCACTGCCTGAACCGAAAGGTCTAGGGTTTCCCCCGTTGCTCAGGAGGAGAAGGATGGAAGGACTGAAATGACGCCTTCAAGAAGGAAACAACGCCCACAGGCGTCGCCGTCGTCCTGCAACAGCATTGGAGTTTCCCCCGGCCATACCATCCTCACCACAATCCACCAGGAAGCACAACGGAACCAAATGCCGAACACACTACAAAGGAGAAGCCAACACTGGGAGGCGATGACCTGCACAAGCTTCACCCGGACAGCCCCAGAACGCTGGCCGCCCATCAACCACAGTCCTGTACTGGTAGGCAAGCAGCAGGGGCGACCTGCAGAGCAAGCCACCAAGGCAACAACGCCCCGCACCAGGAGCCACCTAGTGTCGATGCCGCGACCGGCACCAGACCCAGACAGGTCCAGATCAGGCCCAGATCGGACCCAAACACCTAGATCGGGCCCTCAAGCATACGACCGCCACCGGTGGCACAGTGCCCTGCTGCTCCACCGCACCAGCAACCCCCCGTCGTGCCGGCGCCGCCCTGCCAGGCGAGCGGCCCAGATTGGGCCCGGAGAGGGCCCAGATCGGGCTCCTGCTCTCGCCGCCAGAGCCACCGCGCAGCCGCTCCAGGACCTAGTCCGCGCGACCAGCACCGAGGCAACCACCAGCGGCAGAGCACCGGAGGGCTGAACGACGGCGGGGCGCAGACCAGCCCGAGCAAAACCACCACCACCTGCCGCGCACAGAGCCGCGAAGCACCGCCGCGACGAGCCAGAGATCCCCGCCGCCGCCCGTCCACTGCGAGGGCTTCGCCCTGCAGCTTCCTCCGGGGGGAGGGGTTGAGGGAGAGTGAGGCTAGCGCTAGGGTTTCGGGAGGAACCGCCCGTGTCGCCCAGGGAGGACGACGCGGGGGTCGGGGTTAGGTTCTGTTCGCCAGTGCATGCTTCAATGACCTCCATTGGCAAAGGAAAAATACTCTTTCATTGCTAATGCTTCAGCGTCACCCAAGAGCGGTAAATAACTGCATTTTGAAAAACCTCGTCCTAGTCACGCAGAACTAATAGCCCGTATGACTATAACAGAACAGGATAGCTGTACGTACCAGGCTATATATGCGCGCCCGTATGCCCAAAGTAGCAGAAAGGAGCGCAGAAAGGGTGCGAACCTTTTTCTCTCGTTTATAAGCGCAGAAAGGAGGTAGCGATGGGGAGCTTACCACCTCCCGACGCGCTGTTGCCGCTTAACCCCGAGACATTCGCCGCCTAGTCACGCGCGGTGATCGACTTCCTCGACACCTACTACCGGGACATCGAGCATTACCCTGTCCGCTCCGATGCCAAGCCAGGGTGCCTCCGTAAATATCTACCAGATGCGCCGCCCGAACATGGCGATCCGGTGGACGCAATACTGGAGGACGTACGGCGGCACATTGTCCCGGGGCTAACACACTGGCAGAGCCCCAACTTCTTCGCCTACTACCCGATGAATGCTAGCACAGCCGGGTTCGCCGGCGAGATGCTCTCCACGGGTCTCAATGTTGTGCCGTTCATGTGGGCAGCCTCGCCGGCCGCAACCGAGCTCGAGGGCATCGTGGTGGACTGGGTGTGCAAGCTGGTCGGCCTCCCCGAGCGTTTCCTCTTCTCCGGCGGCGGAGGCGGCGTCCTCCACGGGAGCACGTGCGAGGCCGTGGTGTGCACGCTCGTGGCCGCGCGAGACCGCGCGCTGAGCAGGCTCGGCCACGAAGGCATACTCAGGCAGGTGGTCTACGCATCGGACCAGAGCCACTCCACCTTCCATAAGGGCGCGAGGATCATCGGTGTTATATTCTGATCCAAATTCTCTAAAGTAGAGGCCAATTTCTGACGAGCGGAGCGAGGCCCGTCGCCGGAGCCTTGGGCGACAGCCCCCCGCGGTATGGATCGTTGCCACCGTCTATATATACTCCTTGTAAGCCGCCGGCTAGGGTTTATCGCATCATAAGATAGCCCACGGCGTTTGTAAACATACACCTGATATAGTAAAGTTTTGCTGGCTGGCGCCCGTGGTTTTTACCTCTCTTTGTTGGAGAGGGTTTTCCACGTTAAAATCTTGTGTCTCCGTGCTGTGATTTCATTTTCGTTCTTCGTTATTGCCTATCGCTTTTATAACAAGTGATATTAGAGCCCCAGGTTTCTAATCTAGGGTTTGCGAGATGGCGTCTTTGAAGTTCGATCTGCCGCAGCTGGATTACACCACAAGGTTCTCCCTGTGGCAAGTGAAGATGAGGGTGATCCTCGCCCAAACTTCAGATCTCGATGATGCGCTCGATGGTTTCGGAAAGAAACCGGTTTCGTCATGGACAGAGAAAGAAAAGCGGAAAGATCGTAAGGCTTTGTCTTTGATTCAACTTCATCTATCCAATAATATTTTGCAGGAAGTGTTGCAAGAGAAATCTGCATCGGCCCTGTGGTTGAAACTAGAATCGATCTGCATGTCAAAGGATCTAACCAGTAGGTTGCAAGTGAAGATGAAGCTGTTCCAGCACAAGCTGCAGGAAGGTTAGTCCGTGATGAATCACCTATCGATCTTCAGGGAGATCGTTTCCGACTTACTGTCCATGGAGGTAAAATATGATGATGAAGATCTAGCACTTCTACTGTTAGTCTCATTGCTAAGTTCCTTTACGAATTTCTGTGACACCATATGTATAAGTCGTGATACACTAACCCTCACCGAAGTTTATGAGGCTCTCCATAAAAGAGAGAAGATGAAATCTATGGTGCAGACTGAAAGTTCGTCCTCCAAGGCGGAGGCGTTAGAGGTCTGAGGCAGGCCTGAGCAGCGAGACAACTACCACCACCACAACAACAGAGATAAGAGTAAGACCGACAGAGGTCGCTCAAAGTCCAAGGGACGCGACAAGTTCTGCTGGTATTGTAAGAAACCTAGCCACAATATTGATGATTGTTGGAAGTTGTAGAACAAGGAGAAAAGAAACGGAACTTACCAACCGAAAAACAATGATGGTAATGGTAAGGTTGCCGTAGCCTCGGGTAAAGGTGAGGCTGCTGTTGTTGCTGGTAGCGATAGTTTTTATGGTGATTGCTTAGCTGTTTTTGCTGCATGTGTTTCACGTGATGATGAATGGATTCTTGATACCGCATGTTCGTTTCATATTTGCTGTAACAAGGATTGGTTCAGTTCTTATGAGTCTGCGCAGACTGGAGATTTTGTGCGTGTGGGAAATGACAACCAGTGCGACATTGTTGGCGTTGGTTCTGTTCAGATCAAGACCCATGATGGGATGACACGCACGTTGACTGGAGTGAAACACATACCCTCCATGGCGAGGAATTTGATCTCTTTTAGTACCCTGGATTGTGACGGGTACAAGTCCAAAGGTGGGGACAAACGTCTGAAGGTATCATCAGGTTCTCTCATTGTTATGATTGGTGATATGAATTCTGCAAAATTATATGTCCTTAGAGGTAGCACTTTGCCTGGTATTGCTGCTGCCGTTAGTTCTGATGATTCTAGTAAGACTAACCTTTGGCATAAGCGTCTTGGACATATGAGTGAGCTTGGCATGGCAGAATTGGCGAAGAGAGAGCTAATTGATGGTTGCGACTTGAGTAAGTTTGAGTTCTGTGAGTATTGCATTTTTGGTAAGCATAAAAGAGTTAAATTCAATGCTTCTGTTTATACCACCAAAGGCATTTTAGATTATGTGCATGCTGATGTTTGGGGTTCGTCCCGTAGAACTTCTAATGGTGGTGCTAATTACATGCTTACTATTATTGATGATTACTCAAGGAAAGTGTGGCCATATTTTCTGAAACATAAATCTGATGTTTTTGCTGCTTTTAAGAAGTGGAAAGTTATGGTAGAAACACAAACTGAAAGGAAGGTTAAGATACTCTGTACTGATAATGGTATGGAATTTTGTGCAAATGAATTTGATGAGTTTTGCAGCAACGATGGAATGGTAAGACATCACACCATCCCGTACACCCCTCAGCAGAATGGCGTGGCTGAACGCATGAACAGGACCATTATTTCGAGGGCTCGCTGCATGTTGTCTAATGCAAAGATGCATAGACATTTTTGGGCTGAAGCAGCCTCCACCGCATGCTATCTCATCAACAGGTCACCTTCCGTTCCACTTGATAAGAAAACTCCCATTGAGGTATGGTCTGGTTCACCAGCTGATTATTCTGAGTTGAGAGTTTTTGGTTGCACTGCTGATGCTCACGTTGATAATGGAAAGTTAGAGCCAAGGGCTGTTAAGTGTATCTTCTTTGGTTATGGTTCAGGAGTTAAGGCATATAAATTATGGAATCCTGAAACTAAGAAAGTTTTGTTGAGCAGGAATGTCATTTTTAATGAGGCGGTTATGTTTTATGATAGTCCGTCTACTGATATTTCTGATGCTATTGATTCTCCTAATGTTTCTGATGATGAGCAACAGAGAATTGGCGTGCAGGTGGAGCACGCAAAGGAGAACGAAAATGTGGTTCCTGAAACCAATAATGATGATGTTTATATTCCACCTTCACCGCCTATTGTTCAGCAGCCATCACGGTCTATTGCAGCTAACCGTCCTAAGAGAAATATTGCACCTCCTAATCGTTTAATTGAAGAGTGTGATATTGTCCATTATGCTTTGAGTTGTGCTGAACAGGTGGAGCATGATGTTGAACCAGCTACGTACACTGAAGCCATTGCTTTGGTTGATAAGGAAAAGTGGCTAGGTGCGATGCAAGAAGAGATGCAATCGCTTGAGAAAAATGGCACATGGGATGTTGTGCGCTTGCCTAAACAAAAGAAGGCTGTCCGCTGCAAGTGGATATTTAAAAGAAAGGAAGGTTTATCTCCTAATGAGCCTCCAAGGTTTAATGCAAGGTTAGTAGCAAAAGGTTTCAGTCAGATTCCAGGTGTTGATTATACTGATGTTTTCTCCCCAGTTGTGAAGCATACTTATATTCATGCTTTCTTTGGTATTGTTGCTATGCATGATCTTGAGCTTGAGCAGCTAGATGTTAAGACTGCTTTTCTGCATGGCGAGTTGGAGGAGGAGATATACATGGACCAGCCTGAAGGTTTCGTTGTGCCTGGCAAGGAGGATCTTGTTTGTAAGTTGAAGAGGTCCCTTTATGGTCTGAAACAGTCGCCACGACAATGGTATAAAAGGTTTGATTCATTTATGCTAGCACATGGTTTTAAGAGATCTCAGTATGATAGTTGTGTGTACATCAAGTTTGTTAATGGATCACCTATTTATTTGCTGCTATATGTTGATGATATGTTGATTGCTGCCAAGAGCATGAAAGAGATCACTACTTCAAAGGCTCAATTAAGTAGTGAGTTTGAGATGAAGGATCTTGGTCCTGCTAAGAAAATACTAGGCATGGAAATTAAGAGGGACAGAAAGTCTAGTTTGCTATTTCTTAGTCAAGAAAAATACATTGAGAAAGTTCTTCATCGTTTTAATATGCATGATGCAAAGTTTGTTAGTACACCTATTGCTTCTCACTTCAAGTTGTCAGTTTTGCAATGTCCTACTTCTGAAGATGATATTGAGTACATATCACAAGTTCCTTATTCTAGTGCTGTTGGTTCCTTGATGTATGCCATGCTTTGTTCCCGGCCTGATCTGTCACATGCTATGAGTTTGGTCAGTCGATACATGGCTAATCCTGGTAAAGAACATTGGAATGTTGTTCAGTGGATTTTCAGGTATCTTCGCGGCACATCTAAAGTTTGTTTGAAGTTTGGCAGGACTGGTGGGGGACTCGTAGGCTATGTGGATTCAGATTATGCTGTCGACTTGGATAAGAGGAGGTCCCTCACAGGTTATGTGTTTACTGTTGGTGGATGTGCTGTTAGCTGGAGGGCTACCTTGCAGGATGTTTCAGCACAATCTATAACTGAGGCTGAGTACATGGCTATTAATGAAGCATGTAAAGAGGTTGTTTGGCTGAAAGGTCTGTTTGCTGAGCTTTGTGGAGATGATTCTTGCATTAAGTTATTTTGTGACAGTTAAAGTGCTATTTATCTTACTAAAGATCAGATGTTTCATGAGAGGACAAAGCACATTGATATTAAGTACCACTATGTTTGCCACGTGGTTGCACAAGGTAAACTGCAGGTATGCAAGATTAGTACTCATGATAATCCTGCTGATATGATGACAAAGCCTGTTTCTGTTGCTAAGTTTGAGCTTTGCTCAAGTTTAGTTGGTATAACTGTTTAGTCCAAGTGGCTGTTTGGCGCCAGCAAGTGTTTTCTTTGTTGGTTCAGGTGATTTGTTGAAGTTCATGCTACAAGGAATTTGTCTCAAGGTGGAGTTTGTTATATTCTGATCCAAATTCTATAAAGTAGAGGCCAACTTCTGACGAGCAGAGCGAGGCCCGTCGCCGGAGGCTTGCGCCAACTGCTGGTATGGATCGTTGCCACCGTCTATATATACTCCTTGTAAGCCGTCGGCTAGGGTTTATCGCATCATAAGATAGCCCACGGCGTTTGTAAACATACACCCGATATAGTGAAGTATTGTTGGCTGGCGCCCGTGGTTTTTACCTCTCTTTGTTGGAGAGGGTTTTCCACGTTAAAATCTTGTGTCTCCGTGCTGTGATTTCTTTTTCGTTCTTCGTTATTGCCTATCGCTTTTATAACAATCGGCATCCCGCCGTCCAACCTCCGGGTCATCCCAACGACGGCGGCGTCGGGCTACGGCCTCACGGCGGACAGCGTCAGCGTCGCTGTGGAGGCCGACCTGGCCAGCGGGCTGGTGCCGCTGTACCTGTGCGCCACCGTCGGCACGACCGGCCTCGGCGCGGTTGATCTGGTGCGGCGTCTCGGCGAGGTGGCGCGACGGCACGGCATGTGGCTACACGTCGACGCCGCGTACGCCGGGAGCACCCTCATCTGCCCCGAGTTCCAGGACTGCATCGACGGCGCCGAGCTCGCAGACTCGGTGAGCATGAACCCGCACAAGTGGTTCCTCACCAACATGGACTGCTGCTGCCTGTGGGTGGCCAGCCCAGCCGTGCTGACCTCCGCACTATCTACCAACCCGGAGTACCTCAAGATCATCACCGAGGGAGGTGCAGATCAGGTGGTCGACTACAAGGACTGGCAGATCGCGTTGTCGCGCCCCTTCCGTGCCATGAAGCTGTGCGTGGTCCTGCGCCGCTACGGGGCGGCGGGGATGCGGGCATACGTAAGGAGGCACGTCGAGATGGCCAAGTGGTTCACCCGCACGGTGAAGGCCGACGTGCGGTTCGAGGTGGTGACGCCGAGGAGATTCTCCCTCGTCACCTTCCGCCTCCGCCCACGGCACGAGGGTGACCATGCGGTGGATGACATGAACCGCAAGCTCCTGGTGGCGGTGAACGCCAGCGGGCGGGCCTTCATGACGCACTTTGTGGTGGATAACAAGTTTGTAATCCGTATGGCCGTGGGCGGAGCCATGACCCAGATGCGGCACGTCCGCGACGCATGGGAGCTACTCCAGGAGAAGGCCGAGGAAGTAGGCGCACTCCCACTCCACTCCAATCCGCCGGGCGCTCAGTGAAATAATGAAATAGATCCACGGACAGTAAAACATTTTTTGCAGAATTGCTAATTCTTAGCTGACTGACTAATTCTCAGTCGGCGCAAGAACCACTCGATTTCATGCTTGCATAATACGCCTGACGTTGGGATTGTACTTGTGTGCAGTCCGAGGCGTTGTCCGGTGACCTTCTTTTTTCACTTTTTACTTGCTCGTGCACTACTATATCTATACAAGCTATCTATTATTGAAAATTTTCTTCATCAACATACATGTATTACTCTGTGTTGACGATCATGAAAATGTACCACAGCATCGCCATAGATATATAGCTGTGCTGGTTGCGACAGTGCACACAATCCTCATGCCCTCGTTCATGCACCTCAAAATCACTGCCCCGGAGCAGGGAAGTTGTCAACACACAATGATACAATCACAATCAATGGTTTTCAGCTTGTCCTTCATGAGAGAGCAAAACATAAATGCATAGGACACCTTCAAGTTTAAGAGGGCGACTAGATACAAATAATTTAAGAACAAGTGAAACCAAAATTATGAGTCAATCAATGATAAACTTTGGGACTATGCACCTTAAACTCAGAATGACAACTATGCTCTCTTAGACGGTGCATAAAGGTAGAAGATGGTGACTCAACATAAAAGTAAAAGAAAGGCCCTTCGCAGAGGAAAGCAGTGATTAAACTTGTGCTAGAGCTTTTCATTTGTAAAACAGAGAGATAAAAAATTGGGTTTTGAGAGGTGGTTGTCTTTGTCAACAACTGGCAATGGGGTTCTTACTATCTTCCATACAAAAATAAAGCAAGTTTTTGAGAGAGATTGACACTTTTCTGCTCTTTTATAAACCTTGGCACTCCTCCCCACCTTTTTTCATTTCTCAAACCATGGCTAACCGATTCCATCGGGTGCCCACCAACATTCACATACCATGGAGGAGTGTCTTTTTTCTTTTCTTTTTCCCTTTTTTTCTTTTTGGAATAAACAATATGGAAGATAGCAAATCCGACCACTACGTCCCCATGAGCTAAAAACAGTGTCACAAAACGATAAGTATTTTGAAGGGTTTTTTGAAAGGTAGCACATGAAAATTTACTTGGAATGGCTTGGAAATACCATGCATAGGAATTTATAGTGGAATCATTGGCAAACTTGGTTTTTAGGAGTTGGATGCACGAGTAGAGCTCATACTCAGTACAAAATGAGGGCTAGCAAAAGACTGGGAGCGACCAACTAAGAGAGCAATAACGGCCATAATCATGCATAGCGACAAAACATCATTAGAAGAAGCATAAGATGGCATCAAAAGTCAAAAACTAAATGATCATAGAGGCTTATGGCAACTTTGTATGAGTCAAACATGTGTAAGCATGCGCCAAGTCAACCCAAATAAAGCATCAAGGAGAAAACCAAATTAATGCTTCCAAATAATAAAAACAACGCATAATTTTTTTCAAAGGCTTATTAAGCAATCTCAGTCATTTGAGACAAGTCATGCTACAGCAAAACCACTAAGCATACTATCAAAACAACATCAAGCACGACATGCAAAAGTCTAAGCCGCAGTCTAAACAAGCTCTTTTTTGTACAACTTTTTTGCATGATTTTTTTTTGTCTTTTCCAACACCATTCGAACCTTTTTAAAACAACTCTTTTGATGAAAACCAACATGGACCAGAGGTCAAAATACACCTTGATATAAAGATATAAGAAGATCTGAACAAAAATCAAGGCAAAAAATGAAAGCTAAACGCAATTCTAGAAAAAGAGAACACTCGTTGAACGATAAGAGTGAAAAACGGAGTGTTCTTGGCAAATGAAAAGCAAGGCCACTTCTCCAAAAGAAATTTTTTGGGGTCCAACCATTTATTGCAGCAAACAAAACTAAACAAAACTGAAAACTAAAGACAAGACGCTCCAAGAAAAATGCATTAGGCATGAAGCAATAAAAATATAGTGTGTTGAAAGGTGATCTGATTTTTGCCGATGAAGAAGGGTTGCCTCGGGGGCATCCCCAAGCTTTGACGCTTGTACTTCGTGGATATTTCTTGGGGTGCATGGGCATCCCCAAGCTTGAGCTTTTGTCCATTCTTCAACTCATCTCATCATTCTCCAATCCCTACACTTGAAAACTTCCTTCATACAAAACTCAACACAATTCTATTAGCAACATTAGTGTAAGCATAATAATGAATCAACCACTTTTGCTTCAGATTTCAACTCAAAACCACCACATATAAAGCATATACTACTATAGCAACTTCCCCAAAAGTTCCGTGATCAAAAGAACTAAAAAAGAAAGCGATAAAGAGGCAAACACAAATAGTGGCAGAAATCTATCAAAAAAGAACAGCTGACAAAGGTCGATTTTTTGAGGGTTTTCTGTTGCTCCAATCAAAAAGTGTATAACTAATGAAAGTTTGGATATAACCTGGGGCATATGCACAAGAAATCGGAGGTCAAAAATATATTCTGAGAATTTTCATGAATTTTTACGGTGCAGCACCGAAATCTGTTTCAGGACAGCAACCTCCCCAAATCTTACCTCACTCAAATTAGAGGTTTCTCTTGGCACAACAACAAAATAAAAATGATAAGGAGCAGTTATTACAGTAGTAATAACTTCCAAAACTCAAATAAAATAAAAAGAACTGAAAATAAAATAACGAGTCATCTTCCAAGAGTGCTTTTCTTTAACGCCTTTGAGCTAGGCGCAGAAAGTGCAAATCAAGTAATATCAAAAGAAGCATTAAGATCCATTGCAGAGGTCTTTTAAATAAGGCATTGTATTGCATCCACATAAGTTTTTGAAGACCCCTTGTGATCACTCTTTGGTTCACTCAAGTCACTAAAAAGATTTTCAGGATAGATCCAATCAAAATTGTTTTCAAAAGCCTCATGCAATCCCAAGATTTTGCTAGGTATTGGTACTTGGGTTTCTTAATTGTTTGTACCAACAACTTCTACATGTGAACCAAGCATATTAAAATGCTTAAAAACTTTCCTAGCTTCAATGGCAACATCTCTAAATTCTCTACGCAAAGTCTCCAAGATAAAATCTTTCTTTTCGGAGTCTTCAATATCATGAAGCTTAAGAAACATGTGTTGCATAAAAGGATTAAGGCTAGCAAACCTAGCTTCCAACATGTGAACTAAATAAGCAGAAGCAACTTCATAACTAGGAGCAAGCTCAGCCAAAGATTTATCCTCAACATCTTTGTGCATGCTAATATGATTAAAGAAATCCTCAATATTACTTTTCCCAATAATAGAACCACTACCTACTGAAAGGTCCTCCAAAACATACTCAGGGAACAACATAATGAACTAAGAGTAATAAAGTAACAACTATAAAGGAAACTAATTTTTTTGTATTTTTGATAAAAACGATGCAAGTAAAAATAAAGTAAAGGCAAAACTAAAACAAAGTAAAGGATGTGCGTGTGAAACTCCCCTTGCAGAAGTCTTCTTTTTCCCCGGCAACGGCGCCACAAAACAGCTTGATGCAGACGGTGTTGATATATAGATCACCGACCAGTTGGGAACCCCAAGAGGAAAGTATGATGAGCACAGCAGCAATTTTCCCTCAGTAAGAAACCAAGGTTTATCGATCCAGTAGGAGAAAGCTAAACTTCAGAAGGTGATGCTTGCTAGCTTCGTGACACTCCAACAAGGGCGCCGTTTACGATACTTGTTGGTGCGTCTTCAACTAGTAGCAACGCGGAACCTGCACACAAAACAATCAAATACTTTGCTCCCAACTTACGATAAGGTTGTCAATCTTACCGGTTTGCTGTAAATAAAGGTATGAGCGTATCGAGTGGAAAGCAATAGTAGTATGTGAGAAAGTAAACAGTGCTAGTAATAATAAAACGGTGTAACAATGTAAAGGAAATTGGACCGGGGTCCATAGTTCACTAGTGGTGTCTCTCCATAAAATAAATAACAACATGTTGGGTAAACAAATTACAGTTGGGCAATTGATAGAATAAAGATAACATGCATATGTCGCGAGGATCACTATGAGATTTACTCTGGGCATTATAACAAAATACATAGACCGCCATCCAACTGCATCTATGACTAATAATCCACTCACGGGGATATCGTTCGAACACCCCATGAGTATTAAGTTGCGAACAACAGATAACTGCATTAAGCAAAGTGTGTAATATAAACAAAACGAATGTTCTTGGACACAAGAATGTTGTTTTCTCCCTAGTGGAAACAGCACATCTACAACCTTAGAGGTTTCTATCACTCCCCCAGATTAAATAGAGGCATGAACCCAACTATCGAGCATAAATACCCCCTCTTGGAGTCACTAATATCTACTCGGCCAAGATAGCTACTAACAACGGAGAGCATGCAAGATCATAAACAACATAGAGATAACATAAGATAATATTTAGCACATCAACTCAATCATAACACCAATATTCATCGGATCCCAACAAACACAACATGTAGAATTACATAACGGTGATCTTGATCATGTAAAGCAGCTCACGAGATCTAAACATGAAGCACATGGTGGAGAAGACAACCATCTAGCTACTGCTATGGACCCATAGTCCAAGGTAGACTACTCACTCATCGCGTCGGAGGCAAGCATGGCGATGAAGAAGACCTCCTGTGGCGATTCTCCTCTCCGGCAGGGTGCCGGAAAGAGCTTCTGGACCCTCCCAATCTCGGGTCGACGACGGCAGCGGATCGCGATGTGTTTCTGGAAAATTGATCGGGGCTTTAGGTTTTTCCCGTCGGGGGGTCTTTATAGGCGAAGGGGCAGCGTCAGAAGTGGACCAGGGCGGTCACACATGTAGGGGGCGCGACCAGGGGATGGGCCGCACCGCCCTACTGTGTGGCCAGCCCGTGGCCCCTCTCCGTCTCCTCTTTGGACTTCTGGAAGCTTCGGTAAATTTCTGGACGTTCGGCTTTTGTTTCGTCCAATTCCAAGAATATTTCCTGTGTAACTTTTCTAAAACACAAAAACAGCAGAAAACAGGGAACTGGCACTGTGGCATCTTGTTAATAGGTTAGTTTCAGAAATTGCATAAAAATGCCACAAAGTGTAACAAAACACTAAGCAAATGGTGTAAAAACAAGCATGGAGCATCAAAAATTATAGGTACGTTTGAGACGTATCAACCAACAACATCTACACGTGAGCCAAACATATCAAACCTAGCCTCCAACATGTGAACTATATAAGCAGCAACAACTTCATAACTAGGAGCAAGCTCGGCTAAAGATCTATCCTCAACATCTTTATGCATACTAACATGATTAAAGAACTCCTCGATGTTACATTTCCCAATTATAGAACCACTACCTACCGTAAGGTCCTCTAGAACATACTTAGGGAACAACATAATGAACTAAAAGTAAAAGTAATGGAATACCAACTATCAAAGGAACTATTTTTTTATTTTTGATAAAAAGAAGCAAGCAAAAATAAAATAAAAGCAAAACAATAACAAAGTAAAAGATTGGAAGCGAGAGACTTCCCTTGCAGAAATCCTCTTTCTCCCCGGCAACGGCACCAGAAAAATTGCTTGATGGCGTGTAGATGTCCGCCCAGTTGGGAACCCCAAGAGGAAGGTATGATGAGCACATCAGCATGTCTTCTCTCAGTATGAAACCAAGGTTTATCAAACCAGTAGGAGAAAGAACCAACTTCCGAAGGTTGATGCTTGCTAGCTTTGCGACAGCTCCGGACAATGTATATATGGCGCCTCGTCCAAGGCGTAGCTTTGCACCAGCAACAACGTGGAACCTGCACACAACACAACCAAGTACTTTGTCCCGACTTATAGTGAGGTTGTCAATCTCACCGGTTTACTGTAAACAAAGGATTAAGCGTATCAAGTGGTAAAAGATAGTAGTTTGCAAGAATGTAAATACAGCAAGTAAATGGTAAACGGTAATAACAGTGTAAAAGAATGGACCGGGATCCACAGTTCACTAGTGGTGTCTCTCCATAAGATAAATAACATGTTGGGTAAATAAATTACAGTTGGGCAATTGATAGAATAAAGTAAGCATACAAATATCATGAGGATCACTATGAGATTCACTTGGGCATTACAAGATAATACATAGACCGTAATCCAATTGCATCTATGACTAATAATCCACCCGCTGGATGTCATCCGAGCAACCGTTGGGTATTAAGTTGCAAGCAACAGATTATCGCCTTAAGCAAAGTGTGTAATGTAAACAATACAAATATCCTTGAACACAAGATTGTTGTTTTCTCCCTAGTAGCAACAACACATCTACAACCTTAGAGGTTTCTGTCACTCCCCCAGATTACTAGAGGCATAAACCCACTATCGAGCATAAATACTCTCTCTTGGAGTCACTAGCATCTACTCGGCCCAGATATCTACTAGCAACGGAGAACATACAAGATCATAAACAACATAGAGATAACATAAAGATAATAATTCAAAAAATCAACTTGACATAGTATCAATATTCATTAGATCCCAACAAACATAACATGTAGAATTATACAATGATGATCTTGATCATAATAGGCAGCTCATAAGATCTAAACATGAAGCACATGGAGGAGATGACAACCATCTAGCTACTACTATAGACCCGTAGTCCAAGGTAGACTACTCACACATCACTACGAACGCAGGCATGGTGATGAAGAAGGCCTCCGGCGGTGATTCCCCTCTCCGGCAGTGTGCCGGGAAGGGCTTCTGGACCCTCCCGATCTTGCGTCAATGACGGCGGCAGCTTACAGTATGTTTCGTGGAAATTGATCGGGCCCTTTAGGTTTTCCCGTCGAGGAGAATATATAGGCGGAAGTGAAGGAAATATGCCCTAGAGGCAATAATAATATTGTTATTATCATATTTCTTGTTCATGATAATGTTTATACTCCATGCTATAATTGTATTAAGCGGAAACATTAATACTTGTGTGGTTTATGAACAACACCGTGTCCCTAGTACGCCTCTACTAGACTAGCTCATTGATTAATGATGGTTAAGGTTTCCTAACCATAGACATGAGTTGTCAATTAATAATGAGATCATATCATTAGGAGAATGATGTGATGGACAGACCCAAATAAAGCAGAGCAATTAGATCGTGTCATCGTGTTCATCTTTGCGAAGCTTTTCTTATGTCATGTATTGTATTCCTTAGACCATGAGATAATACAACTCCCTAGTATCGGAAGAAAGCTTTGAGGTCATCAAACGTCATCCTATGTGAGGGTGATAATAAAGGTGTCTCTCAGGTGATCGGAAAGTATTTGTTGGGTTGTATGTATCGAGATGGAATTTGTCCCTCCCAAGTCGGAGAGATATACTTCGGGCCCACTCGGTAATCGATATCAACACCGCTTGCAAGCATGTGGTTAAGGAGTTAATCACGAAGTGATATCGGATTACGGAACGAGTAAAGTACTTGCTGTGAACGAGATTGAACTAGGTATGGCGATACCGACGATCAAATCTCGGGCGAGTAAAATATCGTGTGACGAAGGGAATACATATACGGGATTAATTGAATCCTGACATCGTGGTTCATCCGATATGATCATCGATGAATATGTGGGAGTCAATATGGGTTTCCAGATCCCGCTATTGATTATTGATAGAAGATCATGTCTGCATATTCTCGAACCCGTAGGGTCACACACTTAACGTGCATCGACGCTAGGATAGAATGGATAATTGGTTTATGAGTTTTAGTTCGGAGTCTCGGATGAGATCCAGGACGTCACGAGAGGTTCCGGAATGGTCCGGAGAATAAGATTCATATAAAGGAAAGCAGTTTTTGGATTCCGGAAAGGTTTCGGAGTTTATCGGTATTGTACCGGAAGGTTCTAGAAGGTTCCGGAGTGGGACCAACGTGGGCCCACTTGACGGAGGCCTGCGTGGGCCTAAGGGGAAGTGCCCTGGCCGCCTTGGGCCAGGTGCACAAGGCCCCTAAGGCCCAGCCGGCCAAGCCCAAGGGTAACCCTAAAGGAATCTTCAAATAAGGAAGGGGGGGAAACTTGCCCCCCACTCTTCCTTATCCAAGTCGGCTAGGGATTGGAGGAGGGACCAAGCTGGCCGCCCAGCCCCCCATATAAGGGGGGGCAGGGGCGCAGCCCTCCCTCACCCCAAGACCCAAACCCTAGCCGCCCCTGCTGCCCTCCCTCTCTCTCTCTCGCGACTGCGCGTAGGCGAAGCCCTGCCGCAGAAACTCTCCACCATAAGCACCACGCCGTCGTGCTGCTGATCCAATCTATCTCTCCACCATACTTGCTGGACCAAGGAAGGTGGAGACGTCGCTGCACCGCACGTGTGCAACTCTCGAAGGCGCCGCCACTTGCGGCGTAGGATCGGATCGGATCGCGAGGAGGAGACGGCGAGTACGACTACGTCAACCACGTTCTCTTGAACGTTACCGCTGTGCAATATCTTCAAGGGTATGAAGATCTCATCTACCTCTCTCGTTGATTACATCTCCTAGATTAGATCTTGGCTTTCTTGTTCGCATCCGTAGGAAAATTTTTGATTTACTATGCTGCGAAACCCTTCAGTGGTATTAGAGCTAGATCTATGCGTAGTTGTGTTTCACGAGTAGAACGCAACATGCTTGTTGCGGGCGTTGATGTTTTCTGTTGCAAACCTCTTGTTGTGTATCTCTTATGGCGCGGTATAGTGAGATCGAAGCGGTCCAGGCCAACTTTACGCGACCGCGTTCGCGAGACCGGCTCCGCACTTGACGTGTGGCTTGTTCCACACATGCGGCTGGTGGATGCCAGTTTCTCTCACTATAGTAGTCATGGGACTTACATCGGATGTTAGCAACCATAATATCACCGTTGTGGCTTTTCGTAGGTAAGAATCGTTCTTAGCTTGCTACTCCCATAAGCCACGTAAAACATGCAACAACAAAGTAGAGGCGTCTAACTTGTTTTTGCAGGGAGTGTTTTGTGATATGGTATGGCCACAAGATGTGATGTGATATATGTGATGTATGCGATGATCATGTTTTGTAATCTTTCACGACTTGCATGTCGATGAGTTCACAACCGGCAGGAGCCATATGGTTGTGTTTATAATTGTGTATGACCTGCGTGTCAACTTCTTATACGCCATGTAATAGCTTTACTTTATCGCTAAGTAGTTAGCAATAGTTGTAGTTGCTATTCGTGGTGGAGGCAATCATGGTGGAATGATGGAGATCATGCCGGTGCGCACAAGATGGAGATCATGGCGCGGAGATTGGCTATACCATGTCACATAAAATTATATGCATGTGATGTTTATCCTTTTATGTATCTTATTATGCTTAGATCGCGACGGTAGCATTATAAGATGATTCCTCACTTAAAGATCAAGATAAAATTGTGTTCTCCCCTCGTATGCGCCGTTGCGAAAGTTCGTCGTGTTCAAGCATCTCGTGATGATCGGGTGCTATAAACTCTACGTTCACATACAACGGGTGCAAGCCAGTATTTGCACATGCGGAGATACTTGGGTTTGACTTGACGAGCCTAGCATGTACAGACATGGCCTCGGAACACACGGACCGTAAGGTCAAGCATGAGTCATATGGATGATATGATCAACATGTTGATGTTCACCATTAAAGCTACATCATTCACGTGATGATCGGTCTCGGTGTAGTGAATTTGGATCATGCTTCACTAAACAACTTTGAGGGATGTTGAATTTAGTGGGAGTTCATTAGTAATTTGATTAACTTGAACTAATTATCTTGAACTAAATCTTGTTGTATTTGCATAAGTCGTTGTAGTCTTTGGCACCGTTTCCCACCGACACTTAGCTTAAATTGAGTTAAAAGAAACTATAGAATTCTGGATAATCTTTTTTGGTCTAGTGCCGTTTAGTTAGAATGTCAAGACTAAAGATTAAGTCCTATTGCAAACTTTAGCAAATCTTGCTTGCTTCATACGATTTAATAAATTGTATTAATCTAAGAGCAACGATTCAAGTTTAGTATCTAAAGATCATATGTTTGCCTTCATGATAAATTGATCTTCAAAATTTTTTGAGAATCAAAGTGATCATCGAGCTGAAAGAATTGTTTCAGAAACAAATAAGAAGTGAAAGATATTTGATATCTAAAACTTTGATTGTTTGCAAAATGATGAAGTATAATTTAGTAAAAGAACATATGCTCATATTGTATGACTATGTGCGAAGATTGAAGATGCTAGGCATCCCGATCACCCAAAAGTTTGGGAACTAATATTATACTTGCATTCATCCTTATAAGCTATAGTAGTTTCATCATGAAAGATGTCATGATAGGATGAATGAAAAGGTATTGGCTAAATGGTTTTGCTATACCAAAAGAATACTAAAGAATGGAATCTGGAAGAATACCAATCATATGATGATGGCGATCCACTTCAAAGTGCAAAATCCAAGGCTATTAGTATTTGACTAGCATCCTTTGGACTATGTGTCAAATGATTGATGCCACTATTGATGTCGATAGATTCTTCTAAATAGAGAGGAAATGCTAAATAGGATCTGCAAAATATTTGGTAGAAAAGTAAAAGACTGGAAAATTCCATCTCAGGTATATAAATGATATACATGTTATAGATGTATTCTTTGCTAGTACATAATTCTTGGGTATTGGATACTAGATTGTTGGTATGAAATGTCATACAAAGCAATAATACAAGAACTATGATGGCCTAAGTAACTAGTAAAAGAATATGGTAATGATGCATGTCGAGATACAAATAAAAGTGTTATTGTGCTTCTCGTCGACATCAAACCTAGCCTTCAAGATATTTCATGAACTTAATAATTGTTATTTTGTTCTGGTATTATGAGAGCAATGGTTGTTCAAATTATTACCGTCTTCCATAATCGATGGAT
Source organism: Dactylis glomerata (assembly GCA_007115705.1). Taxonomy (NCBI): domain Eukaryota; kingdom Viridiplantae; phylum Streptophyta; class Magnoliopsida; order Poales; family Poaceae; genus Dactylis; species Dactylis glomerata. Next base: position 2,458,573 of record QXEO01000099.1, read on the forward strand.
AGATTATTATTATCTTGTTGGTGAAATAGACATTTATAACACTGATGCTAAAGGTTGCAAGACAAAACAAATTTCACTTATATGTGACACCGCCGTTTAAGTCATATTGGAAACAAAACATGAAAGAAATTCTATATTGATAGATTTTCGAGTCATTTGATTTTGAATTGATTGACGCTTGTGAAACTTTTCCTAAAGATGATTAAACTCCGTTCATGGGCCATGGACAGAACAAGTGACTAACTAAATGGCGATCATACATGTTGATGTATGTAGTCCATGGTGTGAAGTCAATCATGGTGTATTTTCTATTTCATCAATGACTCGAATAGATGTATGGTATATCTGCTTGATGAGATAGAAGTATGAAACAATTGAAATTGTTCAGTTTATGAAGTGAAAATTGTTGTAACAAGAATATTCAAATAGCATGATTAGATCATAAAGAAGAATATTTGAGTTACAAGTTTAGCAAACATCTAAGAGTTAGAGGAATTGTTCCACAAACTTGCATCATGATAGACACCATATGAGTATGGAGTTTTTGATGGATATAATCAAACCTTGTTTGACATGGTTAGATCAATGATGAAATAAACTACCAATATAATTTGTGGATTATGCTTTAAAGACTACCGCTTTTCACTAAATAGAGCACCATCATAATCCGCTGAAATGACACCATACAAGTTATAGTTGTCTTTTCTTGAATTTTGGTATGCAAGGCATATGTGTAAAATGTTTACAACCAAAATTGGATTAGTAAGTTTTTGTAGGTTATCCCAAAGAAAGTCGATGGGTATTCCTTCTACTATGAACCCAAACACATAGTGATTGTCACTAAAAGAAGTGAATTTCTTATGAAGGAGTTTTTCGCGAAAGGTTTAAGTGGGAGGAAGATAGAACTTGATGAGGTTATTGAATCTGAGCAAGATAATCAGAGTAGCGCAGCACCAGAAAAATGTTCTGGAAGCGGCAACTACATTCATAGCTCACGCGTCTACAATATGTTGTAGTCACGACATCGAAGTTCCTATTTAACCAAGTTGGTCGTAATCAAATAGCAAGATTTGAGGACGAGATATTATTAGATAATAGTAACCAACAATATACAAAGAAGCGATGATGGGCCCTGACTTCGTCATATGAATTATTCTAGCAACAATTACATATTGAGATATGATAGTTGAATAAACGAAACAACGTTCCTCTACTGGAATGCACACCAAGGACGTGTATCTGACACGACCCAATGGGTTTTGTTGATTCAAAGGTTGCTAGATATGTATGCAAACTTCTATGGTAGAAGAAAGCATAGCGAAGTTGGAATCTTCAATGATGAAAATGTTAAAGTGTTAATTTCATCAAGATATTTGAAGATGCTTGTATTACAAGAAAGTAAGTGGGAGCGCTAAGACATATTTCTAATGCTTTATGTAGATGACATATCGTTCATTAGAAATTATGTGTTTTTCTTGATATTGTTAAGTTTTCATTAAAATTAGTTTTTGATGAAAGACTTAGGTAAAACCAGAATATTAAGCATCAATGTCTATACAGATAGATTGAGGCGTTAATATAGTTTTGCCAGAGTACATAGATGAAATATTGAATTTGTTCAATATGGAAACAATAAGAATGGTTCTTGTTGCATGGAAGAGGTTGGAGCAAGAATCAATTGTTTTGACACTTGATGAGTGAAACCACAAGAATGATTTTATCAATCTTATATACCATGATATGTAGATCCAGATGTGTCCAATGCTCTAAAGGTTATAGCATTTATATGATGATCGTTGGACAATAGTAAAGATATTCTTATGCACTTTTGAAGAAGTAAGAATATGTTCTGTATGCAGAAGTGACAAATGGTTCATTGCAATGAGTTACATTGGCTTTGTCACACATACAAGTAAAATTTTATCTCAATTTTAAGCTATTTGTTTTGAGTTAGAAGGTGGCATAATAAGATGGAAGAAAGTTCCATGATAACTTGGATGAGTTCCAATGTTAATATTGTGGCGGACACTGCAACGAGGGCTAAGTATATAATCGCTTTAGAAGTGGCATAAAAGATGCAAAGTAGATAGTGATAATCCAACTTTTTATGGCACTGTCGTCTAGGTCATATTGGCGTTAAACGCATGAAGAAACTCCATTCTGATGGATTTTTGGAGTCTCTTGATTTTGAATCATTTGACACGTGCAAGCCATGCCTCATGGGCAAGATGATCAAAAACCCGTTCTCCAGAATAATGGAGCGAGCAACGGACTTATTGGAAATCATACATACCGATGTGTGCAGACCAATGAGTATTTCGACGCACGGTGGATATCGCTATTTTTCTAAGTGTGCTAGTACTATGTAGTTCTATTGTATGACAATAGTGACAACATAGTCTCGGCTAAGATACAAAAGTCTCACCAGAAGACTAAGTTTATACGATGCCATCTCATAGAAGATGAGAAATGCGTGCTGACGCAAAATAATATGCAAATACAAACGGACCTGAAAGTGTCAGACCCGTAGATAAGGTTTACCACGTGCAAGGCGTATGAATAACACCGGAATGCCATAGGTGTTAAAGGCGCAAGTATGACTAGATTATTGACTCTAGTGCAAGTGGGAGACTGAAGGAAATATGCCCTAGAGGCAATAATAATATTGTTATTATCATATTTCTTGTTCATGATAATGTTTATACTCCATGCTATAATTGTATTAAGCGGAAACATTAATACTTGTGTGGTTTATGAACAACACCGTGTCCCTAGTACGCCTCTACTAGACTAGCTCATTGATTAATGATGGTTAAGGTTTCCTAACCATAGACATGAGTTGTCAATTAATAATGAGATCATATCATTAGGAGAATGATGTGATGGACAGACCCAAATAAAGCAGAGCAATTAGATCGTGTCATCGTGTTCATCTTTGCGAAGCTTTTCTTATGTCATGTATTGTATTCCTTAGACCATGAGATAATACAACTCCCTAGTATCGGAAGAAAGCTTTGAGGTCATCAAACGTCATCCTATGTGAGGGTGATAATAAAGGTGTCTCTCAGGTGATCGGAAAGTATTTGTTGGGTTGTATGTATCGAGATGGAATTTGTCCCTCCCAAGTCGGAGAGATATACTTCGGGCCCACTCGGTAATCGATATCAACACCGCTTGCAAGCATGTGGTTAAGGAGTTAATCACGAAGTGATATCGGATTACGGAACGAGTAAAGTACTTGCTGTGAACGAGATTGAACTAGGTATGGCGATACCGACGATCAAATCTCGGGCGAGTAAAATATCGTGTGACGAAGGGAATACATATACGGGATTAATTGAATCCTGACATCGTGGTTCATCCGATATGATCATCGATGAATATGTGGGAGTCAATATGGGTTTCCAGATCCCGCTATTGATTATTGATAGAAGATCATGTCTGCATATTCTCGAACCCGTAGGGTCACACACTTAACGTGCATCGACGCTAGGATAGAATGGATAATTGGTTTATGAGTTTTAGTTCGGAGTCTCGGATGAGATCCAGGACGTCACGAGAGGTTCCGGAATGGTCCGGAGAATAAGATTCATATAAAGGAAAGCAGTTTTTGGATTCCGGAAAGGTTTCGGAGTTTATCGGTATTGTACCGGAAGGTTCTAGAAGGTTCCGGAGTGGGACCAACGTGGGCCCACTTGACGGAGGCCTGCGTGGGCCTAAGGGGAAGTGCCCTGGCCGCCTTGGGCCAGGTGCACAAGGCCCCTAAGGCCCAGCCGGCCAAGCCCAAGGGTAACCCTAAAGGAATCTTCAAATAAGGAAGGGGGGGAAACTTGCCCCCCACTCTTCCTTATCCAAGTCGGCTAGGGATTGGAGGAGGGACCAAGCTGGCCGCCCAGCCCCCCATATAAGGGGGGGCAGGGGCGCAGCCCTCCCTCACCCCAAGACCCAAACCCTAGCCGCCCCTGCTGCCCTCCCTCTCTCTCTCTCGCGACTGCGCGTAGGCGAAGCCCTGCCGCAGAAACTCTCCACCATAAGCACCACGCCGTCGTGCTGCTGATCCAATCTATCTCTCCACCATACTTGCTGGACCAAGGAAGGTGGAGACGTCGCTGCACCGCACGTGTGCAACTCTCGAAGGCGCCGCCACTTGCGGCGTAGGATCGGATCGGATCGCGAGGAGGAGACGGCGAGTACGACTACGTCAACCACGTTCTCTTGAACGTTACCGCTGTGCAATATCTTCAAGGGTATGAAGATCTCATCTACCTCTCTCGTTGATTACATCTCCTAGATTAGATCTTGGCTTTCTTGTTCGCATCCGTAGGAAAATTTTTGATTTACTATGCTGCGAAACCCTTCAGGAAGGGCGTCGTCAGGAGGTGGGCCAGGCGGCCACACCACCTGGTGGCGCGGCCAAGGGCTGGGCTGCGCCACCCTATGGTGCGCCTGGCCCCTGGTCCCCCTCCGTCTCAGCTTTGGAATTTGTCTTGTGTCGGAAAAAATAGGAACTTTGGCTTTTGTTTTGTCCAATTCCGAGAATATTTCCTGTGTAGCTTTTCTGAAACACAAAAACAGCAGAAAACAGGAACTGGCACTGTGGCATCTCGTTAGTAGGTTAGTTCTGGAAAATGCATAAAAACGCCACAAAGTGTAACAAAACACAAAGCAAATGGTGTATAAACAAGCATGGAGCATCAAAAATTATATATACGTTTGAGACGTATCAGGGGGATGTATTTTTAGTGCTCGCTCGATTTAGCCCGTATATTTGGCCGATTTGGTCCATTTTTAGGCACAAAAATACAAACAAATGAAATCATAGGAATTCAAACACGACAAGATCTAGCCGGTCATATAGATGTTTTGGACATTTTGGCCACAAAATACAAAACATAACCTGATGCATCACGGGGTCTCGAATCATGTCTTGCTTCTTCTCAAACGAAGCCCTTCTTTTCAGGTCCTAGGCGCTCAAGTCAGCCATCATGATCAGACTCTTCTCGGCAAGCAATTTGGCTTCAGCCTCTTTTCTTTTGAGCTCATATTCCTTGGCCCTTGAACATCGCTCAGTGTTAGGATGTTCATCATCGTCCGGCCGGACATGTGACTAAGTTGTCAGTCACAAGACCATCAATAACATGAATAGAGTAAACAGAGCTACTGATTGTTTTCAAATTGGAGTAGTTAACGGAAGCATTGGTTATAATGCCCACACCTTTCATTGCCATCATCTCACTGTTTATTTATCTCCTCTAGTTGAGTATTTATCTATTCTAGTGTAGTAGTCTATATTGCTTATTTGGAAGAAAAAAAATAGAAGCGTACATCTTGCTATTGCTGTTTTCTGAGTGCATCTATTATGATTGCTGTCCTTTCAACAACACTTAATCTTGACAACAACAACAATAGCAGTAGATGTAGCAGTAAATAATAGAGTATCTGGAGCACCATTTCAATGGCCATCTTATCCAAGAAGCACACACACAAGTATACAAGTATACGCACAAGTACATAAGTATACAAGTTATGTGTGATGCATCCTCTATTCCTCTATTTCACTATTTGGCACCATAACAGTTTGGTCAAGCAGGCACTCACCCTGACACTTTAGACAAGGCCTTATTGATTGGATCTCACATGGTTAGAACTACCAATGGTGTGTTTGGTGCTGTGATTCTTTCATCAATTTTTCGAGTCATCACTGATTAAAAATGTCTTATATCTGAACTTTGTAGACAGGGCACGCCGTCAATCCGTCATGAACTTCCCAATGTGTATTGGTTGTGTTGAATGCTCCAGAAACATTTGTTATCTCAGACCAGAATATTGTTTTCGTGGTGCAGGTAGCTGGACGGAGGGTGCACCGCGGTCGATCGCGGGCTCAGAGAGGTTGGAGGAGCCCGAGGAGGAAGAAGCTCGAGCATGTCGCCGAGCTGCAGTCGATTGGCGGTCTCGAGCTGCGGACGGCGGTGGCGGCAAGGGAGCTGCGGAGATGGGGACGGAGCTCGAGAGGGATCGCCGGCGAGAAGGCGCTCGTGCAGATCTCGGGATCGCCGGCGAGCAGGCAGCTCGTGCAGATCGCTGGATCGCCGACGAGCAGCAGCTCATGCAGATCGCGAGATGGAGCTCCTGATCGTGGGCTCCGAGGAGCTCGAGAGGAGAGGGGCGCGGCGCCGGCGGGCAAGAGCTGGTAAAGGACGCTAATCGCGGGCAGGCGCGGCCGTAGATCGCGGGCGCTGCCGCAGTTCGTGGGATCACCTGCGCTGAGAGCACTCCTGCATGGGTTCGGCTCTCCTGCAGGGAGCCCTGCACGCAGTATCCTGCAGGGCCAATGGAATTGAGACTCTCCAGAAAATCAGCTGAGAAATCGTTCTCCTGTAGCGAGGCTCAACCGCACAGGTCGCCGTCGCAAGCCGGGCGGCGTCGTCTCGAGCTCAGCCGGGCCGCCGCTCTCGCGTGCTCAGCCGCCGCCGCTGCCGTCCGTCTTGCTCAGCCGCCGCCGTCCGTCGCGAGCGCAGCCGCCGCCGCCGCCGTCGCCGCCGTCGTCCGCAGCGTGCTCATCCGCCTACCGCCGATGCCGCCGTCCGTCCCGTGCTCAGCCACCCACGCCGGCGTCCATCACGAGCGCAGCCGCCGATACTGCCCGTCCGTCCGTGCTCAGCCGCCGACACCGCCGTCGGCAGCGTGCTCATCCGCCGACCGCTAATGCTGCCGTCCATCCCGTGCTCAGCCACCGACGCCGCCGCCGTCCATCGCGAGCGCAGCCGCCGATGCCGCCGTCCGTCCGTGCTCAGCCGTCGACGCCGCCGTCCGTCGTGAGCTCTGCCGCCAACGCCGCCGTCACGACCTCGACCGCCGAGGCCTCCGTCGCAATCCTACTTCAAACTCAGCTTGGTGAAATCATCCAACGGAGATCAACTGAATGCAGCAATGGCTGATATTTTAGGAGTTTTAGGGGATTTTAGGAGTAGGAGAAATGTATACCCCTAAAGGCAATGTATTTAGTGTTAAATTTTATACTCCATAACTTTATTCTTGGTAGCAACTCAAAGACATTTATTTTTATAAAATACAATTTATTTTTATTACCTTCGTGGAGACAAGAAGTCCCAGAGCCCACGTGATGACGACTGAGTTGAACAGTTAAATCAGGTACGTGTAAAATATTGTTGTTATAATTTTATATCTATGTTTTATTTTACAATATACATTTTTTGTCCCTATATATGTTTTTTTTGAAACTTTAATACTGCAGGGGAGACCCCCACAGCCCTTTATTAGAACTAGAGAAGACCAAAGAATTTACAAGAGGTTTATATACAAAAGTTGTAAGCTAAAAGCTGAAACTAAACTAGGGAGAGAGAGAAGGATAATTACAACAGGGAGTCAAGCCAAGATGACAAAGAATGTGCAACAGATGGATTCACTCTATACTCTTCAGAAGAGAGACATCCAAGAAGAAACCTTTCTTCCAAGCACGAAAGGTCGGTCTGATTGCTTTGAAGATCCAGTCATTTCTTTGCTTCCAAATATTCCAGCAAGAATGTATTGCTTTGTTTTTGTGGATTATATATGAATTGCTTTCATAGATCATGAACAGGATATAAATTAATATTCTATAGCATCAAAATTAACCACCCATATAGGCTACAATGCGATGTTGTTGGAAGGTATAGCGTATAGACACCTTACCAACACAAAAACATTATCGAAAAATTAAACCGATCGTGACAATGCACGGGTATTTAACTATAAAGAGATAAATTTGCCATCGACACCTCTGCTCAAGGAGAGAATGGAGAAAGGGAGAGTTGAGGCTAAGGATACATGGATCCATCGATTTCGCTGTCAAGTATCTATGCGAAAATGCCTACATGAAATTAAATCATGGCAATATAAAATTATACCCGTAGCAACGCACGGGTATTCAGCTAGTGAGAGGATAAGGTGAGTTTCACCGAAACAAAAATAAAAATGAGTTATTTCAGAGGTGGGACCTACAAGAACAGGTGTCTCAATTTCATTGGCCCTGCAGGATACTGCATGCAGGGCTCCCTACAGGAGAGCCGAACCCCTCCAACGTGATGATATGCGTGTACCTAAGTGATACTTGAGAAAGCATTCGACTTGAGATTTGCAGTCATAAGTGCCTCTACAACATGAGCAATTCCTCTTACAAACACCTTAAGAAATGTCCCAGGAAGTTATTCTAAGTAAAATGTTAGCTAAAAAGTTGCAACAATCTATATGCAGGAGAAAGGGAATCAGAGCTACACGTTAGCATATGTAGAAGCAAGAATGGCAAGTTTTAGTACATAGATATGTTTGTGTTGTGCCCCGGAGAAATTCGATCACTTCAGCAGAGCTACAATTTTGCAATGACAGGTAAGCATAAATGACTTATTGTTCCATTTTGCTGGAGTTATACACCTGGCAAGGGTATACAATAATGTTTCAAACCAGTTTTTCATCGCCAACAACCAAAGTTAAGCGATACATCAACAAACCAAGGGAGTGACATGTGCCATAGTGCGTAATATGCCCATAGAAAATTCCTGGCTGATCACGCAATAACTTCTCCCATCCTGAAACTTAAATCTAAAGGTATAATTGGTGCCCCCCATTGAGGCTTCCACAGCGATTAGCCATTTTGGGCCATCGGATCGCCGCCTCGGGACGATCTCAGCCGTCCATTCGCCGTCATTTTTTTTACTGCACGCTACAGTGCTTTTTTTTGTACCAAGCGTTTTTGCTTTTTAGTCAATGATGAGTGGGCCATATGCTCGGAGGGCCCAGTTGTCATTGGACGGAGCCCTTCCCACTTGCGCAAGTGGCAGGCGCCCACTTGGGCTCCCACTTGCATCTGACGGGTGGGGTCGGGCTCCCACTTGCGTCTGACGGGTAGGGCCACAATTATTCTGTACAAAATAATCCAAAAAATCATTAGGAGGGAAGGCCACGGGGCAAACCCTAGCCGCCTCCCCCAATCCCCTCCATTCTCTCTTCCCCAGGCCCTTTCTCTCCCGTGCCAGCCGCCACCACGTCGGCCGCCGCCGTCGCCGGCCGCCACGACCGTCGGCCACCGCCGCTGCAGGCTTGTCCTCCTCCTCCTCATTATCTCTCCTTCTCCACGGAAGTGGCGCCGCCGGTGGATGCACGGAAGCGCCGATGCATGAACGGTGCAGGGACGGCGCAGGGCGGCAGCGAGCGGTGCGGGGATGAGGCGCAGCCTCTTACCTCGGCGGCGACGGCTCCGCCTCCTTCTCCTTCCTCCCCCAATCGCCGGCAGCACCGCCGGTGGATGCGCGGAAGCGCCGACGCATAGACGGCGCGGGGACGGAGCGGGGAGGCAGCAAGCAGCGCGGGGATGAGGCGCCGCCTCTTCCCTCGGCGGCGACGGCCCGATGTGAGGCGGCTGTGGCTCTGCCTCCTTCTCCTTCCTCCCCCAATCGCTGGTAGCAGCATCATCCATGGGGGTAGAGGTGCAGGCCAGCAACGGAGCCTCTATGAGCTCAACCTCCGCCAGCTCCCTCTCAGGCACGCCTCCTGGTCTCTTCGATAGCCACGACGGCATGTACGAGAGGGCTAAAGGAGGGAGGCGGAGCAGCAGGTGCAGCAACGCTCGATCGTGTGTGGTAAGCCATTCTCCTGTCTTTCCCTATCTCAGACAGATGCATTTGTTCTTGATTTGCATATCTTGCTTTGTTCCAGGATCAGAAACAAAGAATGGTCGTTGGGCATGCCCATAGCAGGTTTTGTGCTGGGCATCAAATCGCCTTGGGCTTCTTCTCACCGCGGAATATAAGGTTCCATCCATCCTCGGCAAGGAAAGGGGATTTCAGTTCCTAGACAGCGCTAGGTATGAATCATCCATGCTAATACCTTTTTTATACATTTAAATTACAAAGGTCAGTTGGGATTTTGATGCCGCTATCGAATATAGTCTGGTCATTCTCAGTTTTTAACATCTGCTCTGCACTGTTCCTAATATAGTAACATATGAAGAGGTATTTACAAGTTTTTGGTATATTTTCAACTTAAAATATCAGTGCAACCTACTGTTAGTGGATTTCGCCGTCCGGTATTGTAAATATGACTAGCATGTTTTTTCCAGACTGCAGTTCTTAGTTCCGCACTACTTCTACAAGCCAGTTCTTACGTGATCAAAAATCCTATTAAGTGATTTGTTTGTTTGAAATGGCAAGTCTGCTCCAAATCTGCTTGGATTTAAGTGACAACAAAGAGTATATTCTGATTATTTGAAGTCGCAAACCTGATGGGAATAGAATCAGTAGATTATTTTTTGATTATGAGCTGACATAGTATTTAGTTGCAGATTTTGTGGCAACATGAACACATTACTGCATCAGTGTGTATGCTTTTACACAATTACTATCTTCCATATGTTGATTATCAAGAATGGAGAAGCCATAGCATGATCCTGATGTACACATAATCAGCTCTTGGGTAAGTACTGAAATTTGGTGCTCTATCATTACCTAAGCAATTTTTTTATTTCTCTAACCAGATCTGCTTAGCTTCTTATGGAAATTTATATTTGTAATCTCCCTGGTAATATTTACTATTTAATTTCACTATGGTCTATCTGATTAGGCCTTCAACGCGCCGTCATTGACGCCATGGTTCAACCCCATCCCCACACCTTGGGTCAGTAAATTGCTATCCATTCATTGTTTGCTTCATCCGTAGATTGTCTCCCGTATGTAATGCTTTTCTTCTTGGCCGCAGATCCCAGTGCTTCTGGTTTTGGATGCTAGGCTGCCGATTTCTTGGCACATATTAAAAAATCTTTCTATATCTAACAGGAGATCAATACTTGGTTGTCTTATTGTAAGATCATAGGTGATTGCAGAGTTGCCACTTTTTTTACAGCTCAGTCTTTGCCATCTGAGCCGACTCCTTTGCTTCAGTTCAGAAAACATAGCTAGATATGTCGTTAGCACTGGACATTTAACTCACCAATGCTGAATTGATGCGATGTGATAAGCTTAGTACATGGCTGCAGGGGAACTATAGTCCCACCAATCATACTCTCTAGATGTCGTGTTGATTAATATAATTTGCTTCCTTTAAGTTTTGGTTTGGATTTATCTTTTCAGCTTTGTGCATGCTTTCCTTCGCAGTAAACACTACACAATATCAGGGCCCAAAAGTTTGAAATTTACAGATGTTCAGAGTGGCTTCATATGTTTGTTCAGTGGGAATGTTGAAGTTGCTCTGCATTTTTCAAAAGAAATTCTTGCTCTTGTGCTCAGTAGCTAAATATGCTCTCCTGCTTTGTTATTTTTTCTCAGTATGTTTTTTCCTTTCATAGCCCCGAGTTTCAAATCTAAATGGACCGAAATTGGAGCCTATTTGTATTATTATTCAGTTCAGATTTTAAGCAATGGATTTTGCTTTTAATTGGCTTAAAAAACAGGGGATTGCTGGTGCTCTACCTTGTATAAAATCGTGCGCATATCAATTTCCCCATGTCTTCAGGCGATAAATTGTTGCTCTGCATTTATCCTTGCTCTTGCTTTTAATTGGCTTGAAATTTAGATACATATAACCCATGCAACTCAAACAGCCAATTAAGTTAGGTGTATCAGGCTAATGTTGATCACAAAGGCCAGTGATGGGGTAGTGCTTTTGTTCAGGTCATTGCCTTTCTTTCCTCCTTACATTTGTGCATTCTTTCCCTTATTGATTGTTGGTGCTCTACCTTTTCCTGAGATGTTTCTATCATTGTTGTTTGGTGAAAGCTCTTTGTGTGGTTCTTTCAACTATATTTTTTACTTCCACGTGGTTATGAGGATCTAGGTGCAAATATATAAATTTTATTGCTTTCTCGTTTGTTTCTCAAATATTTATCTACCGTTAGCCCCTTCAAATGGTGTTTATTTAAGTTTGTTATATTAGCAGTGCCATTATGGAAATAGGATTATCTCATTTTGTTATTAGATGCTTAAATTTATTTCTATGGAAATTTCTGTAATGAAGAATAAGTAAAGGTACTTTAAATTATAATATTTTATTCCTGTTTGAGATACTCTATGAGAAACTTAACTGATGACATTCCTGTCACATGTTTAGGGAAGAAATCAATTGAAGTTCTAGGAAAATTGAGGCTTATTCTTTGGGTATAATTATCTATTACTATACATGAGATCCGAGAAAAAGAAGTAAGATATGTTTGATGTGCCAGGGGTCATGTACAACATCAGCAACAGGAGGGCGGGGTTGGCGGTAGAAGGAGATCCTTCTCTGTGGTGTGAGGTGCTGCTGTACTCCAGTAGGAGCAGCATTGCCTGTCGCTTGAATCGCCTCGGCATGCCGTCTTGTCGCCGGGAGAAGCCCTCTCTGCAGGATCCCCAGGTATTCACTTTGTTAGCAAATTGATTTTTATTCCAAATGATTTAGTTGTTGACTTATAACTGGGTGCAATTGGAAAATCCGGGATCTGCAAATGACGCATCTTTAGAGAACTTATGTGTGATGTGCTTCATATGTGTACCGTGGTTACTGAGGAAACTATTTTGATTAGTTTTTTCTGGTTTGCAGATTGGGTCGAGGCAATACATTGTGATGCCCCGTCGGTATATATACACGCAGAGGTTGAAAGACACCAATATCAACGATCAGGTCAATCTCCCTGGCATTACTATAGATTACATATAGCAGCATTACTAGAATGTATCAGTAGGGCAAATTTCAAAGATGAATGTGTAATATATTTGTTGAGCCAACCTATTAATTAGAGAAGCTATATTTGTAAGATGGGTCTTTAGTAAATATGTTGAGCTAACCTATTTCTCCATGTAATACTTTTTAACAGAATATTATTTAATTGTCAGTGTTCAAATGATCTATACTGTTTTAGATACCTATTGATTTATACACATAGAATTGCAACTTTTCTCCATGTAATACCTTCAACAGAATAATATTTAACACTTAGTGTTCAGATGTTTTATATTGTTTTAGATACATGTAGATTATATATGGATCTATGGACTATGTTTAGGATACGTTAATTTTATTCAAATACTCATACTACAGTTTACTCTGTCAGTTTTTACCATTTGTGCTGCTGCATTCTCAAGGTCTATGGTGTTTCTTTTTATGTGGACTCAAGATTTTTAGCTTTGCATTTGGTAAACTTACTGATAAGGTTTGACACAATTTTCTCCTTTTCTTTATAGGTCAAGACGACATTTCCCAGAGTATTTTATCCATCCAAATGTGAGCCTCATAAAACCAAGCGATTCATGCAGCCTTCTGCCTTGAGCTGGCTGCGTGGTTCAGATATGGTCTTCATTTTGCCGTCTTCTCTTCATTTCAGGATTTATAGTCATTTGTGATTTGGATTCAACTTGCTCTTTGGTTCTTAAGGTACTTCTTTCAGTGCTAATATGTGAGTTCTCTCTCCAAATTTCTTGCTAAATCTACTAATTTGTTTGACGGTTGATGCAGTACATAACTATTGTCCATAATCATTAATAATATGCAGTTAATTCCCTTGACAGTATGATCTGGTTATCGATAAGGCCACCATTGTTGATGTCAGTGGTGACTGGTGGCATGCTTCTTCCGCGAGAGGTCAAGCTTTTTTTCTCCTTTGCACAAAAATTGCCATTGCTTTTGCTTATCAGCTGACATGTGCTACTTACAGCCCTTCCATTCTTATAATTAATCTATATAGGTAATAATTCATTGGGCTTTTATGATACAACAAAAATAAAGGTTGAATTCCATGTTTACTCTATATCCTGGCTGGACCAGCTATCAACATTGTGTTTTACAACTTGGTTCAGCTCTGTTTAATTTCTATTTGCATTATTATTCTGTGTTTCTTTCCCATTTCCTCCCATTCTAGAGAGTGTGTTGATATTACATAAAAATAATGCTCCTCTTTCCATGTTATTTATCCATGTTTCGTTACTTGAGATGGAAATGCAAATATGGAAATCGAAGCAATAGATTTTTGTAGATGCACGGCATGCTCATTTTTTGCTAAGTTGTTTTCTCTCTGTCGGCAGGCTTCATTCAGAGTGGACTATATTCTGCCTTTGCATGAGGCAAGAACGTTTTCTTTGTCATGTCGGCGTCAGGTACCTATACCCCGGCTCTGTTGTCTGATTAGTAAATAGCTTTTCAGGTTATTTTGTTCTGTTATGGATAAGAAAGTTCTTGCTTTGGTTTTGTGAGGTAATTATTTTAGGAATCAAAACTGCATTGATTCGAGTATTTTAACTAATTTTTAGAACAAAACAACTTGTTTGCGCCTTTTTTGTGCTACCATATACTCTAATTGACATGACTAGCTGCAAAAGTACTTTCCTTGCATATGGTTGCTCTATTCTTGGTCATGGAATTGCGAGCTGTTTTAAGTCAGATTTCTAGGTCTGCATGATTTGTTCTTCGGACTTTCCTTTTTACATTACAAAAATCCATTTGTATCGGAGAGCAATGTGCTTTTCTCTAAACTGAAATTGCCACTGCACTTCCATATACTCTTAGTATCTTCCTATTTGTTGGCTACTTATCATCAGTATGTGCTTATCATAGTGTTTTTGCAACTGTTTAGCAATGCGAAAGGTGGGATCGCGCGGCAAGCTGCACCCCATAATCTGTGTTGTTCATTATGCTTCTGAGGAATTGATAATACATTATGTTCAAAGATCCCTAAAAGCATTGGTGATAAACTACATAGTTTTTCTACATGTGATACTAATTAATATAACACTCCTGCTCTAATTTTCTTTAAGATTTATCTTTTCAATATTGCTCTACATAGTCTGATCTCTCATTGTTTGATGTATTGCATATATAATTTTATATTATTTTCTACTATTTCTGCTACTGTTTTTTCTTCATTCTCTTTGTACCCGGCAAATATTTCTAATTATTTTAACAGCCCATCTTTCCACATGGAGCGATTACATGTACACATGTTGCTCATTTCCTGTAAGTTTGCTTGTGTCATTGTTTTCTGTTTTGATTTATGCATGTGGTCTCAAATATTGTTGTTAATTACTACTCTTTTGGAGTTGTATATTATTTAGTTATTTGGGATTTACAAAGCATGCCATGTTCATTTGATATATAAGACTGGATGATTCATGCTGACCTCTTTGGTCTCTTATGCGGAATTTCTTTGCGACAAATACTGTCTTTTGGTTATCCAATGATATGGGTATTTTGGTTCATTACACTGGAGCATTGGGTACATACATGGATGATTGGTGCTGTTATTATTATATAACTTTTTGGCAGGTAAGTTAACTTTTCTATATTACAATTCCCTGTTTGTCGTATCTGTGGTCAGTTTAAGAAAAGGTCTCGGGCGAATGGCCGCGTTGGTGCTACTGTGGCTGTGTACTCTGAGGTTCTGGGGCTGTCTGGGAAAAGGGTCTGAAGGTGAAGTGTATCACTCCTTGCAATCTTCAGCGGGCCATCTGTGGAAATGAAAAGCTGGATTCCCTCATCAAGGGTACCATTCCTGGTGGAGGTGTGATCCCGCACATCCACAAATACGTGATCAGCAAGTCTTCTAAAGAGTGAAAAGAATTGCAAATGAGTATCATAACTCCATGTATTATAGTTTATGGAAGTTACTTTTGTAAAATGTAAGAGATGTATTATCATATTGACAATTAATTTTTTATCTTTGATATATAAAATAAATATCGGCAAAAGCTTCACGGGATCGTGCGCCAAGGCGCACCCCTATATCTAGTATGTATTGAACCCGACTCACCTTGCTTGCTAGGGGCAATTATCTTTATCGAAGAGTTTTTCATAAATTCATGAGAGTGTGCTGTAAAGAAATCGTTCCAACAGGAGGAGACAAATCATCGGCAAGGTTCACAATATCATACATATGTGTGACACAACAGAGCATATTAGCATAATTTGCATATGAAACGGACCTGCATATTACCATATAGCAAGTATGAAATACTTGACAGATTTTTAAGTAATAGTGTCGTTGATCTGATTAGGTGACATATCCGACGATAGCTCACGATACTGATCGGGATGTGTACGTTTAGTGGGGTGGCTTTAAAAAACTATTGGCTCTTTCAATAGTAGTATTGATTATTTTAAGTAACAGTGCTAGTAAGTAGCTGATTCACATTCTTACTCCAGTGAATTTAATACTGAATGAAAGAACATCGCTTGAAAATTTAGCCAGTAAAAATAACAATGTCCTGAAGTAATCAATAAGAGGATTAAAATACAATAGTAAGTAGCTGGAGAGTATAATCTAGCTTAATATGTTTTTCATAAAGCAATGTTCACCTGATCAGCTGGCCTTGTTAGAGGGTGAGATACAGTTATACCAACAACCAACCTAGAACCTGAAAGGATATATTTAAGTGTGCAGCTAATTCCATGGAGCGAGGTGTGTTTTAGATGCCAATGGAGATCCACATGCGCATAGTGACAGAAAAAGAATTACTCCCTTGAAGGATATGTGATCCAAAGTTAGCAAACTTACAATAATCAATGAAAAAATAGTTTAGCAATAAGACGGAATAAAGCTAGTATGCATAAGGATCCAAAGACGGATAATACTATGCAATATCAGAAAAGGTTCCAGGGTCAACATATATAGTATATATGTTTTCTTGCAGTGGTATATGGAATAACCTGTAGTGCAGACTCTGCAAATACTTGTTTGACAGTGCAAATCTTTACTATTGGTTTCGAGTTGGTGGTGAAGCCACCAACTCGACATACATCATGTGAGTGACGAAATTACCCCTATAAAATTAGACATATTACGACATCTACCACCGCCAAGGTATCAGGGTATCTACTCCCATCCAGACTCCCACATGCCCCGTCTCCTCCGCCCCCGCCGACTCCGGACCGATCCAATCTCCAGCGCCGCCGCCCTGCCGCTGCTCAGCCTGATCCCGACCAAAGCGGCCAAGCCTCGACCAGCCCCCTATGTTGCCCGGATACGGCGATACGGATACGGATACGGCGATACAGTGATACGGCAATTTTCCGAAAACACGGATACGGGGATACGTTTATATATGTATAATAAACATTAATAATATATATATTACTAATTTTTGCAAAAAAAATGAGAATTATTATCAGAGTATGTAGGAGTACCTTGATTGTTCGCCAAAAATGCTCGACAACCGGAGTCGCGCAGCCCTCTCTTAGTCACTTTTCCACCTATCTGAGATGGGATCAGGAGGGGAAACTTACCTGCAGTCCGACACAGTCCAGCGGCAGGCGGCGGGGGGGGGGGGGGGGGGGGGGGCTGCTCCGCTGCTGGATCTCTTCTCCGGTGCGGCAGCGCAGGCCGCCGGCGATCAGTTCTGTGGCGGCGGCGAGACCCTAGATGGCTAGATCGAGATCGATCAGGATGTGAAAACTGAAACGACGATAGAAAGGGCTGCGGGCTGGCTTTATACGTTTGACTCGTCGGGACTCGGGAGGATTAGGGTATTATCGTATCCGTAACGTATCCCGGAGTATCCCTCACGTATCCGATTTATTTTATTAATTTTTTAAACGAAAAATCGACTGATACGGCTGGGATACGTATCCGGCGCTGTATCCGCGTATCCGCGTATCCGATCGTATCCGACCCCTAATACGCCAGTTTGGGGCCGTATCCGTGCAACATAGCCAGCCCCTGCTCAGCCTGAACCCCCACGTCCGCATCTGGTGGGACGAGGCCTCGAGCCATTCACCAGGCGGGAACCACGCCGGCACGCCGGGGTGTCGACGAAGGGGTCGAGGCAGGACCACATGATTCCGATCTGCGCCTCGGCGGGGATGACCCTCCTGCAGCCGCGGATGTAGTCCTGTCCCGAGCGAGGTTTTCTCGCTGGAGAACCTGTGGCGGGTGCTCTCCTAGGAGGTACATACTCTCCACGATCGGTTGACATCGTGTGTTCAAAGTCAACTCACGAAGGCTGATCTGATTTCTTGTTGTGCAGTTGGTTAGGTCTGGGACAAGTTCGACATGTAGTTCCTCGCCCATTTTCTCATCCGCTGCTCATGGGAAAGAACCTGGATCAGTGATAAATAGGGGATTGCTGCATGCTGATGATCATGTAAAGCATGGTTCTCTGAGGCTTGTTTCTGAGTCACTGAACCTATTTGCAGTATCTCTGAGGCTTGTTTCTGAGTCACTGAACCTATTTGCAGTATGCTACTTAAGCAATCAGTGGTATGGTATCAAGTGCGAGATTAAGTTGGTCCACTGCAACCGAGGCATCCCTGATAGGTCCTTCTCAAGTTACTCTCTTCTACCAGTCTGAAACACCAAATTATGCTCTTATTTGAGGCAATGTGAGGGACGCTCGGACCAGAGAGAGTTCCAGAATCAATGTATGTTTTAGTATTCTACATATTTGATTCTCGGATTGCTCTTATTTTATTTACGAACTTGCTCTCAGGGTCTACTCCACACTGTCAATGTCACGGGCACATGAAGTTATAGGGTAATATTCCTAGAAATAAGTGATCCACGCGGGCAGGCAACAAGGTACTGATTGATGCAGCTCTTTGTATACTTTTCTTATTCTTTCATTGAACTATTATTAAGTTGTTACCAAGTATAACAGTTTCAAAAGCCACAGAAGAGTTTTGGATGGGGATTTTGATCATAGAAGATGACATCTTTTTGCAGATATAAGTTACATAAGTTATTGCTAATCGCACCTGTTTATTCTTCATCTGATGTAAATCAGATATTTATACTTTATTAAATATCATATGCAACTTTACTTTTTGGAAATGTGCAACATAAAGTCTAAAAGTTTTGTATTGTTTTCTCTGCTGAGAGTTTGTGCTTTGTATTTGCAGACAATACGACTGTATATATCATGGGAAAGAGTGCAACATTTTTTGCTGCTGTCATAGCTTGTGTGGCTTAAGTGACAACCAGATGCAGGAACGAGTACAGAATGGTGCATAGCCCCTCCAAGGAAGATAACTATGGTGTGTGCCTGCATTTATTTATTTTTATATTAGCAGAAATAACTGGAAACCGTATAGGTTGCCTTTTTGCTTTGCAATTAGTAGTACTGAAGATTGCTTGCTGGTTGGCTCGCATTGTTTGATTGCCATGATGCTCGTGATTGTGGTCAAACCTGTGAATGGTTGGGTAACTTAACTAAACCTAAACTAAACCTGCGCCATGGTTTTGATCAGACCGAACCGAACTGGCCCACTGAAATATGTATTTACAGCCAAACCAAACTCAACCAAAAGCTATTCCCACCCAAGCAAAAACCAATCTCACATTTAATTGTGGTTATATTTATTTTCACAACATTTTGTATCAGTTCACTATTTTTAGATTCATATTCAGCTGTACTCATAAAGCTTTCTGCCATCATAGTTAGGGTTTTCATGAACCTTACGCCGTAGTGACTGTCTAATGTCTTTGTAGGTCAGAATATAGATGTTGAACTGAGAGGATGAGAGCTCCAGATCTGATATTGTTTTGACCAAAAAATAAAAACAGGTATATTATGCTTGACAAATGGCTAAGCAGATAGTATTTCTTGGTTCTTCTATTCATACATTCCTGCTTTCTTTGGCAATGAACATATGAATGCTTGGCCGATTCATACATTCCTGCTTTCTGTTTGCTATGAAGTTCTTTAGGAATATAACAGAGATAGATAGATAATCTGGTGCACAAGACGTTAAGTTTATTTATACTCATTTTCTTTGATAGTTACATTTCTACTGTTTGAACCAGAATTGACTGCAATCCCTTTGCAGGTTAAGCTTGAGATACCATTTATGGAAGCAGTTGCGTGATTGGTTTGCAATGCTTACAAGGTGATAAATAATGCTACTGGTGGTTATCTCATTGTGCATATTCAAAAGGAACTTTAACAAGGGGGAAATGGGAGTGTGCCATGGAGATCACATATTTATGTGGAAATATCACTTGATCCAAGACGAGTTCTTGACTTGATAAAGTGATATTTTTTGCATTAATATTGGAGCGACAAAAAATTTATTCATAGTACTTGTGTGCGTGTGTACCTGCACCTGCTTGTGTGCTCGCCATTTCTTATGCGCTTGCTTGCACTGAATGGTTATGTTTCGAGGACCTTCAAAGTGAATTTGTTTTGTAAAAAGGATATGTTATATTTTGATTGGATTGTAGTAGTATTGGTGTGCTACTTTAAGACAATTATAAAAAAATTAAATAAAAAAGAAACCTTGTATTTTGGGACAGATTTATAAGGGGAATTAAATGAAAGAATAACATATATCATCTTTGTCGTGATTACACTCCATATCTTCTCATGTGGTTTTCAAAGGTTTATATAATTCCATTCATGAAACAACAAGATATAATTTGGGACAATCTTTTTGTTACGCATAAATGTTGGTAACATAAATGTTGGCTTATGAAAGATTTATAAACGTGTGGGGGTATTTGAACATTATAAAAGGAAAGTTATAAGTTATCATGCTTGGAGGTCCCAACAAAATCAAATTGTCTTTCCTCATTTCTTTATTTCCCCGTGGCAACGCACGGGCATTCAACTAGTCAAACATAGAGATTGTGGATACGAATCAGATTGCCCAATGCTTTTCATGCATACAGTTATCAGTCTGCTTGTAGTCATGGTTTCATAAAATATTTGATTACGTTTCTAAGTTAAGGTGCATGAATTATTTCCCCTATACAAAGAACATGAAGACAATGTCCTTGAGAGCGTTTCTTATGCAGAATTTTTCCTATATCCCACGTCTAAATAATTGAATTCAACTCAAAACACGACAGCCATAGGAACTCAGGCTGCATGATTCCTTTACAGCTTTACCCAGCGGAGAGGCATGATGGACGACAAAGTGCACGTACCAAGCGGCGAGGCCTTCTAGCGGCGCAGAATGTAGAGGTATGTGATGAAGGTCTTGGTCGCTGGGGATCGCTGCTAGCGGCGAGGTGAGGCGATGGCAGGTGACGAGGGTCAACTCGACAAATGTCCTAGATGAAGGACTTAGGATCGGGGGAATAGGGCGTCGGATGAACACGAAGGTAAAGGTTAGTCGAAATAAGTGTATATCGAAAGTAAACTTGGGTGTTCAACCTGGCTTGCTTTCAATCTGCCCTATACCGTCCCCTCCTGGCCCCTATATACAGGTGGCCAGGTCTCGAGGATCGGGTAGGGTCCGATACAGATTACAATATCGACATACGGTAAGAACTCGTATCTCGACTATCATTACAATTGGGCCTAGCTTAACGGGCATCAGGGGTACTCAACTAACGGGCTCTATTAGCTATACCCTTGTCAGTAGCCCCTGAGATTCTACCAGAATTGTAGATTCGGGTTAAATCTCTAATCTTTAAATCTTCGACTTGATCAAGTCTTCGACTTCTTCATATCTTCAAATCTTCGGCTTGGTCTTTCAACTTATTTTCATGATAATTTTTCGCAAGGGGTTTTGATGAACAAGCCTGACAACTCTGACGGATCAAGAGGTCAGTTAACTGCCGGAACAGATACTTGTCACCTACTTCAAATTCAATCCCCTTAGATTTGAATTCGGGATACTGGTCAAACCCACTCTTTTGCCGCATTTAGGACTTACAAAGAATGAATCCCAGTGATTCTCATGGTACCCAGTGCGTCCACCAGGATTTTCTTCGCGTCATAGACACGGATACATACTAGCAGAGCGCATCCATGTGCGTATACCAGGCCACACAGGACGGATCCCGGGGTCTTACCTTTGTGATAAATCACGGCATTCGAGTTTCGTTGCGATAACGCAACTCGAGAATCTCATGTCGCAGCCAAGTTTTGACTGAAAATATTCGGGTTTTAACAACCATAAAACTCGCTCCCGATGGGATTAACACTCCTGTATTTCTCATACTCTAATGCTTTACCAAAAAATATCGCCGGGTGCGCGCTCAGCGCTCCCGATGGGAGTAGCCCCCGAGGCTATAGTCGAAAAAGACTTTTTTCGAGTATAGGCTTAAAATACAGTGTAGTCCATCACACTTCAACTCGAAATAATTTAATGATATCCTGTCGTTGAATACGTTGCATTCAATATTCTTGAAAGTAGTAGCCCCCAAGGCTATAATCGAAAATCCTTCATATACAATCTTGTCTATAGATTTTGCACTTGTCGGCGCCTTTCTTCTTCTTTCTTATATCATTTTCTTTATGACGTCAATGAGTACGTCATTCTGTATGGGTGCGAACTGTTTTATGGGCAGCACTGTAATTTTCACAGTTTTTGACCGTTAGTGGGCTGCCGTTTCTGCTTCGTGCGCCACGTCTCAGCCCACGATCCTTCTCCCAGAAGGTATATAAGGGGCGCAGTGGGGGCTTTTACTGTTTACCAGCTCGTTCTCTCCGCCGCCTCCATTGCTGATCTCTTCTTCCTCCTGCTCTCGTGCATAGCCCCCGAGCGCATCGCGTTTAGATGCGCGTGAAACACCTAGCCACCAAGAACACCATGGCCAAGACCTCTTCTGCCACCAGCTGGGTGCGCTCCGCCATCACGAAGAAGGAGGTGGAGAAGGCCAGGACGGATGGCCTCATCTCCACCCAGGATTCCATCAAGTTCCCAAGCACTGAGCGGATCCCGGAGCCCCCGAGCGGTTATCGGGTAATGTTCCTTGCCTTCCTCCTCCGCGGCTTTTCTCTTCCTGCCCACGAGTTTCTCCGTGGGCTTCTCTTTGTTTACGGTTTGCAGCTCCACCAGCTCACACCGAACTCCCTTCTTCATATTGCTTATTTCGTGACTCTCTGCGAGTCATTCTTGGGCATTGAGCCCCACTTTCTTCTCTGGAGGTCAATCTTTCGACTTCGCCCCAATGTTGCTCTGGCTAGAAAGCCTGAATTGGGCGGAGCCGTTGTCTCTGTGCGCCCTGAGGCGCAGTACCTCGAATTTTCCTTTGCCGCATCTGTCCAAGGGTGGAGAACCAAATGGTTCTATATCCAAGATCGCAAAGCCTCTCCTGAAGACCAATATGGTTTAGCCCCTTTCGAAGCCTCCAAGGAAGTGAAGAAATTGGCGTCGTGGGATGCGCTTCCCTCGGATGTGGAAATAGCACAAGTTCTTCCTCTTCTATCCTGCATTCAAGCTTTGAAAGGAGGCCAAGGAGGAGCTTTGTCGGGTATTCAACTCATGGCATTTTTTATGCAACATCGAGTTCAACCCCTGCAACACCGCCTCACCAAGCTTTGGAGTTACTCTGGTTTGGAAGATCCTACTCGTGTCTCCGAAGATTTGATAGAGAAAAAGATGTCGACAGGCGAGTCAGGAGCCTCACCAAGCTCACCAAGGATCATGCGGTTGCTGATTTGACCGCTGACTACTTCGACTCCGTGCACCCCCTACCCAAGGTACGTATCTTTGTGTTCACTTGCTGTCAAATTTTGTTTGCTTCGACTTGTGTTGTTCTTTGCCTTTGTACTCTGCTGACTTATTTACATGCAGGGTCACCAATTCCTTGTTTCACGCCCTCCTCTTCCAGAGGCAGGGCCCCTTCCGGCTGATCTGGCCTCGTCTGTATCTGAAGCCCCCGAGGCTGACGAGAATCAGGACGGAGATGATGCCGAAGAATCAGAAGAGGAAACTAGCTCGTCGACATCGTCTCCTCCCGTGCTTGCTGAAGATGCTGGTGTCGACAAGAAGAGGAAGCGTGTCGATGAATTTGCTTCTTCGAGTTCCGCAGCGGCTGATAAAGCCCCTGTTCTTACCGGAGATACGGAATACTTTGACCTCCTGGCATCGTAAGTGCTTTGTTCGAGTTCTTCAATTGCACCGCTCTTGCCTTGTTTCTGTCGTGTTATACATAATTTGTTTGTCTTCTTATAGAGATGACGAGGAGTCGCCAAAAGATGGCACAGCCGCTCCCTCGATTTCGCCTACGATCGTCGATGAGCCTGCTGAGCCAGACGTTGCGCCTAGGGTTACCAGGGCTTTTGTCAAGAAGATTCCTCAGACCCGAAGCCTCAAACGCTCAAAGAAGGCCAAGGAAGTCGACATTTCTCTTGAAGCCCATGCATCTACGGTTTCTCCCGACGATGTGAGTAGCTTCCCCTTTGGTTGTTTTCTTTTTATACACTTGTGCTCTTACACGCCTTTTCTCCCAGGCCTTGTTGAAGAGATTCATTGTATTGGGCACTGAATGCGCTGGGTACCTAAAGGTTGCGAAAGCTTCTGAAGATACATTCAACATTCAGTCACTATTTTTCCTTTGTTATGTTTCTTGACTTTCTTTCTTCTTTCATTGCAGCTGCTCTAGCGACAGCCAATGCTCGAATTGTGTCGCTAGAGGCCAAGCTTAGTGCCTCGCAGAAGGCGTATGATGTTGCAGCGGCTGCCAAAGCAAGTGCTGAAAAGTCGCAGAAATCTGCGCTTGGTAAGGCGAAGAAAGCTGAAAAAGCTTTAGCTGATGCCAACAAGGAGCATGCTCAGCGAGAGCAAGCCATGGCAGAGCGTCTTCACACAATGTCTACTGATGCTGAAGGTAAGTACTTCGCCTTGTCTTATATTTCGACTTCTGTTGCACTGTTGCACTTGTTGACACTTTTCTTTCCTTTTCTCTTCTGCCTTCTTTTACTGTGCAGGATTTACCGGGGTATCTTCGTTGTCCCTGCAACCGGACGATGATCCTCTGATGAATGCGGTAAACCTACTCGAGACAAACTGGATATCTATCCAGGAGACTTTTGAGTTAGTTAGCCGCATTCTATCATGGCTATTCGTCGGGTTGTGGCCAAAGAAGAAGGCAGAAGTTCCGAAGGACAACTTGGGCGAGCTTGTTAAGGCTTTCGATACAACTGAGGACCCCACCTTCCAGCTTAAGGGGCTTTCTCTGAAGCGCGGTGCTGAGGGTGCTATTGCACTTTCTTTTGCACATGGTGCGGATTTCGACTGGGAGAAGGTGAGCTCTCCCCATGGCTGTACCCGCAATGAGATGAAGGCTTTCTTCGAGAAGGCGAAGAAGTTGGCGCCTGCACTGATGGCGATTATTTCTCCTTCTGCAGCCTCTGCGGTATCTACTGTGCCAGCTTCAACGATGGAAGAGCCTGCACCTCCGTCGACTTCTGGCGACGGATTTGTCATGCCCTCCTCTGCCACGGAGCAAAATGCTGAGGTGGCGTAGACTTCGGCTCCTCTGTAGATTTTACTTTACTCTTTTGATTGTAAAAACTTGTAGTCGCGTGCAAGCCGAGAATCTTAGTCAAAGGGTTTTGCACTTATGTAAATATATTTCCTTCTTATGAAGTCTTGTGCTGTCTCTCTGAAATGTTTCTTCTTTCTTTTCTTTTGACTTCCAGTCGATGCATATCAATGATCCTTTGACTGGCGGACCTGCTCCTTCCGCTGCCCGCACGTTCGCTTCGACAATTTTGTCGCCTCCTAGCCGATGTAATCAGTGCGCAGAGTACTCTTCAAGGATTGCTGATCTTGAGTCTCGCATGACTTTGGCTAAACGTCAAGCACAGATGGCTGTGAGCAAAGCTAGTAAGGCTTGTGGCTATCTGAAGCAGATATCTTCTCTTGATAAAAAGGTTTCCAGTTTGACGGCGAAGATTGTCCATAATGAAGAATGTGAATCTTTTATTCTTGGCATTGTCGGGTCTTCCTGCGAGATGTTGCGATGTAAGTTTTCTTTCGACTTCTCTTTTCCCTGATTCTTCACTGCTGTTTTTGTGACATCATTTGCCATCATAGGCACTTGTCTGGATTTCCCTGCTGAAGATCGTCGGGTTACCGAGCGAAATGCGGCTTTAGAAAGAATGTCGGCGGGCTTTGAGACTTTATGGTCTGATCCTCGACGTCGGAGTGCCATTGTGCTGCTTCAGGACCGTGCCCAACATATTGGCGAGTCAGTTGATGGTTGCCGACAGGCTCTCACAACTATGCACTCTGTTATGCTTCCTCACAATCCTCTGTCTGTAACTTTCCCGCTTCTTCTTGATACTTTCAGATCCAGCCACCGTATTCATAGATTGATAGAGCTGAACTTAGTGGCAGGTGCCAATTTTGCTCTCGGGTGGATACGCAAGTGGCACCCGAGGTTTAATTATAGCTCTATGTCCCTGAGTTTCGCTCTAGGTGGAGCTAGCCTTCGAGTACATATGGAGAACACGCTGCAACCTGCTCGAAGGCTCGTGGCTAGGCTGTTGGAAGCGGATGCTGCGTTTTTTCGTGAGTACCACTATTTAGATCCCTTAGGCGTAGATGATTCTGATAACCCATTGTTATAATATCTTTTGTATATGTGGAACGCGAGAGTGTCTTATTTCGCGACTTTATGTCAAAAATTTGTCCTCAAAGCGTTATTGTATGATTCGTGCATTTTGTCGCATTTTCCCTTTGAAAGACTCGTAAATTCGAATATGAGGAATGTTTTGTCTTTATTATACTTGTAATGTAAGATACACGGGGGGACCCAAGAGATCCGGCCTATGACCTGTGTTCTGGATCTAGAGGGCATTGCCCCTGGTATAACTCATGGCTTTTACAGTCTTATTCTTCTACTCTACTTTGTTGCTCTTGATGTTTATGCCATCGTGTCCTTCTCCTCTTCTCCTGCTTCTTTGTCTTCTCCTGATGCTTCTACTCGTGGTTTCTTCATCTCTGGCTCCGCAAAGCATCCTTCGAGTAGCTTGACGCCTTCTGTAGTCGTACTTTTTGCTTTCTCTGCATGGTTGGCTATCATGCCAAAGTTTTGCGCCATCTTGTGGAACTCCCTGTCGCAGAGATCTGAAACTTCAAAACTTCCTTTTACTGTAATTATTCCTCTTGGTCCTGGCATTTTAAGTACCAAGTATGTGTAGTGAGGCACTGCCATGAATCGCGAAAACGCGGGTCGTCCGAGGATCATGTGATACTGAGATGGCCAGTCCATGACTTCGAAGTCCAGCTTTTCTCTTCTGAAGTTTTGTCGGTTGCCGAAGCAAACATTGAGTGCTATTCGACCCAGTGGGTAATTGGCACTTCCTGGTATGATTCCGTGGAAGGAACAATCTGTTGGCTTCAGGAACTCTAGTGATATATGCATTGCCCTGAGTGTTTTTGCGTATATCAGATTAATTCCACTTCCTGCGTCCATGAATATTCTGTCGACATCATATGCGCCGATTTGAGCTTTGAGTGCCACAGGCGCATTTCCTGGCCGAGGTACTGTTATAGGGTGATCTTCTCTGTTGAACTCGATTGGCTGTTCTGACCAGTGCAGATACTCCGTTGTGGCTGGAGGTGAAATGACTGCTAGGTTGACTTGTTGAGTGATACTCTTTTCTTCTTTGTTCGACTTGGGCACAGGTGATACGTCCAAAACGTATCTACTTTCCCGAACACTTTTGCTATTGTTTCTCCTCTAATTTGGGAGTTTTGAATACAACTAACACGGACTGACGCTATTTTCAGCAGAATTGCTCTGGTGTCTCGTTTTTTTGCAGGAATCCAACTTTCAGTAAAAATTCGGGAAAAATCATGAAAAATCCTATTTCACCAGAAGACCCACGAAGCCAGAAGATAGGAGGGAGAAGAGGCTCGAGGGGCTGTCACGCATAGGTGGCGCGGCCCAGCCCTGGCCGCGCCACCCTTGCGTGAGGGGGCCCCAGAACCCTTCTCGACCTCCCCTCTCGTGTACATATACCCCCTGACGACATAATATCAGGGAGACGGTGTTTTTCCCAGATAGACTTCCACTACGCCGCCACCATCAGAAACCGCAATTCGGAACCAGAAACTCCATTCTGGCACCCTGCCGGGACGGGGATTCGGAGGAGATCTTCATCACCATCACCACCGACACTCCTCCATCGACCATCCATGACTCCCCCATCCATGTGTGAGTAATTCCCCCCGCTGTAGGTGAGGGGATGGTAGGGATTGGATGAGATTGTTCATGTAATTTGATATGAGATTGATAGGGCATAGTGCCAAGTATCTTTATTTAGTGCCTATGACATTGTTGCAACTTGTTGTGCTTAATGCTTGTCACTTTGGGCCCGAGTGCCATGATTTCAGATCTGAACATGTTATTATTTCTATGATGATACTTGTTGTTTATGGTCTTACCTACAAGTTGTAT
This sequence comes from Dactylis glomerata, assembly GCA_007115705.1. Taxonomy (NCBI): domain Eukaryota; kingdom Viridiplantae; phylum Streptophyta; class Magnoliopsida; order Poales; family Poaceae; genus Dactylis; species Dactylis glomerata. Next base: position 2,486,663 of record QXEO01000099.1, read on the forward strand.
ACACATATTGTTGTCCGGAACCCGAGGCCCCAAAGTGACAGAAATTGGGATAACCGGAGGGGATGGCTATGATGTGAGGATCACATGTGTTCACCGAGTGCTAATGCTTTGCTCCGGTACTCTATTAAAAGGAGTACCTTAATTACCAGTAGTTTCCCTTGAGGCCCTGCTGCAACAGGCTGATAGGACAAAAGATGTCGTGCAAGTTTCTCCTTGTGAGCACGTACGACTATATACGGAACACATGCCTATGATTGTTTGTACTAGGGTGCTTTATCATTATTTATCTGCAATGCCCATGTCTCATTGATTTCATGAATTATCTTATTCATGCAACGCCCGTAATCCATCCCTATGCCTACAGTATTTGTTCCTACTGTTTACTACTGTTACTATTACCGCTGCTATTTTACTACTGCTGTTACTGTTTCACTACTGTCACTGCTATAAAACTGTTGCTACTGATAAACCGCTGCGAGCAAGACTGTTTCCAGGTGCAGCTGAATTGACAACTCATCTGTTAAGGCTTACATATATTCTTTGGCTCCCCTTGTGTCGAATCAATAAATTTGGGTAATACTTCCCTCGAAGACTGTTGCGATCCCCTATACTTGTGGGTCATCAAGACTATTTTCTGGCGCCATTGCCGGGGACCATAGCTTTATTTGTAAGTTCACTTGGTATTCATATTGTTCACTGCAATCCTTTCATCATGGGTAAACCTCGTGATGGAAAAGTTCCTATATTGCCATCCACTACAAGAAGAGGTACGACTCTCAACACCTCTGTTGCTCTTGATTCGCCATCTGTCATGAGTAAGTTGCTTACACCACCACACCCACATGCTACTGCTACTACTTCTGCTGAGATTGAAAATTCCACTGATAATTTAGATGATGCTTCCACTGTGCTTGATGAGAGAGGTTCACTAGGTTCCTTTTTAGATGCTACTATTGCTAGAGCTAAGTTGGGAAACACCACTGTTACACCTGTTAGTTCACCTGAATCTAGGGAATGTTCTAGTGATGATTATGATGATGATGCTTACATTGAGCTTAATGATGATTTTATTGCAGAAGCACGTGCTGCTCGTAATGCAGGTAATGTTAAAGAACTTCTTGCCAGACGTTCTGTTAGATATAATTTGTCTCCTGATCCTAAGTTTGCTGCTTCTCCGATCAATATTAGAGACAAGGATTATGATTTCTCTTTGGATTTATCTTACATATCTATTGTTGAGAAAACTCCTTTTTGTGGTACTAAAGATGAGAGTGCTATGGAGCACATGAATGAGCTTTCTACTTTGAGTAATTTGTTTTCTGATGATATTAAGCTCCGCACTTATTTTGTTGCTAAGATTTTTCCTTTCTCGTTGAAAGATGCTGCTAAAACTTGGTTTAATAGTTTGTCTCCCGGATCTCTTACTAGTCCTATTGCTTTGGTTAATGCTTTCTTTCAGAAATATTTTCCTGCTAGTGCTCAACATGCTGCTGTGCAGAAAATCTTTGATTTTGAACAGGGAAAAGGAGAGATATTGCCTGAATCTTGGACAAGGTTTTGTTCTTTAATTAGAGCTTTGCCTAAAGAACCATTGCCTAAAAATGAACTCCTTGACATATTTTATAATGGACTAACGGATGAATCTAAGTCATATTTGGATAGTTGTGCTGGTTGTGTTTTCAGGGAAAGAACTCCGGCTGAGCTGAAGAATTAATGGCTAAAATAAGCCGGAATCATGATGATTGGACTTTAGTTGAGCCAACACCAGCACCAACTCCTGCGCCATCTACAGAGCCTACGCCGAAGAAGAGAGGGATGATTGAATTAAATGATGAAGTTATGAAGGAAGCTAAGAAATCTCTTAAGGAGAAAGGTATTAAGGCCGAAGATGTGAAGAATTTACCTCCTATAGAAGAATTATGTAAGCCAATCCCTCACTCATCTACCATTGAGGTACACTCTCTCCAACGCTTTGATGAAAGAGATATTCCTTATACTAAACCTCCTGATCAATGCTTAGATGAGTTTGATAACTTTATTGTTAAGCAAGAAAATTTTAATAGAATGGTGCATAATCATTTGTTGGAAAATTCTAGAGCTATTAACAAGTTGCAGGATATTGCGGAGAGAACCGCCAATGATGTAAAGATACTTGCTAAACATTTTCAAATGGTTCAAACACAAATTGATCAGCTTACCAAGGTGCAAAAAGACTTGCTAGTTAATGCTGCAAGAGAGAAGCAAGCATGTGAAATACGCACAAGAAGTGGTGCTGCTACTCAAGACCCGTTATATCCTGAAGGACATCCTAAGAGGGTCGAGCAAGATTCTCAACGAACTGCAAGTGATGATATTCCTCCCAAGAAGAAGAAGAAGAAGCATGAAACAACCGCAGAATCCTCTGATGCAGGTAAAGATCCTAACAGTGTTTCTATTTCTGATGCTGAAACTGAACCAGGAGATACTTTCGATAAAGAAGAAGTTGAAGAGGAACCGGAAAAGAGTGACAAGAATGCAAAGTACACTAAAGAAGACTTCATTGCCAACAAGCATGGTAAAGAGAGGGAACCTTGGGTACATAAACCAATGCCTTTTCCTAGTAAGAAACACAAGTCCAAGGAAGAAGAACACTACAACAGGTTTTGTGAATGGATGAGACCTTTATTTTTGCAAATTCCTTTGACTGATGCTATTAGAAAGCCTCCTTATGCAAAGTATATGAAAGATATTGTCACTAACAAAAGGAAAATTCCTAGTGAGGAAATTTCCACACTGCTTGCTAACTATTCTTTTGATGGTAAAGTTCTAGAGAAGCTTGGAGATCCAGGTATACCTACTATTCCTTGCTCTATTAAAAATAATTATGTTAGAACTGCTTTATGTGATTTGGGAGCTGGAGTTAGTTAAATGCCTTTTTCTCTTTATAAGAGACTTGATTTAGAAAAATTGGTATCAACTGATATATCTTTGCAGATGGCTGATAAGTCTACTACTATTCCTATTGGTATATGTGAAAATGTTCCTGTTCAAGTTGCTAACAGTTGTTTCATATTAACTGATTTTGTTGTGTTGGAAATGCCTGAAGATGATAATATGTCTATTATTCTTGGGAGACCTTTTCTAAACACTGCAGGAGCTGTTATTAATTACAATCAAGGAAAAGTTACTTTTAATGTTAATGACAAAGAATATACGGTTTATTTTCTCAAGAAGATTGATAGGAAGAATGCTCTAAGTTCAATCAAGCGTGTTGAGACCATCAAAGTTGGTCAAATTATTTGTTCAAAGCGAAAGCCCAAGGAAGAATATCAAATTGTTATGGTTGGGAGATACCTATCAAAGTTGAGGTAACATAAGCATTAAGTGAAGTGCAAAGTTTTGCCTCATAAAAAGTTAGTTTGGTAACAAGACTTGATCAACCTTGTTAACAAAGTGATTTTATATGAACGAAACTTCGTTTTCACCGCATCTACTCCACCTTACTTGTATTTACTTTCATCAAAATGTTATTCCTTCAGTTTAGTTGTATGATTAAGAGTATCTCAGAGCTGCTGCATGCTTGGTTTTGATTTGCTTGAAATCTTTTCATCTTCGTTTTTCTGAGTTTTATTGATATGCCAATTTCTGAAAAATCCTCAAAAATAAAGTTTCTCGAAAAATTCCAGAAAATTATTTATAAATTTTTATGTCAAAACTGGGGCAGAGAGACACCTGGGAGGCACCAGGTGGGGCAGCCATGCCACCTCACACATAGGTGGCGCGGCCCAGCCCTGGCCGCGCCACCCAGGTGTGAGAGGGCCCCACCTGGCCCCTCACTCATCTCTTCTTCCCCAGCTCTTTCTCTCTCCCAAAAATAACGACACATTCAGCTCAAACTCGAGTTCTTGCTGTTCTTCACCTCGATTTTTCGATCTCCTTGCTCAGCCCAACATTTCTGCTAAAATTTGGATCATTTGCTCTCCGGTATGTGACTCCTCCACTTGTCCAAGTAGAATTTCTTTTGGTAAAGTATTTCCTGAGTATTTTAGCATTGTAGTGACAGTATAAATGAGTATGCATGCTTGTCCTATTGCTTAGAAAGGTTATTTTGATGCATGATAGCTCTCTAGTAACCCACTATAGTAGTTTCCTAGAATTGCTTGTCTTTAAATCACTTTTTATGAGTTTGTTGAAAAATTTCAGAGAAGGGAGATGGACAACTTCACATATGGAGAAGTGTTTGAAAGTGATGCACCAAGGTCATCAAGGCCCTTAAGATCCACTGCTCAATATAGGATGTCTTATAATGAGGATCTCATGTCACCAAGCCTTGAAGGGGATGATGGAGATGCACATCCATCCACCTTCCCTTGTATTAACTTTTTGAGTGATGCAGGGATTCTTGATGATTTCTTGCTCCTTATTAATAGGGTTGGGTTGACTGATTACATGACAGATGAAAGAGGCCAATATGCTTTGCTTACAAAGACTTTCGTTGAAAGTTTTAAATTTATTAACGCTCACTACAATCCTTCCGTTGCATTTAAGATTTATGATAAGTCTATCACCATGCCTTTGGGGAGGTTTTGTTCTATTTTAGGTATTCCCATGTTTGGAACGGCCAAGAAGATACAAAATCACCCCGCTGATTTATTGGAGCTTTACCGAGGGGTGACCAATGATGATGACCGCACCGCACATCGTGGCAAGATAAGAAATATTCAGCTCCCAGCTATTAGATATTTTACTTACTATCTTGCAACTAGTGTACTTGGTAGAGAAAACACTAGCAATATCTCCAACTATCATTTGGCTTTTCTAGCTACTGCTCTTGATGTTGGTAGGAAGTATAACCTTGGTGCTGTTATTGCTCGTCGCCTAGCCGCTAGGGGACCTATTTATGGAGGTATTATTGCCGCGCGCATTGTTGCTGAGCTAGGACTTTCTATTGCTCCTAATGATGTATTGTTGACTCCACAAAGGCTTGATCTTGCTGCCATGAAACTCCATCATTTTGTTACTGCTAACTCTTGTGCAGGGAAATTAGTTTACAGGATGTTATTTATTGATGGAGAGGAAAGGGAAATTCCCTTGCCTTAGCCTAACTTGTTCAGCATTCACATGAGGCCATGGTCGCGCACGAAGGTGGAGTTGGACGATCAGCTTAGGCTGCTTGGTTTCAATATCCAACACGGCGTGGTGGTCCAGGAGGAAGAGGAGGAGCCGGCCTATCACTTCACCACGTACCACTCCGGGGCATCCTCGAACTCATATCAGGACGATGGTGCTTCTTCGTCACACTACGGAGGCGCCACTTCATGGCCGAGTTGGCCGAGTTGGGATTGATCTCCACTTAGGCCAAAAGCCTAAGCTTGGGGGGAGGTACGCCGACGATTCACTCATCTACATATCATATTTAGTCAGTCCTTTGTATATCCATGTGTCGCCTTCTTTATTGTTCTTGTTTTTATTTCCACTTTTCCAAAACACAAAAAGACCAAAAATATTTCCGTTGTTTCTCTTTGTTTGGTTCTTTAGTTTTCTACCTTTGGTTTGCTTTACTTGCTATTTTCGGTTTGCTATTTGAAAAATCCAAAAATATTTTGCTTTGTTTGGTATTTCCTTTTGCCTTTGTTCCAAGAATCGAAAACACCAAAAATATTTGTTGTTCTTCTTTGGTTTTGTAAAGTTTGTTGCAGAGTTCAGTCTCCCGTTACTCCATTGGAGCTTGGTATTCACTTTATATTATTCATGCCACACAAGTGAAGAGCAATAATGACGATATATGACAATCCGGGATGTAGTAAGAGGCTGGTATGAACTCTATTTGTTTTCATTTTTGTACATATACTCATCTATGTGGACATGCTTAGTCGGTTCATGTAGGGTATATTTTATCTAATGGATGCTTTGCAGTTCTTCTTTCATATGATTAGTTTCAATTTACTATTAGCCTGTAGCATGTCATGTAGACGCTTGCATGCATTGTTTTATTCATAGTATGGTATGATATTGTGGTATCCACCTCTGAAAGCTTCATTTGAATCGACTTGGCACATGCTCAAGCATGCATATGACTGAACAAAAAGTCAATTAAGCCTCGATGATCTAAATTGCCTCAGAGTTCTTGTATCATTTTTATGCCTATATTAATTTTGTTCTGTCGCAAGCATGATTATGATAGTTATTGCTCTCTCGATTGTCGCTTCCCAGTCTTTTGCTAGCCTTCATTTGTACTGAGTATGAGCTCTACTCGTGCATCCAATTACCAAAAACCAAGTCTTCCAAAGAGTCCACTATAAATTCCTATGCATGGTATTTGTAAGCCATTCCAAGTAAATTTTCATGTGCTACCTTTCAAAACTTTCAACTACTTCTCATTTTGTGCCACTGTTTTTAGCTCATGGGGACGTAGTGGTCGGAATTGCTATCTTCCATATTAAATTAAGTACCCCTCGACTAGGCAGCTTCATCTACTCGTCATTAATTTTGCATGAGAGCTGGTCAGACCATTATAATCTTAATTCTAAAATAAAGAAAAAATGCACTCCTCCAAAGGAATGAGAAAGTTGGTGGGCACCCGATGGAATCGGTTAGCCATGGTTTGAGAAAGGAAAAAGGTGGGGAGGAGTGCCAAAGCTTTCTAAAAGAGCACCAATGTGCCAAATTTCAAAGAACTCGGAACCGCTCTCACTTGTTTATTATGGAAGATAGTAAGTCCCCTATTGCTAGTCGTTGACATAGAACAACCACCTCTCAAAGAAACTTTTATCTCTGTTTTACAAGTGAAAAGCTCTAGCACATGTTAAATCACTGCTTCCCTCTGCGAAGGGCAATTCGTTTACTTTTATGTTGAGTCTTCATCTTCTAACTTTTAAGCACTTCTTGAGAGCATAGCTGTTATTCTTAGTGTAATATGCTTGTCCCAGAACACGGTTAATTGTGGTATAACTTTGATGCTTGTATCTTTGATATTTCTACTTCTAGTCTTCCCTTGGACTTCAGAGGTGCCTCAGCATTTATGTTTTGCTCTACAAATAAAGGCAAGCGGGATACCACTCTTTCATATCATTTATGCATATTACAATCTTGTAGCTTCTCATGTACATGTTACTTGTTATTAGTGCATTGGCACTCTTTCATAGCTTGCTTGACTATGAGGTGACATTAGTTGCATATTTCTTATTATGAATTGCCTGAGTACTTGATCACATAGTTAGTATATATACGTCATATGAGCAAATGTGTTCGTGAAAGTTTCTTTTATCGCTCTCAGTTGTTAACTGAATTGCTTGAGGACAAGCAAATAGCTAAGCTTGGGGGGAGTTGATACGTCCAAAATGTATCTACTTTCCCGAACACTTTTGCTATTGTTTCTCCTCTAATTTGTGAGTTTTGAATACAACTAACACGGACTGACGCTATTTTCAGCAGAATTGCTTTGGTGTCTCGTTTTTGTGCAGGAATCCAACTTTCAGTAAAAATTCGGGAAAAATCATGAAAAATCCTATTTCACCAGAAGACCCACGGAGCCAGAAGACAGGAGGGAGAAGAGGCTCGAGGGGCTGTCACGCATAGGTGGCGCGGCCCAGCCCTGGCCGTGCCACCCTTGCGTGAGGGGGCACCAGAACCCCTCTCGACCTCCCCTCTTGCGTACATATACCCCCTGACGACATAATATCAGGGAGACGGCGTTTTTCCCAGATAGACTTCCGCTGCGCCGCCGCCATCAGAAACCGCGATTCGGAACCAGAAACTCCGTTCTGGCACCCTGCCGGGACGTGGATTCGGAGGAGATCTTCATCACCATCACCACCGACGCTCCTCCATCGACCATCCATGACTCCCCCATCCATGTGTGAGTAATTCCCCCGCTGTAGGTGAGGGGATGGTAGGGATTGGATGAGATTGTTCATGTAATTTGATATGAGATTGATAGGGCATAGTGCCTAGTATCTTTCTTTAGTGCCTATGACATTGTTGCAACTTGTTGTGCTTAATGCTTGTCACTTTGGGCCCGAGTGCCATGATTTCAGATCTGAACATGATATTATTTCTATGATGATACTTGTTGTTTATGGTCTTACCTACAAGTTGTATACACATATTGTTATCCGAAACCCGAGGCCCCAAAGTGATAGAAATTGGGATAACCGGAGGGGATGGCTATGATGTGAGTATCACATGTGTTCACCGAGTGCTAATGCTTTGTTCCGGTACTCTATTAAAAGGAGTACCTTAATTACCAGAAGTTTCCCTTGAGGCCCTGCTGCAACAGGCTGGTAGGACAAAAGATGTCGTGCAAGTTTCTCCTTGTGAGCACGTACGACTATATACGGAACACATGCCTATGATTGTTTGTACTAGGGTGATTTATCATTATTTATCTGCAATGCCCATGTCTCATTGATTTCATGAATTATCTTATCCATGCAACGCCCGTAATCCATCCCTATGCCTACAGTATTTGTTCCTACTGTTTACTACTGTTACTATTACCGCTGCTATATTACTATTGTTGTTACTGTTTCACTACTATCACTGCTATAAAACTATTGCTACTGATAAACCGCTGCGAGCAAGACTGTTTCCAGGTGCAGCTGAATTGACAACTCATCTGTTAAGGCTTACATATATTCTTTGGCTCCCCTTGTGTCGAATCAATAAATTTGGGTAATACTTCCCTCGAAGACTGTTGCGATCCCCTATACTTGTGGGTCATCAACAGGTTGTATCATTGCTGTGATGTGTCCTTTTGATGGAACATACCCTTCGTCGTCATCATGTCCCTGGTTTTGCTTGTCTTGTCCTTGAGGAGCTCCGTTATTTCCTTGCTGATTTGTCGGAGGATTGTTGCTTCCTTCAAATCCTTATTGCCTTGCTTCAGTTTGCTTGTTTAGTGCTGCCTCTTATAGTTTTAAGAATGTTGTGCAATCTTTCATTGCGTGCCTTGATACTCGCTTCCCATCGATGAACGCTGAGTGTATATGACAGGGTCCGTTGAGCATGTCTTCTGGCGACGGGTTGTACTCCCTGGGTTCTCTCGTGGGAAACTTTTTATAGTCCTCTTTCCCGTAGCTTCGATATCCCGAGCTTCTGCGATCACTTCCTTGATAACTGTTGTCTTTATATCCCGCGGCGACTTGGCTATGGGAGCCGTAGTTGTCGTAATTTCGGGACCGTCTCCTTTGACTCCCATATCTATTTCTTCTATCATCCTCTGGGGATCGCGTCCGCTTGTTGTTGCATGCGTCTTCTCCATCTGCAAATCTGTTTGCTACGTCCATGAGGTCTGACACTATTTTTGGCTTGATTCTGCCCATCTCTTCGACTAGGTCTCTTCGCCTTAATCCAATGATGAACGCATCTATTGCTCTTTCGTCTGAAACTTCAACTGCTGAATTTTTTATAAGACTCCATCTTTGGATGTATGCCTGCAGTGTTTCGTCGCGTTGTTGCACACACGCTTTGACTTCTTCTATTGATGCTGGCCGCTTGTATGTCGACCTGAAGTTGCTTGTAAATTGCTTTGTGAGGTCTTCCTACCTTCCAATAGTTTCCTTCTCTAGTTTGCTCAACCATGACCTTGCTGCGCCGGTGAGGTGTAGTTGCAGACTTTGCATTGCTGTTTCTTTGGTTCCTCCCAATATTTGTACTGCTTGTAGATAATCTGAGAGCCATGATTGTGGTTCCTGTGATCCGTCGTACTTTTGCTGATCATGAGGTAACTTGAATCCCTTGGGAACTGGAGTGGTGCGAACCCTGCGGGTAAAGCACGATGCCCCATCTATTTTTCATCGTCTTCATAGTCTCGTTTTTCATTTGGGGATCGGGATCTTCGGGTTCCTCCGTGTTGTTTTGGTGATGGCGATCGAGATCGTTGATTGCTGCTTCTGCGCCGAGGACTGTTGTGACGGCGAGGCGATCTTGGCTTATGCGTTTCCTTATGGTGGTATGCTTCCTATCCTTTTGCTGATAACTTGTGGCCCACCATGTTTAGTCCGTTCAATGCTGCTCTGTGCATATGTTCTCTAGGATCCCCCGGGTTTGGTCGAGTTGTGAGCAGATAAGCTTGAGCTGCCACTAATGCTGCTTCAGGAGTTTTTGGTATGATGTTTCCTTGTTCGTCGACCGATAAGAAGGACGAGTCGAGGTTTTTGGAAATGCTTTGCCTGTCGGAGTACTCGAGGTTATCATACCTTGAACCATGTCGACGATTTTTCCTTGCGTTACTATATGATACGTCGCTTCGCGCTTTACGAGCAGCGTTGCTAGCTGCAATGGCTGTCTTTTCTTCTCTGTATCTCTATTTTCTCCTTTGCTAATTGCTTTGCCTGCTGCCTTAGGGCATAATGATACCCCAAAAGCATGTCTTTGCTAGAATTTGATGGTATTGCAGTGCCATGTTCTACGGCTTCTCTTATTATCCTCCACTCGTCGACTGATAGTCAAATTTTTTCCCTGGTTGTGAGGGATTCTGCTGTTTGCCCTTCTGCTAGGTGATTTGCTCCTCTGTCGATATTTGCTGGGTTTAGCACTGGATTGTTGTTTTCGTCGAATTTTTCTGAGTTGTCTCCCACAATGGCGAGCACCTGGCATTGTTTGCCGATGTTACTATTGAACCTTGAGAAGATCGAGTCACCATCTTCAGAAAGCTCTAACCCTGTCTTCCATGTGTCTGTTGATTTGTCTGAGATATTGTCGAGGCAGATCATGAGATCGTCGAGTTGGACCCCTGCGTCGAGCTTTTCCCTTGCTTCATTGTCTTCTGCGATTTTTCCTTTTTGCACTTCTTCTAAGCTGACCGGCGAGTTTACCTCGCTGGAAGAGCCGTCCGAATATTCCATCATTGCTACTGTTTCGGGCTCACTTGCCGACGGATCTTGTTTCGTCGGATATGAAAGGCGAGATGAACCCGATGGCCCGATGAGGATGCTTAAACTCCCGATTGTCAACTCTATCTCTTGATTTTCGTCAACTTCTGTACTGCTGTTGGCTAAAAGCGAAAAAGCCATCGAATTCATGATTCCAACGCCCAAGGTCCCCACGGTCGGCGCCAATTGACAAGGGTCAACTCGACAAATGTCCTAGATGAAGGACTTAGGATCGGGGGAATAGGGCGTTGGATGAACTCGAAGGTAAAGGTTAGTCGAAATAAGTGTATATCGAAAGTAAACTTGGGTGTTCAACCTGGCTTGCTTTCAATCTGCCCTACACCGTCCCCTCCTGGCCCCTATATATAGGTGGCCAGGTCTCGAGGATCGGGTAGGGTCCGATACAGATTACAATATCGACATACGGTAAGAACTCGTATCTCGACTATCATTACAATTGGGCCTAGCTTAACGGGCCACAGGGGTACTCAACTAACGGGCTCTATTAGCTATACCCTTGTCAGCAGGGCACGGTGTGATGGCGGCGGCCAGAGATGTCGATGACGGCCCGAGGCGGACGCTGGCGTGGCAGACTGATGTCTACGCACGCGTCTGTTCTTGTAGAAAGTGTTGGGCCTCCAAGTGCAGAGGTTTGTAGAGCAGCAGCATGTTTTCCTTAAGTGGATCACCCAATGTTTATCGAACTCAGAGAGGAGGATGTCAAAGTTATCCCTCTCAAACAACCCTGCAATTATGATACATAAAGTCTCTTGTGTCCCCAACACACCTAATACACTTGTCAGATGTATATGTGCACTAGTTTGGCGAAGAGATAGTGAAATACAAATAGTAGTGATGATTATAAGTAGTAAATGTAATCTGAAATAAATATCACTGTGAGAAAACATGTAAAAAAACTGAAAGGAAACGGTGTGCAATACTTGGAAACAAGGCCTAGGGATCATACTTTCACTAGTGGACACTCTCAACAAAATAACATAATTGAACCAATAAATACTAACATCAATATGCCACTCTAAACAATTCTCCAATGGAAAACGAATACTTATCATGCATAGGGCTACGAAGCACTCCTTAAAGTCCGTATTTCCCCAAACTAGATTGTCCCACACTATCACCATGAACACACTAGATGGTTCCAACAAACACCAACAATTCATAGAGACATTAACGAAAAAGACACACATGATGCGCACACTATCACCATCACACCATAATACAATGTATCTCCGGAGATTACAATAATAAAGCATGTGAGTAGCATAATATCTGAATAATAGCATCTACCAATTCAACTAGATACAAAGCTCACGATCACATAAAGATCACATCATGGGAGAGAGAGGTGAACCATATAGCTATCGGTAGAGCCCTCAGCCCCGAGGGAGAACTACTCCCTCCTCATCATCGGAGGCAGCAACAGCGATGAAGATGGCGGTGAGGTCGATGGAGATGGCAGAGACGGCAATGGAGACCGATGGAGATGGCTCCAGGGGCACTTCCCCGTCCCGGCAGGGTGCCGGAACAGAGACTTCTGTCCCCCGAAATTTGTCTTCGACAGCGGCGGCGCTGCGGAACTATTCTGGGAAAAACGCCGAATCGTTTAGGGTTTGGACTTCAGGAGGATTTAAATAGGCGGAGATGCGGCGTCAGAGGGCCACCAGGGGGGTGTCACCACCCCTGTGCGTGGCCAGGAGGGGGGGCGTGCCCCCTCATGGTGAGGCTGCCCTCTGGCCCCCTCCGGCTCTCTTTCGGTCCACGTCCTTCGTCCGGGAAAAATAGGAGTTTTGGTCTTCGGTTTGTCCAATTCTGAGAATATTTCCCGTGTAGCTTTTCTGAAACACAAAAACAGCAAAAAACAGGGAACTGGCACTGTGGCATCTTCTCAATAGGTTAGTTCCAGAAATCGCATAAAAACGCCACGAAGTGTAAACAAAACATGAAGCAAATGGTGTAAAACAAGCATGGAGCATCAAAAATTATAGATACGTTTGAGACGTATCAAGCATCCCCAAGCTTAACTCCTGCTCGTCCTCGAGTAGGTAAGTGCTAACAAAAGAATAATTTTTGAGGTGACAAGCACCATCACAATCTTGATCATCTAAGTAAGCATTGAGTGCTAGGATCAAAGAGCTTAAAACATGGGCATAAAAGACATAATTTTGACAATAAGAACTTGGCAACCATGTTATAACATGAAAAGAAACACAAATGAAAGATCATGAATACTGAAACAATGAAAGTCAAACGTGTATTCAAATCATATGGAAAAACATAGCAAATGGTTTTCAGCTTGTCCTTCGTGGAATAGCAAAACATAAATGCATAGGACACCTTCAAGTTTAAGAGGGCGACTAGATATAAATAATTTAAGAACAAGTGAAACCATAACCATGAATCAATCAATGATAAACTTTGGGACTGTGCACATAAAACTCAGAATGGCAACTATGCTCTCTTAGATGGTGCATAAAGGTAAAAGGTGGAGACTCGATATAAAAGTAACAGAAAGACCCTTCGTAGAGGGAAGCAGGGATTAAACATGTGCTAGCGCTTTTCATTTGTAAAATAGAGAGATAAAAATTAGGTTTTGAGAGGTGGTTGTCTTTGTCAAAGACTGGCAATGGGGTTCTTACTATCTTCCATGCAAAAATGAAGCAAGTTTTTGAGAGAGAGATTAACACTTTTCTGCTCTTTTATAAAGCTTGGCACTCCTCCCCACCTTTTTTCCTTTCACAAACCATGGCTAACCGATTCTATCGGGTGCCCACCAACATTCACATACCATGGAGGAGTGCTCCTTTTTTTTCTTTTTAGAATGAAACAATATGGAAGATAGCAAATCCGACCACTACGTCCCCATGAGCTGAAAACAGTGTCACAAAATGAGAAGTATTTTGAAGGTTTTTTGAAAGGTAGCACATGAAAATTTACTTGGAATGGCTTGCAAATACCATGCTTAGGAATTTATAGTGGACATATTGGAATAACTTGGTTTTTGGGAGTTGGATGCACGAGTAGAGCTCATACTCAGTACAAAATGAGGGCTAGCAAAAGACTGGGAGATACCAACTAAGAGAGCAATAACGGCCATAATCATGCATAGCGACAAAACATTATTAAGAGAAGCATAAAATGGCATCACAAGTCAAAAACCAAATAATCATAAAGGCTTATGGCGACTTTGTAAGAGTCAAACATGTTGTAAGCATGCGCCAAGTCAACCCAAATAAAGCATCAAGGAGAAAACCAAATTAATGCTTCCAAATAATAAAAACAACGCATGATTTTTTCAAAGGCTCGTTAAGCAATCTCAGTCATTTGAGACAAGTCATGCTACAACAAAAATCACTAAGCATACTATCAAAACGACATCAAGCATGGCATGCAAAAGTCTAAGCCGCAGTCTAAATAAGCTCCTTTTTGTACCACTTTTTTGCATGAAACTTTTTCTCTTTTCCAACACCATTCAAACCTTTTTGAAACAACTCTTTTTGATGAATACCAACATAGACCAGAGGTCCAAATACACCTTGATGCAAAGATAAAACAAGATCTGAACAAAAATCAAGGTAAAAAAATGAAAGCTAAACACAGTTCTAGAAAAAGAGAACACTCGTTGAACGATAAGAATAAAAAGCGAGTAAATCTTCTCCCAAAAGAAATTTGTTGGGTTCCAACCATTTATTGAAGCAAACAAAACAAAAGAAAACTAAAAGAAAAAGTAAGGACGCTCCAAGAAAACGCATAGTGCATGAAGCAATAAAAATATAGTGTGTTGAAAGGTGACCTGATTTTTGCCGATGAAGAAGGGGTGCCTTGGGGGCATCCCCAAGCTTTGACGCTTGTACCTCTTGGATATTTCTTGGGGTGACATGGGCATCCCCAAGCTTAAGATTTTGTCCATACTTCTTCTCATCTCATCATTCTCCAATCCCTACACTTGAAAACTTCCTTCATACAAAACTTCACACAATTTTATTAGCAACGTTAGCATAAACATAATAGTAGATCAACCCTTTTTGGTTCTGGTTTCAAACTCAAAAACACCACATATAAAGCATATATTACTGTAGCAACTTCCTCAAAAGTTCCGTGATCAAAAGAACTCAAAAAGAAAGCGATCGACAGGCAAATACAAATAGTGGCAGAAATCTATCAAAACAGAACAGTTGGCAAAGGTCGATTTTATCGAGGACCTTCTGTTGCTCAAATCGAAAAGTGCAAAACTAATGAAAGTTTGGATATAACCTGGGGCATATGCTCAAGAAGTTCAGGTCAAAAAGATATTCTGAGAATTTTCACGAATTTTTACGGTGCAGCACCGAAATCTGTTTCAGGACAACAACTTCCCCAAATCTTACCTCCCTCAAATTAGAGGTTCTTCTTGGCACAATAATGAAATAAAAATAATAAGAAGCGGTCATTACAGTAGTAATAACTTCCAAGACTCAAATAAAATAAAAAGTACTGAAAGTAAAACATTGGGTTATCTCCCAAGAGTGCTTTTCTTTAACGCCTTTGAGCTAGGCGCAGTAATTTGAAAAGATGCTCATGTAGGCGCCATAAAAAAGCTTAAGGCAAAGGCGCCATATAAGAACTTGAAGCAAGAGAGAGCATCAAAAAGCAAATGTGAAACACATTTAAATCTAAACCACTTCCTATGCATAGGAATCTTGTAAGAGAATAAATCAACTAAGCACATAGTAACAAACATGGATAGATAAAACAAGTGCAACTTCAAGATTTGCAACATAAAGATGGGAAACTTAATATTGTTGAGATCCATCAAACCATGTTTCCATCTCTCATAATAACTTTCAGTAGCATCATGAATAGAATTAACAATATAGCTATCACATAAAACATCCCTATCATGAGCCACATGCACAAAAGAATTAATACTCCCCACATGAACAATCGTAGTAGGAGAAAGTTCAACAAAATTATTCTCATCACCAAGATCATCAAAAATAGGAGGCATATCGTAATCATACCTCGTTTCCTCCTCAATAGTAGGTGAACTGAAAATATTATACTCATCATTGTAATCATCATAAGCAATAGAATAGCTATCTTCCAAAGAGTATTTATCAAACATATCATCATAGTAAGGAACATGGATAGTACTAATGGTGCAACAATTATTAACCTCATAATTTTCAGAACTGGTACCAAAAAGATTTTCAATATCGAAAGTAGAGTGCTTTTCCCAATCATGATCACTAACATAAGTAACAGGCATAAGCACATCATCAAGATCAGAATCATCATAATCTATAATAGTAGCAACATGCTTAGGGAAAGATACCGTTTCCTCTCACCTTTTACTCCTCTTCTTCTTATTCACATCATCAAGATCAGAATCATCATAATCTATAATAGTAGCAACATGCTTAGGGAAAGATACCGTTTCCTCTCACCTTTTACTCCTCTTCTTCTTATTCTTCTTCTTACTCTCTCCTTTAGGA
Source organism: Dactylis glomerata (assembly GCA_007115705.1). Classification (NCBI taxonomy): domain Eukaryota; kingdom Viridiplantae; phylum Streptophyta; class Magnoliopsida; order Poales; family Poaceae; genus Dactylis; species Dactylis glomerata. Next base: position 2,503,008 of record QXEO01000099.1, read on the forward strand.
AGGAGAGGCTTGAAAGGCATCTTCTCCACATAATCTGATTTACTGACAGAAACAACAGAAGAAACTTTGGAGGATTCCTCCTCTTTGTTAATAAGATGGAAACATATATTAGTCCTGTCATAGCTTGGCAAAACATCATGTTTTATAACATTTTGTAAGTAAGTATTTGCGCGACAATCTTTAACACAATAAAGACGACAACCCTACAGCATGCTAATATTTTAAAAAATGCTCATATCTACCAAAGAAGTTTTTCTAGATAACTCTTCACACCCCAGAAACAAAGTAAGCTCATCATGCTGATTGAGAGTGATCTTGTCATCACAATACAAACTTGCGGTACACATTCGATTAGACGTGTCACTATTATGGCCTGAGCATTGAAAATTAAAATGACCCTTGTCATAGCAAAGTTCACAAATAAAAGGATAAAGCTCACAAATCTTTTTACCAAGCTCATCTAGAACCTTATCCCACATTCGGGTTTCATCATTCCTATGGTGGATACAATAATCTTTTTTGTCATAACTCTGTTCACAAGGTCTAAGTACTCCACAAAAATTAACATGCTTATAATAAATAGGACTTTCAGAGGTTTGAGCATGTTTATTGCAATCATCAATAACAATATCACTTTCTATGCAAGTGTCTTTAAAAGGTTCATGATACACGTCCCCATTTCCCTTAGGAACATTAATATGGGAAGCAAAGTCTCTAAAACAATCAACCATAATTTGAGGATCAAGACCATATTTAGCACTAAGCTCTTGAAAATCAGCAGTTTCAGCGAAAGACTTAATGCAATCATACTCATAATGTATACATGATCCTTTACCTTTGTTGCTATCCCAATCTTCAATATTGTTTTGAATTGTTTCAAGCAGATCCCACTTGACGTCAACATCCTTGCTTGTGACCCGCAAAAAAAACATCCTTGCTTGTGAAAGACCTATCAAAGCATGCATCTAGATAGTCCTTGTAATATCCTGAAAGCCTTGCATAAAAATTATTAATAACAATATTATGGGGAAGATCATGAATAGGACATTTGAGCATTAGTGACTTCAATCTTCCCCACGCTTGGGCAATGCTTTCTCCATCATATGGCCAAAAATTATATATCTGATTACGATCTTTATGAATCTCACTTGGAGGATAGAATTTAGAATAAAAGAGAGATACAATTTCCTCCCAACCAATGGGTCGGCCATCATTCAGCGTCTTGTACCATTCCGCCGCTCTGCCCCTTAGTGATAAAGAAAATAGCTTCCTCTTAACTTTACCTGTAGAAATACCTGCACACTTGAACAACTCGTATAATTCATGTATAAAGAGCAAATGATCATCGGGATGGACAGTTTCATCCCCTAGATAGCGGTTATTCAAAACATGTTTAACAATTTTAATAGGTATTTTAAAAGAATGAGGATCACAAACATCATTAGAAACATCATATATGGGAGATAAAATATCATCAGAGCAAACTTTTTCCACTAAAGCTGGGGAACTAAAAATAACATGCTTAGCAAAACTAGCTTCCCCAAGCTTAGACCTTTCTATAGCATTAGCAATAACGGTGTTCAAAGAATTCATACGAATAACATTGCTATGCGAAATAAGCTCCGAAGGTTTTTCAAATACTTCAAATCTAAAGTCAGAAAAGACACTATAGAACTCTTTATTTTCCATTAAGCATAACTAGTGAAAATAAAAACAAAAAACAAAAAGATATAATTGCAGAATCTAAAGGAAATAACTTTGAGCACTCACCAGCAACTAAAAGACTTAGTAACCAAAGGATGTGAGTACCTTTTACCTTACCTCCCCGGCAATGGTGCCAGAAAATAGCTTGATGTCTACGCACGCGTCCGTTCTTGTAGATAGCGTTGGGCCTCCAAGTACAGAGGTTTGTAGAGCAGCAACAAGTTTCCCTTAAGTGCATCACCCAAGGTTTATCGAACTCAGGGAGGAGGAGGTCAAAGCTATCCCTCTCAAACAACCCTGCAATTATGATACAGAAAGTCTCTTGTGTCCCCAACACACCTAATACACTTGTCAGATGTATAGGTGCACTAGTTCGGCGAAGAGATAGTGAAATACAAGTTATAGTGATGATTATAAGTAGTAAATGTAATCTAAAATAAATATCGCTGCGAGCAAACATGTAACAAAACTAAAAGAAAACGGTGTGCAATGCTTGGAAACAAGGCCTAGGGATCATACTTTCACTAGTGGACACTCTCAACAAAATAACATAATTGAACCAATAAATACTAACATCAATATGCCACTCTAAACAATTCTCTAATGAAAGACGAACACTAATCATGCGTAGGGCTAGAAGTACTCCTCAAAATCCGTATTTCCCTAAACTAGATTGTCCCACACTATCACCATGAACACACTAGATGGTTCCAACAAACACCAACAATTCATAGAGACATTAACCAAATAGACACACATGATGCGCACACTGTCACCGTCACACCATGATACAAGGTATCTCCGGAGATTACAATAATAAAGCACGGGAGTAGAATAATATCTGAATAATAGCATCTACCAATTCAACTAGATACAAAGGTCATGGTCATATAAAGATCACATCATGGGAGAGAGAGGTGAACCACATAGCTACCGGTAGAGCCCTCAACCCTGGGGGAGAACTACTCCCTCCTCATCATCGGAGGCAGCAACTGAAGGGTTTTGCAGCATAGAAAACAAAATTTTTCCTACGATGACAAACAAAAACAAGCCAAGATCTGATCTACGAGATGCAAAACAACGAGCGAGAGAGATTAGATCTACATACCCTTATAGATCGCATAGCGGAAACGTTTAGATGAACGTGGTTGGCGTAGTCGTACTAGCGTCTCCTCCTCGCGATCCGATCCGATCCAAGCGCCACAACGGGCGACGCCTCCGAGCGTTGCACACGTACAACGCAACGACTCCTCCTCCTCCTCGGTCCAGCAAGGTGCGGTTGAGTGGTAGATGGGATCAGTAGCACGATGGCGTGGTGCTTATGATGGAGAGCATCTGCGGGCAGGACTTCGCCTACACGTGCGAGGTAAAAGAAGATTTGACGAAAGAACTAGTCAAACTAGATTAAGAAAATACTACAAACGATAGAGACGACACCGGCTGAAACAATTTTCGGTCACCGAATCTGATCCAGCGTCTCTCTTCTTATAGACGTCCGTCGCATGAAGATATCTTAGGTTGCAAGACAAAACTTAACTTGACCGAAGGGCCAAGCTGCTTGCTTACCAGCTAAGGATCGATCGGACTCCTCGTGCACATACGCGACCGGCTAGCCAGCCCTGCGCTCGATCGCACGCCTGACATGCACGATGGCGTGCACCATGCATGCACATGGGCCAAGGCCCATGCGTGCACTCAAGCTGGCCGCACATTGCTTATTTTCTTTTTCTTTTTTTCTTTTCTTTGCCTTTGCCTTTTTCTTTTATAGTTTGTCTAGATGGAGCTACTAAATAGGTGCATTAGCAAAACCTTTTATGGACTACATTTAGCGCTTATTTATTTCCAGTAAATAAATAGTTTGTCTAGATGGAGCTACTAAATGAGCCATTTAGCAAAATTATTAATCTTCTTCCCGGAACAATTCCGTTACTCTCTGAAACAATTTTCGTAAATCCCAAAACTACCCTAGCGTCGATGAGCGTTAAGTGTGTGACCCTACGGGTTCGAGAATGTGCGGACATGATCAACATCAATAATCAATAGCGGGATCTGGAAATCCATATTGACTCCCACATATTCAACGAAGATCATTATCGGTGAACCACGATGTCAGGATTTAATTAATCCCGTATACAAATTCCTTTGTCTCACGATATTTTACTTGCCCGAGATTCGATCATCGGTATCGCCATACCTAGTTCAATCTCATTCGCAGCAAGTACTCTTTACTCGTTCCGCAATCCAATATCACCATGTGATTAAACTCATTAATCACGTGTTTGCAAACGATGTATGATATTGATTACCGAGTGGGCCCGGAGTATATCTCTTCGACATGGGAGGGACAAATTCCATCTCGATACATGCAACCCAATAAGTACTTTCCGATTACCTGAGAGACACCTTTATGATCACCCTCTCATAGGATGACGTTTCATGACCTCAAAGCTCTCTTCCGGTACTAGGGAGTGGCATTATCTCATGGTCTAAGGAATAGGATACTGACATAGGAAAAGCTACGCAATTGTGAACACATTGACACGATCTAATTGTTGTGCTTAATTTGGGTCTGTCCATCACGTCATTCTCCTAATGACATGACCTCGTTATTAATCGACAACTCATGTCTATGGTTAGGAAACCTTAACCATCATTAATCAATGAGCTAGTCTAGTAGAGGCATACTAGGGACACGGTGCTGTTCATAAACCACAAAAGTATTAATGTTTCCGCTTAATACAATTCTAGCATGGAATATAAACATTATCATAAACAAGAAATATGATAATAACAATATTATTATTGCCTCTAGGGCATATTTTCTTCAGTCTCCCACTTACACTAGAGTCAATAATCTAGTCATACTTGCGCCTTTAACACCTATGGCATTCCGGTATTATTCATGCGCTTTGCACGTGGTAAACCTTATCTATGGGTCTGACACTTTCAGGTCCGTTTGTATTTGCATATGTTTTGCGTCAGTACGCATTACTCATCTTCTATGAGATGGCATCGTATAAACTTGGTCTTCTGGTGAGACCTCAGTGTCTTTGCCGAGACTATGTTGTCACTATTGTCATATAATAGAACTACATAGTACTAGCACACTTGGAACTACGCCTAGTTCTCTTGCTACTTCTTGAGCAATTATATACTTAGCCTTCGTTGCAGTATTCGTGACAATGTTTAACATTGGAACTCATCCAAGTTATCATGGAACTTTCTTCCATCTTATTGTGCCACCTTATAACTCAAAACAAATAGCCTAAAATTGAGATTAAATTTTACCTGTATATGTGACAAAATTAATGTAGCACATTGCAATGAGCCATTTGTCACTTCTGCATACAGAACATATTCTTAGTTCTTCAAAAATACATAAGAATATCTTTACTATTGTCCAACGATCATCATATGAATGCTCATAACCTTTAGAGCATCGGACATATCTGGATATACATATCATGGTGTACAAGATTGATAATGTCATTCTTGTGGTTTCACTCATCGAGTGTCAAAACACTTGATTCTTGCTCCAACCTCTTCCATGCAACAAGAACCGTTCTTATTGTTTCCATATTGAACAAATTCAATATTTCATCTATGTACTATGGTAAAACTATATTAACACATCAATCTATCTGTATATACATTGATGCTTAATATTCTGGTTTTACCTAAGTCTTTCATTAGAAATCTAATTTTAATGAAAACTTAACAATATCAAGAAAAATATATAATTTCCAATGACCAATATGTCGTCTACATAAAGTATTGGAAATATGTCTCAGCGCTCCACTTACTTTCTTGTAAATACAAGCATCTTCAAATATCTTGATGAAATTAAACTCTTTAGCATTTTCATCATTGAAGATTCCAACTTCGCTATGCTTACTTCTACCAAAGAAGATTACACACATATCTAGCAACCTTTGAATCAACAAAACCCATTGGATCGTGTCAGGTACACGTTCTTGGTGTGCATTCCGGTAGAGGAATGTTGTTTCATTTATTCAACTATCGTATCTCAATATATAATTGTTGCTACAATAATCCATACGACGAAGTCAGGGCCCATTACCGCTTTTTTTTATATAGTCGGTTACTATTATTTAATAATATTTCATCCTCAAATCTTGCTATTTGATTATGACCAACTTGGTTAACTAAGAACTTTGATGTCCGGTACTACAACATATTGTAGGTGCGGGAGCCATGAATGCAGTTGCCACTTCCAGAACATTTTCCGGTGCTGCGCTACTTTGCTCATCTTGCTCAGGTTTAATAACCCCATCAAGTTCTATTTTCCTCCCACTTAAACCTTTCGTGAAAAACTCCTTCATAAGAAATTCACTTCTTTTAGTGACAATCACTATGAATTCGGGTTCATAGTAGAAGGAATACCCAACGACATTCTTTCGGATAACCTACAAAGACTTACTAATCCGATTTTGGTTGTAAACATTTTACACATATGCCTTGCATACCAAAATTTAAGAAAAGACAACTATAACTTGTACGGTGTCATTTCAGCAGATTGTGATGGCACTCTATTCAGTGAAAAGCGGTAGTCTCTAAAGCATAATCCACAAATTATATTGGCAGTTTTATTTCATCATTGATCTAACCATGTCAAACAAGGTTTAATTACATCCATCGAAAAATCCATACTCCTGTGGCATTTCACGAAATGCAAGTTTGTGAAACAATTCACTTAACTCTTAGATGTTTGCTAAACTTGTAACTCAAATATTCTTCTTTATGATCCAATCATAAAAATTGAATTTTTCTTGTTACAATAATTTCCACTTCATAAATTGAACAGTTTCAAGCATTTCATACTTCTATCTCATCAAGTAGATATACCATGCATCTATTCGAGTCATTGATGAAATAGAAAATACACCATACTTGACTTCACACCATGGACTGCATACATCAATACGTACGACCTCCATTTAGTTAGTCGCTTATTCTGTCCATGGCCCATGAATAGAGTTTAATCATCTTTAGGAAAAGCCTCACAAGCGTCAATAAATTCAAAATCAAATGACTCGAAAATCCATCAATATGAATTTTTTTTCATGTTTTGTTTCCAATATGACTCAAATAGCGGTGTCTCAATAAGTGAAATTCTTTTTGTCTTGCGACCTTTAGCATCAGTGTTATAAATGTCTATTTTACCATAAAGATTTATAATAATCTATCCATCGATTATGGCAGATGGTAATAATTTGAACAACCATTATTCTCATAATACTAGAACAATTAAGTTGATAACAAATCTTGAAGGCTAGGTTTGATGCCGACAAAAAACACAATAACACATTTATTTGTTTATCGATGTGCATTGTCACCAAATTCTTTTGCTAGTTATTTAGGCCATTGTAGTTCTTGCATTGTGTTGCTTTGTATGACATTTCATACCATCAATCCAGTATCGAATACCCAAGAATTACACTATTAACGAGCAAAGAATACATCTATCACATGTATATCATTTATATACCTGAGCTGGACATTTTCAGTCTTTTCCTTTTCTACCAAATACCTTTTACAGATCCTATTTAGCATTTCCTCTCCATTTAGAAGAATTTATCGACATCAAGAGTGGCGCCAATCATTTGACACGTAGTCCAAAGCCTGTTAATCAAATACTAATAGCTTTAGATTTTGCACTTTGAGGTGGATCACCATCATCATATAATTGGTATTCTTCCAGATTCTATTCTTTTAGCAATCTTTTGGTATAGCAAAAACAGTTTAGCCAATACCTTTTCATTCATCTTATCATGACAACTTTCATGATGAAACTACTATAGCTCATAAGGATGAATGCAAGTATAATATTAGTTTCCAAACTTTTGGGTGATCGGGATGCCTAGCATCTTCAATCTTCGCATATATTCATACAATATGAGCATATGTTCTTTTACTAAACTATACTTTATCATTTTGCAAACAATCAAAGTTTTAGATATCAAATATCTTTCACCTCTTGTTTGTTTCTGAAACAATTCTTTCAGCTCCAAGACCACTTTGATTCTCAAATAATTTTGAAGATCAATTTCTCATGAAGGCAAACATATGATCTTTAGATACTAAACTTGAATCGATGCTCTCTGATTAATAAAACTTATTAAATTGCATGGAGCAAGTGAGGTTTGCTAAAAATTGCGATAGGACTTAATCTTTGATCTTGACACTTTAACTAAACGGCACTAGTCCGAAATGTGATTATCTAGAATTTTATAGTTCTTTTAACTCAATTAAAACTAAGTATCGGTGGAAAATGGTTACCAAAGACTACAACGACTTATGCAAATACACTAAGATTTAGTTCATGTTAATTAGTTCAAATTAATCAAATTACTAATGAACTCCCACTAAATTAAATATCCCTTGAAGTTGTTTAGTGAAGCATGATCGAAATTCACTACACCAAGACCGATCATCATGTGAGATGATGTAGCTTTAATGGTGAACATCAATATGTTGATCATATCGTCTATATGACTCATGCTTGACCTTTCGGTCCGTGTATTCCGAGACCATGTCTGTACATGCTAGGCTCGTCAAGTTTAACCCTTGTATTTTCGCATGTGTAAATCTAGCTTACACCCGTTATATGTGAACGTAGAGTTTATAGCACCCGATCATCACGTGATGCTTCAAAACGACGATCTTTCGCAATGACACATACGAGGGGAGAACATATTTTATCTTGAAATTAAGTGTGAGGGATCATCTTATAATGCTACCGTCGCGATCAAAGTAAAATAAGATGCATACATAAAGGATAAACATCACATGTATATACAATATATGACATGGTATAGCCAATCTTCGCGCATTGATCTCCATCTCGTGCGCGCCAGCATGATCTCTATCACTCCACCATGATTGCCTCCACCACGAATAGCAACTACGACTATTGCTAACTACTTAGCGATAAAGTAAAGCTATTACATGGCATATAAGAAGTTGACACGCAGGTCATACAAAATTATAAAGACAACCATATGGCTCCTGCCGGTTGTGAACTCATCGACATGCAAGTCGTGAAACATTACAAAACATGATCATCGCATACATCACATATATCATACACATCACATCTTGTGGCAATAACATATCACAAACACTCCCTACAAAAACAAGTTAGACGCCTCTAATTTGTTGATTACATATTTTACGTGGCTTATGGGAGCTATGCTTCAGAACGATTCTTACCTACGTAAAGCCACAACAGTGATATTATGGTTGCCAACATCCATTATAAATCCCATGACAACTATAGTGAGAGAAACTGACATCCACCAGCCGCATGTGTGAAACAAGCCACACGTCAAGTGCGGAGCTGGTCTCACGAACGAGGTCGCGTAAAGTTGGCCTGGACCGCTTCGATCTCACTATACCGCGCCATAAGAAGTACACAAAATAGAGGTTTGCAACAGAAAACATCAACGCCCACAACAAGCATGTTGCGTTTTACTCGTGTAAGATATCTACGCATAGATCTCGCTCTGATACCACTGAAGGGTTTCGCAGCATATAAAACAAAATTTTTCCTACGATGACGAACAAGAACAAGGCAAGATCTGATCTACGAGATGCAAAACAACGAGCGAGAGAGATTAGATCTACATACCCTTGTAGATCGCACAGCGGAAACGTTCAGATGAACGTGGTTGGCGTAATCGTACTAGCGTCTCCTCCTCGCGATCCGATCCGATCCAGGCGCCACAACGGGCGGCGCCTCCGAGTGTTGCACACGTACAGCGCAACGACTCCTCCTCCTCCTCGGTCCAGCAAGGTGCGGTGGAGTGGTAGATGAGATCAGTAGCACGACGGTGTGGTACTTATGGTGGAGAGTATCTGCGGGCAGGACTTCGCCTACACGCGTAAGGTAGAAGAAGATTTGACGAAAGAACTAGTCAAACTAGAGCAAGAAAATACTACAAAAGAGAGAGACGACACCGGCTGAAACAATTTTCGGTCACCGGATCTGATCTGGCGTCTCTCTTCTTATAGACGTCCGTCGCATGAAGATACCTTAGGTTGCAAGACAAAACTTAACTTAATCGAAGGGCCAAGCTGCTTGCTTACCAGCTAAGGATCGATCGTATCGATCGGACTCCTCGTGCACGTACGCCGCGTGCGGCCGACCGGCCAGCCAGCCCTGCGCTCGATCGCACGCCTGACATACACGATGGCGTGCACCATGCATGCAGGGCCAAGGCCCATGCGTGCACTCAAGCTAGCCGCACATTGCTTTTTCTTTTTTCTTTTCTTTGCCTTTTTCTTTTATAGTTTGTCTAGATGGAGCTACTAAATAGGTCCATTAGCAAAACCTTTTACGGGCTACATTTAGCGCTTATTTATTTCCAGTAAATAAATATATGTATTAATATTTATTAATTCATTTAATTAATAAATTGTTAATCTTCTTCCCGGAACAATTCTGTTACTCTCCGAAATAATTTCCGTAAATCCCAAAACTACCCTAGCGTCGATGAACGTTAAGTGTGTGACCCTATGGGTTCGAGAATGCGCGGACATGATCAATATCAATAATCAATAGCGGGATCTGAAAATCCATATTGACTCCCACATATTCAACGATGATCATTATCGGTGAACCACGATTTCAGGATTCAATTAATCCCGTATACAAATTCCTTTGTCGCACGATATTTTACTTGCCCGAGATTCGATCGTCGGTATCGCCATACCTAGTTCAATCTCATTCGCAGCAAGTACTCTTTACTCGTTCTGCAATCCAATATCATCCTGTGATTAAACTCATTAATTACGTGTTTGCAAACAATATATGATATTGATTACCGAGTTGGCCCGGAGTATATCTCTCCGACATGGGAGGGACAAATTCCATCTCGATACATGCAACCCAACAAGTACTTTCCGATTATCTGAGAGACACCTTTATGATCACCCTCTCGTATGATGACGTTTGATGACCTCAAAGCTCTCTTCGGGTACTAGGGAGTAGCATTATCTCATGGTCTAAGGAATAGGATACTGACATAGGAAAAGCTACGCAATTGTGAACACATTGACACGATCTAATTGCTGTGCTTAATTTGGGTCTGTCCATCACGTCATTCTCCTAATGACACGACCTCATTATTAATCGACAACTCATGTCTATGGTTATGAAACCTTAACCATCATTAATCAATGAGCTAGTCTAGTTGAGGCATACTAGGGACACGGTGTTGTTCATAAACCACATAAGTATTAATGTTTCCGCTTAATACAATTCTAGCATGGAATATAAACATTATCATGAACAAGAAATATGATAATAACAATATTATTATTGCCTCTAGGGCATATTTCCTTCAGCAACGGCGATGGAGATGGCGGTGAGGTCGATGGAGACGACGGAGATGGCGATGGAGACCGATGGAGATGGCTCCGGGGGCACTTCCCCGTCCCAGAAGGGTGCCGAAACAGAGACTTCTGTCCCCCGAAATTTATCTTTGACGGCGGCTGCGCTGCGGAACTATTCTGGGAAAAACGCCGACTCGTTTAGGGTTTGGAATTCGGGAGGCTTTAAATAGGCGGAGAGGCGGCGTCAGAGGGCCACCAGGGGGGGGTCTCACCACCCCTGGGCGCGGCCAGGAGGGGGGCATGCCCTCTCATGGTGAGGCTGCCCTCTGGCCCCCCTCTGGCTCTCTTTCGGTCCACGTCCTTTGTCCGGGAAAAATAGGAGTTACGGTCTTCGGTTTGTCCAATTCTGAGAATATTTCATATGTAGCTTTTCTAAAACACAAAACAGTAGAAAACAGGGAACTGGCATTGTGGCATCTTGTCAATAGGTTAGTTCTGGAAATCGCATAAAAACGCCACAAAGTGTAAACAAAGCATGAAGCAAATGGTGTAAAATAAGCATGGAGCATCAAAAATTATAGATACGTTTGAGACGTATCACAGACGTCCTCTCCTCTTTATTGGGCGTTATTTGCGTGGGTAGGCGGGTTGGATGCCAGCGGTCAGGTGAAGAAAGAAATAGTAGGGCATTAGTTAGAGCGATTATTGCGGCCTTAATTAGAGAAATTACCATGGCCTTAATTAGAGCGATTACAGCAACCTGAATTAGGGAGCGATTAATTTTGACCAAGCCTCTTGCGGGTCTCAAAATCGTGTTGAGTCCAGCTCTATATTAGAGCAGTTTGGACCATTTGATCAACATCTTTTGATGGCTGAGATTGATTGTATCAAAACATGTTTGTGCCTTTATAAGTAGTAGAGATGTAGTACAATCTGTCCCTCTAAGAGGTGCCCTTGATGGCTTTATATATGCAGCCAGTTAGGGTTTACAAAGGGTTTTTTATCTTCTACTTCAAGTCGACGTGTTGGACCAGCGATTGGGCCATTCGCCGTCCTGGACGAGCCCACTCGCGCGGAGCGAGATTTAGGACTTCATAGTCTTCATCAACAATTCGGCTTCATGGGCCATCCTTGGGTGGCATATCCCCGATATAGATGCACGATGCGTCTAATAAAGCATGGAATCACCGATTGATGGAACTCATATCCAGTGTTTTGGAGAAGAATATATCGGTGGAAGAGAGAGATAGCACAAAGCTTAAATGGTGGCAACCCGGGAAAAGGCTTGGTAAAACCAATGAACTTCATTCATAGGACCTCGTCCAAGGTGGTTACTTATCACCATCTTGTCTAAAATATATTAACCTTCCTAACCAACTCGGCAGCCCTGCATTACCAATCAGCAAATTTGACAAGTTCTGTATTGTATTACTTTTTTTGGAAAATGTGGCATGTGACAAAAGTATGAAAATGATTGCTTTTAAATTGTATATCGCAAGTAAGATAGTCCCATGAATTCGCCCTGTTGTAGAAGCTCCGCAGCTACTGTCGATCCGTAGCTGTACCGAGAAAACGAGTGCTTACTAGTTACTAATGATTCGTGGGATTTTATCAAAACAGTGTCAAAGTCATATGAAGTCCTAGCCAAGCTTCTTAAGATATTCATTAGATCCTATTAAGAATGTTTTTGTGTGATCCGTCCACAGCTCTTCAAGGCAGGCTGTTATTGCCAGATCATTTTAAAATAGCTTGTTGTTAGTGAGTGGCTGAAATGTAAAAGCCCAATGTCAGCATCAACGAACCATAGCTACCGTCACCATCAAAGGGGGTCAACAAGAGCATCAAGACGACCGAGCACAGCAGCTAGCTAGTACCGGATTCATCGTAAGCCACGTTCTCTTGCATGTGGGCCTTCGAATATCTCAGAGCAGCTGTAATTTTTTTCAGTAAGCCATTCTGACCAAACAAGTTATCTCCATTTATACTATGCTTGCTCCTCGGCTCCTTCCTAGAAAAACTTTGGATGTAATCCATCGGTTCTTAGAGCATCTCTAACAGACGCGCTAAATAGCGCGGCGCGGGGAAAATCGCTATTTTAGCGTGCGTGGGAGCATTTCGCGCGCTGAATTTCCCGCGGCATATATATCGCCCGCGCTAGCATGCGTGGCAAATCTCCACTAGAGCGCGCGCACTCAACCGCTGCTGAAACTTCCCCTTTCCTCCGCATGCGCCACCTCATCGACCGCTTCACCTGCGCGTGCCAAGCCGCCGACGACAAGAAGATGCTGCCGCGCCGCGCTCGCAACTTTAGCGGCAACGTCGGCGTCCGCGCGCGCCCGGCTTGGAACTTCTACGCCGAGATCCGGACCGCCGACCACCGCATCGGCCTCGGGACTTTCGAGACGGTGCACATGGCCGCATGCGTGTACAACGCGTCGGCGTGGCATCTCGGCCGCCCCGACGGTACATGAACTTCACGGACATGTACACCATCGAGCAGGCGCAGGAGCTGGCGCCTCCTCCGCGCCTCATCACCGAGGAGGAGCGCCGCCGCCATCGCACCCAGCAGCGTCGCCTTCTCGTCGTCGAGGAGGACGAGCGCCACCGCCTGCTTTGGGTGGAGCGATTCCCGGAGGACGTCCTCATCGAGCAGGCCTTCTACACCGACCCGCGCAGACGGCGCAGGACAGGCGGCAGAGCCACCGCGATAGGAGGCTCGACAAGAAGCCCCGCCGCGCCTTCATCCTCACGCAGGTGGAAAACCCCACCATTCCCCCGGATGACCCGCGCTGGAATGACCTCTCCTCGTCGGCGCCGGTGTCGTCCTCGACGAAGGACTCCGACCACTACAACTGGGTGATGGGTTCGTAGCATAGAAAACAAAAATTTTCCTACGCAAGAACACAAAAACTAGCCAAGATACTCTACGAGGTGGTAGCAACGGAGACTAACCCTCGACGACCGTAAGCGGGGATTACGTTCCCGCACAAACATTGACGATGGAGAGTCGGTGAAGACGCACGTAGTCGACGTAGTTGTTCACTTGACGTAGTCGACGTAGAGGTTCACTTGACGATCACAAGATCGTGTACACGGCGCCACAAGTGGCAGCGCCCCCGTGCTCGGTCACACGTACAGCTCGACGTCGACTCCTCCACGCCCTCGGTCCAGCGGGGCAGCGGAAGAAGGGATCCGCCGGACACTCCTCCACACACTTCTCCAAGTGTATGAACTACGAACTACAATTCCGGCAGAGCTTCGCTAAGCAGAGACGGAATTTGGGCAGCAACTATGCAAGGGAGGGGAGGATCAAGAAGTGTGTCACAAGGGAGAGAAGGGGGGGTTTATATAGAGGAGGAGGGCAGCCAAGGGGTGGCCGGCCAAGGGTCTCCCCCTCTCTTCATTGCCCCCTTCTTCATTCCCTTTTATGGTGATTACTCCCTCATCAACATGAGGTAACCCCCATTTTAATGCATGACATTCATGCCAATTAAAATTCACACTTATTGATTTAATAAAACATTTTTATTTCTTTAATATTTGTTAATTCATTCAATTAACAAACATTAACAAATACACCCTTGAGTTATTTCGATATCCCGAAACAGTTTCGGTACTTTTCTGAAACAACCCTTATGCTGTCCTGTAATTCGATCGGAGTATCGTATCCACTCAAAAACGACGACGAGCCTTCAGTGTGTCACCCTACGGTTCGTGAATAACGTGGACATGATCGAGACTCCTCTCCGATCAATAATCAACAGCGGGATCTGGAAATCCATGATGACTCCCACTTACTCAACGATGAACTAGTGATCGTGTGAACCGGTAACGAATATAGTTAATTCCTTTTGTCTCGTGATATTATTACTTGTCCGAGATCCGATCATTTGGTATCAACCATACCTAGTTCGATCTCGTTCCCGACAAGTCTCTTTACTCGTTCCGTGATAATGCATTCCTGTGACCTAGTCACATGCTTGCAAGCGATTCTAATGCAATATCACCGAGAAGGGCCCAGAGAATATCTTTCCGTCATCCGGATGGACAAATCCCACTCTTGATCCATGAGCCTCAACTAATACTTTCAGAGTACCCAAATCAACCTTTATAATCACCCTATTACGGTGTGACGTTTGATATCATCAAAGTACCCTTCCGGTATCAGTGATTAACATGATCTCATGGTCTAAGGATTAGAACTATTTCGTATGAGTTTGATATAGCAATGAACTTGATGACTTGATCGTTTTGCTATTCATACTATGGGTGTGAGTGTTCATCATATCAGTCTTCTAATGATATGACCCCGTTATTAACAACATCCAATGTTCATGATCAGGAAACCTTGATCATCAGTTAATCAACGAGCTAGTATAAAAGAGAGGCTTTACTAGGAACCTTTTTAGTTTATTAATCACACAAGTATTAATGTTTCCGATTAATACAATTCTAGCATGAGAAATAAACATTTATCATAAACATGGAATATGATAATAACCACTTTATTATTGCCTCTCGGGCATATTCCCTTCACTGGGAGGATTCGATTAGTCGAAGCCGTCGCCGGTGTCGCTGTTTTAGTAGTTTTATCTATCTACTATTTTGTGCTTGTTTTTTATTTTATTTTTTGTTTGATCTTCTCATTTGCATATGGAAGTGAGAATTGTGTTTGTGCGGACGAACATGCGCTGTAAAATACAGCATCCGGTGAAGCACTGTTTTGCCGCGCTGCATTTTACAGCTGCCCGTGAAGCAAAAAATTTAACGCGTGCTCTAAACGCTAAAACAACATTATAAACAGAAAATCATGTGTGTTAAAATAACGCTTCTGTTGAAGATGCTCTTAATGCTATTGAAATGGTTGACAGGCACTTTGGCAAAAGCAGATGCACGATCCTAACAAATAAGACCATCATATATGCATCACCCGTGACGCTCTCGCAGCCGGCGCAATAGTTTAAATTTTTCTAGGCGAGACCTAATCTTGGACATTGATTGCTTGATAATACGACCATAGATCATGCGTGTATTCCTAGATCACCAATTTAATCAACATATAATAAAAAAATTATTGCATAACATATGGGACCACAAAATAATATGCAGGGGCAATTTCACAAAATTACCACCACCATGGCACCAGAGGCATTTGGGATGAGTTTTGCACACAAAAGCAAGTTTGAAGCAAAAGGCTTGAAAGCCCGACTTTGAATTAACAAAAGCAAGTTTTGGGACCAGTTTACACTATTTTGCAAGTTGTGGCACTAATTTTCACATTTTAGACAACTAATATGATTGGTGGCATATTTGGCTCCTAAATGAATCCGTAAAAAAAAATAGGAGCGATCGGTTAAGGTGGGCAAGAGATCGGTAAAGGGTACGAGGGAATTTAGGACATGTGTTTAACTTTTCAGACCAAAAATGTAAATATTCATGTCCTAGAAATAGAAAAGGAACTACTCACTACTTGGTTATCGATGTCAATTCACATGTCATCTCAGCGCACCACCAATCAAGCCATCCGGCGAAGCTGTTGCATCTCGATATGATCTGGGCTTTGGCTAAGACGGATCGATCTAACTGCTGCATCTCGATGTCCCTGTTTTGGCATCCTCTGGTGATCCTGGGCTAAGCCTGCATCATGAGGCATGGTGGTGGTGACCATCTCTTCCGTCGGAGGTAACCATTACCAACCGGCTGGATGTGGCGGAGGTGATTCCACATTAATTCTGGCGAAGAGTTGAGGAGGTGTGGCTGACGGTGAAAACCGACTTCTGACGGTTGAAGGGATGTCCATATTCCCTTGTCCTCTTAAGCGATCTCTTGCCCACCTGAACCGATTTTGCCCATTTCTCTATGGATTTTTCACAATCTAAACAGTGGGATTGATCGCATTTTGCAAAAAGAGACGTTTGAGGCAATTCTTGGGCGATTCTGGTCATCGAGACTGATCGCCGATGGATCAACGTCAGACAAAGCGGCCTTTGGCCTGGACCCTTTAGTCCCGGCCTCCATCTGGGCCGGGACTAAAGGCCCGGCCACGTCGCCCCAAAATGGCCTAGCCGCCCGGGAGGCTTTGGTCCCGGCCCGTAACGAGCCTTTAGTCCCGGTTTGAGACACAAACCGGGACTAAAGGGCTATGCGCTGAGCGGCCCGCATGTGCGCCCCCTTTAGTCCCGGTTTGTGTCTCAAACCGGGACTAAAGTCCTCTGCATATATATATTGGCCACAGCCCCTCTCTCCCCTCTTCCTTGCATTTTTCTTGGATGGAAGAGTGTGGGTGTGTGCTAGCTCTCCTTTTTTCTTGGATGCACTAGAGGTGTTTGTTGAAATGCGTGTTAGAGCGATGCCGCTTCAGTTCACCGAACACAACTACGATATGAGATGCCCGAGCCACGTTTAAAACTCTTCCTCTTTATTTCCACTTATTCTAAAAGGTTAGCAACTATATTTTCTCGTTTAGACCGTGCGGTACTAATTTTTAGGATCGTGATTGTGTTTGATATACTGTCGTATGACGCAGATGAGCCATCCATGGATGTACGGTGATCGACGCACAGCCGCTTACAGAGAAGGCGTGCATTCTTTTCGAGATGCGGCCGATGCGAACAAGCATGGTGGTGGCTATATGTTTTGTCCATGTGTTGAATGTCGGAATGAGAAGGATTACACTTCCTCAAGAGTCATTCAGAGCCACCTGCTTCGGTCCGGTTTTATGTCGGGCTATAATGTTTGGACCAAGCACGGAGAAAGAGGGGTTATGATGGAAGACGACGATGAAGAAGAAGAGAACGATGATGACAACTACCGATCTATGTTCCCTGAGTATGCTGATACCGCAATGGAAGACAATGAAGAAGAAGATCAGGGTGCAGAACGGGAACCAGATGAGCCCGCTGATGATCTTGGCCGGGTCATTTCTAAAGCACGGCGAGGCTGCGACACAGAAAAGGAGAGGTTGCAGTTCGAGCAGATGTTACAGGACCACAACAAATTGTTGTACCCAACTTGTGAAGATGGCCAGAAGAAGCTGGGTAGCACACTAGAATTGCTGAAGTGGAAGGCAGAGACCGGTGTGACTGACTCGTCATTCGAAAAGTTGCTGGTGCTGATGAAGAAGATGCTTCTAAGAAAGAACGAATTGCCCGCCAGCATGTACGAAGCAAAGAAGCTTGTCTGCCCTCTAGGATTAGACGTGCAGAAGATACATGCATGCCCTAATGACTGCATCCTCTACTGCGGTGATAAGTATGAGAATATGGATAAATGCCCGGTATGCACTGCATGGCGGTATAAGATCAGAAAAGATGACCCTGGTGAGATTGAGGGCGAGCCACCCAGGAAGAGGGTTCCTGCCAAGGTGATGTGGTATGCTCCTATAATACCACGGTTGAAACGTCTGTTCAGAAATAAAGATCATGCGAAGTTGTTGCGATGGCACATGGAAGATCGTATGAAAGACGATAAGTTGAGGCACCCCGCCGATGGTCGGCAGTGGAGAAAAATCGAGAGAGAGTTCCCGAGATTTGCAGGTGACGCAAGGAACTTATGGTTTGGTCTGAGTACAGATGGCATGAATCCTTTTGGGGAGCAGAGTTGTAGTCACAGCACCTGGCCCGTTACTCTATGTATCTACAACCTTCCTCCTTGGTTGTGCATGAAGCAGAAGTTCATTATGATGCCAGTGCTTATCCAAGGTCCAAAGCAACCCGACAACGATATTGATGTGTACCTAAGGCCATTAGTTGATGAACTTTTACAGCTGTGGGCCGAACCAGGTGTACGTGTGTGGGATGAGCACAAACAAGAGGAATTTGACCTTCGAGCGTTGCTTTTCGTAACCATCAATGATTGGCCTGCTCTTAGTAACATTTCAGGATAGTCAAACAAGGGATACAATGCATGCACACACTATTTGGATCAGACAGAAAGTATATATCTGGACAAATGTAGGAAGAATGTGTACCCGTACAATCGTCGTTTTCTTCCGCCCAAGCATCCCTTAAAGAAAAAAGGCAAGCATTTCAATGGCAAGGCAGAACCCCGGGGGAAGCCTGTCATCTGTACTGGTGCTGAAGTATTTGATATGGTCAAAGATTTAAAAGTAATCTTTGGAAAGGGTCCTGGCAGCCAACCTGTTCCTAACGGCCCTGATAAGCGCGTACCCATGTGGAAGAAGAAATCTATATTTTGGGAGCAACCCTATTGGGAAGTCCATGAGGTCCGCTCCGCAATTGACGTGATGCACCTGACGAAGAATCTCTGCGTGAATATTCTAGGCTTCCTGGGCTTGTATGGGAAGTCAAAAGATACACCAGAAGCACGGGAGGACCAGGAACGTCATAAAGGAAGAGATGGCATGCATCCAGGGCAGTTTCAAGGGCGTGCCAGCTATGCTCTTACCAAGGAAGAGAAGGAAATCTTCTTTGAAGTCCTTTTCAGTATCAAGGTCCCGACTGGTTTCTCGTTGCATATAAAGGGAATCGTAAATATGAAAGACAAAAAATTCCAAAACCTAAAGTCTCATGACTGCCACGTGCTTATGACGCAATTGCTTCCGGTTGCATTGAGGGGAATTCTACCGGAAAATGTTCGCCTGGCAATTGTGAAGGTATGTGCATTCCTCAATGCAATTTCTTAGAAGGTAATCGATCGAGAAAGTCTATCAGGGTTACAGATTGATGTGGTCCAATGTCTGGTCAGCTTCGAGTTGTTGTTCCCGCCATCCTTTTTCAATATAATGACACACCTCCTAGTTCACCTAGTCGAAGAGATTAGAATTCTCGGTCCTGTGTTTCTACACAATATGTTCCCCTTCGAGAGGTTCATGGGAGTCTTAAAGAAATATGTTCGTAATCATGCTAGGCCAGAAGGAAGCATCTCCAAGGGCTATGGAACAGAGGAGGTCATTGAGTTTTGTGTGGACTTTCTTCCTGACCTTAAGCCGATTGGTGTTCCTGAATCTCGGTATGAGGGTAGGCTGACAGGAAAAGGCAGACTAGGAAGGAAAGCAAAAGTATGTATGGACGGGCATTCTTTCTCTCAAGCACACTACACAGTTCTACACAATTCCACCATGGTGGCTCCGTATATCGTGAGACACAAGAATATTCTATGCTCCAAAAACCCGGGGAAGACTGACTCTTGGATTAAAGGGGAACACGAGAAGACTTTTGGCAGTTGGTTGCAGACACATCTCATGAATGACGACACCGTTGGAGATCAGCTGTACTGTTTGGCCAGGCCACCATCTTCGACTATATGTACTTTTCAAGGGTACGAGATAAATGGGAATACATTTTACACGGTTGCCCAAGATAAAAAGAGCACCAACCAAAACAGTGGTGTCCGCTTTGATGCAACAGACGAGAATGGGCACTGTTTGGAAACATATTACGGGTACATAGAGGAGATATGGGAACTTGACTATGGACCTACTTTTAAGATCCCTTTGTTTCGGTGCAAATGGGTGAAGCTGACAGGAGGCGGGGTAGTTGTAGACCAAAAGTACGGCATGACAACAGTGGATCTCAACAATCTTGCGTACATGGATGAACCATTCGTCCTAGCCAACGATGTCGCTTAGGTTTTCTATGTGAAGGACATGTCTACAAAAACGAGAAAAAGAAATCAGCAAAAGAAGACATCGTCCGATGAGCCAAAGCGCCACATAGTTCTTTCAGGGAAAAGAAACATCGTGGGAGTAGATGACAAGACAGACATGTCAGTAGATTATAATAAGTTTCATGAAATTCCGCCCTTCAAAGTGAAAACTGACCCAAGCATCCTACTGAACGATGAAGATTCTCCATGGCTACGACCCAGGAGAAAACAGAAATAA
Organism: Dactylis glomerata; assembly: GCA_007115705.1. NCBI lineage: Eukaryota > Viridiplantae > Streptophyta > Magnoliopsida > Poales > Poaceae > Dactylis > Dactylis glomerata. The sequence goes on from QXEO01000099.1 coordinate 2,523,913, forward strand.
TAGATAGGATTGTTGGTGCTATAATGTAATAATGTATTAAACCTTTTATGTAATGCATGATGAAAATATAAATTAGTTTTGAATTAGTTATTCAATTTCAAACACTTTTCATATTCATAGTTCTGTCAAATTCTAAAATATACAAAAAGAATATTAATTAATATAGTTTTAATTGAAAATGGCAAACTAGTTAATAGTTTGGATAGTTAAAATAATTAATTTTCAAAATATAAATTAGTTTTGAATTAGTTATTCAATTTCAAACACTTTTCATATTCATAGTTCTGTCAAATTCTAAAATATACAAAAAGAATATTAATTAATATAGTTTTAATTGAAAATGGCAAACTTGTTAATAGTTTGGATAGTTAAAATAATTAATTTTGAAAATATAAATTAGTTTTGAATTAGTTATTCAATTTCAAACACTTTTCATATTCATAGTTTTATCAGATTCTAAAATATACAAAAAGAATATTAATTAATATAGTTTTAATTGAAAATGGCAAACTAGTTAATAGTTTGGATAGTTAAAATAATTAATTTTGAAAATATAAAATATTTTTGAATTAGTTGTTCAATTTCAAACACTTTTCATATTTATAGTTTTGTCAAATTCTAAAATATACAAAACGAATATTAATTAATATAGTTTTAATTGAAAATGGCAAACTAGTTAATAGTTTGGATAGTTAAAATAATTAATTTTGAAAATATAAATATTTTTGAATTAGTTATTCAATTTCAAAATAAAAAATTGATATTTGAAAATGAAAACCTGAAAAACTTTTGCTTTGGCGCGCATTTATTGCGCCTTTAGTCCCGGCTGGAGCCACCAGCCGGGACTAAGGGGGGGGGGGGCTCGGGCGCCAACCGCCCACCACCCTTTAGTCCCGGTTGGGAGCTCCAGCCGGGACTAAAGGCACCCTTTAGTCCCGGTTTGAGCCCCCAACCGGGACTAAAGGGGGGGGGGGGGTATATAAGCCCCCCCTCTTCTTCTTCCCCAACACTTAGCCGTTTCCGAGATCGACGCGCGCGAGGAGCCTGCTTCTCTGGATCGTTGCGGCCGCCCTTCGGATTGAGCCGCCGCCGGTCACCGCGTGTAACAACCCAAATTTTTGGGAAATAGAAATAAATGGATTTATTAAAATACCAAGTTTTTGGAGCCAACAAAAACTTTTATTGTGCATATAAGATTAATTTCTTGCCTTTTCGAAACTTCTGAATTTGAGCATTTGCTCCCATGCTTCAAATAAAAAGAGAATGGGAAGGGTTTTAAAACAAATAATTATACATGTAAAATGTTTTTGTGAAATAGAAAGAGTTTTCTAACTATTAAATTTTGTGCATGGTTACGTGCTAAACCCATTTGGGTCAATGGCCAAACAAAAATTAAGTCAATCCATCACAAACAAATAGAAAAGAATCAAGAAACTAAACCGCAACACAAAAACCTAAGTAAGAAAAGAGGAAGTAGTGATCTTAACAAAATCACTGATTACACTACTTTGCCCTTATATATTAAGCAATATTTGAACTATACCATCATGCATCTCTCCACCACAACTAAGAACAAGTTACAAAGAATCAAATACAATAAAGTTTGAAACAAAACTCAACTTGGAACTCTCTTTAATAGTCTGCCAAAGTTTGAATCGGTTACATATGCCATTTGAAATTCAAATCTTAAATGACACCAAATCTCCATCTCAGGACAAAACCAACATTTATCTAGGGTCCTTATCCAATGCAAGGTCCAACCCAACAGGAAGTTTCTAAAATTTTGAAGTTTGAATTCATGCATGCATAGATTCCTATTCTATGTCTTTTATGATTTCATGTGTGTTTTAAATTGTTGGGCAATGTTTAGTTAATTCAAACTTAACCAATAGAAGCATTAGAGAAGAACCACAAAGATCAAAAGAACCAGAAGCAAGAGAAATAAAGAAAAAGAGAAGAAAAGATGATCTAGAAAAAGTTAACCACTACCCTACTTTGGACACTTGGATTAAGAAATCTGTAACTCACCTTCATGTTTGGTCAGTTAGTTGAGCTTCACCAAGTTACATACTAACTCAACCAAGAAGTTTCCAGCAAAAACTCAAACCCTAACCTCTTTCAAAATCCGTCCAAAGTTTGAATCTGAAACAGAAACCGTACCTCAAATTGGAAATAAGATTTTTGCAAAACCTCATATCTCTTCATAACAAAAATATTTCTGGAATCCCTATCCAATATAATGACCAACCCAATTGGAAATTTTCAAAAATTCAAATTTTGATTTCATGCGGACATTGTATCGAACACGTGGTGGGCGAAATCCAGGGAAAATCGGTTCTACTGTGGCCAACGCTGTTCACCCCTGCCCAAACCCTGTAGCCATGCTTGGGGACATCTCTTGGTCGAGCCCCAGCATCCCCTGCCCCGACCACGGCCGTGAGGCAAGGAAGAACAGAGGAGAACCACCGCCCGGACCCCTCACTTGCTCCCTCTGAACCAGACCACCCCGCAGCCCGTGAGTGCGCCAGCAGCACCCCACAGCACCCTGCAGCCCTCCGCCGAAAGCACCGACCGCCGCGTCCCTCCGTTAGCCGACACCGGCCGCGCTCTCTCCGCAGATCCACTCGCCTCGTGCTCCCTCTCCCGTCTATAAAAGGCCGCCATTCTTCCCTGAAAAGAACCCCGCCATCACCAGGAACCTCCTAGACATAATCTCCTCGCTAGTTGCTCGCCGGTTTGAGCTCGCCGGAGTAGGCCGAGCTCCGGAGCGTGCAGCCGTTCCCAGTGTTCCAGCAGCTCCCTCGAGCTTCCGGCTGGACAAGGTGGAAGAGGAGAAGCTCCTCCGCCGCCTAGACAACCTCGCCGCCGCTTGTGACGACCTCAAATTTGATAACAAATTCGAAGTGCCCGTTATGTATTCCACCGCAATCCCAGAATCATTGTTGCGATATACATAACGTAGTTGGTAACCAGTTCCATAGACATTACAATACGATGATTCAAATACAATGGTCATATAGACCAAGTCATATTACAACACAATATAGCAGCGGAAATAACGTCTTCGGCCCATGCCTCCTCCCTACAGGCAATTGGCGACTCACGGAGACGAGCTTAGTTCTGGTACTCTTCTTCATACCCTTCCTCCTGGTATTCCTCCCCATAGTCTGGCCAAGTTGATAGCCAGGGACACAGCCGTGAGTACATTGGATGCACTCGCAAACCATCTTATAAATGAAAAGATGAAGTAGATATGCAAGGTTGGGTATAGTGGACTAAGCACTAAGTTGGTTTGCAAAAGCTAGTTTTATTTCCCAAGAATGCTCATTGGTAGAAAAGAGGTTTAGTTCTCTAAGTCATTCTAACGAGGAACTTCAATGTGTCAAGATCAAGGTCAAGTCATGTCAATTCAAATTCATGTCATTCACCAAGTTCACCCTTGTTATTTTTAGTCTTGACAAAAGCCAGGTAGAGTTTGCCAACCGTCCATGACCGAGGACTCGGCTATTCGAATAGTTTGAAAACCTCTGCAGAGGGGTACACTTTACCCACAAGATTCGATACATCTGCCGGGAGAAATCCACGGTTCGCTATACACAAAGGTATGCGGCTTTCAGATAATCAAACAAAACCTTTCACTTGCTCATCCTAGTATAGGATCCTTCCCTAGAGCCCGGGATACGGAATTCCCGCTCCGGCGCCTCTAGTTCTGCCCATCCCGGATACCGGGTTAGTGGAATCCACTTGGTCAAGAAGTATCCGCCCATGGAGTCCTCCCAAGAAGTTTTAATACAAGACCTCCCATACTAAGATAAACAAGCTACGGATTAAGCCCCTTCCCATATAGGGGTAACGTGGTTGTACGTTATAATTGGCACCCATGTACATCACTCGTTGTCAATTGAGAAATACATTTCATAGTTCTTAGTCAAGATTATTTTCTTTCATAACGCCATCATGTAGGAGCAATCTCCCATTTCAAGTCTCAATGTCAAGTCACCACCTTTCAAATGGGGTTCCTCCAGAGATAGCCTCAACTTTTATTAGCGATTAAGCAACTACATTGAGTGATAGTACTACTACTATGTTTGGATAAACTCAGCTTGATGCTCTTGATAACAAAGACATCAATATGCTTCTATCATTCTACTCTAGCAATTCAATCATGCAATTCACTTCTAACATTCTACTCTAGCAATTCAATCATGCAATTTACTTAAAACAAGTAGAATGCAATATTAAAACTAGGTAGTGGGAGTATGAATCAAAAGATGGCTTGCCTTGGTTGGCAAAGTGTCCGGGGTTTTCTTCTTCTTCTTGATAATAATAATCCCCTCCAATATCCTCCTCGGCAACACTAGCGTCTAATAACGAACAAACACAAAACACACCATCACTTCACCAGACCAACAACACACCAAGCACACATCTTTGTTTGCTAACCCAGCATTTGTGTTGCATTGTTATGGGGTTGGATTGTAAGTTTTTCTTCTAAGTTTTTCTTCAAATGTGCAAGCTAGTTTCTCTACTAGGTAGCATAGGTGGTTCACTTGTGCAGCATTGGTGTTGATTTAGAGTTACTAAGGCAAGTTTAAGTGGGAATGATCCACTAAGTGAAATGGGTAAAGAGGGCAATTAATTCTAAGTGTGCACTAGTGATCTATCATTTTATGCTAACAAATAGGTTTGGGTTAGGGTCTAAATGAGCACACTAATATGGTTTGGGGTAGATTAGTGTTGACTAACAGTAAGAGGGGTCATTAGTAAGTTCACATTTTAATTTTCATGATTATTGATGGCTTAAATAATTTTCTAGAAATCTTTCATTAATTCACAAGCTATGGTCACACTATTCATATCCAATTTTATTCTTAACTGATTTTGAAATCTAACCAGTACTATTGGATAGAGTATTTTCTAAGCTTTCCAACGAATATTTATTTGCTAAATTTGGATTCCTAAAACTCTAGGAATTAAAGTTTGAAATTTGTATCTGAAACAAATTCGAAATAAATAAAAGGGCGGGAGTTTATTTAAAAACGAAACGGACCGAAACGTGAAACGAGCCGGGCCCTATTCCGAATCAAGCCGAACGGGCCGGCCCATACCGTTTCGCGCGGGGGAAAGGAAATAAAAACGGGACTGACAGGTGGGGTCGCGATGTCAGATCTAATTACGAAACCCGAATCGGTATGCTATCGTCCGATCGCGATCCAACGGCTCAGGGTCTTTCTTCTTCCTCAGCACGGGCGGGATCTCACCTGCGAGCAGCGACGGCGTTCGACGGCGACGGCGGGGCGTAGAGGAAGCGAAACTCGACGGCGATGATCGGGATCGGCTGCGGTGCTCCTCCTCCTCCGATTCCCTGCAGAAGCTGGCCTCCAGGTGGTCGGACGTGGCGGCGCTCCGCCCGTCCAGTACTGCGCCGGCGAGGTCGGCTACGGCGAACTAGGGCACGAGGGAGTAAGCGGCGATGTCTGGGAGGTAGAGGGGAGTGCAGTGCGTTGCTTCGTTTGATCGCCGGGGGTTTATATAGGCCCAGGTGGCCGGGAGCAAGGCGACCAGAAGCTCGACGCTGCGGGGGGTCCTGGCGGCGTTGCAAGCTCGCTCCGGTCACGGCGGCCTCGGGGTGGTGCTGGGCTGGTGTCGACTCGGCTGCGGGGCGCTGTGGGTCTCCTCTGGCGCCTTCCAGACGGTCGGCATCGCGCGGGACAGTGGGTTCCTGGGAGGGGGTCCTGGGTGTGTTTCTCCTTCTCCCTCCTCTTCTCACGGCCTGGGTCGGGCCTGGGGGTACTGGACTCGACCGAGGCGCGGCCAGATAGCATGGCAGCAGTGCCTGGGCGAGCTCGAACAGTGCAGCACAGTGAAGTTTGGTTGGATTTGATTTCCTGCTGCCAGTGTTCGACGAAATGCTTACAAGAATTCAAAATTTGAATTTTTAAAATTTGCCACTTTGGGTGCTCATCATATTGGATAAGGTACCCAGGCATATTTTTGTTCTGGAGAAATAATGAGTTTTGCAAAAATTTATATTTCAAATTTGAAATGGTTTCTGTTTCAGATTCAAACTTTGGCTCAAGTTTGAGTGGTGTTCTGGTTTGAAATTTTGGTAGATCTTTGTTGGTTGAGTTAGTCCATAACTTGGTTAAGCTCAACTAAAAAGTTAAACCTGCAGGTGAGCTGTAGATTTCTTAATATAAGGGCTCAAAGTGGTGTAGTCATTAACAGTTTCTAGATCATATTAACTTTATCTCTTTCTTACCTATTTTTATTTTTGGTTCCTTTGGTTCCTAATATCTTTCTTAGTTGTTTCTATTGGTTCACTTAGAATTATTTAACCAATGCTCAAGCCAAAAGAACACACATAAAATCATAGAAATACAAATAAAGAGAATACATGTATGCATACAATAATGAAGAAAAAGTTTTATTTGGATCCAATTTTTGACTCTTTATTTAATAAGACTTGGGTTACAAATTCTGGGTTGTTACAATCTTCCCCCCTTAAAAAGAATCTCGTCCCCGAGATTCACTAATTAAGAACTGAAAAGATTGGGAAATTCTTTCTGAAGGTAATCTTCTCGTTCCCAAGTGGCTTCCTCTTCGGTGTGATTACTCCACTGAACTTTCAGAAATTTGATGCTTCGGGTTCGAGTGGTTCGATAAGCTTCCTCGAGGATACGGATAGGCATTTCACGATAGGTCAAGTCCTTGTTGATGTCCACAGACCGGTGATCAATATTCTTGAAGACTTCGGGCTTCTCCGGAACTTCAAGACATTTCCGAAGTAACGACACGTGAAAGACATCGTGTACTTCAGACAATTCAGGGGGCATTTCCAACTGATAAGACACTTCTCCTCTGCGGTAATCTCAAATGGGTTGCATGCTCTTCTTCGGATTTGGAGTAGATAAGAATGTCGTCAATGAAGACAACAACAAACTTATCCAGGAACTCCATAAAAACCTTATTCATGAGATTCATGAAATAAGCAGGGGCATTGGTCAATCCAAAGGACATTACGGTGTACTCATACAATCCGTATCGGGTAGTGAAGGCTGTTTTGGGGATATCCGTTGCACGGATCTTCAGTTGGTGGTATCCGGTTCTAAGATCTATCTTCGAGAATACTCTTGCTCCAGTCAATTGGTCAAACAGATCTTCAATCTTCGGGAGAGGATACTTGTTCTTGATGGTCACATCGTTAAGCTTGCGATAATCAGTGCACAGTCGGCTAGAACCGTCACTTTTATCCACAAACAGAACGGGTGATCTCCAAGCAGAAGAACTTGGTTGAATTAATCCTTTGCTCAAGAGGTCATCCAATTGCTTCTTCAACTCAACTAATTCAGCTGGGTTCATACGATAGGGTCGTTGGGCTATTGATCCAGTTCCGGGGATAAGCTCAATGATAAACTCAATATCCCGATCCGGTGGCATTCCGGGTAACTCATCGGGAAAGACATCCGGGTATTCACAGACGATGGGGACTTGCTCCAAAGTCGGTCCTGAGATACTCTTATGACATCTGGTGGTTTGGGGTGGTTTTACGGACACATGCTTGACTATGATTCCATTGCTACTCTTCATGGTGATGGTCTTTTTGGCACAATCTATCACTCCTTGATGAAAAGACATCCAATTCATACCAAGAACTACTTCCAAACCCTTGGTTCCCAACACTATCAAATCGGCTAAGAAAGCTATCCCATGGATTTCTATGGGCACTGCCAAGCAAGTACAACTAGCTTTTGTTACTGACCCGGGAATTTGCACAGACATGACGTCTTTCAAGGGTGTGGGTTGAAGTCCACTTTTATCAACGAATAATTGGGTAACAAACGAGTGTGAAGCTCCAGAATCAAACAGAACCCTTGCAAGAACTGAGTTAACAGGGAACATACCAAGCACCACGTCGGTTGCTTCCTGAGCTTCTTCAACATTCATGTGATTCAGACGGCCTCGAGAGTGAGGCTGGTTCCTTGGTGGATAGTTCTTGCCATTTCCCACACGGCGCTGTTGCTGAGCAGGAGCAGTAGTCTTGGATGCATCATTCAGCTTCTTGGGGCACTCATTGGAGTAGTGCCCTTTTTGTCCACACTCATAACATGTAATACCAGACTTGTCACCAGGCTTGGGTAACACAGGGGCGCCATTTGGCCTTGGAGTATTGGAGTTGAAGTTGTTGCCACTAGGTCTTGGGGGTGCACGGTTGAAGTTGTTGCCGGGTGGGCGGTTAGGATAGTTGGGACGCGGAGCAGGTGCAGACGGCCTCATTGGTCTAGGGGTGAAACCCATTGGTGCATTTCCCCTTGGCTTCTGCGAGTTGCTCGGGTTGCCTTGATACATCATACGGCGCTTGCGGTTCTCGGTAGCTTGCTTGAGTTTGCCTTCCATCTGAATGGCAGAGTCAACCAATGACTCCAGGTCGGCAAAGGGAATACTAACCAGGACACATTGCATCTCATCATGAAGTCCATCCAGAAACCTTTCTTGCTTCTTCTCAGTGGTGTTGGTGTCATCTGGGGCATATCTAGACAAGGTAAGGAACTTGTCACGGTAATCCACCACAGACATGGAACCTTGCTTCAGATTTCTGAACTCATCTCTCATCCTTTTTACCAATCCCATGGGAACATGGGCTTTGCTAAACTTGCTCTTGAACTCCTCCCAAGGCATCACATACCCTGGGGCTTGCATGGCACGGGTGCTGTCCCACCAAGCTCTTGCTGCTCCAGCAAGATAGTGGGTGGTGTATAAGACCTTCTCATTTTCACCAACTTCAGCGACTGCCAAGTTGTTCTCCATGGTACGAAGCCAATCATCGGCATCTAAGGGCTCTTCAGACTTAGTGAATATAGGAGGGTTGGTGTTCTGGAAACTCCTTAACTTGGATCGGTGCTCTCCATTGCCATGGTTTTCTCCTTCACCATTGCCATTTCCATTGTTGTGGTTCGTTGCCATCTGGGTTAACTGCTGAAGAGTGGCCAAGTTGGCTTGGCGCTCAGCTCGGGCTGCTTCCCGGTCTTCCATGATCAACCTTAGCAATTCAGCCATTTCCGGGTTCGGGGGTGGGGGTGCTCGCGGCATCTGAAGATAAGGTGTGTAAGGCAAGAGGGAAAAGCTAATTTTCTAAGATTTAGAGGTACATGGATGATGCAATTTTGTTTTACTAAGGCCTTAGAGGCCAAATTCAAATTTCATTCATCACTCATCAAACATATCATACATACGAGTTCACACATTACAAATGGTTTACATCAAACCATTGCGACTCGTCTACTAGAGAGGGGGATACAACTCACACCTACACGAAGTGATCATAAAGTGGAACTCATAGCTAGATAATACGTGGATCTCGGACCTAAACAGCGGGCTCCTCGGGGTCTTCCTCCTCGTCGCTCACAATGAATCCATTGTGTCCACCATCCTCCGGATCATCGAGGTCCTCCATGAAGTCATCCTCATCACTAATGAGGGCATTATCCTCCTTGCGGAGATCAATGCCTTCCTCCTCACCAAGGTGATCCTCCAGACTCTCAATGTACGCGGTCAACTCCGCCACATTGGCCTTCAACTCCTCAAGGTCCTGTTCCTTCTCATCGCGCTGGCGACGAAGGCTCTTGCGTTCCTTCGCAAGAATCCTGATGGTGCTCCTCGCCTCCACCAGTGCAACGTGCTCGAGGTTGGCCCTAGTACGGGCACGGTCGGCCTCCTGCTGAGTGGAGTACAGCAAGAAGTCCATGTGGTCGATGTAGGTACTCGGCTCATTCTGCCCGGGCATGTTTGCGGGACGCCCATCCGCATCACGCCGAGCAAAGTCCTTGAAGCGTCCTCCCTGAACCTCCTCAACGTGCAGTCCGCATAAGCGGGCGTGCATCTCCTGCATCGCTCGGACCAAACCATCGGCCCAAGTGTTCTCCACGAGCTCAAACTTGACCCTTGGAGAACCCAACATCCCCTTCTTGCCACGGCAACTAGCTCGGATGAGCCACCGTAGCTCTCCATCTGGGTGCTCATTGAGCACGGCTCCCTTGAACTCCGGGTACAAACGGTTCAGGAACAAGGTCAAAGTGGTGAGGTCGCGCTCGAAACAAAGGCTGCCACCTTGGCCCAACTGGTACTGCTCAGTGAATACCAGGGCCATCTACAAAATTTTAAATTAGTTCAAGTTAGTGATCAACTCAAGTGTGCAAAATTTTAAGTAAGCTAAAACTGAAGTATGTATAAAACTTTGTAACTAGAGAGGAAAGACTAAGCAATTTTTGCAACCGTTCTTGTATCTTTTTTTTATTAAGGTTTTGTTTAACGCCCATTCTAACTAAGGTCTCCTATGGTCAGCCTAGGCTCTGATACCAACTTGTGACGACCTCAAATTTGATAACAAATTCGAAGTGCCCGTTATGTATTCCACCGCAATCCCAGAATCATTGTTGCGATATACATAACGTAGTTGGTAACCAGTTCCATAGACATTACAATACGATGATTCAAATACAATGGTCATATAGACCAAGTCATATTACAACACAATATAGCAGCGGAAATAACGTCTTCGGCCCATGCCTCCTCCCTACAGGCAATTGGCGACTCACGGAGACGAGCTTAGTTCTGGTACTCTTCTTCATACCCTTCCTCCTGGTATTCCTCCCCATAGTCTGGCCAAGTTGATAGCCAGGGACACAGCCGTGAGTACATTGGATGCACTCGCAAACCATCTTATAAATGAAAAGATGAAGTAGATATGCAAGGTTGGGTATAGTGGACTAAGCACTAAGTTGGTTTGCAAAAGCTAGTTTTATTTCCCAAGAATGCTCATTGGTAGAAAAGAGGTTTAGTTCTCTAAGTCATTCTAACGAGGAACTTCAATGTGTCAAGATCAAGGTCAAGTCATGTCAATTCAAATTCATGTCATTCACCAAGTTCACCCTTGTTATTTTTAGTCTTGACAAAAGCCAGGTAGAGTTTGCCAACCGTCCATGACCGAGGACTCGGCTATTCGAATAGTTTGAAAACCTCTGCAGAGGGGTACACTTTACCCACAAGATTCGATACATCTGCCGGGAGAAATCCATGGTTCGCTATACACAAAGGTATGCGGCTTTCAGATAATCAAACAAAACCTTTCACTTGCTCATCCTAGTATAGGATCCTTCCCTAGAGCCCGGGATACGGAATTCCCGCTCCGGCGCCTCTAGTTCTGCCCATCCCGGATACCGGGTTAGTGGAATCCACTTGGTCAAGAAGTATCCGCCCATGGAGTCCTCCCATGAAGTTTTAATACAAGACCTCCCATACTAAGATAAACAAGCTACGGATTAAGCCCCTTCCCATATAGGGGTAACGTGGTTGTACGTTATAATTGGCACCCATGTACATCACTCGTTGTCAATTGAGAAATACATTTCATAGTTCTTAGTCAAGATTATTTTCTTTCATAACGCCATCATGTAGGAGCAATCTCCCATTTCAAGTCTCAATGTCAAGTCACCACCTTTCAAATGGGGTTCCTCCAGAGATAGCCTCAACTTTTATTAGCGATTAAGCAACTACATTGAGTGATAGTACTACTACTATGTTTGGATAAACTCAGCTTGATGCTCTTGATAACAAAGACATCAATATGCTTCTATCATTCTACTCTAGCAATTCAATCATGCAATTCACTTCTAACATTCTACTCTAGCAATTCAATCATGCAATTTACTTAAAACAAGTAGAATGCAATATTAAAACTAGGTAGTGGGAGTATGAATCAAAAGATGGCTTGCCTTGGTTGGCAAAGTGTCCGGGGTTTTCTTCTTCTTCTTGATAATAATAATCCCCTCCAATATCCTCCTCGGCAACACTAGCGTCTAATAACGAACAAACACAAAACACACCATCACTTCACCAGACCAACAACACACCAAGCACACATCTTTGTTTGCTAACCCAGCATTTGTGTTGCATTGTTATGGGGTTGGATTGTAAGTTTTTCTTCTAAGTTTTTCTTCAAATGTGCAAGCTAGTTTCTCTACTAGGTAGCATAGGTGGTTCACTTGTGCAGCATTGGTGTTGATTTAGAGTTACTAAGGCAAGTTTAAGTGGGAATGATCCACTAAGTGAAATGGGTAAAGAGGGCAATTAATTCTAAGTGTGCACTAGTGATCTATCATTTTATGCTAACAAATAGGTTTGGGTTAGGGTCTAAATGAGCACACTAATATGGTTTGGGGTAGATTAGTGTTGACTAACAGTAAGAGGGGTCATTAGTAAGTTCACATTTTAATTTTCATGATTATTGATGGCTTAAATAATTTTCTAGAAATCTTTCATTAATTCACAAGCTATGGTCACACTATTCATATCCAATTTTATTCTTAACTGATTTTGAAATCTAACCAGTACTATTGGATAGAGTATTTTCTAAGCTTTCCAACGAATATTTATTTGCTAAATTTGGATTCCTAAAACTCTAGGAATTAAAGTTTGAAATTTGTATCTGAAACAAATTCGAAATAAATAAAAGGGCGGGAGTTTATTTAAAAACGAAACGGACCGAAACGTGAAACGAGCCGGGCCCTATTCCGAATCAAGCCGAACGGGCCGGCCCATACCGTTTCGCGCGGGGGAAAGGAAATAAAAACGGGACTGACAGGTGGGGTCGCGATGTCAGATCTAATTACGAAACCCGAATCGGTATGCTATCGTCCGATCGCGATCCAACGGCTCAGGGTCTTTCTTCTTCCTCAGCACGGGCGGGATCTCACCTGCGAGCAGCGACGGCGTTCGACGGCGACGGCGGGGCGTAGAGGAAGCGAAACTCGACGGCGATGATCGGGATCGGCTGCGGTGCTCCTCCTCCTCCGATTCCCTGCAGAAGCTGGCCTCCAGGTGGTCGGACGTGGCGGCGCTCCGCCCGTCCAGTACTGCGCCGGCGAGGTCGGCTACGGCGAACTAGGGCACGAGGGAGTAAGCGGCGATGTCTGGGAGGTAGAGGGGAGTGCAGTGCGTTGCTTCGTTTGATCGCCGGGGGTTTATATAGGCCCAGGTGGCCGGGAGCAAGGCGACCAGAAGCTCGACGCTGCGGGGGGTCCTGGCGGCGTTGCAAGCTCGCTCCGGTCACGGCGGCCTCGGGGTGGTGCTGGGCTGGTGTCGACTCGGCTGCGGGGCGCTGTGGGTCTCCTCTGGCGCCTTCCAGACGGTCGGCATCGCGCGGGACAGTGGGTTCCTGGGAGGGGGTCCTGGGTGTGTTTCTCCTTCTCCCTCCTCTTCTCACGGCCTGGGTCGGGCCTGGGGGTACTGGACTCGACCGAGGCGCGGCCAGATAGCATGGCAGCAGTGCCTGGGCGAGCTCGAACAGTGCAGCACAGTGAAGTTTGGTTGGATTTGATTTCCTGCTGCCAGTGTTCGACGAAATGCTTACAAGAATTCAAAATTTGAATTTTTCAAATTTGCCACTTTGGGTGCTCATCATATTGGATAAGGTACCCAGGCATATTTTTGTTCTGGAGAAATAATGAGTTTTGCAAAAATTTATATTTCAAATTTGAAATGGTTTCTGTTTCAGATTCAAACTTTGGCTCAAGTTTGAGTGGTGTTCTGGTTTGAAATTTTGGTAGATCTTTGTTGGTTGAGTTAGTCCATAACTTGGTTAAGCTCAACTAAAAAGTTAAACCTGCAGGTGAGCTGTAGATTTCTTAATATAAGGGCTCAAAGTGGTGTAGTCATTAACAGTTTCTAGATCATATTAACTTTATCTCTTTCTTACCTATTTTTATTTTTGGTTCCTTTGGTTCCTAATATCTTTCTTAGTTGTTTCTATTGGTTCACTTAGAATTATTTAACCAATGCTCAAGCCAAAAGAACACACATAAAATCATAGAAATACAAATAAAGAGAATACATGTATGCATACAATAATGAAGAAAAAGTTTTATTTGGATCCAATTTTTGACTCTTTATTTAATAAGACTTGGGTTACAAATTCTGGGTTGTTACACCGCTCCCCATTGCCGCAGGTGAGATCCCCGTCGCCGCCCTGCTCCCAGTAACTCGCTCTCGTTTACGTTCCTGTAGCACGAGGAAGAAGAAGCCCGATACCTGTTCGTGTTTAAGTTCTGACCGGTGGGGCCCCTTGGCAGGCCGGCTCCCTATTTTTTTTTCCCTGCTCACCCGGCCAGCTTAGCCTAGTGGGCCGGCCCAGTAAGATCTGCGTGTCCGGCCCGGATAGAAAAAAAAAGGGGCTAAATCGATATTTTCCGATTTTGCGAATTTCCGAAATTGTTTTCAGATGCTTGAGTATATTTAGTTTTCCGGGAGATCTACCGATCCAAATCTAGCAAATAAAAATGTTCTGGAAACCTTAGAACATAAGCTATCCAATAAAAGTGGTTTCAACACAATTAGATTTACAGATTGGTTGCAGTAAAAATAACAAAACAGGAGCTTTTTCACCTTAGAAAATTCATATCAATTCGAATAAAATTCCTAAAAATATAAATCCAACTTTGAAAATTCACAATTAGTGATACCCATCTGTCTATACCATTAGATCTCATTTTTGAACCTTTTAAATCAAATGCTATTTACCCATATGGTTAAATAGGCATTTGCCATATAGGATTTTATTAAACTCAAACCTAGAATTGGAATTTTGATGGAGCTCTTATATATTGTTATACCACCTTTCCAATTATCTATCTGTAGGTTGATCTTAGTCCATGTGATCTGGTAGAAGGTATTTGGAGAATTAATACTACATAGTAGTAATTAGAAACTCAAACTTGCACACCTATCTCAAAATATGGAAATGATATGAAACCAATTCGAATCAACCACATTTCTAAATATTGATCTTTGATCCCATTCAACTAGGATCCATAAACTCTACTTGTAAGATTCAAACTTGATCACTAAATCTTTGCAAACTAGAAATGGCTTCAATAAAAGAAACATACTCCAAATCCTATGAAGCCTCTTTAGTTGAACCATAATCTTGAATATATACTAGTAGTATATGAACTTTGGTCAATAAGAACTTGCAGGAGATATTTTTTATAATCCAAAATAAATAAACCCTACTTAGATACAACAACTCAATCATCTCATCCATCGGAACTCAATTATCATCGAAACCACTCTCCATAGACTTCCTAGATCACTTCCCTTACCCAAGTATGTGTATTTGAGTAAATAGATGTTGTTTGTGAATTGTGTGGTGATTGTATGCTTATCTGCTTTCCAACGATTAGACGACAACGAGAGTAAGGAGAATGGATCCCGAAGTCAACCAAGCAATGGTGATGGAGACTACACAACCCGAGATGAAGATGAAGAAGCCTATGACATTGCCAAGCCAGGCAAGCCATCTTTTGATCATACCATTACCCAGTTTTATAATGCATGTTTACTTGCTTTTAAATAAAAATACATGCTAAAATGATTGTTACCAAGTTGCAAATAAGTAGTGATGTCTTTCTTGACAAGTGCATCCAACTCTTTTTGTGGATGACATCAAGAGCATCAAACCTAGCCTACCTTTGAGAAACCCTTTCCTTAGTGGATGCTAAGTAGCGCATCAAGCTAAGTCTATCCAATATACCTACCTAGATCCTTGTGCCCTCATGAGGATCATGCTTGAGCTGAAGGCATTCATGGAAAATGACTAGGTGGGAACCCCAATGGAGATCATGAAGATTTTGAAATGAAAACCTTGGAAAGGGGCAACCTTGCCCAAGGATGATTTTTTTTAAATACAAACCTTGGAGATGGGCAACCTTCCCAAGGGTGACTTTGAAAACTATTTACAAAATGGTGACATGGTGAAGGTGACATGAAGGTTTGACAAAAATGATAAATGAGTGAAGTACCACTGGACCAATCATACAGTGCGACCACATTATCCTGGTATGGGACAGGGCTTAGTGGAGTACTTGTGTCTCCTTAGTGTAGACCCTATAAAATGTAAATGGAAGTCCGACCAGGGACTCCTCTTCCAGGGCACCCTATGGCTACGGCCTAGGTTCGCCTTGTCCTCCTTTTTAGGTGGTTGGGGTACAAGCCGAAGAGCCCTCATTGAAAATGGACTACCGGGTGTGGGACCCTACCTCGGTTAGTGGCATTCCGGTGGGTCAAGCGGCTGGGAACTTTGCACACTCTGGACAGCTTCTTGGACTCCGGTGTTGAGGGGTACATCTCTAGGCGGTAGTGTTTATGCTAAGGCGGGCAGGTGAAACATTAATGGTCGGCTGCTTGTCGTGGCATATGTCGTTATGCGGGGAAGTTGCCCACACGATGAGTAGTCGGATGGTGTGGGTAAAGTGTACAACCTCTGCAGAGTGTAAAACTATTCGAATAGCCACGTCCGCGGTCATGGACGGTTGGATTGGCGCTGCTTGGCCGTTATCAAGTTTTACTTTGAAAATGATTTGAGAAAGGTGACTTGACAATGAATTTTGATGACCATGAAGGTGACTTGGTGAACAAAAGAATTGACATTTGGGGGACTCCATCTAGAGATTTATAAAGAGCTAAATGTTTTTCTTACCATTTTAGATAAAAGATCTTTGAAAGGAAATTTTGCTTTATGCAAATGAACCTAGAGCTTAGACCACTATATGAACTATGCATTCTCTATTCATTTATTTATAAGATGGTTTGCGAGTGCATGCAATGTACTCACGGCTCTGTCCCTGGCTATTAACTTGGCCAGACTTGAAGGAGAAAAATCAAGGAGGAAGGAATCATTGACGACTTTGCGAATTAGGCTCGTTTCCTACTGTCGGCTCTGCCTGTGCGGTTGAAGCTTGACAATATGGACCCAAAGTGTTATTCCGCTGCATATTGATGTATTGTAAGGTTTGGTCTGCACGACCACCTATGTAATCCCTTTTATTTACTATTAATGTCTATGACTGTGATATCAACTACGTTATGTAAATCACAACAATGATTCTGGGATTGTGATGGATTACATAACGGGCACTTCGAATTTGTTATCAAATTTGAGGTCGTCACAAGTTGGTATCAGAGCCTAGGTTGACTCTAGGAAACCCTAGTTAGTATGGTCGTTAGAAAATGATATCTCTGATATCACAAGTTTGGTATCAGGACTATCATGACCTTAGGAGACCTTAGTTAGCATGGTCGTTAGCTAAGAAAGTGATATGTTGACAAAACCTTATTTCTACAAAAGAAATTTATTTGCTTTGGTATCCAAAGCCAACTTATACTCTCATCTTATTCACTTCAAATATCTTACACTCTCAACTTATACTCTCAAGAGATTTTGACAAAGAATTTATTTACCTCTTTGATTACAAAGTCTTTTCAAAGATTTGATTTACTCTATTCCTCATCTACTTCAAATATATATACTATGGATGATATACCGACCTAAGACCAAAGGACTTTTGGATGAAAAGATGAGGGACTCAATATTTTTCAAGACTTCAACCTGGGATGTCAACTACAACCGCTACCATCGAAAGAGAGACTCTTCACCTGATCCAGAAATCTTCCAACAAGAGTCAACCCTGTGAGACAAAGACTACAAGAGCAAATAAAGAGTGATCAAAAATGATGAAGACCCAGCAAACCTTTTGACCCACAGGATTTATAGGAAATGCTCAGTTGATTTCATTGAGCTGCCCTTACCTCACGATTACTAAGTGTGCTTAGTACCTTGATTGTTTGAATGATTGATTTATTTTGAGATATGTTGCTCATATGCCATTCGGCAAAAGGTAGCAACCACCCCAACAACTTGTTTTCTCAAAAATGTTCTAGAATTATTTGGCCCAAACTAAACTCTAAACCATACCCACCCCGCATAAGAAACCTTTTGAAAGACGTTCCCTCTCATCTACTGCAGGACTTGACCCCTCTGATGCACCCCATGCTCTCCAATCCACCATTTCAGTTATGTACGAAAGGAGGTCAGGCCAACTCGGAGTTTGAGTTTCACCTCAATAGAATTGCTCGAGAATACCAAAAGAGGTCCCACTTGAACCTAATTCCAAAGAAGAAGCAAGGAGATTTGTGCACTCAACCCTTATGTTATGATTGTGGAGAAGCACTCCACGCAAAA
Organism: Dactylis glomerata; assembly: GCA_007115705.1. Lineage (NCBI taxonomy): Eukaryota > Viridiplantae > Streptophyta > Magnoliopsida > Poales > Poaceae > Dactylis > Dactylis glomerata. Next base: position 2,541,986 of record QXEO01000099.1, read on the forward strand.
CGTCCCTGTCCCAATAAAAGTATTCCCAACCTAGATCACCTCCGTATGAAGGCTTGTAGCCGTTGTGGAGAAGAAGGTCATCAATCTAGCCAATGTACGAGCAACTGTCCCAATTGCGACATCAAGCATCCAACTGGAGAATGCCCCTCAAGAAACATCACATGCTTCTTATGTGAGAGTAGTACTCATGTTCCAGCAAACTGCTCCATGAATCACCTGGTGACAGCTATATCCAAGATCAAGCAAAAGCATTTTCAGCTAGCAGCTCAAGTTGTCAAGACTAGCAAGGAGCATGACAGTCCTAGAAAACAACAGAAAGCTCGTAACAAAAAGAAGAGAGAAAGGAGGATAAGACGTCAAGAAAGTAGGCCTCCGGCACCCTCTAGCCTATGCTATGACCTTACCCTACGATCTGGAAGAGCTCTACCAAAGAATACTTTTCCCAATGCTAGTGACAAGACCAACATCACCTGCTATGAGTGCGGAACCCAGGGGCACTACTCCAATGACTGCCCAACAAAGTTGAACGCTGCACCAGAACCTCCGGTCGCTCAAGATCAGGTCATAACTAAAGAGAGTGTCAAACCCAGTTGCTCGGAAGATCCTGCAAATGATCTTTCATCTTCAGGAGGCAACCCTATCGACATCAACCTGGGCAGAGTTCACAACCGCATCATTATTGAAGATAGTGTCAAAGGACTCTATAGCCTCGACCCCCGCAGGGGAAGGAAGCAGCCTTACAAACCACCGGGAAGTAACTTTGGCAACCTTAAGACCCGAAGAGAAGAAAAAGATCAAACATCATGAATCAGCCATGGAATACCCCGAAGTTGCTCGTAGCCATAAAGTTAGTAAGAACAAGTTGAATCAAGTGGGAGGATCCAAGCCGAGAAGAAGCCTTAGTCACCTTAGTTGGGACTAGTCAGCTTGTTTATTTCTTTGAGAATCAAGAGCGAGAAGTGTAATCTGCAAGACCCTTATTAATGAAATCCTATGGTTTAAACCGAGAAGATTTTTGTTTTTGAAAGTGTGATTGTGTGTTGACATTGCTGTGTGATTGGTGAAGATGTGTTTTTGGCCCGTATGGCCTTATCACATTTTGGGTGTACCCAATCTTTATAGGAATCAATATACCCTACATCTCTTATCTGTTAATCTCATCTCCCAAGCTATCTCAATCTTAACTTGTGAATCTCGGGACGAGATTCTTTTTAAGGGGGGAAGATTGTAACAACCCAAATTTTTGGGAAATAGAAATAAATGGATTTATTAAAATACCAAGTTTTTGGAGCCAACAAAAACTTTTATTGTGCATATAAGATTAATTTCTTGCCTTTTCGAAACTTCTGAATTTGAGCATTTGCTCCCATGCTTCAAATAAAAAGAGAATGGGAAGGGTTTTAAAACAAATAATTATACATGTAAAATGTTTTTGTGAAATAGAAAGAGTTTTCTAACTATTAAATTTTGTGCATGGTTACGTGCTAAACCCATTTGGGTCAATGGCCAAACAAAAATTAAGTCAATCCATCACAAACAAATAGAAAAGAATCAAGAAACTAAACCGCAACACAAAAACCTAAGTAAGAAAAGAGGAAGTAGTGATCTTAACAAAATCACTGATTACACTACTTTGCCCTTATATATTAAGCAATATTTGAACTATACCATCATGCATCTCTCCACCACAACTAAGAACAAGTTACAAAGAATCAAATACAATAAAGTTTGAAACAAAACTCAACTTGGAACTCTCTTTAATAGTCTGCCAAAGTTTGAATCGGTTACATATGCCATTTGAAATTCAAATCTTAAATGACACCAAATCTCCATCTCAGGACAAAACCAACATTTATCTAGGGTCCTTATCCAATGCAAGGTCCAACCCAACAGGAAGTTTCTAAAATTTTGAAGTTTGAATTCATGCATGCATAGATTCCTATTCTATGTCTTTTATGATTTCATGTGTGTTTTAAATTGTTGGGCAATGTTTAGTTAATTCAAACTTAACCAATAGAAGCATTAGAGAAGAACCACAAAGATCAAAAGAACCAGAAGCAAGAGAAATAAAGAAAAAGAGAAGAAAAGATGATCTAGAAAAAGTTAACCACTACCCTACTTTGGACACTTGGATTAAGAAATCTGTAACTCACCTTCATGTTTGGTCAGTTAGTTGAGCTTCACCAAGTTACATACTAACTCAACCAAGAAGTTTCCAGCAAAAACTCAAACCCTAACCTCTTTCAAAATCTGTCCAAAGTTTGAATCTGAAACAGAAACCGTACCTCAAATTGGAAATAAGATTTTTGCAAAACCTCATATCTCTTCATAACAAAAATATTTCTGGAATCCCTATCCAATATAATGACCAACCCAATTGGAAATTTTCAAAAATTCAAATTTTGATTTCATGCGGACATTGTATCGAACACGTGGTGGGCGAAATCCAGGGAAAATCGGTTCTACTGTGGCCAACGCTGTTCACCCCTGCCCAAACCCTGTAGCCATGCTTGGGGACATCTCTTGGTCGAGCCCCAGCATCCCCTGCCCCGACCACGGCCGTGAGGCAAGGAAGAACAGAGGAGAACCACCGCCCGGACCCCTCACTTGCTCCCTCTGAACCAGACCACCCCGCAGCCCGTGAGTGCGCCAGCAGCACCCCACAGCACCCTGCAGCCCTCCGCCGAAAGCACCGACCGCCGCGTCCCTCCGTTAGCCGACACCGGCCGCGCTCTCTCCGCAGATCCACTCGCCTCGTGCTCCCTCTCCCGTCTATAAAAGGCCGCCATTCTTCCCTGAAAAGAACCCCGCCATCACCAGGAACCTCCTAGACATAATCTCCTCGCTAGTTGCTCGCCGGTTTGAGCTCGCCGGAGTAGGCCGAGCTCCGGAGCGTGCAGCCGTTCCCAGTGTTCCAGCAGCTCCCTCGAGCTTCCGGCTGGACAAGGTGGAAGAGGAGAAGCTCCTCCGCCGCCTAGACAACCTCGCCGCCGCTCCCCATCGCCGCAGGTGAGATCCCCGTCGCCGCCCTGCTCCCAGTAACTCGCTCTCGTTTACGTTCCTGTAGCACGAGGAAGAAGAAGCCCGATACCTGTTCGTGTTTAAGTTCTGACCGGTGGGGCCCCTTGGCAGGCCGGCTCCCTATTTTTTTTTCCCTGCTCACCCGGCCAGCTTAGCCTAGTGGGCCGGCCCAGTAAGATCTGCGTGTCCGGCCCGGATAGAAAAAAAAAGGGGCTAAATCGATATTTTCCGATTTTGCGAATTTCCGAAATTGTTTTCAGATGCTTGAGTATATTTAGTTTTCCCGGAGATCTACCGATCCAAATCTAGCAAATAAAAATGTTCTGGAAACCTTAGAACATAAGCTATCCAATAAAAGTGGTTTCAACACAATTAGATTTACAGATTGGTTGCAGTAAAAATAACAAAACAGGAGCTTTTTCACCTTAGAAAATTCATATCAATTCGAATAAAATTCCTAAAAATATAAATCCAACTTTGAAAATTCACAATTAGTGATACCCATCTGTCTATACCATTAGATCTCATTTTTGAACCTTTTAAATCAAATGCTATTTACCCATATGGTTAAATAGGCATTTGCCATATAGGATTTTATTAAACTCAAACCTATAATTGGAATTTTGATGGAGCTCTTATATATTGTTATACCACCTTTCCAATTATCTATCTGTAGGTTGATCTTAGTCCATGTGATCTGGTAGAAGGTATTTGGAGAATTAATACTACATAGTAGTAATTAGAAACTCAAACTTGCACACCTATCTCAAAATATGGAAATGATATGAAACCAATTCGAATCAACCACATTTCTAAATATTGATCTTTGATCCCATTCAACTAGGATCCATAAACTCTACTTGTAAGATTCAAACTTGATCACTAAATCTTTGCAAACTAGAAATGGCTTCAATAAAAGAAACATACTCCAAATCCTATGAAGCCTCTTTAGTTGAACCATAATCTTGAATATATACTAGTAGTATATGAACTTTGGTCAATAAGAACTTGCAGGAGATATTTTTTATAATCCAAAATAAATAAACCCTACTTAGATACAACAACTCAATCATCTCATCCATCGGAACTCAATTATCATCGAAACCACTCTCCATAGACTTCCTAGATCACTTCCCTTACCCAAGTATGTGTATTTGAGTAAATAGATGTTGTTTGTGAATTGTGTGGTGATTGTATGCTTATCTGCTTTCCAACGATTAGACGACAACGAGAGTAAGGAGAATGGATCCCGAAGTCAACCAAGCAATGGTGATGGAGACTACACAACCCGAGATGAAGATGAAGAAGCCTATGACATTGCCAAGCCAGGCAAGCCATCTTTTGATCATACCATTACCCAGTTTTATAATGCATGTTTACTTGCTTTTAAATAAAAATACATGCTAAAATGATTGTTACCAAGTTGCAAATAAGTAGTGATGTCTTTCTTGACAAGTGCATCCAACTCTTTTTGTGGATGACATCAAGAGCATCAAACCTAGCCTACCTTTGAGAAACCCTTTCCTTAGTGGATGCTAAGTAGCGCATCAAGCTAAGTCTATCCAATATACCTACCTAGATCCTTGTGCCCTCATGAGGATCATGCTTGAGCTGAAGGCATTCATGGAAAATGACTAGGTGGGAACCCCAATGGAGATCATGAAGATTTTGAAATGAAAACCTTGGAAAGGGGCAACCTTGCCCAAGGATGATTTTTTTTAAATACAAACCTTGGAGATGGGCAACCTTCCCAAGGGTGACTTTGAAAACTATTTACAAAATGGTGACATGGTGAAGGTGACATGAAGGTTTGACAAAAATGATAAATGAGTGAAGTACCACTGGACCAATCATACAGTGCGACCACATTATCCTGGTATGGGACAGGGCTTAGTGGAGTACTTGTGTCTCCTTAGTGTAGACCCTATAAAATGTAAATGGAAGTCCGACCAGGGACTCCTCTTCCAGGGCACCCTATGGCTACGGCCTAGGTTCGCCTTGTCCTCCTTTTTAGGTGGTTGGGGTACAAGCCGAAGAGCCCTCATTGAAAATGGACTACCGGGTGTGGGACCCTACCTCGGTTAGTGGCATTCCGGTGGGTCAAGCGGCTGGGAACTTTGCACACTCTGGACAGCTTCTTGGACTCCGGTGTTGAGGGGTACATCTCTAGGCGGTAGTGTTTATGCTAAGGCGGGCAGGTGAAACATTAATGGTCGGCTGCTTGTCGTGGCATATGTCGTTATGCGGGGAAGTTGCCCACACGATGAGTAGTCGGATGGTGTGGGTAAAGTGTACAACCTCTGCAGAGTGTAAAACTATTCGAATAGCCGCGTCCGCGGTCATGGACGGTTGGATTGGCGCTGCTTGGCCGTTATCAAGTTTTACTTTGAAAATGATTTGAGAAAGGTGACTTGACAATGAATTTTGATGACCATGAAGGTGACTTGGTGAACAAAAGAATTGACATTTGGGGGACTCCATCTAGAGATTTATAAAGAGCTAAATGTTTTTCTTACCATTTTAGATAAAAGATCTTTGAAAGGAAATTTTGCTTTATGCAAATGAACCTAGAGCTTAGACCACTATATGAACTATGCATTCTCTATTCATTTATTTATAAGATGGTTTGCGAGTGCATGCAATGTACTCACGGCTCTGTCCCTGGCTATTAACTTGGCCAGACTTGAAGGAGAAAAATCAAGGAGGAAGGAATCATTGACGACTTTGCGAATTAGGCTCGTTTCCTACTGTCGGCTCTGCCTGTGCGGTTGAAGCTTGACAATATGGACCCAAAGTGTTATTCCGCTGCATATTGATGTATTGTAAGGTTTGGTCTGCACGACCACCTATGTAATCCCTTTTATTTACTATTAATGTCTATGACTGTGATATCAACTACGTTATGTAAATCACAACAATGATTCTGGGATTGTGATGGATTACATAACGGGCACTTCGAATTTGTTATCAAATTTGAGGTCGTCACAAGTTGGTATCAGAGCCTAGGTTGACTCTAGGAAACCCTAGTTAGTATGGTCGTTAGAAAATGATATCTCTGATATCACAAGTTTGGTATCAGGACTATCATGACCTTAGGAGACCTTAGTTAGCATGGTCGTTAGCTAAGAAAGTGATATGTTGACAAAACCTTATTTCTACAAAAGAAATTTATTTGCTTTGGTATCCAAAGCCAACTTATACTCTCATCTTATTCACTTCAAATATCTTACACTCTCAACTTATACTCTCAAGAGATTTTGACAAAGAATTTATTTACCTCTTTGATTACAAAGTCTTTTCAAAGATTTGATTTACTCTATTCCTCATCTACTTCAAATATATATACTATGGATGATATACCGACCTAAGACCAAAGGACTTTTGGATGAAAAGATGAGGGACTCAATATTTTTCAAGACTTCAACCTGGGATGTCAACTACAACCGCTACCATCGAAAGAGAGACTCTTCACCTGATCCAGAAATCTTCCAACAAGAGTCAACCCTGTGAGACAAAGACTACAAGAGCAAATAAAGAGTGATCAAAAATGATGAAGACCCAGCAAACCTTTTGACCCACAGGATTTATAGGAAATGCTCAGTTGATTTCATTGAGCTGCCCTTACCTCACGATTACTAAGTGTGCTTAGTACCTTGATTGTTTGAATGATTGATTTATTTTGAGATATGTTGCTCATATGCCATTCGGCAAAAGGTAGCAACCACCCCAACAACTTGTTTTCTCAAAAATGTTCTAGAATTATTTGGCCCAAACTAAACTCTAAACCATACCCACCCCGCATAAGAAACCTTTTGAAAGACGTTCCCTCTCATCTACTGCAGGACTTGACCCCTCTGATGCACCCCATGCTCTCCAATCCACCATTTCAGTTATGTACGAAAGGAGGTCAGGCCAACTCGGAGTTTGAGTTTCACCTCAATAGAATTGCTCGAGAATACCAAAAGAGGTCCCACTTGAACCTAATTCCAAAGAAGAAGCAAGGAGATTTGTGCACTCAACCCTTATGTTATGATTGTGGAGAAGCACTCCACGCAAAACGTCCCTGTCCCAATAAAAGTATTCCCAACCTAGATCACCTCCGTATGAAGGCTTGTAGCCGTTGTGGAGAAGAAGGTCATCAATCTAGCCAATGTACGAGCAACTGTCCCAATTGCGACATCAAGCATCCAACTGGAGAATGCCCCTCAAGAAACATCACATGCTTCTTATGTGAGAGTAGTACTCATGTTCCAGCAAACTGCTCCATGAATCACCTGGTGACAGCTATATCCAAGATCAAGCAAAAGCATTTTCAGCTAGCAGCTCAAGTTGTCAAGACTAGCAAGGAGCATGACAGTCCTAGAAAACAACAGAAAGCTCGTAACAAAAAGAAGAGAGAAAGGAGGATAAGACGTCAAGAAAGTAGGCCTCCGGCACCCTCTAGCCTATGCTATGACCTTACCCTACGATCTGGAAGAGCTCTACCAAAGAATACTTTTCCCAATGCTAGTGACAAGACCAACATCACCTGCTATGAGTGCGGAACCCAGGGGCACTACTCCAATGACTGCCCAACAAAGTTGAACGCTGCACCAGAACCTCCGGTCGCTCAAGATCAGGTCATAACTAAAGAGAGTGTCAAACCCAGTTGCTCGGAAGATCCTGCAAATGATCTTTCATCTTCAGGAGGCAACCCTATCGACATCAACCTGGGCAGAGTTCACAACCGCATCATTATTGAAGATAGTGTCAAAGGACTCTATAGCCTCGACCCCCGCAGGGGAAGGAAGCAGCCTTACAAACCACCGGGAAGTAACTTTGGCAACCTTAAGACCCGAAGAGAAGAAAAAGATCAAACATCATGAATCAGCCATGGAATACCCCGAAGTTGCTCGTAGCCATAAAGTTAGTAAGAACAAGTTGAATCAAGTGGGAGGATCCAAGCCGAGAAGAAGCCTTAGTCACCTTAGTTGGGACTAGTCAGCTTGTTTATTTCTTTGAGAATCAAGAGCGAGAAGTGTAATCTGCAAGACCCTTATTAATGAAATCCTATGGTTTAAACCGAGAAGATTTTTGTTTTTGAAAGTGTGATTGTGTGTTGACATTGCTGTGTGATTGGTGAAGATGTGTTTTTGGCCCGTATGGCCTTATCACATTTTGGGTGTACCCAATCTTTATAGGAATCAATATACCCTACATCTCTTATCTGTTAATCTCATCTCCCAAGCTATCTCAATCTTAACTTGTGAATCTCGGGACGAGATTCTTTTTAAGGGGGGAAGATTGTAACAACCCAAATTTTTGGGAAATAGAAATAAATGGATTTATTAAAATACCAAGTTTTTGGAGCCAACAAAAACTTTTATTGTGCATATAAGATTAATTTCTTGCCTTTTCGAAACTTCTGAATTTGAGCATTTGCTCCCATGCTTCAAATAAAAAGAGAATGGGAAGGGTTTTAAAACAAATAATTATACATGTAAAATGTTTTTGTGAAATAGAAAGAGTTTTCTAACTATTAAATTTTGTGCATGGTTACGTGCTAAACCCATTTGGGTCAATGGCCAAACAAAAATTAAGTCAATCCATCACAAACAAATAGAAAAGAATCAAGAAACTAAACCGCAACACAAAAACCTAAGTAAGAAAAGAGGAAGTAGTGATCTTAACAAAATCACTGATTACACTACTTTGCCCTTATATATTAAGCAATATTTGAACTATACCATCATGCATCTCTCCACCACAACTAAGAACAAGTTACAAAGAATCAAATACAATAAAGTTTGAAACAAAACTCAACTTGGAACTCTCTTTAATAGTCTGCCAAAGTTTGAATCGGTTACATATGCCATTTGAAATTCAAATCTTAAATGACACCAAATCTCCATCTCAGGACAAAACCAACATTTATCTAGGGTCCTTATCCAATGCAAGGTCCAACCCAACAGGAAGTTTCTAAAATTTTGAAGTTTGAATTCATGCATGCATAGATTCCTATTCTATGTCTTTTATGATTTCATGTGTGTTTTAAATTGTTGGGCAATGTTTAGTTAATTCAAACTTAACCAATAGAAGCATTAGAGAAGAACCACAAAGATCAAAAGAACCAGAAGCAAGAGAAATAAAGAAAAAGAGAAGAAAAGATGATCTAGAAAAAGTTAACCACTACCCTACTTTGGACACTTGGATTAAGAAATCTGTAACTCACCTTCATGTTTGGTCAGTTAGTTGAGCTTCACCAAGTTACATACTAACTCAACCAAGAAGTTTCCAGCAAAAACTCAAACCCTAACCTCTTTCAAAATCTGTCCAAAGTTTGAATCTGAAACAGAAACCGTACCTCAAATTGGAAATAAGATTTTTGCAAAACCTCATATCTCTTCATAACAAAAATATTTCTGGAATCCCTATCCAATATAATGACCAACCCAATTGGAAATTTTCAAAAATTCAAATTTTGATTTCATGCGGACATTGTATCGAACACGTGGTGGGCGAAATCCAGGGAAAATCGGTTCTACTGTGGCCAACGCTGTTCACCCCTGCCCAAACCCTGTAGCCATGCTTGGGGACATCTCTTGGTCGAGCCCCAGCATCCCCTGCCCCGACCACGGCCGTGAGGCAAGGAAGAACAGAGGAGAACCACCGCCCGGACCCCTCACTTGCTCCCTCTGAACCAGACCACCCCGCAGCCCGTGAGTGCGCCAGCAGCACCCCACAGCACCCTGCAGCCCTCCGCCGAAAGCACCGACCGCCGCGTCCCTCCGTTAGCCGACACCGGCCGCGCTCTCTCCGCAGATCCACTCGCCTCGTGCTCCCTCTCCCGTCTATAAAAGGCCGCCATTCTTCCCTGAAAAGAACCCCGCCATCACCAGGAACCTCCTAGACATAATCTCCTCGCTAGTTGCTCGCCGGTTTGAGCTCGCCGGAGTAGGCCGAGCTCCGGAGCGTGCAGCCGTTCCCAGTGTTCCAGCAGCTCCCTCGAGCTTCCGGCTGGACAAGGTGGAAGAGGAGAAGCTCCTCCGCCGCCTAGACAACCTCGCCGCCGCTCCCCATCGCCGCAGGTGAGATCCCCGTCGCCGCCCTGCTCCCAGTAACTCGCTCTCGTTTACGTTCCTGTAGCACGAGGAAGAAGAAGCCCGATACCTGTTCGTGTTTAAGTTCTGACCGGTGGGGCCCCTTGGCAGGCCGGCTCCCTATTTTTTTTTCCCTGCTCACCCGGCCAGCTTAGCCTAGTGGGCCGGCCCAGTAAGATCTGCGTGTCCGGCCCGGATAGAAAAAAAAAGGGGCTAAATCGATATTTTCCGATTTTGCGAATTTCCGAAATTGTTTTCAGATGCTTGAGTATATTTAGTTTTCCCGGAGATCTACCGATCCAAATCTAGCAAATAAAAATGTTCTGGAAACCTTAGAACATAAGCTATCCAATAAAAGTGGTTTCAACACAATTAGATTTACAGATTGGTTGCAGTAAAAATAACAAAACAGGAGCTTTTTCACCTTAGAAAATTCATATCAATTCGAATAAAATTCCTAAAAATATAAATCCAACTTTGAAAATTCACAATTAGTGATACCCATCTGTCTATACCATTAGATCTCATTTTTGAACCTTTTAAATCAAATGCTATTTACCCATATGGTTAAATAGGCATTTGCCATATAGGATTTTATTAAACTCAAACCTATAATTGGAATTTTGATGGAGCTCTTATATATTGTTATACCACCTTTCCAATTATCTATCTGTAGGTTGATCTTAGTCCATGTGATCTGGTAGAAGGTATTTGGAGAATTAATACTACATAGTAGTAATTAGAAACTCAAACTTGCACACCTATCTCAAAATATGGAAATGATATGAAACCAATTCGAATCAACCACATTTCTAAATATTGATCTTTGATCCCATTCAACTAGGATCCATAAACTCTACTTGTAAGATTCAAACTTGATCACTAAATCTTTGCAAACTAGAAATGGCTTCAATAAAAGAAACATACTCCAAATCCTATGAAGCCTCTTTAGTTGAACCATAATCTTGAATATATACTAGTAGTATATGAACTTTGGTCAATAAGAACTTGCAGGAGATATTTTTTATAATCCAAAATAAATAAACCCTACTTAGATACAACAACTCAATCATCTCATCCATCGGAACTCAATTATCATCGAAACCACTCTCCATAGACTTCCTAGATCACTTCCCTTACCCAAGTATGTGTATTTGAGTAAATAGATGTTGTTTGTGAATTGTGTGGTGATTGTATGCTTATCTGCTTTCCAACGATTAGACGACAACGAGAGTAAGGAGAATGGATCCCGAAGTCAACCAAGCAATGGTGATGGAGACTACACAACCCGAGATGAAGATGAAGAAGCCTATGACATTGCCAAGCCAGGCAAGCCATCTTTTGATCATACCATTACCCAGTTTTATAATGCATGTTTACTTGCTTTTAAATAAAAATACATGCTAAAATGATTGTTACCAAGTTGCAAATAAGTAGTGATGTCTTTCTTGACAAGTGCATCCAACTCTTTTTGTGGATGACATCAAGAGCATCAAACCTAGCCTACCTTTGAGAAACCCTTTCCTTAGTGGATGCTAAGTAGCGCATCAAGCTAAGTCTATCCAATATACCTACCTAGATCCTTGTGCCCTCATGAGGATCATGCTTGAGCTGAAGGCATTCATGGAAAATGACTAGGTGGGAACCCCAATGGAGATCATGAAGATTTTGAAATGAAAACCTTGGAAAGGGGCAACCTTGCCCAAGGATGATTTTTTTTAAATACAAACCTTGGAGATGGGCAACCTTCCCAAGGGTGACTTTGAAAACTATTTACAAAATGGTGACATGGTGAAGGTGACATGAAGGTTTGACAAAAATGATAAATGAGTGAAGTACCACTGGACCAATCATACAGTGCGACCACATTATCCTGGTATGGGACAGGGCTTAGTGGAGTACTTGTGTCTCCTTAGTGTAGACCCTATAAAATGTAAATGGAAGTCCGACCAGGGACTCCTCTTCCAGGGCACCCTATGGCTACGGCCTAGGTTCGCCTTGTCCTCCTTTTTAGGTGGTTGGGGTACAAGCCGAAGAGCCCTCATTGAAAATGGACTACCGGGTGTGGGACCCTACCTCGGTTAGTGGCATTCCGGTGGGTCAAGCGGCTGGGAACTTTGCACACTCTGGACAGCTTCTTGGACTCCGGTGTTGAGGGGTACATCTCTAGGCGGTAGTGTTTATGCTAAGGCGGGCAGGTGAAACATTAATGGTCGGCTGCTTGTCGTGGCATATGTCGTTATGCGGGGAAGTTGCCCACACGATGAGTAGTCGGATGGTGTGGGTAAAGTGTACAACCTCTGCAGAGTGTAAAACTATTCGAATAGCCGCGTCCGCGGTCATGGACGGTTGGATTGGCGCTGCTTGGCCGTTATCAAGTTTTACTTTGAAAATGATTTGAGAAAGGTGACTTGACAATGAATTTTGATGACCATGAAGGTGACTTGGTGAACAAAAGAATTGACATTTGGGGGACTCCATCTAGAGATTTATAAAGAGCTAAATGTTTTTCTTACCATTTTAGATAAAAGATCTTTGAAAGGAAATTTTGCTTTATGCAAATGAACCTAGAGCTTAGACCACTATATGAACTATGCATTCTCTATTCATTTATTTATAAGATGGTTTGCGAGTGCATGCAATGTACTCACGGCTCTGTCCCTGGCTATTAACTTGGCCAGACTTGAAGGAGAAAAATCAAGGAGGAAGGAATCATTGACGACTTTGCGAATTAGGCTCGTTTCCTACTGTCGGCTCTGCCTGTGCGGTTGAAGCTTGACAATATGGACCCAAAGTGTTATTCCGCTGCATATTGATGTATTGTAAGGTTTGGTCTGCACGACCACCTATGTAATCCCTTTTATTTACTATTAATGTCTATGACTGTGATATCAACTACGTTATGTAAATCACAACAATGATTCTGGGATTGTGATGGATTACATAACGGGCACTTCGAATTTGTTATCAAATTTGAGGTCGTCACACCGCGCCCGCGCTGTCGCGCCCGCCCCGCCGTGCCACCGCGCCCGCCGCGCCACCGCGCCCGCCCCGCCGTGCCACCGCGCCACCGCGCCCGCCCAGCGCAAACGCGCCGCCGCGCCCGCGCCCCGCCGGTCACGCTCGTCGCGCCCGCCCCGGCCGGCCACGTCCCGGCCACGCCCGCACCACCGTACCGCAAGGTTTTTTTTTATTTTTTTATTTGTTAATTTTTAGGGTTAGCAAAATGTAAGTTAGCAAATTTTAGTTAGCAAAATATAGTTAGCAAATTTTAGTTAGCAAATTTGTTAGCAAATGTAGTTAGCAAATTTTAGTAAGCAAATGTAGTTAGCAAATTTTAGTTACAAATTTTAGTTAGAAAATTTTAGTTGGCAAATTGTAGTTAGCAAATTTTAGTTAGCAAATGTAGTTAGCAAATTTTAGTTAGCAAATTTTAATTTTAGATATTAAGTTATTTGTTAGGTTATTTGTTAGTTAATTTAGTTAGTTAATTGTTTGTTAGGAGTACTTAGTTTAGAGTTAGAAGTATTTAGAAGTATTTTTTTAGTTAGAAGTATTTTTGCAAATAGAAATAGAATTACTTTGCAATTAGAAATAGAATTATTTTGCAAATAGAAATAGAATTATTTTGCAAATAGAAATAGAATTACTTTGCAAATAGAACTAGAATTACTTTGCAAATAGAAATAGAATTACTTTGCAATTAGAAATAGAATTATTTTGCAAATAGAAATAGAATTATTTTGCAAATAGAAATAGAATTACTTTGCAAATAGAACTAGAATTACTTTGCAAATAGAAATAGAATTACTTTGCAATTAGAAATAGAATTATTTTGCAAATAGAAATAGAATTATTTTGCAATTAGAAATAGAATTATTTTGCAAATAGAAATAGAATTATTTTGCAAATAGAAATAGAATTACTTTGCAAATAGAACTAGAATTACTTTGCAAATAGAAATAGAATTACTTTGCAATTAGAAATAGAATTATTTTGCAAATAGAAATAGAATTATTTTGCAAATAGAAATAGAATTACTTTGCAAATAGAACTAGAATTACTTTGCAAATAGAAATAGAATTACTTTGCAATTAGAAATAGAATTATTTTGCAAATAGAAATAGAATTATTTTGCAATTAGAAATAGAATTATTTTGCAAATAGAAATAGAATTATTTTGCAAATAGAACTAGAATTATTTTGCAAATAGAAATAGAATTACTTTGCAAATAGAAATAGAATTATTTTGCAAATAGAAATAGAATTTATTAGTTAATCAAATGTCCGTATTTTGCAGAAACTATGGATCCACATAGCAGGAACCTCGAAGAGGAGGAACTTCTCGAAGATATAATCAAAGACGCCCCTGACGTTGAACCAGCTGAATCTCCGTCGTCATATCTAAACCCCTCCGGAGATGGAATGGAGGTCGACCGACACGAAGATGAAGCCGACGGGGCAGGAGATAGCTCCAATGACGGAGAAGGTGATAGCTCCACTGATGGAGAAGCCGGTGGAGAAATAATAAAGTCCGGCGAGGTATTCATATGAAGTTCGGCAATCACTTGTAATATGTGAAAAATATTGGAGATAGCTCTATATTGTATACATATATATTAATTTGACGAATGTTTCTCCCTCTTAGGCCTCCACATCGAGCAAAGCTACGAAACGAGGCCCGACTAAAAAGTTGGATGCACGGACGCATTACACCTTTGAGGTGATATTGCCTACGGGCGAACCCAAGCTTCCTAAGAATGCTGCTGACACATTCAAGAAGCAATGCGGAGTTCTCGTTAGGGATCACGTCCCGATCAGCGTTCGGGAGTGGAACAAGCGCAAAGGGGCAGCCGATAGTGACTATGTCGCCGAAAGGTACAAAGATAATCTTTGGAATGATATCATGTCACATTTCAACCTGCCAGAATGTGGGAATGAAGACGCGGCAAAAAAACTGAGGGCCAAAGTCAAGCAGTGGACTCTAAAGAAGATGGCCGAACTGTTCCGTAGCTGGAAGAAGAAGCTATGGAAAGACTATCTGAAGACAAAGAAAGTGCCAGTATTCGAGGGGTATCTAGCCAAGCAGGCGAATCACTGGAAGGCATTTCAGGAGTACAAGCAGTCAGAAGATGCCAAGGCATTATCAGAAAAGAACAAGAAAAATGCCGATAAGAAGAAATATCACCACACGCTGGGGCCAGGGGCTATGAGACTGCCATCCCAAAGTGGGATAAGAAAGAGCAAGATCTGCTAGCTAAAGGCATCGTACCTGAACCCATCCGTGATGAGTGGGAATTGAGAGCAAGGAATTGGTTCCTTGCGCATGGTGGTTCGTACGACAAAGAAACAGGGGACCTCATCTGCAGTGACGGTCTTAGGATACCCAGGGAGAATTGGAAAAAGATAGTGAAAGAAATTAAAGAGGGAAAAAGACAGTTCACTACAGATAGAGAGAAAGATTTGCTCACACTGGTCCTCGGCAATGACGAACATGGAGGACGAACGCGAGGCTTCGGTCCTTCTTACCCGTTGTGGCTTGGGTTTGCCAGAGACCAAGACACTTACAGAAGCCGAGCGAGAGCAAAGAAGCGACAGCAGGATGAGGAGAATGACAAGTTCAACCAGTTGCTTGCCAGGCTTAACGAGCAACAGAAGCAGATTGACGAGCTTAGAGGAGTAGCGCGCCAGGAAGATCCTGCACTCGATATTACCGGCGCCCCATCTAAGCGGAAAAGCAGCGTGGCTGAATCTGAGGCCCCGCCCGACGATGCACGAAGAATGATAGAGGGCGGTCCCGGCTACCCCGTGGATGGAATCAAGGAGTCAACATCATGTGAACTCCATCAGAAATTCAAGAACATATCCATGAAGGTGGCCGTCGGACAAGCTTTACCTTCTGGCCCTGATGCATGCTGGCATGGCCGTGAGATTCCAGCTGGCTTTGCTAAAGTCGGGGTGGATGAAATCATGGCGGGGTTTCATGATATGGAGCTCGACATAGCTGGACCCGAAGATGAGAGGACACTCGGAGAAGTACTGGGTGGAGTCATCCTATGGGACAAGAACTACATCAAGCTTCCAGGCTCGGCCCCACGGACAACACCGCCTCCGAGTCATCGCAGGTCACCTACACCTCCATCACCTCCAAGCCCTCCACATGATGACGACCACCACAACACGAGTCCATCTCGATCACCGCCGCCGGACTTCGGTCGGCCGTCTCCGCCGCCGCCCGCTAAGGATACTAAGCGGAAGCGTGCCAGCAAGAATGCTCCGTCGATGAGTTCTAAGCGACGGAGCTCCCCAAAGCGCAAACTGTCGCCCCTCCCAAAGGTACCTCATGCTAATCTTCCTATCAGACCTTATGATCGTACCGACGAGGAAAACGCCAGGATAGCAAAGGAACATTATGATGCGTAGATGAAAAAGAAGGAACCCGAGCCCCGCCCGGAATACACCGAGAAGCAAATAGCATATGCAAAATACTTACTGACCCTTCCATCACAGTATGACTTACACCATAAGCCTGACGACTATACACGCACATTGCAGAAGGAAGGGAAAAAGAGCAAGTCACGTGCAAGTGCAAGTGGGAGCAAATCAAGTTCAACTACAAGCAAAAAAAGATCAGACGTTCCTCAGCTTGGACAACAGGCCAAACAGTCGATCCCACCCCTCAGGGTGTTACCCGAGAATGTTCCCTCTCTGGTGCAGGGGCAAGATTTGGAATTAGCAAAGAAGTGGGCGGCTGAATGGGGTATCCCGGTTGAAGACGTTTTGGCTTCCCAAGACGACAGGTTACCCAAGGCTGTGGTAGCCCCTAAGCCACAGTTTGTCATGGGAGCGCCTTTGGTCAGCAAAGATAAGTTTGATGATCTCCCAACAAATATGCGTTACTTGCATACATGGTACTTAAGTGAATCAAAGAATGGGAGAACGATGATCGTGGCGCGTGTCCCACAAGAGTACTACGGCCGTCCCGAAGACATCCATATCGACTTTGATGAACTCTTCCAGATGTACAATGCCGACGCCCTCGACAAATCGCTTATGAGTTGCTATTGTCTGTAAGTTTTTCAATTCGTTGTCTACATATAACTTGTTTAGTTATTTCAATTCATTGTCTACATATAACTTGTTCCGTTCTGACTTGTACTCTATTATGCAGAATGAAGATTCTGGAATGTAAAAGTAGGAACATCCTAAATATTGGGTTTATTGACCCAGATAAAATACATATAAAGACGCTAACTGATAACCCCAAGGAGACAGAGGAAAACCTTCTAAGGTTTCTAACAGATCAAAATTTCTGTGACCACATACTGTTTCCATACAACTTCAAGTGAGGGTCTTACTCTGTTGTGTCCATTCACTTATAAGTGTAATTGATAAGTTACTGACACATATATATATACATGTGCAGCTACCACTGGATTCTGTTGGACATTCAAATTGATAAGGGAAGAGTTGATGCCTTCGACCCATTATCGAGACCCTTGGAACAGTTCCAAAGCCTGCAGGACATGCTCCAAGGGTAATTTCAATCATTCTTGCGCTCTATCGGTCTCTTTCGATGATTTTCTGATATATCAATAAATGAAAAACTTAGCAAATCATTTTCCTTGTCGGGCAGGGTTTGGAAGCGGTTCAAGTGCGTGACTGACGGTATCGAGCATGAGAAGCTGACCTTTAGAGCGGCTCAGGTAAGTAGTAGTATGATATACTTCTATTTTCAATACATTTATGATGCTAGATTATTATTTTGATTATATATATTCTATTCTCGTAAAGTGCGACCAGCAGCCACGGGGGACGCATCTATGCGGATACTATGTTTGCGAGACCATTCGCACGTTTACCTCTGAGCACAAGGATTACAGATACGACGTAAGCAATGAACATTCACACATCTATTTTTACCCGTCATTCTTTGTTATCATGATTGATATTCATATTCATCTCCTCTTCTTATATAGTACACGGCCATGAGGGAGAAGTACCTACCAGAGCAACGCGCGATTGCTGTTGCAGAGGAGCTAGCGACCTTTCTGAGGACGGAAGCTATAGATGACAAAGGACGATTTAGTGTAGCTAGGGGCCATTACTGATGTTGGTCCATGTAATCGAATAGACGGGCTCTAGTCCCGATAAT
Source organism: Dactylis glomerata (assembly GCA_007115705.1). Taxonomy (NCBI): domain Eukaryota; kingdom Viridiplantae; phylum Streptophyta; class Magnoliopsida; order Poales; family Poaceae; genus Dactylis; species Dactylis glomerata. The sequence goes on from QXEO01000099.1 coordinate 2,560,241, forward strand.
TCTGATCTCCATATAATTGTATATATATGCTCGCTTGTAAGATAAGTTAATCTTATATATATGCATAAACTAATTCCCAACACCAAACAAGGCACCAAATGAGGCATCACGTTAATCCCCCGAACACCTAAAACCCCTAAACCCTAAAACCCTAAAGCAAAAAACAAAATCTGTAGATGCCTTTAGTCCCGGTCTGTCTTACAAACCGGGACTAAAGGTCCTGGCCCTGGATTCACTCGAAGCCGCCCACGTGGACACCCTCCAGTCCCGGCTGGTAACCGGGCCGGGACTAAAGGTTTAGCCTTTAGTCCCGCGGCTGGGGTCCCGGTTTGCAAACCGGGACTAAAGGCCCTTACGGGCCGGGACTGGAGGCCCTGTCCCCACTAGTGTGAAGGCTCACTTGCGTCTACCTACCGGACGGCGGAGTGTCTGCCCGGCAGGGTTCTATCATCTTCGTCAGAGGACAAATTGAATAAGAAATAGCGAATGATGGAGACACAAAGTTATGCGGCAAAAAAATTCTATTACTTGCTTATGAGGCATCTTTGTGGGAAGAAGCCTTAGAGGATTTTGAAATCTAGTTCTGTATCTCGGGTCTGATGGCAGTAACTATATTCTTCAAAATGCCACTCGTTGGGACTTTAAGTGCAGATTGGTACAACAATAGAATTTTTCCTCACAAGGGTAACTCGGGTTATTATCGAACTCTCAGGGAATCCTGAGGTTGTTGGTTCCTTTTTTTCGGTCTTGAAACAACATGCAACACTGAACAAACAGCTTTGCGTCCCCAACTAACTATGGTGGTTGTCAAGCACCAACAGCACGCAAGATTAACAAAACCAAAGGAAACAGTGAGAACAAGGTTTTTGGTGATTTCTGGTTTAAAGATCTGAAAGTAAAACAATGCTAAATTAACTAGAGAACTTCTTATGATTAAAAGCTGGACTAGGGATCCTGTTTAAACTTGATCTCCCTCTCTCATAAACATGGTGGTAATATGTGACGCCCCAAAACGGCACCTTGCAGATTACAGTGCTTCAACCACAATCTACATGGTGTCGCTTTGGAAACGCACGCGATGCGGGTGGAATCAAGTAGGAACATTACACAAGTTCATGAAGGAACCCACAAAATAATATACAATATAACCACATAGACTCCATCGAGTCAAGAATACAAATATCCAAATCATACATAAAGCAAAAATAGCATCTGAGTATGGATAAGTATACAAATGGGCCTAAGAGGCCTGAAGATAAACGAGGGAGTCCATAACCCTGCCCAGGCCAAGCCGGAAGAGTAACCTTGCTAACGTTGGCACTTCCATACATGTGAAAATTAGGCCAACGGTTGCCCAAAAAGGAGGGAGAAAAAGAGAGAAAAATGACGGTGAGTACTAAGGAACAAATTCCATGGCACGTACTCTGTGAAACTAGAACAAGTTTGTGCTCGCCGGGCTATATGGTGGACTTAGCGGTAACAAAAGTACTATACTACGGAGACACAGTATGACTTCTGTCTATATAGACAAGGTAAGAGAGCGCATAAAAGAACCAACTAGATGCTAACACCAAACATAACCCAACCGATACATTACCGACTTTGCACACAACAAGGAAGCAATTGCAAAGGCACTCACATGGTCGAAATTTTTATTAGCAGGTTATTGTTGTAGTTGTGCTAACTTACACAAGTTTATTAGTATTGAAATAACATGTGCAAGTTATTCTATGATCGAGTAATTGATACGTCCAAAACGTATCTACTTTTCCAAACCCTTTTGCTGTTGTTTTCCCTCTAATTTGTGTATTTTGAATACAACTAACACGGACTAACGCTGTTTTCAGCAGAATTGCTCTGGTGTCTCATTTTTATGCAGAAATCCAACTTTCAGGAAAAATAACGGAAAATATCTCAAAACTCCTATTTTACCAGAAGACTCACGGAGCCAGAAGACGAGACGGAGAGGGGCCACGATGGGCTCACACCAGCTGGTGGCGCGGGCCAGGCCAGGCCGCGCCAGGGGGTTGTGTGGCCGCCCCAGCCATCGCCTCGACACCTCCTTCCGCCTACATATACCCTCTGACCTGAAAACATCGGGGGTTTGGCGTTTTTCCCACATAAAGTTCCTCTACGCCGCCACCACCAGAAACCGCGATTCGGAACCAGAAACTCCGTTCTGGCACCCCGTCGGGACGGGAATTTGGAGGAGAACATCACCATTATCATCACCGACGTCTCTCCATCAATCATCCATGATTTCCCATCCATGTGTGAGTAATTCCCGCTGTAGGCCGAAGGGGGTGGTAGGGATTGGATGAGATCATTTATGTAATTGCTATAAGATTGTTACGGCATTGTGCCTAGTATCCGTTATTAGTGCTTTTGACATTGTTGCAAATTGTTGTGCTTAATGCTTGTCACTTTGGGCCCGAGTGCCATGATCTCAGATCTGAACATGTTATTGTTTCATGAAGATAATTGTTGTTTGTGATCTTACCTGCAAGTTCTATACACATATCATTGTCTGGAACCCGAGGCCCCAAAGTGATAGTAATTGGGATAACCGGAGGGGATGGCTGTGATGTGAGGACTACATGTGTTCACGGAGTGTTAATGCTTTGCTCCGGTACTCTATTAAAAGGAGTTCCTTAATTACCAGTAGTTTTCCTTGAGGCCCCGCTGCAAACGGGCTGGTAGGGCAAAAGATGTTGTGCAAGTTTCTGATTACGAGCACGCACGACTATTTATGGAACACAAGCCTATGGTTACTTAGTACTTAGATGCTTTATCATTATTTATCTGCAATTGCCCATGTTTTGATTATTACATGAATAATCTTATCCATGCAAAGCCCGTTCATCCATCCATATGCCTACAGTATTTTAATCCTGCTGTTTACTATAGTCACTACTGTTGTCTTTATTTTACTACTACTTCTATTATTCTGCTACTGCTACTACTATAAAACTGTTGCTACTGATAAACTATTGCGAGCAAGTCTATTTCCAGGTGCAGATGAATTGACAACTCATCTTTTAAGGCTTATAAATATTCTTTCGCTCCCCTTGTGTCGAATCAATAAATTTGGGTTTTACTCCTCTCGAAGACTGTTGCGATCCCCTATACTTGTGGGTCATCAAGACTATTTTCTAGCGCCGTTGCCGGGGAGCATAGCTTTATTTGTAAGTTCACTTGGAATTGATATAATTTGCTGCAATCCATTTATCATGGGTAAACCTCATGATTGGAAAGTTCCTATATTGCCATCCACTACAAGAAGAGGTACAACTCTGAACACCTCTGTTGCACTTGATTCACCATCTGTGATGAGTAAGTTGCTTACACCACCACATGCACATGCTACTACTTCTGCTGAAATTGAAAATGCTTCTGATAATTTTGGTGATGCTTCTAATGTGCTTGATGAGAGTGGTTCACTATGTTCCTTCCTAGATGCTAAAATTGCTAGAACTAAATAAATGGGAAAGATTGTTACACCTGTTAGTTCACCTGAGTCTAGAGAATGTCCTAGTGATGATCTTGAGGAAGCTTATATTGAACTCAATGATGAGTTTATTAATGAATTTCATGCTACTAGTGATGCTAGTGCTATTAGAGATCTTCTTGCAAGACATGCTATTAGATATAAGTTGTCTCCTGATGCTAAGTTTGCTACAACTCCCATAAACATTAGATATAAAGATTATGATTTCTCTTTGGATTTATCTTATATATCTATTGTTGATAAAGAACCTTTTTGTGTTACTGAAAATGAAAGTGCTATGGGACATATGAATGAGCTCTCTGCTTTGAGTAACTTATTTTCTGATGATATTAAGATACGCACTTACTTTGTCGCTAAGATTTTCCCTTTCCTATTGAAAGGTGAAGCTAAAACTTGGTTTAATAATCTACCTCCTGGATCTATTGATAGTCTTATTGGTTTGGTTAATGCTTTCTTTCAGAAATATTTCTCAGCTAGTGCTCAACATGCTGCTTTGCAGAAAATCTTTGACTTTGAGCAGGTACAAGGAGAGAAATTGCCTGAATCATAGGCAAGGTTTTGTTCTTTAATTAGAGCACGGCCTGGACAGCCATTAGCTAAAAATGAACTCATTGATATATTTTATAATGGACTAACTATTGAATCTAGGACATACCTGGATAGTTGTGCTGGTTGTGTTTTCAAGAAAAGAACTCCTGCTGAAGCTGAAGAATTAATGGCTAAGATAAGCCAAAATTATGATGATTGGAATATACCTGAAGCAACCCCAACACCAGCGCCAATACCAAAGAAGAGGGGAATGATTGAATTAAATGATGAAGTGATGAGAGAAGCCAACAAATCTCTTAAGGAGAAGGGTATTAAATCTGAAGATGTGAAGAATCTACCACCTATAGAAGAATTATGTAAGCCAATCCCTCGCTCCTCCACTATTGAGGTACACTCTCTCCAATGCTTTGATAATAGAGATATTCCTTACTCTAAACCTCCTGATCAATGCTTAGATGAGTTTGATAATTATATTGTTAAGCAAGATAACTTTAATAAGAAGGTGCAGAATCATCTGTTGGAAAACTCTAGAGCTATTAATAAGTTGCATGATATTGTGGAGAGAACCTCCAATGACGTTAAGATGCTTATTAAACATTTCCAAATGGTTTAGACTCAAATTGATCAGCTTACTAAGGTGCAAAAAGATTTGCTAGTTAACGCTTCTAGAGAAAAACATGCTTGTGAAATAAGCACTAGAAGTGGTGCTTCTACTTAGGATCCTCTATATCCTGAAGGACATCCCAAGAGGGTCGAACAGGATTCTCAATGTGCTGTAGGTAATGGTACTCTTTCCAAGAAAAAAAAGAAGAAGCATAAAATAGTTGCAGAATCTTCTGAATCAGGTAAGGATCCTAATAGTGTTTCTATTTCTGATGCTGAAACTGAAATCGGTAATGCTTTTGATAAAGAAGAAGTTGAGGAGAAACCAGAAAAGCTTGCTAAGAATGCAAAGTACACCAAGGAGGATTTCATTGCCAGTAAACATGGTAGTGAGAGAGAACCTTGGGTGCAAAAACCAATGCCTTTTCCTGGTAAGAAACACAAATCCAAGGAAGAGGAACACTATAACAGGTTTTATGAATGGATGAAACCTTTGTTTTTGCAAATTCGTTTGACTAAAGCTATTAAAATGCCTCCTTATTCAAAGTATATGAAGGATATTGTTTCTAACAAAAGGAAGATTCCTACTAAGGAAATTTCCACTTTGCATGCTAATTATTCTTTCAATGGCAAAGTTCCAGAGAAGCTTGGAGATCCAGGTATACCAACTATTCATTGCTCCATTAAAAATAATTATGTTAGAACTGCTTTGTGTGATTTGGGAGCAGGAGTTAGTGTCATGCCTTTTTCTCTCTGTAAGAGACTTGATCTAGAAAAATTGATATCAACTGATATATCTTTGCAAATGGTTGATAAGTCCACTACTATTCCTATTGGTATATGTGAGGATGTTCCTGTTCAAGTGGCTAATAATTGTTTGATATTAACTGACTTTGTTCTGTTGGAAATGCCTGAAGATGATAATATATCTATTATTCTTGGGAGACCTTTTCTTAACACTGCAGGTGCTGTTATTGATTGCAACCAAGGGAAAGTAAATTTTAATGTTAATGATAAGGAGCACATGATTTATTTTCCCAAGAAGATTGATAGAAAATATGGTCTAAATTCAATCAAAAATATTGAGACCATTAAAGTTGGAGAAATTTATTGTTCAAGGCTAAAGCCCAAGGAATAATATGAAATTGTTATGGTTGGGACTATGCCTATCAAAGTTGACGTAACATAATCATCTAGTGAAATGCAAAGTTCTGTTTCATAAAAAAAATGTTTTGGTAACAGGACTTGATCAACCTTGTTAACAAAGTGGTTTTTGAATGAATGAAACTATGATTTCACCGCATTTACTTTCGTTTACTCATGTTTTTGTCTTGTTCACTTTTGTCTCTGCTATTTAGTTGCATATTAGAGTATCTTAGAGCTGCTGTAGACTTGGTTTGAGTTTGTTTTCCATCGTTCCATATTCGTTTCCCCGTGTTTTTAATCATTTGTCAATTGCTGAAAATCCTCGAAAATAAAGTTTCTCAAAAAATTCCAGAAAATTGTTTTTAAATTTTTACATCTAAAATGGGGCAGAGAGGCACCTGGGACACCCCAGGGGGACCCACCATGCCACCACACCACATGGTGGCGCGTTCCAAGCCTGGCCGCACTGTGGCATGGTGTGGGGCCCTCCTGGCCCTCCACTTATTCTTTCACCTGCCATTCCACTCTCTCTCCCGAAAAAACACCACTCCATTGCTCAAACCCGTGTTCTTGTTGTTCTTGCTCGTGATTTTCGATCTCCTTGTTCAGCCCACCTTTGCTGCTGAGATTTGGAGCATTTGTTCTCCAGTATGTGACTCCTTCGATTGTCCAATTAGAATTTTGTTTAGTGGAGTATTTCTTGAGTATTTTAGCACTGTAGGTGACAGGTTAAGTGAGTTTGCATGCTTGTTCTATTGCTTATATGAGTTATTTTGATGCATGTTAGCTCTCTTGCAACTCCCTATAGTAGTTTCCTTCATTTACTTGTCTCAAAATCATTTTTTATGAGGTTTGTTAAAAATTTCAGAAAAGAGAGATGGATAATCACACTTATGGAGAAATCTTTGAGAGAGAAGCACCAATGGCATCAAGGCCTTCAAGATCAACTACTCAATTCAGTTCATCCTACAATGAAGATCTTATGTCACTGAGCATTGGTGATCAGGGGGATGATGGAGATGCACATCCATCCACTTTCCCTTGTAATAATTTTTTGAGTGATGCAGGGATCCTTGAGGATTTCTTACTCCTTGTTGACAGGGTTGGTTTGACTACGTACATGCTTGATGAGAGTGACCAATATGCTATGCTCACAAAGATCTTTGTTGAGAGCTTTCGTTTTTCTAACTCCGCCTTCAAACCATCTATTGCATTCAAAATTAATGATAAGTCTGTCACCATGTGTTTGGAAAGATTTTACAGTATCCTAGGTATTGCTATGTTTGGGACATCGAAAAAGATTCAAAATCGACCCACTAATTTGCTGGAGCTTTACCGAGGGGTGACAAATGATGATGATCATACAGCTCAGCGTGGCAAGATAAGGAACATTCAACTCCCAACTATTAGATACTTTGCTTACTATCTTGCCACTAGTATTCTTGGTAGGGAGAACACTAGTAATATTTCTAGTTATCATTTAGCTTTTCTAGCTACTGCGCTTGATATTAGTAGGAAGTACAACCTTGGTGCTCTCATTGCTCGTCGCTTAGCTGCTAGGGGACCCATTTATGGAGGAATTATTGCTACACGCATTGTTGCTGCTCTGGGGCTTTCTGTTGCTCCTAATGATACATTATTAGTCCCGCAGAGACTTGATCTTGCTGCTATGAAGGTTCATTACTTTGTTACTACTAACTCTTGTGTAGGAAGTCTAGTTTATAGAATGTTATTTACTGATGGAGATGAAAGGGAAGTTCCCCTGCCGCAACCTAGTTTGTTCAGTATTTGTAGGGGACCGTGGTCATGCTCGAAGGAGGATTTGGATGAGCAGCTTAGGTTGCTTGGTTTCCACATGCAGCAGGGTGCCAAGAGCCAGGAGGAGGAGGCGCCCTCTGATTATTACATCGTGCATCATACCGGGGCGCCCTCAAGCTCATATCAGGACGAAGGAACTTCTTCGTCATATTTTGGAGATGCCACTTCTTGGTCGAGTTGGGATTGATCTCCACTTAGGGAAAAGCCTAAGCTTGGGGGGAGGTATACCGACAACTCACCAATCTATACATCATATTCTATCGGGACTTTGTATATCCATGTTTCGCTTTCTTTCTTTTTCTTTGTTGTTCTTGTTTAATTTCTGCTTTCCAAAACACAAAAAGTCCAAAAATATTTATGTTAGTCCTGTTTGTTTGCTTCTTTAGTTTTCTAGTATTGGTTTGCTTTACCTTCTAGTTTTGGTTTGGTATTCAAAAATCCAAAAAGATTTTGCTTTGTTTGTTATTTCCTTTTGTTGTTTTAAAATTCGAAAACCCAAAAATATTTGTTGTTCTTTTCCGGTTTTGTAAAGTTTGCTACAAAGTTCAGTCTCCCGTGACTCCATTGGAGATTGGTTATCACTTCTTATTATTCAAGCCACACAAGTGAAAGGAAATAATGATGACCTATGACAATTCGAGATATGGTGAGAGGCTGGTATGAACTCTATTTGTTTTCTTTTTTGTACATACACTCATTTATGTGGACATGCTTAATTTGTTCATGTAAGGTGTATGTTATTTAATGGATTCTTAATAGTTCTTGCTCTCATATGATTAGTTCCAATTTACTAATAGTTTGTAGCATGGCATATATATGTTTGCTTGCATTGTTCTATTCATAAAACGGTATGGCATTGTGGTATCCTCCTCTGAATGTTTCATTTGAATCGACTTGACACATGATCAAGCATGCATATGACTAAACAAAAGTCAATTAAGCCTTGATGATTTACTTTGTGTCAGAGCTCTTGTATCATTTTTATGCCCCTTTTAATTTTGTTTTATCGCAAGCATGATTATGATAGTTACTGCTCTCTCGATTGTCGCTTCCCAGTCTCTTGCTAGCCTTCACTTGTACTGAGAGGGAATGCTTCTCGTGCATCCAACTCTTGAAAACCAAGTTATTCCAAAGAGTCCACTATAAATTCCTATGCATGGTATTTCAATCCATTCCAAGTAAATTTTCATGTGCAACCTTTCAAAACCTTCAAATACTTCTCATTTTGTGACACTGTTTTTAGCTCATGAGGACGTAGCGGTCAGATTTGCTATCTTCCATATTGAATTAAGTACCCCTCGACTTGCATGCTTCATCTGCTCATCATTAATTTGGCAAGAGAGCTGGTCAGACCATTGTAACCTTAATAAAAAAGAAAAAGAAAAAAGGCACTCCTCCATGGTATGTGAAAGTCGGTGGGCACCCGAAGGATTCGGTTAGCCATGGTTTGTGAAATGAAAAGTGAGGAGGAGTGCCAAATTTAATAAAAGAGCATGTATATGCCAATTTTTCAAGAACTCGGAACCGCTCTCAACTTGTTTAGTATGGAAGATAGCAAGAACCCCATTGCCAGTCGTTGACAGGAAAACCACCTCTCAAAACAATTTTTATCTCTGTTTTACAAATCCAAAGCTTTAGCACATGTTAAATCCCCGCTTCCCTCTGCGAAGGGCCTTTCTTTTACTTTATGTTGAGTCTTCATCTTCCAATTTTATGCACCTTCTTGAGAGCATGGCTGTCATTCTTAGTGCAATGTGCTTGTCCCAGAACACGGTTAATTGTGGTATAACTTTGATGATTGTATCTTTGATATTTCTACATATAGTCTTCTCTTGAACTTCAGAGGTGCCTTGGCATTTATGTTTTGCTCCACAAATAAAGGCAAGCAAGATACCACTTTTTCATATCTTATTATGAGCATTACAATCCTGTAACTTCTTATGTTTCATGTTGCTTATTATTAGTGTGTTGGTATTTCTTCATGGCTTGCATGACTATGAGGTAACATTGGTTGCATATTTCTTATTATGAATTGCCTAAGTACTTGATCATATAGTGAGAATATATACATCTTATGAAGCAAATGTGTTTGTGAAAGTTTCTTTTGTTGCACTCAGTTGTTAACTGAATTGCTTGAGGACAAGCAATAAGCCAAGCTTGGAAGGAGTTGATACGTCCAAAACGTATCTACTTTCCTGAACCCTTTTGCTGTTGTTTTCCCTCTAATTTGTGTATTTTGAATACAACTAATGTGGACTAACGCTATTTTCAGCAGAATTGCTCTGGTGTCTCGTTTTTGTGCAGAAATCCAACTTTCAGGAAAAATCCCGGAAAATACCACAAAACCCCTATTTTACCAGAAGACTCACAGAGCCAGAAGACGAGACGAAGAGGGGCCACGAGGGGCTCACACCACCTGGTGGTGCGGGCCAGGCCAGGCCGCACCAGGGGGTTGTGTGGCCGTCCCAGCCCTCGCCTCGACCCCTCCTTCCGCCTACATATACCCTCTGACCTGACAACATTGGGGGTTCGGCGTTTTTCCCACATAGAGTTCCGCTACGCCGCCACCACCAGAAACCGCGATTCGGAACCAGAAACTCCGTTCTGGCACCCTGCCGGGATGGGGATTTGGAGGAGATCATCGCCATCATCATCACCGACGTCTCTCCATCAACCATCCGTGATTCCCCTATCCATGTGTGAGTAATTCTTGTTGTAGGCCGAAGGGGATGGTAGGGATTGGATGAGATCATTCATGTAATTGCTATAAGATTGTTAGGGCATGGTGCCTAGTATCCGTTATTAGTGCTTTTGACATTGTTGCAACTTGTTGTGCTTAATGCTTGTCACTTTGGGCCCGAGTGCCATGATCTCAGATCTGAACATGTTACTGTTTCATGAAGATAATTGGGATAACCGGAGGGAATGGCTGTGATGTGAGGATTACATGTGTTCATGGAGTGTTAATTGTTTGCTCCGGTACTCTATTAAAAGGAGTACCTTAATTACCAGTAGTTTCCCTTGAGGCCCCGCTGCAAATGGGCTGGTCGGACAAAAGATGTTGTGCAAGTTTCTCATTGCGAGCATGCACGACTATTTATGGAACACATGCCTATGGTTACTTAGTACTAGAATGCTTTATCATTATTTATTTGCAATTGCCTATGTCTTGATTATTATATGAATTATCTTATCCATGCAACGCTCGTTCATCCATCCCTATGCCTATAGTATTTTAATCCTGATGTGTACTATAGTCACTACTGCTGTCTTTATTTTACTACTACTGCTATTATTCTGCTATTGATACTACTATAAAACTGTTGCTACTGATAAAAAATTCTGAGCAAGTCTATTTCTAGGTGCAGCTGAATTGACAACTCATCTGTTAAGGCTTATAAATATTCTTTTGCTCCCCTTGTGTCGAATCAATAAATTTGGGTTTTACTTCCCTCAAAGACTGTTGCGATCCCCTATACTTGCGGGTCATCAGTAGTACAACTCCAAGTTGTTCATAACCGCAGACATGACTTTTCAAAAAGATTTAACCCTGCAGGGATGCCCAAATTTACCCAAATGCACGTTCACCCCTTGATACCTACAATATGCAAACTTCCAATGGTGTGCCTGCAGGAGGTCACAGTTCAAACTCTCCTTCACTACAAACAAGTCCAGGAAGCCACCTAACTAAGTTTAACCCATAATGAGAGTCTGGTCGAATCCCTGAGACGGACCTAGTGGTTTGTGTCTATGGCTTCCAAGGCCCGGCTCCACACTCGGGAGATGACCCACTTCAGCAGCTATAAATGCATGTACCATATCCTATGCGTGCATGCAGAGTAAACAAGGGGTTACAAGGAACCCACGGATTCCCCCCAAAGTAAACCGGACCATAAGATGCAAGAGCTGCATGCATGCAAGAACCAAATGGAAAACCTCAAACTAGTTGTGGCCAGTGGACAAGTATGTAGATTTTGGCAGTGATCGAGGGGAGGCCCGTAAACATACCCACGCCTGGTTAGAGCGCTCAGTCTCAGAACAGTTCATGCGATCTCGAGGTCCTAGGGGACACAAGTGAGTCGTTGTAAAACAAGCAGCTGACTCACTGATGTCTATGCTTAATTCAATTTTAATTATTAATATTAAAGTAAGCCATGAGTATCTCTAACAACATATATCCATAAAGTAGAGCATGTGGTAACTTTCCCAACCTGATAAGACAACACTACTTAAAACAACTTGAACATGCCTATGACTCGCAAGACCAACTCGAATAACAAGCCCACGGTTAATATGATATATTGAAGGTTCTACTGACAGGTGGATAGGACACGTGACTCGAAAAAGCATCATAACACGAGGATAGAATATAGAGCGAGAGCAAGATGTAAAATAGGTAGAGAGAAAAGGGCTCGCCTGCAAAACATTATCGGGGAAACTTTCGAAGAACTTGTCATTGCTCACATCACCACAGAGCGTCCTATCTAGGAAGAAGAAAATCACTCCAACAAGAAATGGAGGCAACAATTACTACTACTACTACAAAAGAATCAGCATGACCATGTGAATGCATGCATGACATGGCAGTTATGATGCAATGCAACTTATCCAAATTAAGAAGAATCAAAATTCTAACACATGATATAGTTCAAGTTCTTTAAATGTTTATTAGCTTGGCAAAGACAAGGAATGGGTGAGCTACACAAAATTAAATGAAGTGGTGAAACCTTAATTGGCAATTCACAATTACTCCATATGTTAGTTATTAAGGGAAATACAAATTACGACGTCACTACATGATGCAAGCTGCAAACAGGAGCATGGATGAAATATTCAAATTCTGCACATTTTTCTGATCAAAATTTATATAAAACACTTTTTTATTTTGAGTTATTGTTTTAGGTATGAGTTTGGCAAGATATACAAATATCCTGCCATTTTCGAAAAAAAAAGAAAAGGTGTGGTGACTTTCTCACCGAAGAGGGACTAGCCCGGGTCACTGACCGGTGGGGCCACAAGGCTGACTAGGCACTGACAATGTAGGGAACACTGAGGTGGCTCCTGTTTGAGCTGACAGTCGGGGAGGAAGCACGCCTCCTATGTGACCGGTTGTAGAAGACGACAACAGAAGAAAAAGTAGAGGAACCTGAGCCTCTCCCCGTTCAATGCTTGGATGGGCCTCTTGAGCCAGAGATGGCTGCGATTCAGAAAAGGAATGATGGCCTTTCTCCTAATTTTGGAAATTTGCTAATTAGCAGGAATTAAAAGGGAGAAAAAGGAGAGGCCAAGAAAGAGAATAATAAAGATCAAACATTTTGCAAACTCAATTTTAATTTGATTTTTTTTCAAAGTTTGCAAAACATAGTTCAGTTTTAATTTAAAATATGAAAAGAAGCAGAGGGTTCATTATAAAACCATTTGAGCAAAATAAAAATAAATAAATTTGTACCACAAGATAATTTAGAGTTTTAGAAAACATGCAAAGTGATAGATGCATGATGATGCAAGGCATTGGGATGACACAAAAAATAAAATAACTAGCAAACACTAATTAGGGTATTTTTTGGGTCGGTACATAATAAAGCACAAATGACAAATGAAGCGCATGCGAACACAAAGATGTCATAGAGTTGATGTTTAGTCAACTCACTAATAATCCTTTGACAATGGAGTCCACCTCAAGTGAAATTTAAGACTTAACAGAGTATTGCATAAAGAACTGTGCATCCTTTAAACAAGGTGTCCTTTATATCACTGGAATTTTATGCATGGTTAACAATTCTCCCTAGTGAGGCAACCATACAAACGTAAAAACCATAGCAGCTCATAGATTTCTATCACTTCGCGAAACCTACTACAAGATTGCTCCAACTAATGCACACATACCCCACACGTGTCCTAGCATACTAGTGTGATCAATACCAAACAAAAACAGGGTAAATATGTGTATACTCATACATCAAGGACATAAACATCTTTGCATCTCACAAATCATCTCACAAACATAGGACCCACCACATCGGTAGGCAGCGCATGTGACTCTAATCTATGAAGCACAAGAGAGAGAGAGAGTTTGATACAAATTACATCCACAATCCCCATGTCCGGGGGGTTAACTACTCCCTCTTCATCATGTTGCTGAGGGAGCTGATGTTGATGGGGTCGAAGGGGCAACCGAAGCGGCTCTGACAGCGTCCCCCCTCCTATCCTCATAGTCTTAAAATGAGTTTTAGGTCAATACGATTTCGTAGAGTCCAAGATTGCATCGAAACGATGCTCGAGGCTAGAGGTGGGCCCCACCACGCGGCCAGGGTTGTGGCCCGCGTGGTGGGTGATGGGAATATGCCCTAGAGGTAGTAATAAAGTTGTATTATTCATATTCCTTTGTTCATAGTTAAATGTTTATATTTCATGCTATAACTTTATATTGGTTCCGAATATAAGATTTGGAGGAAAACCTAATTACACGTGTGGAATAATAAACAACCCATAGTTCCCTAATCTTGCCTGTAGGATTAGTTCGCATATTATCTGATAGTCGTGTTTTCCTGACTATGGGAATAAGTAAGATGTTACGAGGTTGCCGATAATAAGTGAGAGCACATTGTTTGTCCTGTTGACATACCATGAAACTAAGTCATCAATATGTTGATGGTATTTAGTCATGAAAGACACCGTCGTTTATATGCTTCAGTAGACGATGAGAGAAATAGACGTGGGTACCAAAAGATTTCTTTCGATACACTTACAGTTATCCGTAAAAATGTGATTACCAAAGTGATGGTGGAGTTCTTAGATATTATGCTATAGTTGGAGTGCCTTGAGACTACGATTTACTACTCCGGCGATGGAGAGATATTCCCTGGGCCTACTCAGTGTTGTGATGTTCGTCATCGTCTAGCTGAACATGAGACTAAGTCATTAGTCACAAGAACATCGAAAACATGGATAGAGTAAAGAGAGCACGCCAGTAAATGAGATACAACATAACAATTTTATCTCGGGTGGTGCAAAGTATTAGTAAGTAAAGTGAAACCCTAATGGAAATTGTAACATTTCACACGATAAAGATCTTTATGTTATATGTAGGGATCATTGCAGCGATTCAAGAGCAAGCATATGATCATTGTCATGGAAGCATGTTCAGACATGTCTACATATATCCAAACCCAATGGGTCACACACTTAAGAGTTTCGCGTCTTTTGAATATGTGTTCGGTATGAGATCAAAGAGAGAGGGGACTCCAAAAGTTGTTCGAGGAAGTCTCAGAATGGTTCTACTATATCATGAATGGTTCCAAAAGGGTCTGAAACCATATCAATTATATAATGGAGGTGTCAAAATGGAAAAAGTTCAATGCGATGTGTTTATGGAAAGTTCATAATACACCGAAGAGAGAAACCCCGGAAAGGGGCACCCATGGGCCATAGTGGGCAGCATGGGGCCCACCCTAGCCGGCCGCACCATAGCGGGTAGGCTTTGTTGGGATTCAAAGCAGAAAACAAAAAAAATTCCTCTACACCCATAGCCCATGATCTATCTACGTAGTTGAACAGTAACAATAACAGTGACAGTATTCATACCCTTGAAGACCGAGTGCGCAGGAACGTTCCAACACGAACATTGTCGATGAAGACAACTGAAGCCGACCTCAAGGTCATGTAGTCATACCAGTCGAAGAAGACTAGCACCGCACAAGCGGCGCCTCCGAGGGATTACACACCTACGGTGTATAGACGTTGGCCGGGCTTCGGTCCAGTAGAGCAGTGGAAGAAGGTGAATTTAGACTGGAAATCTGGCAGCGCGATAGCGTCCAGCATGAGAGGTTTCCTTTAACCCGCTAACACAGCTCCAAACGTGGGAGCCAAGTCAGGATGAAGAGAGGAAGAGAGAGGGATGAATGAGCCAAGGGGTATGGGGGGGCTCTATATAGGCGGAGGGGGGTAGGTGGCCGCCGGCCCTAGGGGAAACCCTAGGGCACCACCGCCCCACCTAGACGCCGCCGGCCCCTAGGGAAACCCTAGGGCGCCCGGCCTAGGTGGCCTTGGCCGGCCTGGCCTATGGGCCTAGCCCACTTTGCATTTTCCATTTTCTTTAATTAATTAATTTACTTTTAATATTTAATTACTTTAATTAAATACTAAACACATTAATAAATTAAGTCCTTGACATAATTCCTTCACTAATACAACTTCAATAAAGTCTGAAACCTTTCGGTGTCTCTGGAACCTTTCTGATATTGCCCGGAACTTTTCCGGATACCTCCCTATGACTTCCGATAATTCCAAATCTACACCTAAGCATCATATACCCTTAAGTGTGACACCCTACGGGTCGAGGAATACTCCAGACATGATCGACACCACTCTCTGATCAATGACCAACAATCTGTTCTAGAAAACTGTGTTGATCCCTGTGCATTCCACGAAACTCTTCATTGATCCGTAAACGCCGTATCCCATTCCCTTTGTCACATGATAATAGATCTTGTCCTAGGTTAGATCACCGATATCATTATATCGTGTTCGCCCTCATCTGACAAGTCTTTTAACTCATCCATGACATTGCATCCTCCGTGACCTAGTCACACGCTTGCAAGCTTCATAGATCCAATTTTCACTGAGTGGGCCCAGAGCATCTATTCGTCACACGGATGGACAAATCCCGCTCTTGGTGCACATGCCTCAACATACTCCATTGGCATACCCAAGAGACATCTTTTTCAGTCAATCCTTTTACGGTAGAGACATTTGATGCAATGCAACTTGGCCTCCGGATGTAGTGATTAGATGTGACCTCATGGTCTAAGGATTAGGTTACTTTGTTTCTTAGTTAGATGCAATGTTGAACTTGTGACTGATCTAATTGCATTAGTGGTACTTTGGGTGTGTGTGTCCATCATGTCAAAACATGACCTCAATGTTCATTGACGTATTTGCCCATGATTAGGAAACCTTGATCATCAGATGACACATGAGCTGGTTAGCTAGAGGTAACTAGGGACCTGTTTGTTTATATGCCACACGTGTACTAATGTTTCCACTTAATATAGTTATATCATGACATATAATATTATGAACAAATGAGATATGGCACAAAAAAACTTTATTATTTGCCTCTAGGGCATATCTCCTTTGGTCTCCCACTTGCACTAGAGTACAAATAATCTAGTTTACATTAGGCAATGATCTAACACCCATCGCATGCTGGTGTGGATCAAACTTAGCCAGTCGAAGAGGCTTCGCCAATGGCTCTGCAATATTCAGATCTGTGTGTACTTTGCAAATGCTAATTCTACCATCCTTTACATAATCTTTTATGACATGGTATCATCGTAGTATAGGTTTGTCTACAGAGTGAGTCCCCAACTCCTTAATTTCCATAATGGCAGCCTTGTCATCACAATGAATGTGTATATGGTCACGCATTCCTGGGAGTACTCGAAGCTCGAGGACAAACTTCTGTAGCCAAACATCTTCATTTGCCATATCAGCAGTGGCAATATACTCTGACTCCATTGCAGACTTAGCTTTCAGCGACTGCTTGCAGCTTCTCTAGCTCACCGCTCCACCATTCACCAAAAATTCATACCCTGTCTGAGATTTCTCGTCAGCTGAGTTAGCCTTGCATCTTGTGCTGACATAACCTCTTATGTCCAGCTCTGCATTGCTTCCTCCATAGACTAAGACCATATCCTTGGTTCTTCTAAGGAACTTCAGGATATTCTTAACCGCACTCCAATGACTCATACCAGGATTACTTTGATAGGCTCATCATGCTGAGAGCCAATGCTACATCAGGTCTAGTACTTAGCATAGCATACATGATGGAGCCTATGGCAGAGGCATAGGGGATGTTAGACATCGGGCTCTTCTCCTTATGTGTTACTGGGCTTTGTGTCACACTCGACGATATACTCTTGACAATTGGCAATTTCCCTTCTTGGAATTTTCCATTTTGAACCTCTTCAAAACTTTGTCAAGGTAAGTACTTTGACTCAACGCTAATAGGCGCCTAGATCTATCTATATAGATTTTGATGCCTAATAAGTATGCAGCTTCACCCGTATCTTCTGTTAAAAAGTTGTTGTTCAAGTATTCCTGCACACTGTCAAGCATTTGCACATCATTCCCTATCAGTAATATGTTGTCCACATATAACACCAGGAATGAATCTGAGCTCCCACTCATCTTCTTGTAAATGCAGGACTCTTCGGTGTTTTGGACAAATCCAAAACCTTTGATGACTTCATCAAAAAGAAGATTCTAGCTCCGAGATGCTTGCTTTAGTCCATAGATGGACCTTTGAAGCTTGCATACCTTATTAGCATCCTTAGGATCAACAAAACCCTTTGGTTGTACCATGTACTATTCCTCTTCAATGTTTCCATTGGGAAAGGCGGTTTTGACATCCATCTACCATATTTCATAATAGAAATAAGCAGCAATAGCTAAGAGAATCCGAATTGACTTTAGCATCGCTACGGAGAGAATGTCTCATTGTAGTCAACTCCCTGAATTTGTCGGAAACCTTTCACGACAAGTCAAGCTTTGTAGATAGTTACATTACCGTCTGTGTCAGTCTTTTTTCTTGAAGATCCATTTATTCTCAACGGCTTTGCGGTCGCTGGGAATATCTACCAAGGTCCATATTTCATGGCTTCTAGCCATTTCTCGGACTCGGGGCCTTCCATTGCTTTCGTGTAGGTAGTAGGTTCGTCTTGGTCAGTCAACATGATAGATAGTACAGGATTCCCAAACTATTCCGGGGATTTATGGACTCGTGCAGACCTGTGTGTTCAGCCTGCTTAGTACGAACACCCTGATTTTCATCAGGCGCCCCTTCTTCCTCTTTGATAGAGGGCACATCAAGAACTACTTTCGTTGCACTACTCGGTATTTTGAGTGAGGGGTCGACGATCTCGCCAAGCTCAACTGTCCTTCCACCCACGCCTCTCACGAGAAACTCTTTCGCAAGAAAGTATCCAGTCTTGGCAACAAATGTCTTGCCTTCGGCCGGATGGTAGGAGGTACACCCAACGGTCTCCTTTGGATATCCTACAAAGATGCATTTTTCTGACTTAGTTTCGAGTTTGTCAGGCTGTAACTTATTTACATATGCCTCACAGGCCCAAACCCTAAGAAACGACAACTTAGGCTTCTTGCCATGCCATAGCTCGTATGGTGTTGTCTCCACGGACTTGGACGACGCCCTTTTAAGAATGAATGCAGCAGTTTCTAACGCATATCGACAAGTCGGATAGAGACATCATGGACCTCACACTATCGAGCAAGGTGCGGTTACGTCGCTCAGACACACCGTTACGCTGCAGCTTTCCAGCTAGCGTATGTTGTGGCACAATTCCACATGCCTTGAGATGTGCCTCAAACTCAAAACTCAGATACTCGTCCCCTCACCACCTGTCAACGCCGGCTGATACGTTGCAAACGTATCTATAATTTTTGATGCTCCATGCTTGTTTTACACCAATTGCTTTACGTTTTGTTTACACTTCGTGGCGTTTTTATGCATTTTTCCAGAACTAACCTATTAACAAGATGCCACAATGCCAGTTCCTGTTTTCTGCTGTTTTTGTGTTTCAAAAAAGTTACACAGGAAATATTCCGAAAACTGGATGAAACGAAAGCCAACGTTCCTATTTACCTGACACGAAGACGGAGTCCAGAGGAGAGACGGAGAGCAGCCAGGAGGCAGCCGCACCATAGGGTGGCGCGGACCACCCCCTGTCCGTGCCACCAGGTGGTGTGGGCCCCTGGTCCACCCTCTGACATCGCCCTTCCGCATATAAATTCCCTTCGTCGGGAAAACCCTAGAGGACCAAACACTTTTCCACGAAACATGTTGCAAGCCGCCGCCATCGTCGACCCCGAGATCGGGAGGGTCCAGAAGCTCTTCCTGGCACCCTGCCAGAGAGGGGAATCATCACCGGAGGCCTTCTTCATCACCATGCCAGCCTCCGGAGTGATGTGTGAGTAGTCCACCACCGGACCATGGGTCCATAGCAGTAGCTAGATGGTTGTCTCCTCCTACTTGCACCTCATGTGTAGATCTTGTGAGCTGCTGTAACAACTCAGAAATTGTAATCCACTTCTTATTAATTAAAATACCAAATTTTGGACCCAGATAAAACCTTTATCCATTATTTCATGCATACATGTATTTTTCTATTGTGTGTATTCTATGATTTCATGTGTGTTATTTTTGGTTGTGCATTGGTTAGTTAATTCTAAGTTAACCAACAGTAGCAATTGAGACAAATTCTAAGCATCAAAGAAACCAGAAATAAAAATATTAAAGAAAAAGAGAAGAATAAGATCTAGGAAATCTGTTTGACTACCCTACTTTGAGCCCTTGGATTAAGAAATCTATAACTCACCTCCATGTTTGGCCAGTTAATTGAGCTTCACCAAGTCACATACAAACTCAACAAAAAGGTTGCTAACCAAAATTCAAATCAAAACATCACTCAAACTTCAACCAAACTTTGAATCTGAAACAGAGACTATACCAAAATTTGAAATAAGATTTCTGAAAAACTTATCCTTTCTTCAGAACAAAAATACCACTGGATACCTTGGCTCATATGCTGATCACCCAAGGTGGAAAATTTCAAAAATTCAAATTTAAAACTCTTGCGGGCATTTCGTCGAACACTGGCAGGCAAGAATCAAAACAAATCGAGTTCACTGTGGGCTGCACTGTTCTTGCTCGCTCGAGGACTGTAGCCACGCTCCTGGACGATGCCACGGTCGAGCCCAGTGCCCCCTGCCCCGACCCGAGCCGTGAGAAGAGGAGGGAAGGAGAGACATGCGCCCAGGGCCCCCTCCCAGTCTTCTTCTCTGCACGCTCCCGACCGCCCTGGATGCGCCAGAGCCGACCCACAGCCCTCCGCAGCCGAGGCGACACCCTCCCAGCACACCCCCGAGGCCGCCGTGCCCGGAGCGACCTCCGACCGCCACCAGGACCCCCGCACTGGCCACCTTCTGGTCGCCTTGCCCCCGGCCTCCCGCGGCTATAAAAACCCCCGTCGATCACCCCCAGAGGACGCACACACCACCGCAACCAAGCCCCACTCTTCTCTCTTCCTCTCTCCCTCGGAAACGTTCGATCTCTGCACAGGAGCGCCGCCGCGTTCTGGAGAATTTCGGCCACCATTGGAGCTGCTGCTGGTGCGAGGTGGAGGAGCGGAGCCGCCGCTGTCGATCTGCATCACCGCCGTCAAGCTCTGCATCCTCTCCGTCACGCCCTCGCCGTCGAACACTCGTCACTGCAACGCCGGTGAGCCTCTGGTCTGTCCCGGGGTAGACGACGACGATGCACCATTGGATCTTGATCCAACGGAAGCATACCGGTTCGGGATTCTAATTAGGTCTGACGAGTGGACCCCATCTGTCAGGCTCGGTTTTAAAACATTCCCGCCCCGCGCGAAACGGTATCGGGCCGGCCTGTTCGGAATTCTTCTGGACTCGGCCCGTTTGGTTAGAAGTAGGTCCGTTTCGTTTTTATTTATTCTCCCGCCTTTTCGAATTAATTCAAAATTGTTTCAGATATGATTTTCAAACTTAAATTCCCAGAGATTTACAAATCCTTTTCTAGCAAATAAATATGCGTTGGAAAGCTTGTAAAAGGCTCTAGCCTGTAGAATTGGTTAGAATTCCATTTGAGTTAGGAATTTAATTAGATATGAATAGTGTGACCATAGCTTTATTAACCATAGAAGATTTCTAGAAAATTGTTTAAGCCCCCTTAAAATCATGAAATTTAAATTGTGAACTCACCAATGACCTCCCTTACTGTTAGTCAACTTTAACCAACTCAAACCTTGTTAGTGTTATCAATTAGACCCTAACCTAACTCTAGTTAGTCACATAAAATGATAGATCCCTAGCATACACTTAGAATTCATTTGCCCTCATTACCAAATCACTTAGTAAATCCCTCCCCACTTGAACTAGTCTTAGTACCCCTAAAGCAATACCAATGCTTAGAAAGTGAACAACTTATGACACTTAGTAGAAACTCTAACTTGCACACTTAATGAAAACTTAGAAGAAAAACTTACACTCCCACTCCATAAAATGCAACATGAATGCTATTGTTAGCAAACAAAGATGTGTGCTTGGTGTGTTGTTAGCTGTGTGTAGTGATTGTGTGCTTTGTGTTTCTTCGTTATTAGACGCTAGTGTTGCCGAGGAGGATATTGGAGGGGATTATTATCAAGAATAAGAAGAATACCCCGGACACTTTGCCAACCAAGGCAAGCCATCTTTTGATTCATACTCCCAATGCCTAGTTTTAATATTGCATTCTACTTGTTTTAAGTAAATTGCATGATTGAATTGCTAGAGTAGAATGATAGAAGTGTAGTGATGTCTTGTTTAGCAAGAGCATCAAGCTGAGTTTATCCAATCATATTTAGTAGTATCATCACTCAATGTAGTTGCTTAGTCGCTAATGATATTGAGGCCATCTATAAGGGGAACTCTATTTGAAAAGTGGTGACTTGAACTTGAAACTTGAATTGGAGATTGCTCCTACATAATGGCTTTATGAAAGAAATTAATCTTGACTAAGAACTATGAAATGTATTTCTCAATGACAACGAGTGATGTACTATGGGAGCCAACCATACCGTATGACCACATTACCCCTGAATGGGAAGGGGCTTATTCCTAGCTTGTTTATTCTAGTATGGGAGGTCTTGTTTCATCCTTTATAGAAGTATTCCATGCGTGGTTGCTTCCGAACCAAGTGGTCATTGGAAATTTTCCTTCCTAAAGATTTCCATCCATCCGGCATCCCTGAGCGGGCAAAACTAGAGGCGCCGGAACGGGGAAATCCGTGTCTCGGGCTCTAGGGAAGGATCCTATACTAGAGTAGACAAGTGAAAGAGTTTGTTTGATTATCTGAACCCCGCATACTTTGTGTATGACGATCCGTGGATTTCTCCCGGCAGATGTATCGATTCTTGTGGGTAAAGTGTACCCCTCTGCAGAGGTTTTCAAACTATTCGAATAGCCGCGTCCGCGGTCATGGATAGTTGGCAAGCTGTACTTGACTTTTGTCAAGAATAAAAAAATAACAACGGTGAACTGGGTGAATGAGTTGACTTGACCTTGATGTTGACACACTTGAAATTCCTCTTTAGATTGAACTTAGAGAACTAAACCTCTTTTCTACCAATGAACATTCTTGGGAAATAAAACTAGCTTTTGCAAATAAACTTAGTGCTTAGTCCACTATACCAAACTTGCATATCTACTTCATCATTTCATTTATAAGATGGTTTGCGAGTGCATCCAATGTACTCATGGCTGTGTCCCTGGCTATCAACTTGGCCAGACTATGGGGAAGAGTACCAGGAGGAAGGGTATGAAGAAGAGTACCAGAACTAAGCTCGTCTCCATGAGTCGCCATTGCCTGTTGGGTGAAGGCATGGACCCAAAGACGTTATTTTCCGCTGCTATATTGTGTTGTAATAGGAACTTGGTCTCTATGACCATTGTATTTGAACCATCGTATTGTAATGTCTATGGAACTGGTTACCAACTACGTTATGTATATCGCAATAGTGGTTCTGGGATTGCGGTGGAATACATAACGGGCACTTCAAATTTGTATCAAATTTGAGGTCGTCACAAGTTGGTATCAGAGCCTAGGCTGACCATAGGAGACCTTAGTTAGAATGGGCGTAAAATGAAACCTTGATAAAAGCAAAGATATAGTAATGGTTGCAAAATTGCTTAGTCTTTCCTCTCTATTTGCAAAGTTTTATACATACTTCAGTTTTTGCCTACTTAAAATTTTGCACACTTGAGTTGATCACTAATTTAAGCTAATCTAAAATTTTGTAGATGGCCCCGGTATTCATTGAGCACTACCAGTTGGGCCATGGTGGCAGCCTTTATTTCGAGCGCGACCTCACCACCCTGACCTTGTTCCTGGATCGTTTGTATCCGGAGTTCAAGGGGGCCGTGCTCAATGAGCACCCAAATGGAGAGCTACGGTGGCTTATCAGGGCCAGTTGCCGTGGCAAGAAGGGGAATTTGAGTTCTCCAAGGATCAAGTTTGAGCTCGTGGAGAACACTTGGGTCGATGGTTTGGTCCGAGGTATGCAGGAGATGCACGCCCGCTTATGCGGACTGCATGTTGAGGAGGTCCAGGGGGAGCGCTTTAGGAACTTTGCTCGGCGTGATGCGGATGGACGTCCCGCAAACATGCCCGGGCAAAATGAGCCGAGTACCTACATCGATCACATGGACTTCTTGCTGTACTCCACTCAGCAGTAGGCCGATCGTGCCCGTACCAAGGCCAACCTTGAGCACTTCGCACTGGTGGAGGCGAGGAGCACTATCAGGATACTTGCGAAGGAGCACAAGAGCCTTCGTCGCCAGCGCGATGAGAAGGATCAGGACATTGAGGAGTTGAAGGCCAATGTGGCTGAGCTGACTGAGTACATTGAGAGTCTTGAGGATCACCTTGGTGAGGAGGAAGGCATTGATCTCCGCAAGGAGGATAATGCCCTCATTAGTGATGAGGATGACTTCATGGAGGACCTTGATGATCCGGAAGATGGTGGGCATAATGGATTCATTGTGAGTGATGAGGAGGAAGACCCCGAGGAGCCCGATGTTTAGATTGGAGACTTCCGTGTTATCTAGTTATGAGTTCACCTTGAGTCACTTCGTGTAGGTGTGAGTTGTATCCCCCTCTCTAGTAGACGAGTCGCAATGGTTTGATGTAAACCATTTGTAATGTGTGAACTCGTATGGATGATATGTTGATGAGTGTTGAATGAAATATGAATTTGGCCCTTAAGGCCTAAGCAAGACAAAAATTGCATCATCCATGTTACAATTAAATCTTAGCAATTAGCTTTCCCTCTTGTCTTACAAACATTATCTTCAGATGCCGCGAGCACCCCCACCCCCGAACCCGGAAATGGCCGAACTGCTAAGGTTGATCATGGAAGACCGGGAAGCAGCCCGAGCTGAGCGCCAAGCTAACTTGGCCACTCTTTAGCAGATAACCCAGATGGCAATGAACCACAACAATGGCAATGGCAATGGTGAAGGAGAAAACAATGGCAATGGTGATCACCGATCCAAGTTAAGGAGTTTCCAGAACACCAATCCACCTATATTCACTAAGTCTGAAGAACCCTTAGATGCCGATGACTGGCTTCTCACTATGGAAAACAATTTGGCAGTCGCCGAAGTTGGTGAAAATGAGAAGGTCTTGTATACCACCCACTATCTTGCTGGAGCAGCGAGAGCTTGGTGGGATAGCACCCATGCAATGCAAGCCCCAGGGTATGTGATGCCTTGGGAGGAGTTCAAGAGCAAGTTTAGCAAAGCCCATGTTCCTTTGGGGTTAGTTAAAAGGATGAGAGATGAGTTTAGAAATCTGAAGCAAGGTTCCCTGTCTATGGTGGATTACCGTGACAAGTTCCTTACTTTGTCTAGGTATGCCCCAGATGACACCGACACCACTGAAAAGAAGCAAGAAAGGTTTCTGGATGGACTTCATGATGAGATGCAATGTGTCCTGGTCAGCATCCACTTTGCAGACCTGGAGTCATTGGTTGACTCTGCCATTCAGATGGAAAGCAAACTCAAGCAAGCGGCCGAGAACCGCAAGCGCCGTATGATGTATCAAGGCAACTCGAGCAACTCGCAGAAGCCAAGGGGAAATGCACCCATGGGTTTCGCCCCTAGACCTATGAGGCCCTCTGCACCTGCTCCACGTCCCAACTATCCCAACCGTCCGCCCGGCAACAACTTCAACCGTGCACCTCCAAGACCTAGTGGCAACAACTTCAACACCAATACCCCGAGGCCAAATGGCGCCCCTGTGTTACCCAAGCCAGGTGACAAGTCTGGTGTTACCTGTTATGAGTGCGGACTCAAAGGGCACTACTCCAATGAGTGCCCCAAGAAGCTGAATGATGCATCCAAGACCACTGCTTCTGTTCAGCAATAGCGCCGTGTGGGAAATGGCAAGAACTATCCACCAAGGAACCAGCCTCACTCTCGAGGCCGTCTGAATCACATGAATGTTGAAGAAGCTCAGGAAGCAACCGACATTGTGCTTGGTATGTTCCCTGTTAACTCAGTTCTTGCAAGAGTTCTGTTTGATTCTGGAGCTTCACACTCATTTGTTACCCAATTATTCGTTGATAAAAGTGGACTTCAACGCACACCCTTGAAAGAGTTCATGTCTGTGCAAATTCCCGGGTCGATAACCAAAGCCAGTTGTACCTGCTTGGCAGTGCCCATAGAAATCCATGGGATCTCATTCTTAGCCAGTTTGATTGTGTTAGGAACCAAAGGATTGGAAGTGGTCCTAGGTATGGATTGGATGTCTCAACACCAAGGAATTATAGATTGTGCCAAAAAGACCATCACCATGAGGAGTAGCCATGGAGTTTTAGTAAAACATGTGTCAGTTAAACCCACCCAAAGCCCCAGATGTCATAAGAGTATCTCAGGGCCAACCATAAAGGAAGTTCCCATCGTCTGTGAATACCCGGATGTTTTTCCCGATGAGCTACCCGGAATGCCACCGGATCGGGATATTGAGTTTATCATTGAGCTTATCCCCGGAACTGGATCTATAGCCCAACGACCCTATCGTATGAACCCAGCTGAGCTAGTAGAGTTGAAGAAGCAATTGGATGACCTTTTGAGTAAAGGATTGATTCAGCCAAGTTCTTCTGCTTGGAGATCACCCGTTCTGTTTGTGGATAAAAGTGATGGTTCTAGCCGACTGTGCACTGATTACCGCAAGCTCAACAACGTGACCATCAAGAACAAGTATCCTCTCCCAAAGATTGAAGATTTGTTTGACCAATTGACTGGAGCTAGAGTCTTCTCGAAGATAGATCTCAGAACTGGATACCACCAACTGAAGATCCGTGCAACGGATATCCCCAAAACAGCCTTCACTACCTGATACGGATTGTATGAGTACACCGTAATGTCATTTGGATTAACCAATGCCCCTGCTTATTTCATGAACCTCATGAATAAGGTTTTTATGGAGTTCTTGGATAAGTTTGTTGTTGTCTTCATTGATGACATTCTTATCTACTCCAAATCCGAAGAAGAGCATGCAACCCATTTGAGATTAATCTTAGAAACCTTAAGAGAGCATCAGCTGTATGCCAAGTTCAGTAAATGTGAGTTCTGGTTGAAGGAAGTTGGATTCTTAGGCCATGTATTATCAGCGGGAGGAATATCCGTGGACCCCAAGAAGATCAAATCAGTCATGGAATGGTAAGCTCCTACCACTCAAACTGAAGTTAGAGGTTTTCTCGGATTAGCCGGATATTACCGCAAATTTGTTGAAGGGTTTTTGAGCATTGCCCGGCCAATGACCCAACTGTTGAAGAAAGACAAGAAGTTTGAATGGACCCCTAAGTGTGAAGAGAGTTTTCAAGAGCTCAAGAAGCGATTGGTGACCGCCCCCGTCCTAACCATGTCCGATATCACCAAAAACTTTGATGTCTATTGCGACGCTTCCAAACTTGGACTTGGTTGTGTATTGATGCAAGAAGGCAAGGTCATAGCTTACCTCTCTCGGCAGCTTCGACCTCATGAAGAAAACTATCCAACTCATGATCTGGAGTTAGCAGCCGTGGTGCTAGCTCTAAAGACCTGGAGGCACTATCTAATGGGCAACCGATGCGAGATCTACACTGATCACAAGAGTTTGAAGTATATTTTCA
The DNA here is from genome assembly GCA_007115705.1 of Dactylis glomerata. NCBI lineage: Eukaryota > Viridiplantae > Streptophyta > Magnoliopsida > Poales > Poaceae > Dactylis > Dactylis glomerata. The sequence goes on from QXEO01000099.1 coordinate 2,587,616, forward strand.
CCCAGAAGGAGTTGAACATGAGGCAAAGAATATGGATAGAGTTGATCAAGGATTATGATCTGGAAATTCATTATCACCCCGGTAAGGCCAATGTGGTGGCCGATGCGTTGAGTAGGAAGCCATGCTCATTAAATATGATGATCAAGGAAGAGCAACCTATGTTGTACCAAGAGTTTGAAAAATTTGGATTGGAACTAGTCAGTCAAGGATTCTTAGCCAACCTTGAGTTTCAACCCACCTTGATGAGCCAAATCAAAGAAGCCCAGAAGGGAAATGAGAGTATTGACGGAATTAAGCGCCGAATTAGTTCCGGTAAGGTGTCAGGATTTGAAGAAGATGATCAAGGAGTTCTTTGGTATAAAGGACGTATTTGTGTGCCTGCTGACTCAGAATTGAAGGGAGTTATTATGAAGGAAGCCCATGAGACACCTTACTCCATCCACCCTGGTGGAACTAAGATGTATCAAGATTTAAAGGAACAATTTTGGTGGCATGGAATGAAGCGTGAGATTGCATCGTTCATCTCTAAGTGTGATATTTGTCAAAGAGTCAAGGCTGAACATCAACGTCCTGCGGGATTGCTGCAACCTTTGCAAGTTCCGGAATGGAAGTGGGAATCTGTTGGAATGGATTTCATCACTGGATTTCCAAGGTCTAGCCGTGGAAACGACTCTATCTGGGTCATTGTGGATAGACTGACCAAAGTTGCCCACTTTATTCCCGTCAAGACCACTTATAACTCGGGACAGCTAGCAGATCTGTATCTATCTAGAATTGTTAGTTTGCATGGAGTCCCTAAAACCATAGTTTCCGATCGAGGAACCCAATTCACCTCAAGATTTTGGAGAAGCTTACATCAAGCCTTGGGAACCAAATTAGCCTTTAGCACCGCTTACCACCCTCAGACTGATGGACAGACTGAAAGAGTGAATCAAATACTTGAAGATATGTTGAGAGCCTGTGTTCTAGCCTATGGAGCTAAGTGGGAAGATTGTCTGCCTTTCGCGGAGTTTTCCTACAACAACAGTTATCAAGCCAGTTTGCAAATGGCCCCATTTGAAGCTCTATATGGAAGAAAGTGTCGTACCCCTTTGAATTGGTCTGAAACCGGAGACAGTCAGATATTTGGACCTGACATTCTGCAAGAAACCGAGGAGAAAGTTCGCATGATTCGTGATTACCTCAAGGCAGCCCAGTCTAGACAAAAGAGTTATGCGGATAAGAGGCGTAGAGAACTGACCTTCCAGATTGGAGATTTTGTTTATCTCAGAGTATCACCCCTCAAGGGAATGCAAAGATTCCAAGTAAAAGGAAAGCTTGCACCCAGATATATTGGACCCTTCAAGATACTAGACCGCAGAGGAGAAGTGTCTTATCAGTTGGAAATGCCCCCTGAATTGTCTGAAGTACACGATGTCTTTCACGTGTCCTTACTTCGGAAATGTCTTGAAGTTCCAGAGAAGCCCGAAATCTTCAAGAATATTGATCATCGTTCTGTGGACATCAACAAGGACTTGACCTATCGTGAAATGCCTATTCGTATCCTCGAGGAAGCCTATCGAACCACTTGAACCCGAAGCATCAAGTTTCCGAAAGTTCAGTGGAGTAATCACACCGAAGATGAAGCTACTTGGGAACGAGAAGATTACCTACAGAAAGAGTTTCCCAATCTTTTCAGTTCTTAATTAGTGAATCTCGGGGACGAGATTCTTTTTAAGGGGGGAAGATTGTAACAACTCAGAAATTGTAATCCACTTCTTATTAATTAAAATACCAAATTTTGGACCCAGATAAAACCTTTATCCATTATTTCATGCATACATGTATTTTTCTATTGTGTGTATTCTATGATTTCATGTGTGTTATTTTTGGTTGTGCATTGGTTAGTTAATTCTAAGTTAACCAACAGTAGCAATTGAGACAAATTCTGAGCATCAAAGAAACCAGAAATAAAAATATTAAAGAAAAAGAGAAGAATAAGATCTAGGAAATCTGTTTGACTACCCTACTTTGAGCCCTTGGATTAAGAAATCTGTAACTCACCTCCATGTTTGGCTAGTTAGTTGAGCTTCACCAAGTCACATACAAACTCAACAAAAAGGTTGCTAACCAAAATTCAAATCAAAACATCACTCAAACTTCAACCAAACTTTGAATCTGAAATAGAGACTATACCAAAATTTGAAATAAGATTTCTGAAAAACTAATCCTTTCTTCAGAACAAAAATACAACTGGATACCTTGGCTCATATGCTGATCACCCAAGGTGGAAAATTTCAAAAATTCAAATTTAAAACTCTTGCGGGCATTTCGTCGAACACTGGCAGGCCAGAATCAAAACAAATCGAGTTCACTGTGGGATGCACTGTTCTTGCTCGCTCGAGGACTGTAGCCACGCTCCTGGACGATGCCACGGTCGAGCCCAGTGCCCCCTGCCCCGACCCGAGCCGTGAGAAGAGGAGGGAAGGAGAGACATGAGCCCAGGGCCCCCTCCCAGCCTTCTTCTTCTCTGCACGCTCCCGACCGCCCTGGATGCGCCAGAGCCGACCCACAGCCCTCCGCAGCCGAGGCGACACCCTCCCAGCACACCCCCGAGGCCGCCGTGCCCGGAGCGACCTCTGACCGCCGCCAGGACCCCCGCACTAGCCACCTTCTGGTCGCCTTGCCCCCGGCCTCCCGCGGCTATAAAAACCCCCGTCGATCACCCCCAGAGGATGCACACACCACCGCAACCAAGCCCCGCTCTTCTCTCTTCCTCTCTCCCTCGGAAACGTTCGATCTTTGCACGGGAGCGCCGCCGCGTTCTGGAGGATTTCGGCCACCATTGGAGCTGCTGCTGGTGCGAGGTGGAGGAGCGGAGCCGCCGCTGTCGATCTGCATCACCGCCATCAAGCTCTGCATCCTCTCCGTCACGCCCTCGCCATCGAACACTCATCACTACAACGCCGGTGAGCCTCTGGTCTGTCCCGGGGTAGACGACGACGATGCACCATTGGATCTTGATCCAACGGAAGCATACCGGTTCGGGATTCTAATTAGGTCTGACGAGTGGACCCCATCTGTCAGGCTCGGTTTTAAAACATTCCCGCCCCGCGCGAAACAGTATCGGGCCGGCCTGTTCGGAATTCTTCTGGACTCGGCCCGTTTGGTTAGAAGTAGGTCCGTTTCGTTTTTATTTATTCTCCCGCCTTTTCGAATTAATTCAAAATTGTTTCAGATATGATTTTCAAACTTCAATTCCCAGAGATTTACAAATCCTTTTCTAGCAAATAAATATGCATTGGAAAGCTTGTAAAAGGCTCTAGCCTGTAGAATTGGTTAGAATTCCATTTGAGTTAGGAATTTAATTAGATATGAATAGTGTGACCATAGCTTTATTAACCATAGAAGATTTCTAGAAAATTGTTTAAGCCCCCTTAAAATCATGAAATTTAAATTGTGAACTCACCAATGACCTCCCTTACTGTTAGTCAACTTTAACCAACTCAAACCTTGTTAGTGTTATCAATTAGACCCTAACCCAACTCTAGTTAGTCACATAAAATGATAGATCCCTAGCATACACTTAGAATTAGTTTGCCCTCATTACCAAATCACTTAGTTAATCCCTCCCCACTTGAACTAGTCTTAGTACCCCTAAACCAATACCAATGCTTAGAAAGTGAACAACTTATGACACTTAGTAGAAACTCTAACTTGCACACTTAATGAAAACTTAGAAGAAAAACTTACACTCCCACTCCATAAAATGCAACATGAATGCTATTGTTAGCAAACAAAGATGTGTGCTTGGTGTGTTGTTAGCAGTGTGTAGTGATTGTGTGCTTTGTGTTTCTTCGTTATTAGACGCTAGTGTTGCCGAGGAGGATATTGGAGGGGATTATTATCAAGAAGAAGAAGAATACCCCGGACACTTTGCCAACCAAGGCAAGCCATCTTTTGATTCATACTCCCAATGCCTAGTTTTAATATTGCATTCTACTTGTTTTAAGTAAATTGCATGATTGAATTGCTAGAGTAGAATGATAGAAGTGTAGTGATGTCTTGTTTAGCAAGAGCATCAAGCTGAGTTTATCCAATCATATTTAGTAGTATCATCACTCAATGTAGTTGCTTAGTCGCTAGTGATATTGAGGCCACCTATAAGGGGAACTCTATTTGAAAAGTGGTGACTTGAACTTGAAACTTGAATTGGAGATTGCTCCTACATAATGGCTTTATGAAAGAAATTAATCTTGACTAAGAACTATGAAATGTATTTCTCAATGACAACGAGTGATGTACTATGGGAGCCAACCATACCGTACGACCACATTACCCCTGAATGGGAAGGGGCTTATTCCTAGCTTGTTTATTCTAGTATGGGAGGTCTTGTTTCATCCTTTATAGAAGTATTCCATGCGTGGTTGCTTCCGAACCAAGTGGTCATTGGAAATTTTCCTTCCTGAAGATTTCCATCCATCCGGCATCCCGGAGCGGGCAAAACTAGAGGCGCCGGAACGGGGAAATCCGTGTCTCGGGCTCTAGGGAAGGATCCTATACTAGAGTAGACAAGTGAAAGAGTTTGTTTGATTATCTGAACCCCGCATACTTTGTGTATGACGATCCGTGGATTTCTCCCGGCAGATGTATCGATTCTTGTGGGTAAAGTGTACCCCTCTGCAGAGGTTTTCAAACTATTCGAATAGCCGCGTCCGCGGTCATGGACAGTTGGCAAGCTGTACTTGACTTTTGTCAAGAATAAAAAAATAACAACGGTGAACTGGGTGAATGACTTGACTTGACCTTGATGTTGACACACTTGAAATTCCTCTTTAGATTGAACTTAGAGAACTAAACCTCTTTTCTACCAATGAACATTCTTGGGAAATAAAACTAGCTTTTGCAAATAAACTTAGTGCTTAGTCCACTATACCAAACTTGCATATCTACTTCATCATTTCATTTATAAGATGGTTTGCGAGTGCATCCAATGTACTCATGGCTGTGTCCCTGGCTATCAACTTGGCCAGACTATGGGGAAGAGTACCAGGAGGAAGGGTATGAAGAAGAGTACCAGAACTAAGCTCGTCTCCATGAGTCGCCATTGCCTGTAGGGTGAAGGCATGGACCCAAAGACGTTATTTTCCGCTGCTATATTGTGTTGTAATAGGAACTTGGTCTCTATGACCATTGTATTTGAACCATCGTATTGTAATGTCTATGGAACTGGTTACCAACTACGTTATGTATATCGCAACAGTGGTTCTGGGATTGCGGTGGAATACATAACGGGCACTTCGAATTTGTATCAAATTTGAGGTCGTCACAGCTGCCTATCATGATCGAGATCATCTTTGTGTAATTCTACATGTTGTGTTTGTTGGGATCCGATGAATATTGAGTACTATGTCAAGTTGATTGTTGATTTATCATGTCTATGTTATTTTTGATCTTGCATGCTCTCTGTTGCTAGTAGATATCTTGGCCGAGCAGATGCTAGTGTCTCCAAGAGGGAGTATTTATGCTCGATAGTGGGTTCATGCCTCTAGTAACCTGGGAGAGTTACAATACCTTCTAAGGTTATAGATGTGTTGTTGCTACTAGGGGGAAAACAACAATCTTTTGTTCAAGGATAATTGTATTATTTATATTACACACTTTGCTTAAGGCGATAATCTGTTGCTTGCAACTTAATACCCAAGGGTTGTTTGGATGATATCCTATGGGTGGATTATTAGTCATAGATGCAGTTGGATTACGGTCTATGTATTATGTTGTAATGCCCAAGTCAATCTCATAGTGATCTTCATGACATGTACATGCATTGTTATGCATTCTTTATTTTGTCAATTGCCAAACTGTAATTTGTTTACCCAGCATGTTATTTATCTTTATGGAGAGACACCTCTAGTGAACTGTGGACCCCGGTCCATTCTTTTACATTTATATTACCATCTACTTCAACCACTGTTTACTTTCCACAAGCATTACTTTATTTCACCGCAAGCAAACATCTCTTTCCACACTATACATCTAATCCTTTGTTTTTAGCAAACCGGTGATATTGTCAACCTCACCGTAAGTTGGGGCAAAGTAGATTGGTTGTGTTGTGTGCAGGTTCCAAGTTGCTGCTGGCGCCGACACCATGCGCAAGACTGTCTTCAGGTGCCATAAGACTTTTCTAGCGCCGTTGCCAAAGTCAGCTAGCAACAACCTTCAGAAGTGGTTTCTTTCTCCTACTAGTCGATTAAACCTTGGTTTCATACTGAGGGAAAACTTACTGATGTGCTTATCATACCTTCCTCCTGGGGTTTCCCAACTGGTCCTATGAGACATCAAGACTTTTTCTAGCGCCGTTGCTGGGGAGAAAGTGGATTTCTGCAAGGGGAGTCTATCACTTTGAATCTCTTTACTTTGTTATTGTTTTGCTTAGTTTCTTTACTTTATTATGTTTGCTTCTTGGTTATCAAAAATACAAAAAATTAGTTCCTTTTCTAGTTGTTATTTTTATTTATCTCGTTTAGTCTTGCTAGAATGAGTAATCCTGAGAACACTAGGTTGTGCGACTTTACTAGCACAAACAACAATGATTTCATCTGCACTCCTATTGCGCCACCTGCTCCTGAGGCAAATTTCTATGAAATTAAACCTGCTTTGCTAAATCTTGTTATGAAAGAGCAATTTTTTTGTGTTAGTACTGATGATGCTGCTGCTCACCTCAAAAATTTTGTTGAGCTATGTGAGATGCAAAAATATAAGGATGTAGATGGAGATATTATTAAGCTTAAATTGTTTCCTTTCTCTTTGAGAGGAAAAGCTAAAGATTGGTTGCTATCTTTGCCTAAAAATAGTATTGATTCTTGGGTTAAGTGCAAAGATGCTTTTATTGGAAAATATTATCCTCCTACTAAGATTATATCCTTGAGAAGTGACATAATGAAGTTTAAACAGTTTGATAATAAACATGTTCCTCAAGCTTGGGAAAGAATGAAATCTTTGATAAAGAATTGTCCCACTGATGGACTGACTACTTGGATGATTATCCAAACCTTTTATGCAGGACTAAATTTTTCTTCACGAAACCTTTAGGATTCAGCTGCTGGAGGTACATTTATGCCATCACTTTGGACGCCGCAACAAACCTCCATGATAATATGATGGTAAATTATTCTGAATGGCACACCGAGAGGGCTCCACAACATAAGAAGGTAAATTCTATTGATAAAACCTCTTCCTTGAGTGATAAGATTGATACCATTATGTCTATGCTTGTTAATGGTAAGGCGCATATTGATCCTAATAATGTTCCTTTAGCCTCTTTGGTTGCTCAAGAAGAGCATGTTGATGTGAACTTCATTAGAAATTATAATTTCAACAATAATGCTTATAGGAGTAATTTTGGTAGCAACAATTATAGGCCATATCCTTCTACTAATGGTAATAGTTATGGTAATTCCTATGGTAATTCCTCCAACAACAATAGGAGTGCGCCCTCTGATCTTGAAGTCATGCCTAAGGATTTCATTAGTAAACAAACTGCTTTTAATAAATCTGTTGAGGAAAAGTTTGGTAAAATTGATGCTCTTGCTTCTAAAGTTGATAGACTTGCTCTTGATGTTGAACTTCTAAAATTAATGGTTATTCCTCATGTTGAAGAAAGCAAGACTTTGAATGATATTCAAGTTAGAATTGATGATAATGTTAGGATGTTAGCAGAATTGCATGCTAGGTGGGAAAGAGAAGATGAGATTGCTAGAAATATGACTAAAGTTTGTACTATTACCACCACTAGTGATGTTGTTTCAAATGATAGCAAACCTCCTACTCTTAATGGTAGAATGATTGATGTAGAAAAAGTCCCTACTCCTTGTGCGAAATTGCCTAAAACTACTGAAACGTTTTCTAATAAAAGTGCTAAAAAATTTCAGAGTGTGGGAGACAATGGTTCTACTACCTTTGATAGTAATGATTTTTATGTTGATGGTTGCAATATCTCTAAAGTAATTTTGTTCTTGCAAAAGCTTGCTAGAAGTCCTAATGCTAGTTCTATGAATATGGCTTTTACAAAACATATTACAAATGCTCTCATGCACTAGAGAGGATAAGTTAAAACAAAAAGTTTCTATTCCTAGAAAGTTAGAAGATGGTTGGGAGCCCATCATTAAGATGAATGTGAATGATTTTTATTGTAATGCTTTATGTGACCTTGGTGCCAGTATTTCTGTTATGCCTAGAAAAATTTATGATATGCTTGGTTTACCACCGTTAGAAAATTGTTATTTTGATGTTCCTCTTGCTGATGTCGCTAAGAAGAAACCTTTGGGAGGATTAATGATGTTCTTATTATGGTTAACAATAACCTTGTTCTTGTTGATTTCCTTCTTTTGGATATTGAATGCAATACTTCTTGTCCTATTATTTTGGGAAGACCTTTTCTTAGAACTATTGGTGCTATTATTGATATGAAAGAAGGGACCATTAGATATCAATTCCCACTCAAGAAAGGTATGGAACACTTCCCTAGAAAGAGAAAGAAGCTACCTTTTGATTCTATCATTAGAGCAAATTATGAACTTGGTGCATCTTCACTTGAAAATACTTGATTCTTACTTTCTGCGCCTAGCTGAAAGGCGTTAAAGAAAAGCATCGAGATAACCCAATGTTTTATTTTTAGTACTTTTTCTTTTTGTTGAGTCTTGGAAGTTGTTACTACTGTAATGACCTCTCCTTATCATTTTTATTTTGTTTTTGTGCCAAGAATTGCCTCTAATAGGAGGAAGGTAAGATTTGGGGAAGTTGCCGTCCCGAAAAAAATTTATGCGCTTCGCTGTAAAAATTCGTGAACATTCCCAGAACATCGTTTTGATCAGCGATTTTTTGTGCACATGCCCCAGGTTATTATATAACTTTCGTTATCTTTGCACTTTTCGATCTGAGCAATAGAAGATTTTCAAAAAAATCAATCTTTACCTGCTGTTTTGTTTTGACTGATTTCTGCCACTATTTGCATTTGCCTCTTAATCTCTTTCTTTTTGAGTTCTTTTGATCACAGAACTTTTGAGAGAATTTGCTACAGTAGCTAATGTTTTAATGGGTGTTGTACTTGAGTTGAAACTGAACCAAAAGTGGATCTACTATCTTGCATACACTAATGTTGCTAATGAGAATTGTGTGAAGTTTGTATGAAGGAAGTTTTCAAGTGTAGGGAAAGGAGAATGATGAGATGAGATGAAGTATGGACAAAAGCTCAAAATTGGGGATGCCCATTTCACCCCAAGAAATATCTAAGAAGTACAAGCGTCAAAGCTTGGGGATGCCCCAAGGCACCCTCTTCTTCATCAACAAAAATATCAGGTCATCTTTCAAGACACTATATTTTTATTGCTTCATATGCTGTGTGTTTTTCTTGGAGCATCTTTATTTTTGCTTTCAGTTTTCTTTTGTTTTGTTTGCTGTAATAAATGGTTGGACCCCAACATATTTCTTTTGGAGAAGACACACTCCATATTCATTGCCTAGAACACCCTAGTTTTCACTCTTATCGTTCCACAAGTGTTCTCTTTTTTTAGTACTGTGTTTAGCTTTTTTTTCACCTCTATTTTTATTTAGAACTTGTTAGTTATTTGTAGCTAGGTGTGTTTAGACCTCTGGTCTTTATTGCTTTTCATCCTTTTGAGTTGTTTCAAATAGGTTGATTGGTGTTGGAAAAGAGTAAAATGTTTCATGCTTATAGTGGTGCAAAAGGTAGGTTGTTTAGACTGTGGCTTTGACTTTAGCATGTCATGCTAGATGTTATTTTGATTATATCCTTAGTAGTTATTGTTGTAGCATGACTTGTCTCAAATGACTGAGAGAGCTTAATGTGCCTTTGAAAGAATCATGCGTTGTTTTTATTATATAGAAGCATAATATTGTGGTATTCTCCTTTGATACTTTATTTGGGTTGACTTGGCTCATGCTTACACCATGTTTTGACTATAAACCAGTCACCTCAAGCCTCTATGATCATTTGGTTTTTAACGTGTAATATCACTTTATGCTTTGGTTAATAATGTTTTGTCGATATGCATGATTATGGCCGTTATTGCTCTCTTAGTTGGTCGCTCCCAGTCTTTTGCTAGCCTTCATCTGTACTGAGTATGAGCTCTACTCGTGCATCCAACTCCCAAAAACCAAAGTTTACTAATGTGTCCACCATATCTACCTATTAGCAATTTGCTATTCCAAGTATATTCATCATGCTTTTATCTATCTTCGAAATTAAATTTTTTGTTATGAGAAAATTAGTTAGTAAAGCTCTCACGAACTTGGTGGAACATTTACTTTCTTGCACTTAATAAACTTGACCATTGTTGCTCTCTTATGAGAATTATATGCTTGCAAGTTGTAAGTTGGGAGTTGGCTCAGCCATGCTATCATGGGGCACGCTTTCAACATTGCACTTATTCCTATTTAGTTGATATCATGATCTTTTGTTTATGGATGCTTAGCTAAAGGAGTTGGAAACTTGTAAGCTCATGGAGTTTGTTTATGTGTTAGAGAAACGCCTGAGCCGCTAATCTAAACCATGCATCATTCCTGGTGGAAATTTACAATATAACCATAGTGGACATTCAACGGCGCATCTCAAAATAAAAAGCTATACCCAATGGTAAATAAAAGAGATGTCGAGGTGTTCATTGTCTGTTTGTCTTGTCATTTTGATGTGGGATACTTTCCATATCATCGGGTAGGAGGTACCTGATAGTGCTTGTTAGGCACCCAGTTGGGAACCCCAAGAGGAAGGTATGATGAGCACAGCAGCAAGTCTTCCCTCAGTATGAAACCGAGGTTTATCAAACCAGTAGGGGAAAGAACCAACTTCCGAAGGTTCATGCTCGCTGGCTTCGCGACAGCTCCAGACAATTTATATATGGTGCCTTATCTGGGGTGTAGCTTTGCACCAGCAGCAATTTGGAACCTGCACACAACACAACCAAAGTACTTTGCCCCAACTTACAGTGAGGTTGTCAATCTCAACGGCTTGCTATAAACAAAGGATGAAATGTATCATGTGGTAAAAGATAGTAGTTTGCGAGAAAGTAAATAATGCGAGTAAATAGTAAAATGGTAACAATAATGTAAAAGAATGGACCAGGGTCCACAGTTCACTAGAGGTGTCTCTCCATAAGATAAATAACATGCTTGGTAAACAAATTGCAGTTGGGCAATTGACAGAATAAAGAAAGCATGCACATGTCATGAGGATCACTATGAGATTCACTTGGGCATTAAAACATAATACATAGACCGTAATCCAACTGCATCTATGACTAATAATACACCCGCCGGATGTCATCCAAGCAAACTTTGGGTATTAAGTTGCAAGCAACAGATTATTGCCTTAAGCAAAGTGTGTAATGTAAACAATACAAATGTCCTTGAACACAAGATCGTTGTTTTCTCCCTAGTAGCAAAAGCACATCTACAACCTTAGAGGTTTCTGTCACTCCCCGAGATTACTAGAGGCATGAACCCACTATCGAGCATAAATACTCCCTCTTGGAGTCAGTAGCATCTACTCGGCCAAGATATCTACTAGCAGCGGAGAGCATGCAAGATCATAAACAACATAGAGATGATAAATCAATAAATCAACTTGACATAGTACTCAATATTCATCGGGTCCCAACAAACACAACATGTAGAATTACACAACGATGATCTTGATCATGATAGGCAGCTCAAAAGATCTAAACATGAAGCACATGGAGGAGAAGACAACCATCTAGCTACTGCTATGGACCCGTAGTCCAAGGTAGACTACTCACACATCACTCTGGAGGCAGGCATGATGATGAAGAAGGCCTCCGGTGGTGATTCCCCTCTCCGGCAGGGTGCCGGGTGATGCCTCTGATGGCGACCAGACTGTCCTTGTGCGTGGTGAATAACCAGCCCGTTGGGAACCCCAAGAGGAAGGTATGATGAGTGCAGCAGCAAGTTTTCCCTCAGTTTAAGAAACCAAGGTTTATCGAACAGGAGAAGAGAGACAATGACGACTGAAGGTGTTGTGGAACCTGCACACACACAAACAAATACTTTGTTCCCAATTTGCGATGAGGTTGTCAATCTCACCGGTTTGCTTGAAACAAAGGTTATGAGTGTATCGAGTGGAAAACAATATAGTATGCGAGTAAAGTAAACAGTACGAGTAAAGTAAACAGGTGATAGCAATATGATGTAAATAGGACCGGGGTCCACAGTTCACTAGTGGTGTCTCTCCATAGATAAAATAGCACATGCTGGGTAAACAAATTACAGTTGGGCAATTGATAGAATAGAGATAACGTGATATGTCAAGAAGATCACTATGAGATTTACTCTGGGCATTACAACAAAATACATAGACCGTCATCCAACTGCATCTATGACTAATAATCCACTTGTGGTGAATCAATCCGAGAACTCCACAAGTATTAAGTTGCGAACAACAGATAATTGCATTAAGCAAAGTGTGTAATGTAAACAAAGCATATGCCCATGAGTATATGAATGTTGTTTTCTCCCTAGTAGCAACAGCACATCTACCACCTTAGAGGTTTCTGTCACTCCCCCAGGTGAAATAGAGGCATGAACCCACTATCGAGCATAAATACCCCCTCTTGGAGTCACTAGCAACTACTCGGCCAAGATAGCTACTAACAACGGAGAGCATGCAAGATCATAAACAACATAGAGATAACAAAAGATATAATTCAGTACAGCAACTTAATCATAAACACCAATATTCATCGGATCCCAACAAACCAAACATGTAGAATTACATAACGGTGATCTCAATCATGTATGGCAGCTCATGAGATCTAAACATGAAGCACATAGTGGAGAAGACAACCATCTAGCTACTGCTATTTACCCATAGTCCAAGGTAGACTACTCACTCATCGCTCCGGAGGCAAGCATGGCGATGAAGGAGACCTCCGGTGGCGATTCCCCTCTCCGGCAGGGTGCCGGGAAGAGCTTCTGGACCCTCCCGATCTTCGGGTCGACGGTGGCGGCGGATCGCGATGTATTCTCGAAAACTGATCGGGGCCTTAGGTTTTTCTCGTCGGGGGGTCTTTATAGGCGAAAGGTCGATGTCAGAGGAGGGACCAGGCACCCTCACACGGGGGTGGCGCGGGCCAGGGGCTGGCCGCGCCGCCCCTGTGTGTGGGGCCCTGGTGGCCCCCCTCCTACTCCTCTTCGGATCTCTGGAAGCTTCCGGGTAAAATAAGACTTCAGGAACTTGTTTCGTCCAATTCCGAGAATATTTCCTGTGTATCACTTCTGAAACACAAAAATAGCAGAAAACAGGAAACTGGCACTGTGGCACTTCGTTAATAGGTTAGTTCCGGAAAATGCATAAAAATGCCACTAAGTGTAACGAAACAATAGGCAAATGGTGTAAAACAAGCATGGAGCATCAAAAATTATAGATACGTTTGAGACGTATCACCGGGAAGAGCTTCTGGATCCTCCCGATCTCGCGTCGACGACGCCGGTGGCTTGCAGTATGTTTCATGGAAAATTGATCGGGTCTTAGGGTTTTCTCGCCGAGGAGAATATATAGGTGGAAGGGCGGCATCAAGAGGTGGGCCAGGCGGCCACACCACCTGGTGCGCGGGCCAGGGGTAGGCCGCGCCACCCTATGGTGCGCCTGCCTGCTGGCCCCCCTCCGTCTCTGCTTTGGACTCAGTCTCATGTCGGAAAAAATAGGAACTTTGGCTTTTGTTTCGTCTAATTCCAAGAATATTTCTTGAGTAACTTTTCTAAAACACAAAAATAGCAGAAAACAGGGAACTCGCACTGTGGCATCTCGTTAGTAGGTTAGTTCCAGAAAATGCATAAAAACGGCACGAAGTGTAGCAAAACATAAGGCAAATGGTGCATAAACAAGCATGGAGCATAAAAAATTATAGATATGTTTGAGACTGATGAGGGTTAGCTCGGCAAATGTCCTGGATGAAGGACTTTGGATCGGGGGAAAGACGACAACTAGAGATTCCGGGAGCAAGATTGGCGCATGACGTACCCAGGTTCACGTCCCCGCGGTGGAAGGATCGCTATATCCTACTAGCAATCTAGTATATGATTACAATGGTGTTTACAGGGAGCCACCATAGGCGGAGTTTTGTATCTAATATCTCTCTAATCTATCTTATCTCTCTAGTATTGCGTGTAATCTGATATTCGATGTCCGATGTCCCTCTAGGGGCACTGATATGTCTCAAACGTATCTATAATTTTTGATGCTCCATGCTTGTTTATACACCATTTGCTTTGTGTTTTTTACACTTCGTGGCGTTTTTATGCATTTTCCAGAACTAACCTACTAAGGAGATGCCACAGTGCCAGTTTCATGTTTATACTGTTTTTGTGTTTTAGAAAAGCTACACAGGAAATATTCTCGGAATTGGACGAACCAAAAGCCAAAGTTCCTATTTTTCCTAAAGCGTCACGGAGTCCAAAGCAGAGACGGAGGGGAGCCAGGAGGTGGCCACGCCACCCCATGGCACGGGCCACCCCCAGGCCACGCCAGGGGCAGGTGTCGGCCCCTGGTCCACTTTGTGACGCCGTCCTTCTGCCTATATATTCCCCTCGACAGGAAAACCTAAACAACCCGATCAATTTTCCTCGAAACATACTGCAAGCCGCCGCCGTCGTCGACACGAGATCGGGAGGGTCCAAAAGCTCTTCCTGTCACCCTGCCGGAGAGGGGAATCACTGCCGGAGGCCTTCTTTATCACCATGCCTGCCTCCGGAGTGATGTGTGAGTAGTCTACCTTGGACTACGGGTCCATAGCAGTAGCTATATGGTTGTCATCTCCTCCATGTGCTTCATGTTTAGATCTTGTGAGCTGCCTATCATGATCAAGATCATCGTTGTGTAACTCTACATATTTTGTTTGCTGGGATCCGATGAATATTGATACTATGTCAAGTTGATTTGCTGAATTATTATCTTTATGTTATCTCTATGTTGTTTATGATCTTGCATGCTCTCCGTTGCTAGTAGATATCTTGGCCGAGTAGATGCTAGTGACTCCAAGATGGAGTATTTATGCTCGATAGTGGGTTCATGCCTCTAGTAATCTGGGGGAGTTACAGAAACCTCTAAGGTTGTAGATGTGTTGTTGCTACTAGGGAGAAAACAACAATCTTGTGTTCAAGGACATTTGTATTGTTTACATTACGCACTTTGCTTAAGGCGATAATCTGTTGCTTGCAACTTAATACCCAATGGTTGCTCGGATGACATCCGGAGGGTGGATTATTAGTCATAGATGCAGTTGGATTACGGTCTATGTATTATGTTGTAATGCCCAAGTATATCTCATAGTGATACTCATGACATTTGTATGCTTGCTTTATTCTATCAATTGCCCAACTATAATATGTTTACCCAGCATGTTATTTATCTTATGTAGAGACACCACTAGTGAACTATGGACACCAGTCCATACTTTTACATTGTTATTACCGTATACCATTTACTCGCTTTATTTACATTCTTGCAAACTACTATCTTTTACCACTCGATACGCTTAATCCTTTGTTCACAGCAAACCGGTGAGATTGACAACCTCACTGTAAGTTGGGACAAATTACTTGGTTGTGTTGTGTGCAGGTTCCATATTGCTGCTGGTGCTGAGCTACTCCCTGGACAAGGCGCCATACATACATTGTCCGGAGCTATCACGAAGCTAGCGAGCATCAACCTTTGGAAGTTGGTTCTTTCTCCTACTGGTTCGATAAACCTCGGTCTCATACTGAGGGAAGACTTGCTGCTGTGCTCATCATAACCTTCTCTTGGGGTTTCCAACTGGGCGGTCATCTACAAAACTCCTACATCAACACGGCACCATCAGACACCCTTGCCTGGCTTTATATATGTAACCAGGCTAGGTTTTACAAGTGTCCTAGTCGAATACGAAATAGAGTCTTCCTTCTTCGTCTCCAAGTCAATCTTTGAGTCCCTGTACTTGTCCACATCCATAATGAGTCCGACCCGGTATACTAATCTGTGGGTCCCTAAAGGGCATACCCACGTCAGAGACGTATCAATACCCCGTTGGCATTCTCAATGATACATGTATACTTACAATGACACGAACTTACTTCGGACCTAAGTCGATTAGCATGGTTTAGGTACTTGTATTCAAGGGACATGAGATTTTCAACTTATGACTTGTCAAGCATATATCTCATATTTGCACTCACATTAACCTTAACCACTCAAGATGCCAATGATAGGGGTAATGATAGCTCAAATCTAATAAGTACAATAATTTTTGGAAGGTTTATAAAACTTGCAATCACTACTTCCCTCTGCGAAGGGCCTATCTTTTACTTTTATGTTGAGTCTTCATCTTCTATCTTTATGCACCGATTAAGAGAACATAGTTGTCATTCTGAGTATAATGTGCATAGTCCCAAAATTTATTATTGATTGATTCATGATTATGGTATTGCTTGTTCTCAAGTTATTTGTATATAGTCACCCTCTTGAACTTTGAAGGTGTCCTATGCATTTATGTTTTGCTACTCCATGAGGGACAATCTGAATACCACTTTGCTGTGTTTTCTCTATGCTTCAAAGAAACAATTGACTTTCAATGCATTATTATTCATAATCTTTTGTTTATGTTACTTTTCATGTTGTAACATGGTTGCTAAGTTCTATGGTTAGAATTATATCTTTTATGCCCATGTTTAGAGTACTTTGATCTCAGCTTACAATGCTTTACATTGATTTGATCAAGATTGTGCTGGGTGCATGTCACCTCAAAAATTATAATTTTGTTATCACTTACCTACTCGAGGATGAGCAGGAGTTAAGCTTGGGGATGCTTGATACGTTGCAAACGTATCTATAATTTTTTATGATCCATGCTTGTTTTACACCAATTGCTTTACGTTTTGTTTACACTTCGTGGCGTTTTTATGCATTTTCTGGAACTAACCTATTAACAAGATGCCACAGTGCCAGTTCCTGTTTTCTGCTATATTTGTGTTTCAGAAAAGTTACACAGGAAATATTCTCAGAATTGGATGAAACGAAAGCCAAATTTCCTATTTACCTGACACGAAGACGGATTCCAGAGGAGAGACGGAGAGCAGCCAGGAGGCGGCCTCACCATAGGGTTGCGCGGGCCACCCCCTGGCCGTGCCACTAGGTGGTGTGGGCCCCTGGTCCACCCTTTGACATCGCCCTTCCGCCTATAAATTCCCTTTGTTAGGAAAACCCTAGAGGACCGAACACTTTTCCGCAAAACATACTACAAGCCGCCGCCGTCATCGACCCGAGATCGGGAGGGTCCAGAAGCTCTTCCCGGCACCCTGCCAGAGAGGGGAATCATCACCGGAGGCCTTCTTCATCACCATGCTAGCCTCCGGTGTGATGTGTGAGTAGACCACCACTGGACCATGGGTCCATAGCAGTAGCTAGATGGTTGTCTCCTCCTCCATGCGCCTCATGTGTAGATCTTGTGAGCTGCCTATCAAGATCAAGATCATCTTTGTGTAATTCTACATATTGTGTTTATTGGGATCCAATGAATATGGAGTACTATGTCAAGTTGATTGTTGATTTATCATGTCTCTGTTATTTTTGTTCTTGCATGCTCTCCGTTGCTAGTAGATATCTTGGCTGAGTAGATGCTAGTGACTCCAAGAGGGAGTATTTATGCTCGATAGTGGGTTCATGCCTCTAGTAATCTGGGAGAGTGACAATAACTTCTAAGGTTGTAGATGTGCTGTTGCTACTAGGGAGAAAACAACAATCTTTTGTTCAAGGATAATTGTATTGTTTACATTACACACTTTGCTTAAGGCGATAATCTGTTGCTTGCAACTTAATACCCAAGGGTTGTTCAGATGATATCCTACGGGTGGATTATTAGTCATAGATGCAG
Source organism: Dactylis glomerata (assembly GCA_007115705.1). NCBI lineage: Eukaryota > Viridiplantae > Streptophyta > Magnoliopsida > Poales > Poaceae > Dactylis > Dactylis glomerata. The sequence continues at coordinate 2,605,531 of QXEO01000099.1, forward strand.
TTGGATTACGGTCTATGTATTATGTTGTAATGCCCAAGTGAATCTCATAGTGATCTTCATGACATGTACATGCATTGTTATGCATTCTTTATTTTGTCAATTGCCCAACTGTAATTTGTTTACCCAGCATGTTATTTATATTTATGGAGAGACACCTCTAGTGAACTGTGGACCCCGGTCCATTCTTTTACATTTATATTACCATCTACTTCAAGCACTGTTTACTTTCCGCAAACATTACTTTATTTCACCGCAAGCAAACATCTCTTTCCACACTATACGTCTAATCCTTTGTTTTCAGCAAACCGGTGAGATTGACAACCTCACCGTAAGTTGGGGCAAAGTAGTTTGCTTGTGTTGTGTGCAGGTTCCACATTGCTGCTGGCGCCGACACCGCGCACAAGACTTTCTACAGGCGCTCTAAGACTTTTCTAGCGCCGTTGCCAAAGTCAGCTAGCAACAACCTTCAGAAGTGGTTTCTTTCTCCTACTGGTCGATTAAACCTTGATTTCATACTGAGGGAAAACTTACTGTTGTGCTCATCATACCTTCCTCTTGGGGTTTCCCAACTGGTCCTGTGAGACATCACCGGCCACCGCCTGTCACCGCCGGCCATTCCTCGTCACCATCACCCGTCGTCTTTGACTGCTTTGACCTCTCTCTCTCGTGGAGCACTTCCCATCTTCTACCCTGATTCCATCGGTGACGTGGAAGCATTACCGGATCTTCACCGACATATTGCATGTAGTATGTGTGCTTGATCACAGTTTCAACATGGAGACGCCAAGCTCATATGTGTGGATACCATCAGAGGTGTTGCATGTGCGACACTAGATTGTGAGAGTCAAGGAAGTCTAATATATCTTCTCACAACTAACTAAGGTTAGTTGTGGGAATCGACTCGTGACGTCATCAACCTCTTCATCGACAAACTCTTCCGGTAGTTTGTTCAACTAGATACGTGATTATTTCCCTCCTCCTTGCAAGCTTGATCTTTGTTTAAGAGCTAGATTTTTTTTTGCGTAGCACAGTCCCCAACAATTGTATTAGAGCGTAGCTTGCGTTGGCTGCAGCTACAGCTAGAGGTTAATTATAACTGGCATGATGATCTTGTTTGTTACCCTCTAATTGCTAATCTTCACTTTGGTGGTTTCGCGAGTTTAGCGGTCCGGCTGACCCTCGATATACTTTTAGATCGAGACTGGTGGGATAATAGTGCATTCAGTGTGGCTAAATCATCTTAGCGAATGATGGTTTCTCTCACTTCAGATAAACATATAGATATATGTGATATGAGGGCTCGTGGATTAAGTTGAATTCACATGGGGGGCACACGTATTGACGGAGTTTAGTTAAATCCCTAGCTATTCGGATCCCGGTTTTATCACACCCTGATGGTTAAACAAGGAACATGAAAATTTTGCTCAATGGTCTCGTAGGTAGCAACGGTTAAGACCACGAAACCCTAGCCATGTAGTTTAGCAAGAATGATAGAGGCGTCTGACTCGTTTTTGCAGGAAGTAATTTGGTATAGCTCCATTTGCAATGTTATGTATGCAATGATACTAATTGTAAATAGTTCGGCATGAGAAGCCGGAGCCGCGGTGATTGTCATCTTACTGTAACTTTACTAGTTTATAAATATCAAGAAGCCTTGTAGTAATATAGTTTACTAGTAGTAGTAGTACCCGGAAGAATGGTGATGACGATCAACCAACGATGGACGTTGATTCTATGCCAAAGGTGCGCAAGGAGGTTGGGATGACGGGGACGAAGGAGTCCTCCAAGACAAGGGCTATACCATATCACTATTATTATGAATTTCATATGATGTTAATCGCTTTATGCACTTTGTTTGCTGCATGGTAGTCGTAATAAATTGGGTGATCCTTCACTTAAGTATATCAAGAAGTTGTGCTCTCCCTAAGCGTGGAACCATCTAGATTGTTCTTCAAAGTGTGTAGGTCATGTCACATTAGTGCGCACATGGACATTCATAATATGGGTGAGAACCGCTCGAGCCGCCTGAACGCTAAATATGGGACTGAAGAATTGAAAGGTTAACAGGAATCACAAAGCGTTGTGATTGGCATGATGGCCTACCATGTATACTCCTCTAACATGTGAAGTCACATCAATGTTAGTGAAGTATGCGTGGATCCCAAGTCAGTTAAACTCAAGTATGAGGGACACTGATTTTAGTGGGAGCGTTACTCTAAATCTTAAAATTGTTAAAATGTGAGTAAACCTAATTATGAAGAAGTAGTTAATGAATTTTGCATATGTTTGTAGATCAATGGCTCACATTCAATCTGTCCCCTTAGATGCGATACTAGAGAAAGAGAAACTGCATGAATCTAGAACCAACTTTGTGGACTGGTTTCGCAATGTAAGGACTGTTCTGAAAGGTGCTAAGGACTATGTCCTAGATACAACTCTAGGTGAACCGCCCGCTTTAGATGCTACTGAATCCTCTCATGAGCTTTATGAGCAATAGAGCGATTACTATATCGCCATTCAATGTGCTTTTCTTGCATCAATGGAACCGGAACTCCAAAAACATTTCGAGTACTGGGGTCTATAAATGAGCTTAACGACTTGTTCCAACAACAAGCTAGGCCCAAGAGATATGAGATCTCACAAGCCTTGATTTATTGCAAGATGGCCGAGGGTAGTTTAGTTAGTGCTCATGTAATCAAGTTACAAGGGTATATCCAAAGGCTAGAGGTGCTGGGTGTCCCTTCCCTCCGGATTTTTGAACAGACATGATCTTCAAGTCACTACCACCAAGCTTTGTTGGTTTTGTGATAAATTACAACATGCATGGCTTGAACATGAGTCTAGCCGAATTATTTGTAGTGTTAAAGGTTGCTAAGAAAGACAAAGAGAAGAACACTAACAGTGTGTTGTTGATGAGGCACGGTACTTAGTTTAAGAAGAAGAAGTATGGGTCCAAGAAGAAGGGTAGCTCCAAGGGTGAAGGTCCATCGCACACACATAAGAAGGAGAGGCCCGGACCTAAGGCTGACGCCAAGTACTTCTTTTGTAAGGAGAAGGGTCACTGGAAGAGGAATTGCCCCAAGTAGCTTGGCAAAAAAGAAGAAGATCGACTAGAGCCTCAAGCTCAGGTATATCCGATATACATATCTTGATGTTTACTTAGCAGGCCCTAAGACTAATTCTTGGGTATTTGATACCGGATCAATTCCTAATATTTGCAATACGATGCAGGAACTACGGGTAACTAGGATGCTTGCTAAGGATGAGGTGATGATGCACGTGGGAAACACAACAAGAGTTGTGGTGATTTCACTATCAGCATGCTACATCTATATCTACCTTCGAGATTTGTATTAGAACTGAGTAATTCTTATTTTGTACCAGCCTTATGTAAATATTATATCAGGATGTTGTATCTTACATGATGGTTATTTGTTTAAGTCTGAGAACAATGGTTGCTCAATTAATATGAATAATATCTTTGATGGCCACACACCCATTTAAGATGGGTTGTTTATTATGAATCTTGAATATGAGAGAAATGCCTTTAATATTGATGCCAAATGTTGAAAGACCAATAATTTGAATTCCATATATTTGTGGCACTGCCGGTTAGGTTATATTGGACACAAATGCATGAAGAAACTCCGTTCAATGGTTATGTCGAATGAGAAAGTGACTTATTGGAAATAATACATACCGATGTACGCGGACCGATGAGTGTACTTGCGGGTGGGAGATTTTCACTACTTTATAAGCTTCGCCAATGATCCAAGTCATTATGGTTATATCTATCTTATGAGACAGAATTCTATTTGAAAAGTTCAAGGAATTTTAGAATGAAGTAGAAAATCGTTGTAACAAGAAGATAAAATTTCTGCGATCCGATTGATAAGGTGAATATTTTAGTTAAGTGTTTGGTGAACACTTGAGGGAGTGTGGCATCTTGACACAACTCACACCGCCTGGGACGCCGCAGCAAAATGGTGTGTTCGAGAGGCGCAGTCGAACTTTATTAGATATGGTGCGTTCGATGATGTCTTTGATGGATCTGACTTTGTCCTTTTGGGGTTATGCGTTACAAATTGCCGCTTTTACACTGAATAGAGCACCATCTAAATCTGTTGAAATGACACCATATGAGTTATGGAATGGGAAGAAACCCAATTTGTCACTGATGGCATCAACTCTATTCTTTAAATGCCATTCGTCAGAACTCCAAGCGCAAACTGATGCAGCAAGCGAGGTATTCCTCACAAGGTTGACTAGGGGTTATTATCGAACTCTCGGGGAAACCTAAGTTTGGTTACTTATTTTCGCTCTTCGAGCAACCTGCAACAGCAAACAAACAGTTAACAGTCACCCACGGCTCAAAGATTAACAAAACAAAAGGAAAAAGTGAGAGCAAGATTTTTTTGATTTTCGAGTTAATGAACTGAAAGCAAAACAAAGCTAATGTCACTATAGAACTTCTTATGATTAAAAACTCGACTAGGGATTATGTTTTCACTTGATATCCCTCTATCATTAACATGGTGGTAATAAAGCACAAACAATAAATTAAGAGCATGCAACTACACAAGATGTGTCACTTGATAAGCATAAACATGGGCATCACGTCGAAACATAGAGTTGGTGTTTAGTGAACTCACTAATACTCCTTTGACAAGGGAGTCCACCTCAAGTCAAATTTATGACTTAACAGAGTATTGCATAAAGCACTGTAACATGATGTTGAAACTACATGCATCCTTGCAAGCAAGCGGTCCCTTCTGCCACTGAACTTTTATGCATGATTAACCATAATCCATAGGGAGGCAACCATAGAAAGGTGAAAACCTTAGCAGCCCAAAGATTTCTGTCACTTCCCCAAGCCACTACTAATTTGATCCATCTAATGCACACATCCCCCACACGCACCCTAGCATACTAGTGTGATCGCAGTCCTCATGGAAGTGGGCACAGGCCATGATACGTCTCCAACGTATCTATAATTTTTGATGCTCCATGCTTGTTTTTACACCATTTGCCTATTGTTTCGTTACACTTAGTGGCACTTTTATGCATTTTCCGGAACTAACCTATTAACGAGTTGCCACAGTGCCAGTTTCCTGTTTTCTACTGTTTTTGTGTTTCAAAAGTGATACACAGGAAATATTCTCAGAATTGGACGAAACAAGTTCCTGAAGTCTTATTTTACCCGGAAGCTTCCAGAGATCCGAAGGAGAGTAGGAGGGGGGCCACCAGGGCCCCACACGCAGGGGTGGCGCGGCCAGGCCCCTGGCCGCGCGGGCCCCGCGTGAGGGCGCCTGGCTCCTCCTCTGACATCGCCCCTTCGCCTATAAAGACCCCCCGACGGAAAAAACCTAAGTACCCGATCAGTTTTCCAGAACACATCGCGATCCGCCGCCGCCGTCGACCCAAAGATCGGGAGGGTCCAGAAGCTCTTCCCGGCACCCTGCCGGAGAGGGGAATCGCCACCGGAGGTCTTCTTCATCGCCATGCTTGCCTCCGGAGCGATGAGTGAGTAGTCTACCTTGGACTATGGGTCCATAGCAGTAGCTAGATGGTTGTCTTCTCCACCATGTGCTTCATGTTTAGATCTCATGAGCTGCCCTACATGATTGAGATCACCGTTATGTAATTCTACATGTTTGGTTTGTTGGGATCCGATGAATATTGGTGTTTATGATTGAGTTGCTGTACTGAATATTATCTTTTGCTATCTCTATGTTGTTTATGATCTTGCATGCTCTCCGTTGTTAGTAGCTATCTTGGCCGAGTAGTTGCTAGTGACTGCTACTTGGTGATGGCGCCAGAAAAGAGGCTGCTGGCGTGAAGCAGTAAGTCCTTGTGCGTGGTGAATGACCAGCCCGTTGGGAACCCCAAGAGGAAGGTATGATGAGTGTAGTGGCTAGTTTTCCCTCAGTTAAGAAACCAAGGTTTAATGTCGGTCAGGAGAGGAGAGACAGCAACGACTGAAGGTAATGCAGACTGGCTTAATAACACTCCAACAAGGGCACCGTTAACGATACTTGTTGACTCGTCTTCGGCCAGTAGCAACGCGGAACCTGCACACAACACAACCAAGTACTTTGTTCCCAACTTGCGATGAGGTTGTCAATCTCACCGGTTTGCTTGAAACAAAGATTATGAGCGTATCGAGTGGAAAACAATATAGTATGCGAGTAAAGTAAACAGTACGAGTAAAGTAAACAGGTGATAGCAATATGATGTAAATAGGACCGGGGTCCACAGTTCACTAGTGGTGTCTCTCCATAGATAAAATAACACATGCTGGGTAAACAAATTACAGTTGGGCAATTGATAGAATAAAGATAAACGTGATATGTTAAGAAGATCACTATGAGATTTACTCTGGGCATTACAACAAAATACATAGACCGCCATCCAACTGCATCTATGACTAATAATCCACTCCCGGGGATATCAATCCGAACACCCCAGTAGTATTAAGTTGCGAATAACAGATAATTGCATTAACCAAAGTGTGTAATGTAAACAAAGCATATGCCCTTGCGCATATGAATGTTGTTTTCTCCCTAGTAGCAACAGCACATCTACCACCTTAGAGGTTTCTGTCACTCCCCCAGGTGAAATAGAGGCATGAACCCACTATCGAGCATAAATACCCCCTCTTGGAGTCACTAGCAACTACTCGGCCAAGATAGCTACTAACAACGGAGAGCATGCAAGATCATAAACAACATAGAGATAACAAAACTTATAATTCAGTACAGCAACTTAATCATAAACACCAATATTCATCGGATCCCAACAAACCAAACATGTAGAATTACATAACGGTGATCTCAATCATGTAGGGCAGCTCATGAGATCTAAACATGAAGCACATGGTGGAGAAGACAACCATCTAGCTACTGTTATGGACCCATAGTCCAAGGTAGACTACTCACTCATCGCTCCAGAGGCAAGCATGGCGATGAAGAAGACCTCCGGTGACGATTCCCCTCTCCGGCAGGGTGCCGGGAAGAGCTTCTGGACCCTCCCGATCTTCGGGTCGACGGTGGCGGCGGATCGCGATGTGTTCTGGAAATCTGATCGGGTACTTAGGTTTTTTCCGTCGGGGGGTCTTTATAGGCGAAGGGTCGATGTCAGAGGAGGGACCAGGCGGCCTCACACGGGGGTGGCGCGGGCCAGGGGCTGGCCGCGCCGCCCCTGTGTGTGGGCCCCTGGTGCCTCGCCTCCTACTCTCCTTCGGATCTCTGGAAGCTTCCGGGTAAAATAAGACTTCAGGAACTTGTTTCGTCCAATTCCGAGAATATTTCCTGTGTATCACTTCTGAAACACAAAAACAGCAGAAAACAGGAAACTGGCACTGTGGCACTTGTTAATAGGTTAGTTCCGGAAAATGCATAAAAGTGCCACTAAGTGTAACGAAACAATAGGCAAATGGTGTAAAAACAAGCATGGAGCATCAAAAATTATAGATACGTTGGAGACGTATCAAGCATCCCCAAGCTTAACTCCTGCTCGTCCTCGAGTAGGTAAGTGATAACAAAAGAATATTTTTTGAGGTGACATGCACCTACACAATCTTGATCATATATGTAAGCATTTGTGAGCTGGGATCATAAGAACTTAAAACATGGGCATGAAGATGTAATCATGACAATAAGAACTTGGCAACCATGTTGTAAACATGCAATTGAACACTAACAAAAGATCATTATAATAAAACAATGAAAGTCAAACGTGTGTTCAAATCATAAGGAAAAACATACAAGTGGTTTTCAGCTTGTCCTTCAAAGAGAGCAAAACATAAATGCATAGGACACCTTCAAGTTTAAGAGGGCGACTGGATACAAATAATTTAAGAACAAGTGAAACCAATCATCATGAATCAATCAATGAACTTTGGGACAATGCATATCACACTAAGAATGACAACTATGCTCTCTTAATGGTGCATAAAGATGGTGGTGACTCAACATAAAAGTAGAAGAAAGGCCCTTCGCAGAGGGAAGCAGTGATTGCAAGTTTTATAACCTTCAAAAATTATGGTACTTACCGGCTTTGAGCTCTCATTGCCCCCAGCATAAGCATCTTGAATGGTTAAAGTTAATGCGAGAACAATTATGATGCATATGCTTGACAAATCATAAGTTGAAAACCTCGTGCCCCGTGAATACGAGTTCCCAAACCCCATGCTACTTTACTTAGAGTCCCAAGCAAGGCTCTTGTCATTGTAAGTATATGCATATCATTGAGAACCGCCAATGGGGTACCTCCGTGCCCGATGACATGGAACAAGCCCACACCAAAATGACAGGACAAGCAGACAATGAACACCTCGACATCTCTTTTATTTGCCTTTTGTTTAGCTTTTTATTGTGAGATGCGTCGTCGAATGTTCACCATGGGTATGCTGCAAATTTCCACCATGAATTATGCATGGCTTAGATTGGCGGCCCGGCGTTTCCCTAACACATATACAAACTCCATGATCCCCACAAGATTCCCAATTCATTTCACACCGCGGGCATCCATAAACAAAAGATCACGATATCAACTCAATTAAGATGTGCAATGTTGAAAGCTTGCCCATGACAGCATGGCTGGGCTAGAATCCAACTTACAACTTGCAAGCATAACAACTCAACATAAGAGACCACAATGTCAAATTTTTAAGAACAGGAAAAAGTAAAGTGTGCCTTCCGGTTCGTGAGAGCTTTACTGACCGAATTTCGCATAACACTGGTAAGAGTTTAATTTGAAGAGAAAATAAAAGCAAGTCAAATTTACTTGGAATAGCAAATTGCTAGTAGGTATGTATGGTGGACACTTTGGAAAACTTTGGCTTTTAGGAGTTGGATGCACGAGTAGAGCTCATACTCAGTACAAGGCGAGGGCTAGCAAAAGACTGGGAGCTACCAACTAAGAGAGCAATAATGGCCATAATCATGCAAAGCGACAAAGCGACATTAAAAAAAGCATAAGATGGCATCAAAAGTCAAAAACTAAATGATCATAGAGGCTATTGGCGACTTTTTAAGAGTCTAACATGTGTGAGCATGTGCCAAGTCAACCCAAATAAAGCATCAAGGAGAAAACCAAAATAATGCTTCCATACAATAAAAACAACGCATGATTTTTTCAAAGGCTCATTAAGCAATCTCAGTTATTTGAGACAAGTCATGCTACAGCAAAACCACTAAGCATACTATCAAAAAGACATCAAGCATGACATGAAAAAGCCTAAGCCGCAGTCTACACAAGCTCTTCTTGTACCACTATTTTGCACAAAGCTTTTTCTCTTTTCCAACACCATTTGAAATTTTTATAAACACCTCTTTTGATGAAAACCAATAAAGATCAGAGGCAAAAATACACCTTGATGAAAAGATATGACAAGATCTGAATGCAAATCAAGGCAAAAATGAAAACCAAAAGCAGTAGCAGAAAAAGAAGAACGCTCGATGAACGATAAGAGTGAAAAACTAGAGCGTTCTTTGCAAATGAAAACGAGTACATCTCCTCCAAAGGAAATTTGTTGGGGTCCAACCATTTATTGCAGCAAACAAACAAACTAAACTAACTAAGAAAACTAAAACAACTGACGCTCCAAGAAAAACACATAGTGCATGAAGCAATAAAAATATAGTGTTTTGAAAGGTGACCCGATTTTTGCCGATGAAGAAGGGGTGCCTCGGGGGCATCCCCAAGCTTTGACGCTTGTACTTCTTGGATATTTCTTGGGGTGATGCATGGGCATCCCCAAGCTTGAGCTTTTGACCATTCTTCAACTCATCTCATCATTCTCCAATCCCTACACTTGAAAACTTCCTTCATACAAAACTAAACACAATTCTATTAGCAACATTAGTGCAAGCATAACATATAATCAATCCTCTATTTGCTTCAGGTTTCAACTCAAAACTACCACATATATAGCAAATACTACTGTAGCATCCTCCCCAAAAGTTCCGTGATCAAAAGAACTCAAAAGAAAGCGATAAAGTGGCAAACACAAATATTGGCAGAAATCTGTCAAAACTGAACAGCTGACAAAGGTCGAATTTTTGAGGGATTTTCTGCTGCTCAAATCAAAAATTGTTCATCTAAGAAAAGTTTGGATATAACCTGGGGCATATGCACAAGAAATCGCAGGTCCAAAAGATAAACAGAGAATTTATACGAATTTTTACGGTGCAGCACCGAAAACAGTTTCAGGACAGCAACATCCCCAAATCTTTACCTCGCTCAAATTAGAGGCTTCTCTTGGCACAAAAACGAAATAAACAAGATAAGGAGCGGTCATTACAGTAGTAATGACTTCCAAGACTCAAATAAAAGAAAAAGTACTGAAAAGAAAACATTGGGTTATCTCCCAAGAGTGCTTTTCTTTAACGCCTTTGAGCTAGGCGCAGAAAATTGCGAATCAAGTAATATCAAGTGATGAAGCATCAAGCTCATAATTTTCTCTAAGAATAGAGTCAAAAAGTAATTTCTTTATTTTTCTAGGGAAGTGTTCCATACCTTTCTTTAGTGGGAATTGATACTTGATAGTGCCTTCCCTCATATCAATGATAGCACCTACAGTTCGAAGAAAGGGTCTTCCCAAAATAATAGGACATGAAGCATGGCATTCAACGTCCATAACAAGAAAATCAACGGGAACAAGGTTATTGTTAACCACAATAAGAACATCATTAATCCTTCCCAAAGGTTTCTTCTTAGCAACATCAGCAATAGGAACATCAAAATAACATTTTTCAAGCGGTGGTAAATCAAGCATGTCATAAATCTTTCTAGGCATGATAGAAATACTAGCACCTAGATCACATAAAGCATGGCAATCATAACCATTAACATGCATATCAATGATGGGTTCCCAACCATCTTCTAACTTCTTGGGAACAGAGGCTTTTTGCTTCAACTTTTCATCCCTAATCTTTATTAGAGCATTGGTAATATGCTTAGTAAAAGCAATGTTTAAAGAACTAGCATTGGCAGTCAAAGCAAGATTTTGCAAGAACAAAATTACTTCAGATATATTGCAGCCATCAACATCAAAATCATTAAAAGAAGTAGAGCTATCATCTCCCACACTCCGAAAAATTTCAGCACTCTTTGGAGAAAAAGTTTTGGCAGTTTTAGGCTTTTTAACACAAGGAGTGGGAGTTTTCTCTACACCAATCAAAGTAAGAGGATTGCTACCAGTAGGAGCAACATCATTTGAGGTAGTAATGGCACATACCTTCATCTCTCTAGCCATCTCATCTTCTCTTTCCCACCTGGCATGCAATTCCGCTAACAATCTAATATTTTCATCAATTCCAACTTGGATAGCATTAGCGGTAGCAAAAACATTGTTCTCTTTCACATCATTAGGCAACACTTTTAATTTCAGAAGTTCAACATCATGAGCAAGGCTATCAACTTTAGAAGCAAGAATATCAATTTTGCCTAACTTTTCCTCAACAGACTTATTAAAAGCAGTTTGCTTACCGATGAAGTCCTTGAGCATTACCTCAAGCTCGGAGGGCGCGGCCCTAGTGTTCTTGTAGGAATTACCATAAGAGTTACCATAACCATTACCATTAGTAGAAGGATACAGCCTATAATTGTTACTAGCAAAATTGTTCCTATAAGCATTGTTGTTAAAATTACTATTTCTAATGAAATTCACATCAACATGCTCTTCTTGAGCAACCAGAGAGGCCAAAGGAATATTATTAGGATCAACATGAGTCCTATCATTAGCAAGCATAGCCATAATGGTATCAATCTTATCATTCAAGGAAGAGGTTTCCTCAACCGAATTTACCTTCTTACCTTGTGGAGCTCTCTCGGTGTGCCATTCGGAATAATTTACCATCATGTTGTTGAGTAACTTTGATGCGGCGCCCAAGGTAAGGGACATAAAAGTGCCTCCAGCAGCTGAATCAAGTAGGTTCCTTGAAGAAAAATTTTGTCCTGCATAAAAAGTTTGGATAATCATCCAAGTAGTCAGTCCATGAGTGGGGCAATTCTTTATCATAGATTTCATTCTTTCCCAAGCTTGAGCAACATGTTCATTATCAAACTGAGTAAACTTCATAATATTGCTACGCAAAGATATAATCTTAGCAGGAGGATAGTATCTACCAATAAAAGCATCCTTACACTTAGCCCATGAATCAATACTATTCTTAGTCAAAGACAGCAACCAATCTTTAGCTTTTCCCCTCAAAGAAAAAGGAAACAACTTGAGCTTAATAATATCACTATCAACATCCTTATATTTCTGCATCTCACATAGCTCAACAAAATTGTTGAGATGAGCTGCAGCATCTTCAGTACTAGCACCAGAAAATTGCTCTTTCATAACAAGGTTCAATAAAGCAGGCTTAATCTCATCAAAGTTTGCAGCAGTAGCAGGTGGTGCAATAGGAGTGCAGATAAAATCACCATTGTTTGTGCTAGTAAAGTCACACAACTTGGTGTTTTCAGGATTGGCCATTTCAGCAAAACGAAAGTAAACAAGTAAAAACAACTACCAAGGATTCTAATTTTTTTGGGTTTTTGGTATAAAATGATGCAGGTAAAATAAATAAAGTAAAGCAAAGCAATAACAAAGTAAAGGATGTGTGTGCGAAAAACTCCCCTCGCAGAAGTCTTCTCTTCCTCCCCGGCAACGGCGCCAAAAAATTTAGCTGCTACTTGGTGATGGCGCCAGAAAAGAGGCTGCTGGCATGAAGCAGTAAGTCCTTGTGCGTGGTGAATGACCAGCCCGTTGGGAACCCCAAGAGGAAGGTATGATGAGTGTAGCGGCTAGTTTTCCCTCAGTTAAGAAACCAAGGTTTAATGTCGGTCAGGAGAGGAGAGACAGCAACGACTGAAGGTGATGCAGACTGGCTTAATAACACTCCAACAAGGGCGCCGTTAACGATACTTGTTGACTCGTCTTCGGCCAGTAGCAACGCGGAACCTGCACACAACACAACCAAGTACTTTGTTCCCAACTTGCGATGAGGTTGTCAATCTCACCGGTTTGCTTGAAACAAAGATTATGAGTGTATCGAGTGGAAAACAATATAGTATGCGAGTAAAGTAAACAGTGCGAGTAAAGTAAACAGGTGATCGCAATATGATGTAAATAGGACCGGGGTCCACAGTTCACTAGTGGTGTCTCTCCATAGATAAAATAACACATGCTGGGTAAACAAATTACAGTTGGGCAATTGATAGAATAAAGATAAACGTGATATGTCAAGAAGATCACTATGAGATTTACTCTGGGCATTACAACAACATACATAGACCGCCATCCAACTGCATCTATGACTAATAATCCACTCCCGGGGATATCAATCCGAACACCCCAGTAGTATTAAGTTGCGAACAACAGATAATTGCATTAAGCAAAGTGTGTAATGTAAACAAAGCATATGCCCTTGAGCATATGAATGTTGTTTTCTCCCTAGTAGCAACAGCACATCTACCACCTTAGAGGTTTCTGTCACTCCCCCAGGTGAAATAGAGGCATGAACCCACTATCGAGCATAAATACCCCCTCTTGGAGTCACTAGCAACTACTCGGCCAAGATAGCTACTAACAACGGAGAGCATGCAAGATCATAAACAACATAGAGATAACAAAAGATATAATTCAGTACAGCAACTTAATCATAAACACCAATATTCATCGGATCCCAACAAACTAAACATGTAGAATTACATAACGGTGATCTCAATCATGTAGGGCAGCTCATGAGATCTAAACATGAAGCACATGGTGGAGAAGACAACCATCTAGCTACTGCTATGGACCCATAGTCCAAGGTAGACTACTCACTCATCGCTCCGGAGGCAAGCATGGCGATGAAGAAGACCTCCGGTGGCGATTTCCCTCTCCGACAGGGTGCCGGGAAGAGCTTCTGGACCCTCCCGATCTTTGGGTCGACGCTGGCGGCGTATCGCGATGTGTTCTGGAAATCTGATCGGGTACTTAGGTTTTTTCCGTCGGGGGGTCTTTATAGGCGAAGGGTCGATGTCAGAGGAGGGACCAGGCGGCCTCACACGGGGGTGGCGCGGGCCAGGGGCTGGCCGCGCCGCCCCTGTGTGTGGGCCCCTGGTGCCTCGCCTCCTACTCTCCTTCAGATCTCTGGAAGCTTCCGGGTAAAATAAGACTTCAGGAACTTGTTTCGTCCAATTCCGAGAATATTTCCTGTGTATCACTTCTGAAACACAAAAACAGCAAAAAACAGGAAACTGGCACTGTGGCACTTGTTAACAGGTTAGTTCCGGAAAATATATAAAAGTGCCACTAAGTGTAACGAAACAATAGGCAAATGGTGTAAAAACAAGCATGGAGCATCAAAAATTATAGATACGTTGGAGACGTATCAGTGACTCCAAGAGGGGGTATTTATGCTCGATAGTGGGTTCATGCCTCTATTTCACCTAGGGGAGTGACAGAAACCTCTAAGGTGGTAGATGTGCTGTTGCTACTAGGGAGAAAACAACATTCATATGCTCAAGGGCATATGCTTTGTTTACATTACACACTTTGATTATTGCAATTATCTGTTGTTCGCAACTTAATACTACTGGGGTGTTCGGATTGATATCCCCGGGGGTGGATTATTAGTCATAGATGCAGTTGGATGGTGGTCTATGTATTTTGTTGTAATGCCCAGAGTAAATCTCATAGTGATCTTCTTGACATATCACGTTTATCTTTATTCTATCAATTGCCCAAGTGTAATTTGTTTACCCAACATGTGTTATTTTATCTATGGAGAGACACCACTAGTGAACTGTGGACCCCGGTCCTATTTACATCATATTGCTATCACCTGTTTACTTTACTCACACTGTTTACTTTATTCGCATACTCTACTATTTTCCATTCGATACGCTCATAATCTTTGTTTCAAGCAAACCGGTGAGATTGACAACCTCATCGCAAGTTGGGAGCAAAGTACTTGGTTGTGTTGTGTGCAGGTTCCGCGTTGCTACTGGCCGAAGACGAGTCAACAAGTATCGTTAAACGGCGCCCTTGTTGGAGTGTTATTAAGCCAGTCTGCATCACCTTTAGTCGTTTGTCTCTCCTCTCCTGATCGATATTAAACCTTGGTTTCTTAACTGAGGGAAGACTAGCTGCTATACTCATCATACCTTCCTCTTGGGGTTCCCAACGGGCTGGTTATCCACCACGCACAAGGACAGTCTGCTCCCATGTCAACTTGGCACCAGCAGCTAATTTTCTGGCGCCATCAACCAGTAGCAGCTAATTTTCTGGCGCCGTTGCCGGGGAGGAAGTAGAAGACTTCTGCGAGGGGAGTTTTCGCACGCACATCCTTTACTTTGTTTTATTGTTTTGCTTTACTTTATTTATTTTACCTGTATCGTTTTATATCAAAAACCCAAAAAAATTAGAATCCTTGGTAGTTGTTTTTACTTGTTTACTTTCGTTTTGCTGAAATGGCCAATCCTGAAAACACCAAGTTGTGTGACTTTACTAGCACGAACAATAGTGATTTTATCTGCACTCCTATTAAGCCACCTATTCCTGCTGCAAACTTTTATGAGATTAAGCCTGCTTTGTTGAACCTGGTTATGAAAGAGCAATTTTCTGGTGCTAGTACTAAAGATGCTGCATCTCATCTCAACCATTTTATTGAGCTATGTGAGATGCAGAAATATAAGGATGTTGATAGTGATATTATTAAGCTCAAGTTGTTTCGTTTTTCTTTGAGAGGAAAAGCTAAAGATTGGTTGCTGTCTTTGACTAAGAATAGTATTGATTCATGGGCTCAGTGTAAGGATGCTTTTATTGGTAGATACTATCCTCCTGCTAAGATTATATCTCTGCGTAGCAATATTATGAAGTTTACTCAGTTTGATAATGAACATGTTGCTCTAGCTTGGGAAAGAATGAAATCTATGATAAAGAATTGCCCCACTCATTGACTGACTACCTGGATGATTATCCAAACTTTTTATGCAGGACTGAATTTTTCTTCGAGGAACTTACTTGATTCAGCTGCTGGAGGCACTTTTATGTCCCTTACCTTGGGCGCCGCATCGAAGCTACTCGACAACATGATGGTAAATTATTCTGAATGGCACACCGAGAGAGCTCCACAAGGTAAGAAGGTAAATTCTGTTATGGAAACCTCTTCCTTAAGTGATAAGATTGATACCATTATGGCTATGCTTGCTAATGATAGGACTCATGTTGATCGTAATAATGTTCCTTTGGCCTCTCTGGTTGCTCAAGAAGAGCAAGTTGATGTGAATTTCATTAGAAACAATAATTTTAACAACAATGCTTATAGGAACAATTTTGCTAGTAACAATTATAGGCCGTATCCTTCTACCAATGGTAATGGTTATGGTAACTCTTATGGTAATTCCTACAACAACACTAGGGCCGCGCCCTCCGAGCTTGAGGTAATGCTGAAGGACTTCATCGGTAAGCAAACTGCTTTTAACAAGTCTGTTGAGGAAAAGTTAGGCAAAATTGATATTCTTGCTTCTAAAGTTGATAGCCTTGCTCATGATGTAGAACTTCTGAAATTAAAAGTGTTGCCTAATGATGTGAAAGAGAACAATGTTTTTGGTACCGCTAATGCTATTCAAGTTGGAATTGATGAAAATATTAGATTGTTAGCGGAATTGCATGCCAGGTGGGAAAGAGAAGATGAGATGGCTAGAGAAATGAAGGTATATACCATTACTACCTCTAATGATGTTGCTCCTACTGGTAGCAATCCTCTTACTTTGATTGGTGTAGAGAAAACTCCCACTCCTTGTGTTAAAAAGCCTAAAACTGCCAAAACTTTTTCTCAAAAGAGTGCTGAAATTTTTCGGAGTGTGGGACATGATAGCTCTATTTCTTTTAATGATTTTGATGTTGATGGCTGCAATATATCTGAAGTTATTTTTTTCTTGCAAAAGCTTGCTTTGACTCCCAATGCTAGTTCTTTAAATATTGCTTTTACTAAGCATATTACCAATGCTCTCATAAAGATTAGGGATGAAAAGTTGAAGCAAAAAGCCTCTGTTCCCAAGAAGTTAGAAGATGGTTGGGAACCCATCATTGATATGCATGTTAATGGTTATGATTGCCATGCTTTATGTGATCTAGGTGCTAGTATTTCTATCATGCCTAGAAAGATTTATGACATGCTTGATTTACCACCGCTTGAAAAGTGTTATTTTGATGTCCCTATTGCTGATGTTGCTAAGAAGAAACCTTTGGGAAGAATTAATGATGTTTTTATTGTGGTTAACAATAATCTTGTTCCCGTTGATTTTCTTGTTATGGACGTTGAATGCCATGCTTCATGTCCTATTATTTTGGGAAGACCCTTTCTTTGAACTGTAGGTGCTATCATTGATATGAGGGAAGGCACTATCAAGTATCAATTCCCACTAAAGAAAGGTATGGAACACTTCCCTAGGAAAAGAAAGAAATTACTTTTTGACACTATTCTTAGAGCAAATTATGAGCTTGATGCTTCATCTATTGATATTACTTGATTCGCAATTTTCTGCGCCTAGCTCAAAGGCGTTAAAGAAAAGCACTCTTGGGAGATAACCCAATGTTTTATTTTCAGTACTTTTTCTTTTATTTGAGTCTTGGAAGTCATTACTACTGTAATGACCGCTCCTTATCTTGTTTATTTCGTTTTTGTGCCAAGAGAAGCACCGTAAAAATTCGTGAAAATTTTCTGTTTATCTTTTGGACCTGCGATTTCTTGTGTATATGCCCCAGGTTATATCCAAACTTTTTTTAGTTGAACACTTTTTGATTTGAGCAACAGAAAATCCCTCAAAAATTCGACCTTTGTCAGCTGTTCAGTTTTGACAGATTTCTGCCAATATTTGTGTTTGCCACTTTATCGCTTTCTTTTGAGTTCTTTTGATCATGGAACTTTTTGGGAGGTTGCTACAGTAGTATTGCTATATATGTGGTGGTTTTGAGTTGAAACCTGAAGCAAAAAGAGGATTGATTATATGTTATGCCTACACTAATGTTGCTAATAGAATTGTGTTTAGTTTTGTATGAAGGAAGTTTTCAAGTGTAGGGATTGGAGAATGATGAGATGAGTTGAAGAATGGACAAAAGCTCAAGCTTGGGGATGCCCATGCATCACCCCAAGAAATATCCAAGAAGTACAAGCGTCAAAGCTTGGGGATGCCCCCGAGGCGCCCCTTCTTCATCGGCAAAAATCAGGTCACCTTTCAAAACACTATATTTTTATTGCTTCATGCACTATGTGTTTTTCTTGGAGCGTCAGTTGTTTTAGTTTTCTTAGTTAGTTTAGTTTGTTTGTTTGCTGCAATAAATGGTTGGACCCCAACAAATTTCCTTTGGAGGAGATGTACTTGTTTTCATTTGCAAAGAACGCTCTAGTTTTCACTCTTATTAAAAATTGAGCGTTCTTCTTTTTCTGCTGCTGCTTTTGGGTTTCATTTTCGCCTTGATTTGCGTTCAGACCTTGTCATATCTTTTCATCAAGGTGTATTTTTGCCTCTGATCTTTATTGGTTTTCATCAAAAGAGGTGTCTATAAAAATTTCAAATGGTGTTGGAAAAGAGAAAAAGCTTTGTGCAAAATAGTGGTACAAGAAGGAGCTTGTGTAGACTGCGGCTTAGGCTTTTTCATGTCATGCTTTATGTCTTTTTGATAGTATGCTTAGTGGTTTTGCTGTAGCATGACTTGTCTCAAATAACTGAGATTGCTTAATGAGCCTTTGAAAAAATCATGCGTTGTTTTTATTGTATGGAAGCATTATTTTGGTTTTCTCCTTGATGCTTTATTTGGGTTGACTTGGCGCATGATCACACATGTTAGACTCTAACAAAGTCGCCAATAGCCTTCATGATCATTTAGTTTTTGATTTTTGATGCCATCTTATGCTTCTATTAATGTCGCTTTGTCGCTTTGCATGATTATAGCCATTACTGCTCTCTTAGTTGGTCGCTCCCAGTCTTTTGCTAGCCCTCACCTTGTACTGAGTATGAGCTCTACTCGTGCATCCAACTCCTAAAAGCCAAAGTTTTCCAAAGTGTCCACCATACATACCTACTAGAAATTTGCTATTCCAAGTAAATTTGACTTGCTTTTATTTTCTCTTCAAATTAAACTCTTACCAGTGTTATGCGAAATTCGGTTAGTAAAGCTCTCACGAACCGGAAGGCACACTTTACTTTTTCCTGTTCTTAAAAATTTGACATTGTGGTCTCTTATGTTGAGTTGTTATGCTTGCAAGTTGTAAGTTGGATTCTAGCCCATCCATGCTGTCATGGGGCAAGCTTTCAACATTGCACTTCTTATTTGAGTTGATATCGTGTTCTTTTGTCTATGGATGCCCGCGGTGTGAAATGAATTGGGAATCTTGTGGGGATCATGGAGTTTGTATATGTGTTAGGGAAACGTCGGGCCGCCAATCTAAGCCATGCATAATTCATGGTGGAAATTTGCAGCATACCCATGGTGAACATACGACGACGCATCTCACAATAAAAAGCTAAACAAAAGGCAAATAAAAGAGATGTCGAGGTGTTCATTGTCTGCTTGTCCTGTCATTTTGGTGTGGGCTTGTTCCATGTCATCGGGCATGGAGGTACCCCATTGGCGGTTCTCAATGATATGCATATACTTACAATGACAAGAGCCTTGCTTGGGACTCTAAGTAAAGTAGCATGAGGTTTGGGTACTCGTATTCACGGGGCACGAGGTTTTCAACTTATGATTTGTCAAGCATATGCATCATAATTTTTCTCGCATTAACTTTAACCATTCAAGATGCTTATGATGGGGGCAATGAGAGCTCAAAGCCGGTAAGTACCATAATTTTTGAAGGTTATAAAACTTGCAATCACTGCTTCCCTCTGCGAAGGGCCTTTCTTTTACTTTTATGTTGAGTCACCACCTTCTTTCTTTATGCACCATTAAGAGAGCATAGTTGTCATTCTTAGTGTGATATGCATTGTCCCAAAGTTCATTGATTGATTCAAGATGATTGGTTTCACTTGTTCTTAAATTATTTGTATCTAGTCGCCCTCTTAAACTTGAAGGTGTCCTATGCATTTATGTTTTGCTCTCTTTGAAGGACAAGCTGAAAACCATTTGTATGTTTTTCCTTATGATTTGAACACACGTTTGACTTTCATTGTTTCATTATCATGATCTTTTGTTTGTGTTCATTTGCATGTTTACAATATGGTTGCTAAGTTTCTTATTGTCATAATTATATCTTCATGCCCATGTTTTAAGTTCTTATGATCCCAGCTCACAAATGCTTACATATATAATAAAGATTGTGTAGGTGCATGTCACCTCAAAAATTATTTCTTTGTTCTCACTTACCTACTCGAGGACGAGCAGGAGTTAAGCTTGGGGATGCTTGATACGTCTCCAACGTATCTATAATTTTTGATGCTCCATGCTTGTTTTTACACCATTTGCCTATTGTTTCGTTACACTTAGTGGCACTTTTATGCATTTTCCGGAACTAACCTATTAACGAGTTGCCACAATGGCAGTTTCCTGTTTCCTGCTGTTTTTGTGTTTCAGAAGTGATATACAGGAAATATTCTCGGAATTGGACGAAACAAGTTCCTGAAGTCTTATTTTACCCGGAAGCTTCCAGAGATCCCCGAAGGAGAGTAGGAGGGGGCCACCAGGGCCCCACACGCAGGGGTGGCGCGGCCAGGCCCCTGGCCGCGTGGGCCCCGTGTGAGGGCGCCTGGCTCCTCCTCTGACATCGCCCCTTCGCCTATAAAGACCCCCCGACGGAAAAAACCTAAGTACCCGATCAGTTTTCCAGAACACATCGCGATCCGCCGCCGCCGTCGACCCGAAGATCGGGAGGGTCCAGAAGCTCTTCCCGGCACCCTGCCGGAGAGGGGAATCACCACCGGAGGTCTTCTTCATCGCCATGCTTGCCTCCGGAGCGATGAGTGAGTAGTCTACCTTGGACTATGGGTCCATAGCAGTAGCTAGATGGTTGTCTTCTCCACCATGTGCTTCATGTGTAGATCTCATGACCTGCCCTACATGATTGAGATCACCGTTATGTAATTCTACATGTTTGGTTTGTTGGGATCCGATGAATATTGGTGTTTATGATTGAGTTGCTGTACTGAATATTATCTTTTGTTATCTCTATGTTGTTTATGATCTTGCATGCTCTCCGTTGTTAGTAGCTATCTTGGCCGAGTAGTTGCTAGTGACTCCAAGAGGGGGTATTTATGCTCGATAGTGGGTTCATGCCTCTATTTCACCTGGGGGAGTGACAGAAACCTCTAAGGTGGTAGATGTGCTGTTGCTACTAGGGAGAAAACAACATTCATATGCTCAAGGGCATATGCTTTGTGTTACATTACACACTTTGCTTATTGCAATTATCTGTTGTTCGCAACTTAATACTACTGGGGTGTTCGGATTGATATCCCCGGGAGTGGATTATTAGTCATAGATGCAGTTGGATGGCGGTCTATGTATTTTGTTGTAATGCCCAGAGTAAATCTCATAGTGATCTTCTTGACATATCACGTTTATCTTTATTCTATCAATTGCCCAACTGTAATTTGTTTACCCAGCATGTGTTATTTTATCTATGGAGAGACACCACTAGTGAACTGTGGACCCCGGTCCTATTTACATCATATTGCTATCACATGTTTACTTTACTCGCACTATTTACTTTATTTGCATACTCTACTGTTTTCCATTCGATACGCTCATAACCTTTGTTTCAAGCAAACCGGTAAGATTGGCAACCTCATCGCAAGTTGGGAGCAAAGTACTTGGTTGTGTTGTGTGCAGGTTCCGCGTTGCTACTGGCCGAAGACGAGTCAACAAGTATCGTTAAACGGCGCCCTTGTTGGAGTGTTATTAAGCCAGTCTGCATCACCTTCAGTCGTTTGTCTCTCCTCTCCTGATCGATATTAAACCTTGGTTTCTTAATTGAGGGAAGACTAGCTGCTATACTCATCATACCTTCCTCTTGGGGTTCCCAACGGGCTGGTTATCCACCACGCACAAGGACAGTCTGCTCCCACGTCAACTTGGCACCAGCAGCTAATTTTCTGGCGCCATCAACCAGTAGCAGGCCACTCCACCACAAACAAACCAAGCCCGTGATCGGGCCGCTCCTCTCTAGTCATCGCTGCACCTGCAGGGACTGCTGCCTTCCTCGCTCGGGCCACACTTGCACCTCCATCGCTACCTTTTAGATTGTATTTACTGTATATACTTAGGATTTATTGTAATTGTACCAAACCCTAATTGGCCAAGTGCCCAATATATAAACCCCACGACTTATCGTGTGAGGCTTCCCCAAAATTCTCTAGCCTACCGTTCTACATAGTATCAGCCTAATCCTACCCGATCGTATCCAAGCCGCCGCCACCTCCTGGCCGTCGCCGCCCAAACCTTAGCTTCCATGACTTCTTCGCTGCTGCTGCCCCACTTCCGCTGCCATGACCACCTCGGCCCCTCTCAACTCTACCACCGGTGCCCTAGTCACCACCCCCACCGTGTTACCTCGCCCCCGGCAGCACTCCCCACCATGTCTCCCCCATCGTTCTCTCCTTCGACGCCACCAACTAAACCAAGTGGACGATCTACATGAAGGCCTCTCTCGGGAGGGCGGGTCTCATCGGCCACATCGACGGCATCATCACTACTGCACCGACCGATGCTGCATGGGCTGCTGAAGACTACAACGTCCTCAACCTTCTTCATGCCACCATCGACGAGGACGTCACCGACATGGTCCCCTCCCGCGAACAGACCACGCACCAGCTATGGCTCGCTATCCACGAGCTCTTCTTCACCTATAAGGCAAGCAAAGCCATCTACCTTGACAACAAATTCCGTCAGCTAGTCCAGGGCGCCTCCTCCATCACCAAGGACTGCCATCGTCAGAAGCAGCTCGTGGACTCCCTCGCTGACAATGACTCTGTCGTGTCCGCCCGCGCCCTCATCCTCAATACCCTGCATGGCCTTGGCCCTCGGTTCGCCGCAACCACCACCGTCATCTCCATGATGGACCCTCTGCCCTCCTTCATCCGCACTCGGAGCATGCTTCTCGTGGAGGAGATGCAACAGCCAAACACGGGCTCCAAGGCTGCCAACACCGCCCTAGTCGCCCACACCTGCCCACCTCCTCCGGCATGCACCAGCGCAGGTTGCCGCGGTGACTCCTTCAACCCCGGCACTGGCAAACCCAAGAACACTTACAATCCAAAGAACAAGAACGGGTGCCGTCAGGGTGGTGGTGCCCCCCGAACGGTGTAGCCTGCACCCATCGGCCCATGGATGTGCTTCTCTCCTGGCGCTGGACAGTGGAGTGCTCCTTTGGCAACCGATATCCTTGGCCCTTGTCCTCAAGCGCACAGATATGTTGCAAATGTATCTATAATTTTTTATGCTTTATGCTTGTTTACACCAATTGCTTTATGTTTTGTTTACACTTCATGGCATTTTTATGCATTTTTCAGAACTAACCTATTAACAAGATGCCGTAGTGCCAGTTCCTGTTTTCTGCTATTTTTGTGTTTCACAAAAGTTACACTAGAAATATTCTTGAAATTGGACGAAATGAAAGCCAAAGTTCCTATTTACCTGACATGAAGACAGAGTCCAAAGGAGAGACGGAGGAGGGCCAGGAGGCGGCCGCACCATAGGGTGGCGCGGGCCACCCCCTAGCCACGCCAACAGGTGGTGTGGGCCCCTCGGCTGCCATCTGACATCGCCCCTCTACCTATAAATTCACTTCGTCGGGAAAACCCTAGGGCCCAAACATCCATCCGCAAAACATACTGTAAGCCGCCACCATCGTCGACCCGA
Source organism: Dactylis glomerata (assembly GCA_007115705.1). Classification (NCBI taxonomy): domain Eukaryota; kingdom Viridiplantae; phylum Streptophyta; class Magnoliopsida; order Poales; family Poaceae; genus Dactylis; species Dactylis glomerata. The sequence goes on from QXEO01000099.1 coordinate 2,629,373, forward strand.
GTTTAGGAGGGTCCAGAAGCTCTTCCCGGCACGCTACCAGAGAGGGGAATCGTCACCGGAGGCCTTCTTCATCGCCATGCCTGCCTTCGGAGTGATGCGTGAGTAGTCCACCCCTGGACCATGGGTCAATAGCAGTAGCTAGATGGTTGTCTTCTCCTCCATGCGCCTGATGTCTAGATCTTGTGAGCTACCTATCATGATCAAGATCATCTTTATGTAATTCCACATGTTGTGTTTGTTGGGATCCGATGAATATTGAGTACTATGTCAAGTTGATTGTTGATTTATCATGTCTATGTTATTTGTGATCTTGCATTCTCTCCGTTGTTAGTAGATACCTTGGCCAAGTAGATGCTAGTGATTACAAGAGGGAGTATTTATGCTCGATAGTGGGTTCATGCCACTACTAATCTGGGAGAGTGACAATAACTTCTAAGATTGTAGATGTTCTATTGCTACTAGGGAGAAAACAACAATCTTTTGTTCAAGGATAATTGTATTGTTTAAATTACACACTTTGCTTAAGGCGATAATCAGTTGCTTGCAACTTAATACCCACGGGATGTTTGGATGATATCATGTGGGTGGATTATTAGTCATAGATGCAGTTGGATTACGGTCTATGTATTATGTTGTATTGCCCAAGTGAATCTCATAGTGATCTTCATGACATGTACATGCATTGTTATGTATTCTCTAATGTTGCTAATGAGAATTGTGTGAAGTTTTGTATGAAGGAAGTTTTCAAGTGTAGGGAAATGAGAATGATGAGATGAGATGAAGAATGGACAAAAGATCAAGCTTGGGATGCCCATGTCATCCCAAGAAATATCCAAGAGGTATAAGCGTCAAAGCTTGGGGATGCCCCAAGTAATCCCCTTCTTCATCAACAAAAATATCAGGACATCTTTCAAGACACTATATTTTTATTGCTTCATATGCTATGTGTTTTTCTTGGAGTGTCTTTATTTTTTGCTTTCAGTTTTGTTCTGTTTTGTTTGCTGCAATAAATGGTTGGCCCCAACATATTTCTTTTGGAGAAGACACACTCCATTTTCATTGCCTAGAACAGTCTAGTTTTCACTCTTATCGTTCTACGAGTGTTCTCTTTTGCTAGTACTGCGTTTAGCTTTTGTTTTTCACCTTTATTTTTGTTCAGAACTTGTTAGTTCTTTGTAGTTAGGTGTGTTTAGACCTCTGGTCTTTGTTGATTTTTACCTTTGAGAGTTGTTTCAAATAGGTTGATTGGTGTTGGAAAAGGGTAAAATGTTTCATGCTTATAGTGATGCAAAAGGGAGCTTGTTTAGACTATGGCTTAGACTTTAGCATGTCATGCTATTTATTGTTTTGATTATATGCTTAGTAGTTATTGTTGTAGCATGACTTGTCTGAAATGACTGAGAGTGCTTAATGTGCCTTTGAAAGAATCATGTGTTGTTTTTATCATATAGAAGCATAATATTGTGGTATTCTCCTTTGATGCTTTATTTGGGTTGACTTGGCGCATTCTCACACCATGTTATGACTATAAACCAGTCACCTCAAGCCTCTATGATCATTTATTTTTTGATTTGTAATATCACTTTATGCTTTGATTAATAATGTTTTGTCGCTATGCATGATTATGGCCCTTATTGCTCTCTTAGTTGGTCGCTCCCAGTCTTTTGCTAGCCTTCATCTGTAATGAGTATGAGCTCTACTCGTGCATCCAATTCCCAAAAACCAAAGTTTGCCAATGTGTCCACCATATCTACCTATTAGCAATTTGCTATTCCAAGTATATTCATCATACTTTTATCTATCTTCCAAATTAATTTTTTTGTTATGAGAAGATTAGTTAGTAAAGCTCTCAGGAACTTGATGGCACATTTACTTTCTTGCACTTAATAAACTTGACCATTGTGATTCTCTTATGAAGTTTATATGCTTCCAAATTGTAAGTTGAAAGTTAGCACAGCCATGCTTTCATGGGGCATGTTTTCAATAGTGCACTTATTCCTATTTAGTTGATATCATGATCTTTTGTTTATGGATGCATAGCGATCTGAAATAAGTTGGAAACTTGTGAGATCATGGAGATTGTATATGTGTTAGAGAAATGCCTGGGCCGCTAATCTAAACCATGCATCATTCATGGTGGAAATTTACAACATACCCATAGTGGACATTCGATGACGCATCTCAAAATAAAAAGCTATACCCAATGTTAAATAAAAGGGATGTCGAGGTGTTCATTGTCTGTTTATCCTGTCATTTTGATATGGGAAAACTTCCATATCATCGGGCAGGAGGTACCCCGTTGGCGTTCTCGATGATACATGTATGCTTACAATGAGAAGAACTTGCTTGGGACCTAAGTCGAGTAGCATGGTTTGGGTACTCGTATTCACGAGACATGAGATTTTGAACTTATGGTTTGTCAAGCATATAACTCATACTTGTTCTCACATTAACCTTAACCACTCAAGATGCTAATGATAGGGGCAATGAGAGCTTAAAGCTAATAAGTACCATAATTTTTGGAAGGTTTATAAAACTTGCAATCACTACTTCCCTCTGCGAAGGGCCTATCTTTTACTTTTATGTTGAGTCTTCATCTTCTATCTTTATGCACCGATTAAGAGAGCAAAGCTGTCATTTTGAGTATAATGTGCATAGTCCCAAAATTTATTATTGACTGATTCATGATTATGGTATTGCTTGTTTTCAAATTATTTGTATCTAGTCACCCTTTTGAACTTTGAAGATGTCCTATGCATTTATGTTTTGCTATTCCATGAGGGACAAGCTGAATACCACTTTGCTATATTTTCTCTATGCTTCAAACAAACAAATAACTTTCAATGCATTCTTATTCATGATCTTTTGTTTGTGTTACTTTTCATGTTGTAACATGGTTGCTAAGTTCTATGGTTAGAATTATATCTTTTATACCCATGTTTTGAGTACTTTGATCCCAGCTTGCAATGATTTACATCGACTTGATCAAGATTGTGTTGGCTGCATGTTACCTCAAAATTATTTTTTGTTATCACTTACCTACTCGAGGACGAGCAGGATTTAAGCTTGGGGATGCTTGATATGTTGCAAACGTATCTATAATTTTTGATGCTCCATGCTTGTTTTACACCAATTGCTTTATGTTTTGTTTACACTTTGTGGCATTTTTATGTATTTTCCAGAACAAACCTATTAACAAGATGCCACAGTGCCAGTTCCTATTTTCTGCTATTTTTGTGTTTCGAAAAAGTTACACAGGAAATATTCTCAAAATTGGACAAAACGAAAGCCAAAGTTCCTATTTACCTGACACGAAGACGGAGTCCAAAGGAGAGACGGAGGAGGGCCAGGAGGCGGCTGCACCATAGGGTGGCATGGGCCACCCCCTGGCTGTGCCACCAGGTGGTGTGGGCCCCTCGGCCACCGTCTGACATCGCCCCTCCGCCTATAAATTCACTTCATAAGGAAACATATACTGTAAGCCGCCGCCGTCATCAACCCGAGTTCGAGAGGGTCTAGAAGCTCTTCCCAGCACCATGCCGGAGAGGGGAATCATCACCGAAGGCCTTCTTCATCGCCATGCCTGCCTTCGGAGTGATGCGTGAGTAGTCCACCCCTGGACCATGGGTCCATAGCAGTAGCTATATGGTTGTCTTCTCCTCCATGCGCCTCATGTCTAGATCTTGTGATCAGCCTATCATGATCAAGATCATCTTTATGTAATGCCACATGTTGTGTTTGTTGGGATCCGATGAATATTGAGTACTATGTCAAGTTGATTGTTGATTTATCATGTCTATGTTATTTGTGATCTTGCATGCTCTCCGTTGTTAGTAGATACCTTGGCCAAGTAGATGCTAGTGACTCCAAGAGGGAGTATTTATGCTCGATAGTGGGTTCATGCCTCTAGTAATCTGGGATAGTGACAATAACTTCTAAGGTTGTAGATGTGCTGTTGCTACTAGGGAGAAAACAATAATCTTTTGTTCAAGGATAATTATATTGTTTACATTACACAGTTTGCTTAAGGAGATAATCTGTTGCTTGCAACTTAATACCCAATGGTTGTTCGGATGATATCCTGCGGGTGGATTATTAGTCATAGATGCAGTTGGATTACGATCTATGTATTATGTTGTAATGCCCAAGTGAATCTCATTGTGATCTTCATGACATGTACATGCATTGTTATGCATTCTCTATTTTGTCAATTGCCCAATTCTAATTCGTTTACCTAGCATGTTATATCTTTATGGAGAGACACCTCTAGTGAATTGTGGACCCTGGTCTATTCTTTTACATTTATATTACCATCTACTGCAAACTCTGTTTACTTTCCGCAAGCATTATTTTACTTCACCGCAAACAAACACCTTTTTCCACACTATACGTCTAATCCTTTGTTTTCAGCAAACCAGTGAGATTGACAACCTCACTGTAAGTTGGGGCAAAGTAGTTTGGTTGTGTTGTGTGCAGGTTCCACGTTGTTGCTGGCGCCGACCACACACCGGACTATTTTCTGGCGCCTTGCCAAAGTCAGCTAGCAACAACCTTTAGAAGTGGTTTCTTTCTCCTACTGGTCGATTAAACTTTGGTTTCATACTGAGGGAAAACTTACTGTTGTGCTCATCATACCTTACTCTTGGGGTTTCCCAACTGGTCCTGTGAGACATCACGCACCACACCATGGCCGCGCCGCTCTATTAGTCCGTGCTGACATCCCCCTCTTCACCAGCATGGGACAACGCCAGTCTGATCGCCGCCCTCAACAACCTCTACCAGCAGGGCGGTTGGGTCATGGACTTCTGCGTGACCTCCCACATGACCAACAACGAGGGTAACATACTTTTCTCAGCACCTCTATCTCGTCCACACATATTAACCATTGGTAATGGGACATCCATTCCTACCTCCTCCTCCTCTCATACGTCCTTTCAGTCTCCTTCTGGTCATGTTTTTCATCTCAACCACATTCTTCTTGTTCCCCACTTAAATTGCAATTTGCTCTCCATTCGTCAGTTTACATGTGACAATTCTTGTTAATTCTATTGAATTTGACGCTCGTGGTTTTTCTCTGAAGGGCCTGAAGACTCGTCACGTGATCCTTCACTGCAGTAGTGAAGGGGATCTCTACATGTTTCTAGGCTCCCCGTGCCGTGCTCCACCCACCAACTTTCTCACCACCACCGACGTCGACCTCTGGCATCACCAACTTGTTCACCCCGGTCACAATGCTATGTCTGCGCTTCAACTTCTTCTTTAATAAGATGTAATAAAAATAGACGTACCTCTATTTGCAAAGTTTGTCAACTTGGCAAACATGTGCGCCTACCATTTAGTTCATCTACCTCCGTGTCTAGTGCCAAGTTTGATTTGATACATTGTGATTTGTGGACCTCTCTAGTTATAAGTACTTTTGATTTTCAGTATTACCTTGTTATATTCTCACTATTATTCGATGTTCCCACTTCGCGACAAGTCTAGTGTGTCTCGCACTCTTGCAGATTTCTTTGCATACGCACACACACAATTTGGCACCACCGTTTGCTCTTTCCAAATGGATAATGGCACCGAGTTTCTCAACAATCACATTGAACTTTTTTTTACCGTCCCAAAGGCGGGTAGATGGCGACTCATGGCGACTCCACCTCTCCCAAGCCCTAATCCTTCTTTGCCGATGATCTCTTTGATCCCTGGTAATTCCTCCGTTTCACTCCACCCATTTGATCCAGCTTCCCCCCCCCCTCCACATCCATATAGTTTTTTTCCTAGATCCCTCCCACCAATGTTGAATCCGGATGGACATTGGAAGGTTTCCTACACCACGGCCAAGGACCTTGATCGAGGTCGTGCCAAGGCGTATGATGAATCTCTGAACCTCTGGATTTCAAACCATTGGCTTATTCTTCTCAATGCCAAAGGTAATCCGATCACTGGTAGATACCTCGAAAATGGGGAGGTTATCTCGATTGGATCTGAAGTGGCGATTCCCTGCCATCGTGCAAAGGTGTTGAAGTGCATTGTCGCCCCTCCTGAGGTATGTGATCCAGATCCAATTTCTCTTGATGCATCTATGTCAGTGCATGCATCCATCGCTCCGGGCTTGGATTTTTCCTGGGGCTCTTCTTTCCAGAGGAAAGTAAAAAATCATTGTGGATCCACGGTTCATCCTCTTGGAAAATCTGGTCATTTTCTTCTGACGGTCTCCTTTGGACGTGCCAAATTCAAACTGGACTCTGATTCAGTCAGCATTGCTCTTGAATCATGCATTGGTGGGCTTTCTGATGATCTAGACGTTTGCCAGCTGGGTGATTGTGTCTTTTGTTTCTCAGTCAATTTAAAAATGGTTGGGTTCATGGTGTATGCTCTTAGATTTTTTGATTGTGAAGATTTTAAGTGCTATTTCCACCTCTGGGGTAATGGAGGTCCTGCATGGAAGAGAGAATTTTCTCTTTGGCAGAAAGAGTGCCAAGAGGAGTGGATCATGGTTAGTCCTAATAAGAGAAGAACTGATTGTGCCATCAGGGCTTTGAAGCTTAAGCCACATCGTTCAGCCCTGAAGAAGAATCACCTATCCTATGCTCCCAAGAAGAAATTATGTTTTGCTTCTTTCATGAGCTATCCGGCTTGCTCTGGTTATGAATACCCTGCCTCTCCTGAACAAGACTCTGATATCATTCAGGCGGGTTATTCTTGCCCTCAGGTTAAAAGGCATACTGGTAACCTAATCTTGCATGCTTCCTTGCAAATCACTAATGCTAGTGTGCAGTTTGGCACGGTATCCTCTCCGATTCAGGAGGCAAATCAAATTTCAACTGATGGGCCCAATCCGGAGTTAACGGGCCGAGATCCTATTTCAGCGCATAATGAATTAATTTCTCAGCATAATGACATGGATTTTTCTCATTTGATTGATGATATGGCTGATCGGTTTTGGCACTGTGATTGCTGCCTTAGTCTGTCTCATGATACTATTTTGTGCACAGGTAAGATTCGTTGTAAAGGTTGTTACAGATATGGTCATGCAAAATCAGACTGTTGGAGGGTAAAAAAAGACTTTTCATTGGGTTGTCAAAACATCCTCTCAATCTGACAATATCGATTCTCATGCGAGACATAAAGAACCTCTGTCCGGAGATTGCGATACTTCCCAAAGAAGCAAAAACTCCTCTTCCTCCACGTCCCAGCCGCCAAGTCTTCCCATGGCGAACTTTCCTGTTGATTCGCACAGGTTTGTTCCGCATGGCTTCAACATCATGGAACCCTGGGGAGCACAAGATCGTCCGGCGAGGATGTACCTCACTGCTACTATCGCGCCGCCAAAGCAACATGAATCATGGGCTAGAGCTCAAGTAGATCCAAGACCTAAAGGAGATGATATCGACCAAGTTCTTAATCAGGTACATGATCATATCTAGCAGAATCTGCACTGGGATGTTATCAGTTTCGCGGAGAATGCGGTTGGCATTGGTCTGTTTAGAATGCAAGATAGTATCACTAGAGATCTACTCGTCGCTCAGCCGGCCCTCAATATCGGCCATGGTCGCCTTCTAACCTTTGTTCGTCATGATGAAGGAGCAAATTTTTGCTCCACTGTGTACACTCGTCTGAGCTGGATTATGCTTCTAGATCTCCCTCTGGATTATCGCAATGAGGAATTTCTTCATGAAGCTTTTGCCAAATTTGGGAAGATGCGTGGTTGGATCAGAGATGACCCTGAGACTGCTCGTACCTTGGTTAGGTGCGCATACACTAGCACATGAGACATTCCCAGGTCCCTTGTGATTTGTGAGCTGCAGCAATATGGAGGTACTGTTGTTTCCTGGATTGTGCCTGTGTACATTCTCTTTAGCGATCCTGCTGATGTGTTGCCTAGTGATGAGTCTCCTGAACCAGACAATGGCAATCCGCACCCTCAGTTGTGGGGCCAATTCCACCAGCTGGCAACTGGGTCCCTCCTGTTGATAATCTGTGGGGAGAATGGGATGCTGAGGCAGGGGAGGAAAACGTCCCAGATCATGTCATGGAAGATCCTATGCAGCATCAAGTTCAAGTTTAGATTCACTCTTCTATCACCTTTCAACTGTCAGATGCTTCCACTTCCTCTGTTCGGTTTATTCCTGGTGATGGACCTACTCAGGAGATTGTGGTGCAGCCAACAGCTCCAGCTCGTGTGACTGAATTCATTCAGATTGAGGATATTGATACTGACAATGATGATTTTGCTCCTGAACCAGAGCATTTTGCTGGTACTGATCAGCCTTTGGTTCCAAATCCACTGGCCATTGTCCCTTATGCTCCCCCATTGTTTATCACTCTTATTGACAAACTTGGGGGTCTTGATAATCAGTGCTCTGATCCTAAGCCAGCTGATGTTGCTATCAACTTGGAGTCTGACAAGGACCTTTCAACCAAGAGGAGACTAGACTTTGGGTCTGAAAGTGAACTATAGGATGTTCTCTTTGTTGCACCTCTCCTGGCTTCAACTCCCACCAAAAAGGTGGCCAAAAGGTCAAAGGAAACTCCTTCTTCTGAGATGTCTGTTAGAAGGAGTACAAGGAACTCTGTGAAGAAAGATGGGTATAAGCTGGAACCCATGTGACAAGGGTTAACTCAACAAATGTCCTAGATGAAGGACTTAGGATAGGGGAGATAGGGCGTCGGATGAACTCGAAGGTAAATTCAGTCAAACAAGGTGGCTATGAAAGTAAACGTGGGTGTTGAACCTGGCTTGCTTTCAATCTGTCCCACACCGTCCCCTCCTAGCCCCTATATATAGGTGGCCAGGTCTCGAGGATCGGGTGGGATCCGACACAGATTACAATATCGACATACGACATGAACTCGTATTTCAACTAGTATTACAATTGAGCCTAGCCTAACGGGCCTCAGGGGTACTCAACTGACGGGCTCTATTATCTATACCCTTGTCACCATGAGAGACAAAGTTACTCCAAACAAGAAACCAAAAAGTGCCAAGCCAAGGGTGCCGAAGTCTGATGCCAGTGTGCCTCCTCCTACCCCTGTTGCAATAATTAGGAAGGTTGGGGAGAATCTGGAGATTCCTGCAGAGGAGATGACTGTGGAGAAGCTTATGGCTGATCCTGTTCAGGGCAAGAGCAAGAAGGTTCCAAATGAATAAGCAAGATCATGGAGTTTATTTTGGCCCTATATTGTGCATCTGGCCTCCTTGCTTTATGGTGGCTTATTTAATATTATATTATCATGTGAACTTGTGTGGAACCTTTCATTATGTGTGCTCTATGTGCAAGACTTTATGTTATATTATTATGAGTCATGTTATGTATGATGTGATGGTGCATGATGGATTTTGCTGGCCAGTTATGGAAAGGCATGTTTATACATTGCCTTATTTGTTATTCTCTCATTGTTTCCATGGATAATACACCCAATTGGCTCATGGACTGGATGGTCCTTGACTAGAATGTGAGGGGCCTTAATGATAAGGACAAAAGGCTAGCTGTCTATAATAAAATTGAGGAGAGCAATTGTTCTGTGGTTTGTCTTCAGGAGACTAAATGTCATTCCTTTGATCACTCTTTCATCAGGAGTTTTTGTCCCAAGAGATTTGACAGATTTGCTTTTTCTCCTTCCATTGGTGCCTCTGATGGAATCATTGTGCTTTGGAACAATTCTATTTTTATTGGAGAGGTTCTAGAAATTCATAGATCTGCAGTTAGAATCCAATTTTCTTCTGCTTATAATAATCAGCCTTGGCACCTGGTTTGTGTTTATGGCCCTTGTTCTGGCCCTGAGAGGGACATTTTTGTTCAATGGTTGCATGATTTGGACATTCCCTTGCATGATAACTAGCTTTTGTTGGGAGATTTCAACTTCATGAGGTCTGTTGAAAATAGGAAGAAACCTAGGGCAGACATGAATGATATTTTTCTGTTCAATGAAATCATTAGTCATCTTGGCCTCATTGAATTACCTTTAAAAGGTAGATATTTTACATGGTCGAATATGCAGGATTCTCCTCTTCCTCAACAGATTGATTGGTTTTTCACAAGCTGTCAGTGGACCCTGTCCTTTCCTGATACTGTGCTACACCCACTTGCCAAAAACACTTCGGACCATGTTCCTTGTGTTGTTAAAATCAAAACCACTATTCCCAAGGCTAAGATTTTTAGGTTTGAAAACCACTGGGTGCAGCAACCTGGCTTCTTGGATTTAGTGGAGAGAGTTTGGAATGTGCCTGTAAGAGCTAAATCTTCTTCTGGCATGATTACTGCCAAGATAAAAAATCTAAGATATGAGCTCAAAAGATGGGGAAAATCTCTTTCTCATTTTAAGGACCTTGTGGCCAAATGCAATCATGTGATCTTTCTTGTTGATCAGATTGAAGATGCTAGAGACTTGACTAGACCTGAGTTTAACTTCAGGAATATTGTTAAAAGTCACCTAAAGCATCAACTTCAGGTTCAATCAGACTACTGGAAGAGTAGATGCACTGTTAGGTTGTTTAAGTTGGGTGGAGAAAATACAAAATTCTTCATTCCAAGGCCACAGAGAGATATAGACAAAACACGATTGCTGAAATCAAAGATGATGATGGAAATGTCCTGGTAGATCATAATGAAAAGGCTAATGCCTTTTGGCTCAGCTACAAGGGAAGAATGTGGGTGTGTATTCCTACTGCCACCCCATTTCACCTTGAGGAGATTATTTCACCTTGCTCTGATTTGTCTTCTCTGGTGGAACCTTTCTCTGAGGAGGAAATTTCAAATATTCTCAAATTCATGAAGCCTGATAGAGCTCCTGGCCCTGATGGCTTTAATGGGCTTTTCCTCAAGAAATGTTGGCATATTGTCAAGAAAGAATTTATTCAGCTTTGTAATGATTTCCATGATGGCAAGGGGCAGTTGTAGAGTATAAATGGATCTTACATTACTCTTGTCCCCAAGAAGAATTCCCCTAAAACTGTCAATGACTTCAGGCCTATCTCTTTAGCAAATACTTGTCTGAAATTCCTTACTAAGCTGGCTGCTAATAGAATGCAAGATATCATTTCTTCTTCTATTCATGCCAATAAGTATGGTTTCATAAGGGGGAGAACTATTCAGGATTGTCTTGCTTGGGCATTTGAGTATTTGTTCCAGTGCCAGCAGTCCAAGAGGAAAATTGTGGTGCTCAAGATTGATTTTGAGAAGGCTTTTGATACTCTTGACCATGCGGCCATTATCCAGGTTATGAGAGCAAAAGGTTTCCCCGAGCTCTTCTTGAAATGGGTTAAAGAGGTTCTCTCCTCTGGTTCTTCTTCCATCTTGCTGAATGGGGTGCCTGGTAAGTCTTTCCTCTGTAAGAGAGGTGTCAGACAAGGGGATCCCCTCTCTCCTCTGCTCTTTGTGCAAGGGTCTGATCTGCTCCAAACTCTAGTCAACACTGCATATCAAAATGGTCTTCTCTCCTTGCCCATTCCAGTGGGATCTGATTTTCCCATCATCCAGTATGCAGATGATACAATAATAGTGCTTCCTGCTGATCCTGCTCAGCTACAGGTGTTCAAAGGCATCCTAGAACAATATGCTGCTTTTACTAGGCTAAAGGTTAATTATCATAAATCTTCTTTAATTCCAATCAACCTTTCCCAGGAGGAGTCTGAAATTCTGGCTCAAGGTTTTAATTGTCAACTAGGGTCAATGCCCTTTACCTATCTTGGATTACCAATGGGAACAACTAAGCCTTCCATCAGGGACATGTCTCCTCTTATTGATAGAGTTGAAAGAAGATTGTCAGCTGTTTCTTCTTTTTTGTCATATGGAGACATGCTGGTCCTTGTTAATTCTGTGTTATCCTCTTTGCCCACTCATTACATGCTCACCTTGAGACTTCCTCCTGGTATAATTGCTGTTCTGGATAGGGCAAGAAGGCATTGCTTATGGAGAAGAAAAGATAAGCATAAAGTCAATTCTTTGGCTGCTTGGGAGATGGTGTGTAAACCAAAGCATAAAGGTGGGCTTGGTATAATTAACCTGCAAATTCAAAATTCTGCTCTGCTTCTTAAGCATCTGCACAAATTTTATAATCATGAGGACATTCCTTGGGTTCATCTTGTCATAGATGCATATTACTATCAGTCTGTTCCTCATGATCTGGTTCTCTCTGGCTCTTTCTGGTGGAGAAATGTGATAAGTCTCTCTGAGGAGTATAGGACCATTACTTTGGTCTCCATTGGTAATGGGAATTCTACTCTTTTTTGGTCTGACTTATGGAAAGAAGAAGTTCTTGATGCCAAATTCTCAAGGCTTTTTTCTTTTGTCAAAGATAAGTTACAGTCTGTCAAGGAGTTTGCCCACAAGGATTCTATTCTAGATAATTTTCACTTGCCTTTATCAGTGGAAGCTCATGCTGAATTATCAATTTTAATGGACCTGCTTGGTGATTCTCAGCTCAATGAGTCTGTCTATGACTCATGGGTTTTCAAGCTGGGGGTGGCTGGGTTTAGACCTTCCAAGGTGTATAAGCATGCATTCAATCATCTGGAGACGAATCAGCCTGCTTGTTGGAAAAGCAAATGCAACTCCAAACATAAGTTTTTTGCTTGATTGGTGCTGTAGGATAGAATCAACACAAAAGATATGCTTCTCAGGAGGCACTGGCATGTTACTGATAATCATAATTGCATTCTTTGCCATGAGGTCACTCTTGAAGACTGGAGGCATTTGTTTTTTAATTGCACTTTCAGTACCAGGATATGGAATTATTTACAGATTCCATGGATCCCTGGCAATCATATGGCCTCCATCATGGCTGCCAAGAAATCTTTCTTGGGCCCTTGCTTCATTGAAATTGTTATACTAACTTGTTGGTGTATTTGGAAGCAAAGGAATGCTTGGATTTTCAAAAATATCAGGCCAACGTTTAGAGGTTGGAAATCCAGTTTTGTTTATGAAGTCACCATGCTTAAGCATAGGGTGAAAGATTGTACAGCTACTGATCTAGTTTCATGGCTTGATAGTCTTCTTTAGTTGTTTTTTTCTTTTTTGCTGCCTGTAAATAGTTGTACATAAACTTTGTATATTCTTTTGAATAAAGGGAGAAAATGGCTGTGGGGGCTTCCCTCACAGTAGAAAGGTTTCAAAAAAACAATCACGTTGAATCCCTACTCACCTCACACGGCATGATTCTCCGTCTAACGTGCCCTTAGACCTCACAGCAGAACGGCAATGCTGAGCGCGCTATTCTTATGTTTCATAAATGCATCATGCGCACTCTAATGTTCCATGCTCAAATTCCTAAGTCTTTTTGGGCTGATGCCTTAGCCACTACAACGTATCTCCTCAATAGATGCCCTACCAAAGCCATTGGCTCTCTCATACCCTATACTCATCTTCATGGTCGGTCTCCACCCTATGATACACTTCGGGTTTTCGGTTGTCTTTGTTACCCTAACATCGCCTCCACCGCTGTGCACAAGCTCTGCCCTTGCTCTGTGCCATGTGTGTTTCTTGGATACCCGCCTCAGCATCGTGGCTACCCCTGCTATGATACATCTTCCGTAAAGATACTAATCTCTCGTCATGTTATGTTCTATGAGACAAACTTTCCATTTCAGCAGATTGCGGCTATGACACTAGTTGTACCGCCATCGCCACGTCGCGTGGACTTCCACTTCACCGACCTACGGAGTCCGGCGACCTCACTGGTCCCCCGCTCGGCGAACACGGCTACACCATCACATGCGCTACCGCGCCACCACGGCAGGCTGTTGCACCTTCGCGTCGTGCTGCCGCGACATCCCGGCAGGCTGCCGCACCTTCGCGTCGCGCTGCCACGACGTCCCGGCAGGCTGCCTCTCCACGGATTCCTGTCGCGGCAGGACATGCTGCCGCCCCGGCAGCCGCAGCGCGCTCCTCTGCGGCGTTAGAGTTTTCGGCCATGCCTGCTGCCATGGCAGGCACTTCTGCCGCACCCAATTCCGTGATAACCACCTCTGCTGCGCCATCGCCCCCTTCCACGATGGCTCCCCGGACCACTCGCTTTGGTCGTGTTCTTCACCGCCCAGACCGATTCGACCTCTTGATGTCATTCTAACAACATCTCGCCAAGCTCTTCAGGATCCTCTCTGGTGGGTAGCCATGGCAGAGGAACACCAGACTCTTCTGGACAAACGTACCTGGACTCTGGTGCCTCAGCGACCACGTGCTAACGTGGTCACATGCAAGTAATTTTTTCGCAACAAATTCCACTCTGATGGCACTCTTGCTCGTCGCAAGGCTCGGTGGATTGTTCGGGGCTATTCCTAACGCCCTGGAATCGACTATGATGAGACGTTCAACCCTGTCGTCAAACATGCCACCATCCGCCTTGTTTTTCAAATCGCCCTCTCCTGCTCCTGGCCTATTCGACAACTTGATGTCAAGAATGTCTTTCTTCATGAAAATCTTGAGGAAGTGGTGTATAGCCAGTAGCCCTCGGGTTTTATTGACAAGGTTCGCCTGATCATGTCTGTCATCTGCACAAGTCACTCTATGGTGTAAAGCAGGATCCTCGCGCGTGGTACCAGCGGTTTGCCTCCTACATCACCACTGTGGGCGTTGTTGCCTCTGTGTCAAGCACGTCTCTGTTTGTGATTCACTCCGGGTCTGACTCTTCATATTTTCTCCTCTACGTCAACGATAAAATAGTCACTGCATCCTCCACGACTCTTCTTCAGCAGCTTCTTGGCCGGCTGCACCGTGAGTTTGCTATGACTGACCTTACTATCTTCATTTCTTCCTTAGGATTGTTGTACGTCGCACTACAGATAAGTTGTTCTTGACTCAGCGGCAGTATGCCATAGACCTTCTTCAGCGAGCTGGTATGGCTTAGTGTCATTCTTTTCTGACTCCTGTTGACACCAGTGCCAAGCTCTCTGCTACTGATGGTGATTTGCTCTCTGATGCCATGGAGTACCGGAGTCTTGCTGGTGCGTTACAGTATCTTCCTCCGACGCATCCTGACATCTCCTATGTCGGACAGAAGATCTGCTATCACATGCATGCCCCTCGTACACCTCACCTTGGTTTGGTGAAGCGTGTTCTATGGTATCTTCGTGGTACCATGGACTATAGTCTGCATCTTCATGCCTCGTCCAACACATCCCTGATGGCCTACGCTGACGCTGACTGGACTAGCTACTCGGACTCTCATCGCTCCACATCAGTGTCTATGGTGACAGTCTCATCTCTTGGTCCTCCACGCGCCAAACAACCGTGTCGCGCTCTAGTGCTGAGGCCGTGTATAGGGCTGTGGCTCATGCTATTGCTGAGTGCTGCTGGTTTCGTCAGTTACTTCAGGAGCTTCGTCAACCTCTCACTTCGGCTACTCTTGTCTATTGCGACAATGTCTCTGCCATCTAAATATCGTTCCATCCAGTGCAACATCGTCGCATCAAGCATATTGAAATCGACATACACTTCATCCGTGAGAAGGTGTCTCTTGGCGAAGTTCGAGTTCTCTATGTTTCTTTGGCCCTATAGTTTGCTGACATCATGACGAAGGGATTGCCGAGTCAGCTATTTCTTGACTTTCGGTCCAGTCTCTGTATCCGAGAGACTTCCGTTAAGACTGTGGGGAGGGGGGTGGGTGTTAGGTTGTATTTTTTTTTTTTGAGTAACACAGTACAAACGCAAGCGCTCATATACACGCGCATACACTCACCCCTATGAACGCACACACGCACACCCTACCCCTATGAGCACCTCCGAAAGACTGAGCCGGCAGATCGGGTCTTGAGATTGACGAAGTCACCACGGGCGCCTCGCTATCGACGGGAACGTCGCCTCCCACTGAAAGAATATTCCGCCTTTACGAGACACACATAATAGTATCAAACCCTAATTGGCCAAGTTCCCAATATATAAACCCAGAACCCCACAACTTATGGCATGAGACTTCCCCCAAATTCTCTGGCCTACTGTTCTACACTACCATCCGACTTGCCGCCATGCCTCATCACCGCAAGCCAGGGCTTGACCGGACTTTACCACCACACCGCTGCCTGCAGCTCTACCCCGCGCAGCATGCACCACGAGCGGGTAGAAGATGGCCGCCGCTGCCGCCGGCATGGCTCGCGCGGATGGCAGCGGAACATAAAGGAAAGGGGAGGGTGGCTCGGGGACGATGGAGTTTCTTTCAGGAACAGGTCCACTCAGATGAAGACGGTACTAGCTAGCTTCTGTGCTGGGTCGTCTTGATGCTCGTGTTGACCAATTTGATGGTGACGGTAGCTATGGTTCGTTGATGCTGACACTGGGCTTTTACATTTCAGCCACTCACTAACAACAAGTTATTTTCAAATGATCTAACAATAAAAACCTGCGTTGACGACTGCAATGCAGACCTTGGTAGGGACTAATGAATATAATAAGAATCTTGGGCAAGGATGTCGTATGACTTGACAGTGTTTTGATGAAATCCCACGAATCATTCGTAAGAACTCGTTTTCCCGGTACCGCTACGGGTCGACAGCAGCTGCGGAGCTTCCACAAGAGGGTGAATCTCTGTACGTTGTACCTACGTACGATGAGAGGAAAAGTCAACTCCATGTTTCTAGTCATAACGTATATATATCTGCCATTATGGTTGTATACTATTTAAAAACAATCATTTTCATACTTCGGTCACATGCCACATTATCCAAAAAATATAATACAATACAAAACTTGCGCAATTTTCAGATTGGTAATGCAGGGCAGCCGAGTTGGTGAGAAAGGTTAATATACTTTAGACGAGATGCTGATGTGTAACCACCTTGGACGAGGTCCTAGGAATGAAGTTCATTGGTTCTCCCAAGCATTTTCGGTTGCCACCATTTAAGGTTAACGCAATTTCCCTCTTCCACCATGTATCAGGCCTATCGTGCATCTATATGTAAGGGGGGAGTCTGATTTCGATTTATTGTAGTGGCTGATATTTCTGATTTAAGATTAAATTAAGTCAGTTCTCTTCTATTTGGTTTTTAACTTATAGTAGATTTAATTCTCCACGCCGGTTCGCGACCCTTGGAAGCCGGTTAATGCATGCTCCAACTATGTACTCGATGATAGGTTGGATCAATGAATCGCCTGTTAAATATAAATAGTCTTTCTTGGCAATAAGATGTGTTTTCGACATACGAATAGGAAAAAAAGAGACATTGATCTGGGAACAATAAGGTATTTTTGGGTTAACTACATAATTCTTCGGGTTTGCATGTCCATCAAATTTGCAATAGTGGAATTTGCAAATTAAATTCAAAACTAAATAATCTCTGGCAATCTTCCGACCAAAAGCTGGACTTCAGATATATCAACTGCGTTACGTAAAACTATTTCTTCTAGATATCAAATCTCACATAATTTTGCGCTAGTTGTATCCAGTTTATTCATGTGTTGGGTACAAAATGGTGGGTTGAATTATCACTGATTTGGCAGTTTTAGTGATTTTTGGAATGATTAATATATGGGCTGAAAGATATGTTGTCATTGGACATATCTTTCAGCATAGAAATTAGTCATCCCTAAAATCACAAAAACTGCCCAGTAACTGATATATCCCAACCCATCTTTTAGTACCCAACACTTGAATGAACTGGATACATTTAGCGCAAAATTATATAAGATATGATAATCTTTGAACTAGAAGAAATAGTTTTACGTAACACAGTTGATGTATCTGAAGTCTAGCTTTTGGCCGGAACATTGCCAGAGATTATTATGTTTTGAATTTATATTCATATTCTACTGTTGCAAATTTGATGGATATGCAACCCCGAAGAATTAAGTAGTTATCCCAGAAATACCTTATTGTTCCTGAATCAACGTCTCCATTTCTTCTATTTGGACGGTGAAAAAACATCTTTTGGCCTAGAAATTTTATATATATTTAACAGGCGATCCCTTGATCCAACATATCATCTAGTAGATAGAGAATGCATTAACCGGCTACCAAGGGTCACAAACCTACAGTGAAGAATCTACTATATACTAAAAGCACAATACGGGGGTTATGTTTTCGAGGCACCACGTTAAGCCACATCATTAAGAAAACTTAAACCATTAGATCTATAATTTATGGCTAAGATTAATTAATAAAGATTGTTACATTACACATATAGGCGTACATGTCGTACACGTCCGTTACGTTGTGATCGAGACTTTTTCCTTTTCCCAACTGTAAGACCGGTTGACACGATGCATAGAATAGAAATAAAAAAAATAGGAGCTAGAATATATCCCGTACACAATTTCTCTACCTAACAAAGTTTGAAGGAAAGAAAAAAAAAGGGTATTTCCTCCCGTGCATTGAAGAGAGATACAAGATCTGGACTCTTTCTTTTCAGATTCATGCAAGAGTCCTACACGTGAACTATGAGGACACCATCATCATCATAGATAAATTCACAACCCACGTCAGGTCTACAGAATAAAGTCATCGTCCTGTCTCGCCATCGTCCTGTCTCGCAAGAAATCATCACATCGCTCCAAAGCTTGCCATCTCGACAATTCTCTCGTGTTCGTGATTCAAATCTCTCCAGATATTATCAAGATTTGTGTTGCGCCAGATTCACCCAGTCCTAGGTGAATATCATCAATCAAAGCACACTTCTGTCTACAATCTTCAAAGATCTTTCTGGTATGGCTGACTCTCTCTTTTGATCTGCCACTTTCTTCTGATTCACGTGGCAATGAACTGAGAGCATACATTGTTGAAGTAGTCTCCTTATTGTTTTGGGCCTGCTGCGCATTAACTCCCAGTCCATTAGCGTTGATAAATTTTCTATCATAATATTGTCAAATAATAATACAAGAAAGGTATACATCTATGTACCATATTATCCAGTGTGTACTTAATTTTCACAATACTCCAGAGATATGGCACCTACACTACTCGGTGCATTGTCTACAAGAGGCGACCCACCAACAATCAAGGTCAAGGTTTTAAGAATTTGGGACTCAGTTAATCTATCAACTAATGAAGTTATTAGTGTTGATATGATTTTAACAGATAAAAAGGTATGTTTATTAAGTATATATGTGATTTCCATAGTTTCCAGTATTTTACTTTACCTAATATATATATATATATATATGTATATATCCTAGGGCAATACCATCCATGCTTCTATTGGGAACAAATTGTTCAACAAGTTTAGGTCAAAAGTTAGAGAAAATTCCATCTACATATTGAAGTCCTTCAAAGTTTTGGAGTACGACCGCTATCGTCCATTGAAGAACAATTTGAAAATCAATTTTATTTTTGATACAACAGTCAAGGAATTCGAAGGGGAATCCCCAAATTTTCTAGACTATTACTTTGAATTTGCTGATACTAATACCTTACGAAGTAGGATCAATAATGATGCCCAATGCTCAGGTATGTATATAATCCATATTTAAGGAAAATTATACACAATTAAATGATATTTACATAAATAAATGTATAGATGTCATTGGGTTGCTGAGCGGGATGAAACCAATAGAAGAAAAAATAATAGCCAAGGACACTCCAAAGGAGCGCACATCAAACATCCGCGAAATTGAAATTATTCTATTAGAGTAAGTGGTTTAGTTTGTAATAAATCATTAACACTTTGACTTAACTTATCAGTTAATTACAACTCATTTTTACATGTTTCATTATTGCAGTGGTGAGAAAATCAAAGTCACCTTATGGGGGGATATTTTAGTAAATATGGTAGATGAAGATCTGATGGACAAACAAACAATTATTATTGTTACTTCAAATTTTGTCAGAGACTTCTATGGTGAGATCTTTTTTCTCTTTTTCATAAGAAGTACAATTTTACTAATTAGTTAGTTACAAGGGTATCACTGAGCTTCATTGATAACCAGGCTTGTCATTGCGCACATCAAATGCATCAAGAGTCTACCTGGATCTCAAAATTCCAGAAACAACAGAAATTATTGATAGGTATGGTAATACTAGCGCCCTCATATATATAGTTTTTGGTGGCTATGTAAGTTTGTTTATATTTCCCCTAAAATGCAGGTATTGTAAAGAAACTATTTTTCCAGCAATGATGGAAGTCGACAGAAGCACCCAAGGAACAATCAATCAGCAGATGTTTTACAACAGAAAAACCTTGAGGGAAATTATAGATTTGCGTTACAATGATGTTAAAACAAATGTTAGCTTATCCCCTTCTAACAGTATATTATGTGATTTTACTATTATATATCGTCTGATATGTTACTCTTGGGTTAAATTAGGAATATGTGTGCACCACAAAAGCAAGAATTGATGAGATTATGACGGATAGGAGTTGGTGGTACATGGCATGTACAAGTTGTCGTTGTGCAACAAGGAAGCAGTTGGATAATTACGTTTGCAAATCATGCAATAGAATTTCTGATAGTCCAGAACTAAGGTAAGCATGTATCATAAGGTTTTTCCTTTTAAACAATACATGTGAAGGCTAACACTATTATATTAGGTACCTGATTAATATGAAGATAAGTGATGACACAGCAACAACCTCATGTGCAATATTTAATGAGGTAGCAGAAAGGCTTCTAGGAAATAAAACTGTCTCCGCCATGCTGGAGCAGGATGGGTTCTCTGATAGAGTCCCAGATGCTATTCTCAACCTTCGCGGAACAACACTCATATTTCGGTTGAAGTTAACTTCAAGGAATCTGCAGGAGTGTATGGAAAATTATAAAGTGAACTACACTTTTGTGCCTGATAACAAGCTAGAGATGGAATATTCAAATGAATTGGCTGAAGAGGTATGTCCATCTACGTTCCTTTAGTTGCAAGACAATATAGAATTTGTAAATGAGTAAGGATTTACAGGACATACTCGACAACCAAGGACAACACAATTCTACATACTCTGTTCCACATAACTCAGAAAATCGGGTATGACCACTATCATAGAGTTTATGCATCATAAGTATTATAGTAGTTCTTTTTCATATTATAACAATTTCTTTCATAGGATAATCGCTTCTCCGACCTTGGGGGGGAGGAAACTATAGATAACAATGATGCATGTGAAAAGAAAAGCTCACGACCTAGCAAAAAAAGACTTTTACAGAAGATCAAAAAGGAGACACCCTGTAGGATACCTAAGAAAGAGGTATTGAAGGTTAAATTTATACCATAATAATTATTTTTGTTGACACATTACCATTACCATGTAATGCAGAAAGTGTCAAGCATTGATCGATCGAATAGAAAAGAAACAAAAGAAGTGAAGAGATCTAAAAAAAAATTGTCAAGGGCTGCCTGTAGGAAGAATAAAAGATCTGATCCAATGATACAGGTTCTTGATGAGAAGGTACAGGTTCTTGATGAGAAGGTACAGGTTCTTGATGAGAAGGTACTGTACTAAAAATAATTTATATTTGCTATATGTATTAAGAAACTTTTCTGTCATACAATATCGCGACAAATGCAGGAAGAGCCGAGCGTTGATTTAGAGGAGTTCAAAGAAGACAATGACCATGGTGCAATAATTACAGAACAATTTCAAAAAAGCCAATCGACTTGCCAAATTTTAGAGTCTAATTTAATTATACTAGATGCTTCAGATGAGGAGTGCAAGGATAAAACTACGGAAGGGAACTATATTTGCAAGAAGCGCAAAAAGATTGTGAAAGAAAAGAAATTCAGGAATAAGGTACTCAGCTTTTTCATTTGCAAAAAACGGCCAAGATTCCAAAATGATTTTCTTTGTTTGTGATATTATTAAAGTATATGTAGAAAGACACAGTAAGGCATCTGAATGAATCAATAAATAATAAATATAGCAAGAGTTGTGAAAAAGACGTGATGAATGTCGCTTCAAGAAAAAGTAAAAGAGCCATTAGAGAGAACAATAATTTAGATGATGATGTTTTGTGTTATAAATATGTCTCCTAAGTATTAAATTAGCTTTTTTTTTACTATGAACCATATGACAACATCTTGTAAATGCAGGAAAGCAATAATTTACCAAGTACCCCTACAGATGGAGATATGATAGAAGAACAAACTACCTGCAAGAAATCCAAGAAGGCTGTAAAGCTGAACAAAATCAATAAGGTACTATCATGTAAAGAAGTCGGTGCTTTTTCAAATATTATTTTTGGGGCAAACAAATGTAATATATCATATATGAATAATTGCAGTACTATATCTTTGCAGGCAAAAGAGGAAGCTAATGAGAAACTAAACAATAGGAATGTTGATTCTAGCTATGAAGATAAAGAAGAGAGTAACGGATTTAAGAAGGTAATTGATAAGCCCAAGTTTTACATCTATGATCTATCTATTTTTTATGTTTTAACAGTAACATTACTTCGCAATTACAGAAAAACTACGACAGCTGTGTTGACAAGGAGAACAATAGGATCATCGCAGATGAATGTGTTGAAGAGATTAATGAAAAGACCAAAAGAAATAAGAAAATAGATAATTGCAGAAACAAGAGGAAGGAGTTCTCGGAAGACGAGAATATGCTAACACTACAGGCCAATCAGGAAAGACCCAAGAGGGTCAGGAAAGCACCTGAAAGATTTACATACTAGCCACTTAATGCATTTACTTAGTCCTTCAACTATGAAGTGCTAATTTTATCTTTTGGTTTACTGTAATCTTATATTCAACTAAGTACTTAGTATTGATAATTCTAAGCTCTACAGGAGCATGGTTTTTAAATATTATTTGTAAGTTTATGAATATTAATTAATATTCATCTTAGTCAGTAGGTATGCAATATCGATATTTTATATCTTTCAAAAATATATCTTAGATTTGAAATAACATTAATTATCAGTTAAATTTTCTACCTCATTAAATTCAAAGAAATTGTTTTATAATCACTGACAATAATACTGAGATTTAACAGAGAACGTAGATTGTTTGTACAAAATTGGTACTTGTGGTAAACAAATATTATTGTAAATGGTTCATATGCTATCCTGCAAAAGTACACTACAAACTCTACAAGGTCAAAGCACTCAGCAACCTACATTTACATACACCACAGTACAAAGAAAGGGGATTTGGTAATATGTTATCAAAAATAGAAAAAGGAAAAGGAACTTAGTGAACTTAAAATAAATAAGAAAAGGGAACCACGAACAGCTCATTATACAAGTGCAACACTCCCGCTGCCGCTGCCCTTGCCACCGGCAAGCCACCCTATTTCATACTCCTCTGTTCTAGGAAATGACTATTGCAGAACCAGAGAGCTCCTCGCCACAATTGGAACAACAAGTTGACGATCTACATGCCCTTCAGCCAGAGAGATTAGTGGATTATAGGAGCTAGATACGAAGAAGTAAGAAGATACTGCAAGGTCCTCATCGCCATGGCCAACCTAGAGAGAAAGAAGAGAGAAGGATGGCTGTACGAGAAGGTTCAAGATTCGTTCACATCAAACAGATATGTTATATTAATAAAGATGTCAGTGAGTGACAGATGAGATAAGGTAAAGAAATAAAATTGCTTGGATACCGCTTCAAACTGTGCCACACGTCAGGGCTGAACTCCTAAAGTGTACAGTACAAGTTAATAAACAATTAGACTTGCCAACATGTATTATTTTTATATACAAAAATACTTTTTTTAACCGGTAGGATCTTATGTACAGGACTAAAAAAATTACTTTATATAAAAAAGACTTATTCAACAAAAAGGGCTTTCTTCATTCTAAAAAACATGCCACCATATTCTAAACTATAAAATATAAGGTTTGTACTACTTTCGTTTCATATTAGTAATCACAGATTCAGACGTATTTTTGCATAAAATATGTTTAGAAAAATCCAAATTATCGACAACAAACATGGATCGGTGAGAGTAATATTTAATCTGCTCTCTTGAATTTAAACTGTATTTTAAAAAATAGATTCATAAACAAGAAATCACGTTTTATGGAAAATATCTATGATTAATCCATACAACACGTGAACAACTAGGACACGTTACCAACTAAGTCACGTAAACAACCTGGAGACTAATAAAATAGCCCTTACGTACACGTTGCAGTCGTTATAAACAATCTTGCCTTCTAGATCTCGAGAGATTACGTCCAGCTGCGGAAACTCCAATCATCTTGCGACAACTCCCTGCATGCGATAGGTGATTACATCAATTGCAAGCCATCTTTTCTCCCAGCTCTCAATAGATTACGTTCAACCTCCGATCTGCAATTCTCTTGCTAGGTAACTACATCAACCGCATGCAAAGTTGGGATTTCAGTTTTCAAGATTGACTTCTAAACCGGTGTCAGGTAAATCAACATAATCACAAGGTCAATTTTTTTACTTCAAGATACTACTTAAACTTGAGCAATCTTGGTCTACCTGTATCTGCAAATTTCAACCATGTACTTTTTAATTTATATAGCTCTGTAACCGTCGGTACAAAATATTCTTTCCAACAAAAACTATATATGCTTCAGCCTCAAACAGGAATTTCCAATGAAGAGGAAAGGTGAACCACATAGAAAGGAATGCAAAAAGGCTGCCAAGAAGCTCAGAACCGATCAAATATGCATACCAGCGAGGTAATTATGTTACTATTAATGTATATTATATATATATTTTAAAATACTATGCAAAAAATGTACTTGAATAGACTCGGTACATGTAAGTTCCTCTTACTGTAAATCTAAGAAAAACATACATAGAATTGTTACCTACCTAAAACAAAAAATTTAAGGTTTACTTGTGTACATCCAGAGAAACAATTAGATCGGCAAGATTAAATAGGATAAAAAAACTTCAAGAGAAGAAAACAGGAAAGCCTTCCGTGTTTTCTGGAGACCTGAAAGAGTTTAATGCTGCAAACAAGGAAAGGTAACAGATTCTACGAAGTAATTCATGTATTATGATTTTATTATTAAATTACAATACTTATATGGACTCCAATATATAATGCTGAATTTGATTCTAAGAAATTGTAACAGGTCATCAAAAAGGAGTGACATGAAAATTTGGAACTTCGGAAAACCGACTTGCAAGTGTGAACGATGTGGTGCAATTTTCTGGTATGAAGAAAGAACTTCGGGTAGAGGAAGAAGTACTCCAACTTTTGGAATATGCTGCCAACAAGGCAAGGTTGACTTGCCAGATTTAAAGGAGCCGCCAGCTTACCTAAAGAAATTGATGAATAAAGAGAAAGGAAAGAGGTCCAAAAACTACATGAAAAATGTCAGAGTGTATAACTCCATGTTCGCCTTCACATCAATGGGAGGAAAGGTTGACAAACAAATAAACAAGGGGAGTGGACCTTATGTCTTCAAAATGAACGGGCAAAACCATCATCGGATTGGTACTCTGCTACCCGAAGAAGGAGAAAACCCATCCAACCCACGCTGGGCACAACTGTACATTTATGACACAGAAAATGAGGTTAAAAACAGGATAGAAGCATCAACATCTTCGGAGGAAAAGAGGAAGTTGATAGACCCCCACATTGTTGAAGGCCTCAAGAATATGTTGGATAAAGAAAATATACTAGCAAAAACATTCAGAATGGCAAGGGACAGATTCAAAGAAGGTGAATATCATGATGTTAAATTAAAAATAATCAATGCGCGTCACAGAGATGGAAGAAAATATAACATGCCATCAGCATCTGAAGTGGCAGCACTCATTGTCAATGATACATCAGAAAATAGAGAAGGGCGTGATATCATTGTTCAGTATAAAGATATGAGACCAAGGAGAATATATGAGAACCATCCAAAATTCATGGCTATGCAGTACCCATTACTATTTCCCTATGGAGAAGATGGGTACAGAGAGAAAATACCATACATATTAAAGGAAGGTGCAAAAGGCAAGAGAAAACATGTTACAATGCGCGAATACTATGCATATCGACTACAGCAGAGGATCGACAAGTCAATGCACTTGCTATCATGTGAAAAACTTACATTGCAGTTTATCGTTGATGCCCTTGCATGCATTCTACAGTTTAGGTTAAATTGGATTAGAAGACATCAAGGCAACCTAAGAACAGAACTATATGCTGGCTTGCAGGACGCAGTTGAAAGGGGTGACACGAGTGCTGAACAAGTAGGAAAGAGAATACTACTTCCATCCACTGTCACAGATAGTCCGAGGTACAAACAACAGAACTACCAAGATGCAATGGCAATATGTAGCTGGGCTGGATATCCAGATATATTTGTGACCTTCACATGCAATGCAGCTTGGCCAGAGATTCAATCTACGCTAAAGGATATAGGACAAACAGCATCAGACAGACCTGACATTGTTGATCGAGTGTTCCACATAAAGCTCAAGGAATTCATGAGAGACATAAGGGAAAGGGAATACTTTGGAAAAACACTCGCAGGTAATGCCATGCACACTTATACTCTGACTAATAAATACTCTTCTTTATAGAATGAATTGACATTTATTTTTAAATTGCAGTTATATATACAATAGAGTTCCAAAAGAGGGGCCTCCCACATGCCCACATAGTCATATTCCTTCAGAAGAAAGAAAAGAACAAATGTCTTGATCCAGAGGAGGTAGATAAGATAACATGTGCTGAAATCCCAGACAAGGAAATTGATCCTGAAGGATATGCAGCTGTCGATAACTTCATGATGCACGGACCATGCGGGCTGGCAAATCCAAATTCACCATGCATGGTCGATAACAAATGCTTAAGGAAATTTCCAAAACAATTTAACAGAAATACAACCATCGATGAAGATGGATATCCAGTGTATAGAAGGCGTGACGATGGCAGATACATACAGAAGGGAGAGGTCAGGTTGGACAACGGATATGTGGTACCATACAATAGAGATTTACTGGTAAAGTATCAAGCTCACATAAATGTCGAGGTGTGCAACAGATCTCTATCAATTAAATACCTTTTTAAATACATAAACAAAGGTGACGACCAAGCAACTGCAATGATAGAAAATGATGAGATCAAAAGGTACCTCGAGTGCACATACATATCAGGATATGATGCCTGTTGGAGATTATTTCAATACGAAATGCACTTCCGAGACCCCTGTGTTGAGCGCCTACCTTTCCACCTGGAGAATGAACAACAAGTTATCTTCTCAGACTCCACAGACCTAACAAAAATTGTAAGAAAGGAAAGGACGGGAATCACAAAATTCACGCAGTGGATGGAAACAAACAAAGAGTCTGAAGAAGCCAGAGAATTAACATATGCACAGTTCCCATCAAAATGGGTCTGGAAGAGGGTACAATTGAAATGGAGCAAGAGAAAAAAAGGAAGATCAGTTGGAAGGATTTATTACGCTCATCCATCAAGCGGTGAGAAATACTACATGAGAATGCTACTTAACGTCGTCAAAGGATGCACATCTTTTGAACAAATAAGAACCGTAAATGGAGTTGTCCACACAACATACAAGTCAGCTTGTGAAGCATTAGGATTTCTAGATGACGACAAAGAGTGGATTGAGTGCATAAAGGAGGCATCCAATTGGGCAACAGGTAACCAGCTAAGACAACTTTTCACAACCATATTATGCCACTGTGAAGTTACAAATCCAAAGATTATGTGGGAATCATGTTGGGAAATTCTAAGTGAAGACATGGAATACAAACAGAGAAAGATCTTGAACTATCCTACACTTCATCTAACCGATAAACAGAAGCAGGGATACGCCTTGGTTGAATTGGAGAAGCAAATGAGACTGGCTGGAAAAACACTCAACGAATACCCTGGAATCGAGCTGCCAAACTCTTCAATTCTAAAAGAACTTGGAAATAGACTGCTCAATGAAGAAATGAACTACAACAAGGATGCTCTAAAGGATGAACATTGTAGGATCTTTAATAATCTGAATGTGGAACAACATAAAGCCTTTGACAGAATAATGGAATCAGTAGACAATAATTTGGGAAAGCAAATATTTGTAGATGGATATGGTGGCACAGGGAAGACATACCTATGGAAAGCAATCACAACAAAATTGCGTTCCGAGGGAAAAATAGTGTTAGCAGTGGCATCGTGCGGAATAGCAGCCCTCCTTCTACAGGGAGGCCGGACAGCACACTCAAGGTTCCACATTCCTATAATCCTGACAGAACAGTCGACCTGTGACATCAAGCAAAGATCAGACTTGGCAGAACTAATAAATAAAACATCACTTATTCTATGGGATGAGGCTCCCATGGCAAACAGAATATGTTTTGAAGCACTGGATAGAACCCTAAGGGATATATTAAGGAATAAGAATGAAAACAGCAGTGAGAAGCCATTTGGCGGCATGACAGTGGTTCTAGGAGGGGACTTCCGCCAGATTCTTCCGGTTCTGCCAAAGGGGAAAAGGCACAACATAGTCGGTGCATCCATCAAAAGGTCATACCTTTGGAACAACTTTGAAATCTTAAAACTGACAGAAAACATGCGACTCACTTGCATAACAGATAATGATAAAGAGCAAACACATATCGCACAATTTGCACAGTGGATTCTAAATATAGGCGACGGAACAACAACATCACCAGAAGGTGAGGATTGGATAAAAATACCAACTGATATACTGCTGAAGAAAGGAAAAGACCCAAAGAAAACACTCGTGGATAACATATATCCAAATCTGAGACAAAGATATCGAGATCGAGCATTCCTGGAAGAAAGAGCAATCTTATGTCCAAGAAATGAAACAGTCAGGGATATCAATGAATATATAATGGATTTTCTAGAAGGGGAGGAGACAATATATCGAAGTTGCGACACAGTATGCAAAGCTGCAACTTTAAATGATGATACAGATATGATGTACGGAAAAGAGTTCCTAAACAACCTAAAGTTTCCTGGAATCCCAAACCATGAACTAAGGCTGAAAATAGGACTACCGGTGATGCTCATGCGTAATATAAACCAGAGTGAAGGGTTATGCAATGGTACACGTATGACAATTACCCAACTTGGAAGAAGATTCATCGAAGCACAGATAATAACAGGAACACATGTTGGTGACAAGGTATATATTCCAAGAATTATCATGTCACCAACTGAATCACCATGGCCGTTCTTGCTGAAAAGAAGACAATATCCTATATCTGTGTGTTTTGCTATGACAATAAATAAGAGTCAAGGACAATCTCTAAAAAAGGTAGGTTTATATCTACCAAAACAAGTTTTCACACATGGGCAATTATACGTAGCATGTTCAAGGGTCACACAAAGAGATGGGCTCCGGATAATGATTGATGACGAAGAAAGCAATGAGGATGATAGGGTAAAGAACATAGTGTACAAAGAAATATTTTGAGGTATGCAAATGTCTTATCAATACAAGCATATGCAAAATATATTATATTATTTTAATTCACTTCCATATTGCCTCATTTAACATTTCAATGTAACTCAATATCTCACAGGATGGATATGTTCTGCTATTCAACAAAATCCAATAATTGCAAAAAAAGAACGAGATATGGTGACGAATCAGATACATGTAGTAAGTTATAGCTTAAATACTAGATTTGTACATCTAAAACAATATACTTATATATTACTGTTTTTTTTAAATATGGTCATAGTCTGCAAGTTATGCAATTTAAATCTAATTTCAAAATACTATGCATAAGGGGAGGGGGGTTGCCTAACACTGCCGACGCCGGTCCCAAGCCCGGGTAAAAGTGGAGGGGGCACAGAACAATATAATCACAAATTCACAAAAAATATATTGTATTAAACTACACTAAAATCAAAATAAATATCTAAATGTTCAAAAAAAACTTAGAATCAAATTAAAATTAAAATACCAATAATCTCATAGAACTGAAACAAAATTATCTTCTATATAATTACTACTGAAACTGCCGTAGTGACCTACTATTCTGTTGCGCATCGATGGTGTACTCAAACCCAGACGCTGGCCATTCCGCAGCAGCGACTCATTCAACCTCTCATAAATCAACCAGGTTTGTTATGGCCTTCATAGGAAATATTTACTTTTATTGCAAACTAATTACATGCCAGTTTGTCGGATATGAAAATCCTAATCAAAATTGAATCTACTTTGGCCCGAAAAATTACAACCAAAGATATTATATAAATTCTTAGTACAATTCTTGAGTTACAGGTCAATGAGAAGCAAATGAAATCATTACTATTGGATTTATTGACACAAGAAAATTATATATCAATTTGAGATTGTTAGAACAGAGATCACACATGACGTTACTGAAAAACTCGCATGTCTTTACTGTATACAAATGACACACATGTTCACAAATTCAATGATACAAAGATTACTGCAGAATATATTCATGAAAACAGTACAAAAATAACAAAAATGCGTCATACCTTCGGAAACAGCTACTCCAGCACATACAAGACGCTACTGTCACGGAGAATGCTGACGACCTCGACGCCGACCCGATTCGGCATCTCGCGTTGTCCACAGGGACGCCGGCCGCAGGAAGAAGGATGGACGAGCGGAGGAAACGACCGACGGGGCGGAGTCGAGCTCGGCGCCGGCGGTTGAACAACAAGGCGTGGGCTCGATTCTGGCCACAAGCAACGCGCAGGGCTTGGGAGGAAGTCAGCGGAGGTCACAGTAGTCGCCGACGAGGCTGCATGACGCGGATGGGGGACCGGCGGTGCAGGATTTTGCGGCGGCGGTGGCTTCTTGACTGAGACACTCTGGATCGATTTCAGCCAGCAGGGCAGAGCGAGGCAAGGAGGGAGGTCAGCGGAGGTGAAGGAGGGCGGGCCGGACTTGAGCCGCCACGCCGAACGCTGGCCGGCGACAGGAGATGACGGGGACGGCGCCGAAACCTCGGCCACACGCACCGAAAAATCCGTTCGAGTGCGGTTGCGACATCCTCAACTCCTGCGCAGCCTCCATAGAAGACATCACCACACTGCGCACGCTGGGAAAGCGATACTCTACATCTGAAATAGGGATTCAGTTCAAAGTTCTGGACTACGATTTAGACAAGAAGAGATCTGATGGAATGGGAGCTCAAACCCGGTCAATTTAGATCCAAAGACAACAAATACACGCAATAGGGAAAAAAACATTTCAGATTATATAATAATATAAGGGGAAAATTTGCTATAGGACACTGTTATTTTTTAGTGTTTGCCGAAACACACTGTTCAATTGTGTCTTTGCCAGGTACCATTACAATTTTGTGACACATTTGACAGAACACACCACAGTGCCAAAAATAGAAAGTTTGGCACTTTTATTTGAGATGACGAGTTTCGAAGAAAATGTACCAAACTTTCTGTTTTTGGCAATGCGGTGTGTTCTGGCAAAGACACAATTGAGCAGTGTGTTTCGGCAAACGACACAAAATAACGGTGTCCTGTAGCAAATTTTCCCCAATATAAGCCACCATCGTCTCTGCTAGCTCCTTCCCGGTAAGGCAAAATGATTCATGCCTTTAATTCCTAAAAAGTAAAAATTAAAAATATAAATACAATATAACTCAAAAAAATAACTCAAACTCATTAAAATAATGGAAAAACTACCAAACTAAAAATTAAAGGCCAAAAATATCAAAAGCATGTCTAATTTAGACAAATGTGACATGCGATCCTTCACGTCACATGAAAATACAAATTAAATTATGTTTCAATAACACAATGGGTAAAACTAAACAACCAAATAATAAATTATTATATTTAAGAAAATTTCAAATTAAAAAATTTTATAATATAAAAAAGATAAAACATATTAAACCACATCATCTTAGTACCAAAATCTTGGCCTACAAATAGAAAAATAATTTCAAATGCTAAAAACAAGCACACAACACAAACAAAAAAAACCTAAAAATATTACAAAATGAAAATGCAAACACGAATATCAAAGAAAAAACTATATTTTAATAGACATTGCAGGCGCTTATACGCGGGCCATCTTGCTAGTTATATATTAACAGCAAAATTTAGAACATTAAAATAGAGACACCACATTAATCAGCATTATCTTAATTATATTAGCAGTTTGATCTAAATTTGTGGTTAAATTTTAAGAAAATAATAACATGGGAATCTATAATATCTATAAAGTTTATCCCCACTAAAAAGTAATTAATGTTTGCAAGCTGAATCCTGGTGCAGCCACATCATCCTAATTATTTGTATCCGTCCGATTTCAAATATATGGTCGTAGTTATCTTGTGCAGCGCTTACCAAACGGCGAATTATATTGGCAGACTGTACTAGAACGCTTCTAATATCCTCCAACTATCAGGCTTTTTTATATTCTGTAACCGATGGGCGCAAGATATTATGTTGAATATATAAGCAATTTACCATAACATTTAATTCGAAATAACCAATAATAAAGCATGATGATAATTGCAGGAATTAACCTAATCATGCATACTAGCAGAATATACGAACAGATCACATCTAACACAGATAAAGAGATCACATCTACTCCAAACGCTAGTACAAGAAATTGTAACATAAACTGGAAAAGATGGGTACAGATTGCATACGGTGCTGCAGGAGGATTCACGTTCGCGTTCAGATTTGCGTTGGCGTTGAGGTTCACGTTGGCGTTGGCACCAGCATCGTCAGCCATGTCGTCGATGTAGAAGCTGCTGATGTCCGGGAAGAAGTCCTCGTCGGGGAAGGAGTCGTCGGTCGACGTGATGCCGTCAGTAGTCGCGCAGAAGCGCCCCCCAAAAACCTGATCGCCCCTCACCCGTACAGGTTCACAAGAGGCGGGGTTCCGGAGGCCTACTGTCCCGTCGTCCGGTGCACGCCGGAAGAGAGGATGGAGAAGGTGTAGCGGCGGCGCAAGGCTCTGGAGGCGAGAGACGGGATGTGATACGGCGTAATTAGGGTTTGCGCCTAAGCCTGCTTATATAGTGCCGGTCGGGTAAGACGTGGGCCGCAGCCCACGTCCGAGTTAGTAACAGCCCACGATCCAGAAAAACCGGAAACGGCTGATAGAAAAATAACTCGCGCAGTAATTTTCCCGAACAGCAAAAACATAAGTAAGCTCGGCACCGAGGCACAATTCTGCAAACCGCGGCGCGCGCGCGCGCGTCGTGACGAGGCGAGGCGAGGCGGGCGGCGGAGGAGGAGGAGCGCGCGTGTAAGTCTCTCCTCTTCTCTCACTTTAGGAGGTAGTAGAACACTCCACTATATATATTGGTGCAACTCCCCTCAAACTAGCAAGGTGGGACTAAACTTTGGTGCTATCCCCTGCTAGGCATGAATGGGCCAAGAGAATTTCAGAATTTGTATTGGGCCATGGACCAAAGCCCACAGCCAAATTCCAACAATCCCCCACAAAGTCTCATTGGCACATCTCATCACATCACATCAAATAATTCTAGAACATTGTTTATATACCGGTGCGAGGTGGAGACTGTTAAGTTGAACTTCTACTCAGAACTTTATGCTACACTAGATTGCAACTTGAATAGCGGACTATGCCTTGAACTACAAGTTTGGTGCGCACTAGTTTCACACAAAGCCTAGACCGATACTAGGCTGCCGCAATGCTTCCCCGCGGTTTGGAGCTTATGCGTCATACTCCATGGCCTTTCATGAGTTTATTAGAGAGCACCCAACTCCCATAGACTGCGACGTTTGACAGTCAGACTCATATAGGTGTGTTCTTCAAAAGATGTTCTGCAAGGCAACATCTTTGCTATAAACAAGCCACTTAGAACACATTAAGATAAATATCAACCTGCCATGCAGAATAGGAGAGTATTGCATCTATATGGAGTGGTAGTATAATGTAAGGATACTCTCCTCTCAGCTGACCAACAGCTTGTCTCCCAACTCTAATTCACGGGATCTCCGATCACATAGAGTGGATTACCACTGTGGACAACTCAAAGTGTGTGTCTCAAACCCATCTCCCTCGATGCATTATCTATCACATTGCGTGATAGACCCTTTGTGAAGGGATCTGCCAGATT
Source organism: Dactylis glomerata (assembly GCA_007115705.1). Classification (NCBI taxonomy): domain Eukaryota; kingdom Viridiplantae; phylum Streptophyta; class Magnoliopsida; order Poales; family Poaceae; genus Dactylis; species Dactylis glomerata. The sequence goes on from QXEO01000099.1 coordinate 2,663,239, forward strand.
TTTAGATGTTTGGATATAATCCAACGCAATAACTCCGGAGTTTCTCATTTTCCTGACAGATTTCAGTCTCCTCTTCACATGTCTTGATGACTTCATATTGTCCTTAGAACTGTTTACTTTGATGATCACCGTTTGATTATCACAGTTCATAGGAATTGCGGGTATAGGTTTTTCAACCACAGGCAAGTCCATCAAGAGCTCTCGAAGCCACTCTGCTTCAACAGTGGCTGTGTATAATGCTGTGAGTTCTGCTTCCATAGTTAACCTCGTTAAGATGGTCTGCTTGCAAGACTTCTAGGAAACAGCGCCACCACCAAGCGTAAACACATAACCACTTGTGGCCTTAGTCTCATCAGCATCAAAAATCCAATTTGAGTCACTATACCCTTCAAGTACCCTTGGATACCCAGAGTTGTGAACTCCATAGCTCGCAGTGCCACTCAAATAACGCAAAACCCTTTCAAGGGCCTGCCAATGAACATCTCCAGGATTTGACACAAACCGACTCAACTTGCTAACAGCAAAAGAGATGTCAGGCCTCATAGCGCTGGCCAAATACATAAGCGAGCCAATAATCTGAGAATATCTCAGCTGATCTTTAGCATCCTTAGGATCTCCCTGATTCTTTCGAACCAATATGCTAGGATCATATGGCGTAGGAGAAGACTTGCAGTCGCTATACCCAAAACGACTCAAGATCTTTTCCACATAGTGAGATTGAAGCAGTGTTATCCCACCATCGTCATCTCTCAGTAGCTTGATGTTCAAGATCACATCAGCCACTCCTAGATCTTTCATCTCAAAACAATGAGATAGAAAGTCTTTGACCTCCTTGATAACATCAAGACTGGTCCCGAATATCAGTATATCATCAACATACAGACATAAGATGACTCCTTGGCCCCCACCATGGCGATAGTACACACACTTGTCAGCTTCGTTAACAACAAAGCCTACAGCAGTTAAAGTTCTTTCAAACTTCTCATGCCACTGCTTAGGTGCTTGCTTAAGACCATACAAAGACTTTAACAACTTACACACCTTTCCTTCTTGACCACCTACCACAAATCCATTCGGCTGATCCATATAAATCTCCTCATCTAACTCTCCATTTAGGAAAGCAGTCTTAACATCCATTTTATGAACGAGAAGACCATGCGAGGCAGCCAGGGATAGTAGTACTCGGATAGTGGTCAATCTGGCCACAGGTGAATAAGTATCAAAGAAGTCTTCGCCTTCTTTCTGGGTATAACCCTTAGCAACAAGGCGTGCCTTGTACTTCTCAATAGTACCGTCCGGTCTAAGCTTCTTCTTGAACACCCACTTACATACTACAGGTTTGCACCCATAAGGACGATCAGTAATTTCCCAAGTTCCATTTGCCAAGATGGAATCCATCTCACTGCGAACGGCTTCTTTCCAGTAGTCAGCATCTTGAGATGCATAAGCTTCTAAAATAGAAGTGGGAGTGTCATCCACGAGGTATACAATAAAATCATCGCCAAAGGTCTTTTCAGTCCTTCGTCTCTTACTCCTAGTAGGAGCTTTATTGTTATCCTCCACAGGATTTTCAGAATGTTCTATCGAAGTGGTGAGTTCAGGAATTGTAAATAATTCTTGACTAGATGAACTAGGCATCTCCTGATTTGATGAACTAGACAAACCTTTCATTGGAAAGATGTCCTCAAAGAAAGTCGCATCATTCGACTCCATAATAGTACCAACACGCATGTCAGATACTTCAGATTTTACTATCAAAAATCTATAGCCAATGCTGTGAAACGCATATCCCAGAAGAACACAGTCCACGGTTTTTGGTCCAAGCTTTCGCTTCTTGGGTACTGGCAAGTTTACCTTTGCCAAACAACCCCAACTCTGTAAGTAAGAGAGTTTTAACCTTTTCTTTTCCCATTCCTCAAATGGTGTAATTTCTTTGTTCTTAGTGGGAACCCGATTTAGGACATAACACGCAGTCAAGATCGCCTCCCCCACCATGCCTTAGAGAGACCCGAAGTGTCTAACATGGCGTTAACCAAATCAGTTAGAGTATGGTTCTTTCTTTCAGCCACCCCGTTAGATTGGGGCGAGTAGGGAGGCGTCCTCTCATGGATCATACCATGTTTCGCACAAAAAGAATCAAATTCATTGGAAAAGAACTCTCCACCATGATCGGACCTAAGCCGCTTAATCTTTCGATCAAGTTGATTTTCTGCTTCAGCTTTATAGATTTTGAAATAGTTCAAAGCTTCATCTTTAGATTTCAGAAGATACACATAACAGTATCTGGTGGAGTCATCAATTAATGTCATGAAATATTTCTTTCCACCTTTTGTCAACTCACCATTCATCTCACAAAGATCTGAATGTATGAGCTCTAGTGGTGCCAAATCTCTTGCCTCCGCAGTCTTATGAGACTTGCGAGGTTGCTTTGCTTGCACGCATACTTGGCACTTAGAGCCCTTGACATTAGTAAATTTTGGAATTAAACTCATGTTGGCTAGCCGCGTCATGCAACCAAAGTTAATATGACAAAGTCGTGAATGCCAAATATTGGACTCATTATCATTGCAAACATGATTAATAACTTTAGTGCATAAGTCTGACAAAGAAAGGCGGAACAAGCCTCCGCACTCATAGCCTTTTCCCAACAAATTGTCCATACTTAGATATTACAACTTTATTGGACTCAAAAACCAACTTAAAACCATCTCGACACAGAAGAGATCCGCTGACGAGATTTTTATTGATGGAGGGAACGTGTTGCACATTCTTCAGCTGTACGGTGTTTCCCGAAGTGAACTTCAGATTTACCATACCAACACCTTGAACAAAAGCACGTGAGCCATTTTCCATCAGCACGGAGCCAGCCCGTGCGGCCTGATAAGAAGAAAACATGGAAATATCAGCACACACATGTATATTGGCACCGGTGTCTATCCACCATTCAGGTGAATGACAAACTGAAAGGATAGTAGGAAATATACCGTACCCAGCATCCTTCATATCGGTATCACCAACAACAACATTGGCAGAATTGCCGCCGTTTCCATGTGAATGCTTATCAAAGCGTTTAGGGCAGCTAGGAGCCCAATGATTCGGATCACCACACACATGGCAGGATCCTTTCTTCTTATATTCAGTCTTCTTCTTGAAGTTGGTAGTCTGCGAGGCCTTGCTCTTGCCGTCAAACTTTCCCTTGCCCTCAAACTTGTTCTTATTCTTGGACTTGTGGGACTGGAAGTTATTCTTCTGCACCACATGTGCACTAGAACTTCCATCAAAGCCTCGAACACGTGTATCCTTTGCTCTCGCCTTTTCCTCGACATGAAGAGAACCAATGAGATCCGAAACGGAAAACTCCTATCTCTTATGTTTCAGAGAAGTAGCAAAGTTCCTCCATGAAGGAGGAAGCTTGGCAATAATGCCACCGGCCACAAACGTGTCCGGTAAGGTACACTTGAACTGCTCGAGTTCTTTGGCAAGAGACTGTATCTCATGAGCCTGCTCCACAATGGGATGGTCATCAGTCATCTTATAATCATAGAATTGCTCCATGATATACAGCTCAGTGCCAGCGTCAGAAACACCAAACTTGGCTTCCAGCGCATCCCACGCATCCTTGCCATTATCAAATGACATATAGGTGTCAACAATGTTGTCACCAAGAATGTTGAACAAAGCCCACATAAACATGGTGTCGACTTTCTGAAAAGCTTCCTCCTGAGTAGGAGAAAGATCTCCCTCAGGTCTGCCAAGAGTGGCGCTATAGCAGCCTAGGTTTTTCAACCATAGAACTGCTCTCATGCGCCATCTCTTATAATGGACACGATCAAAGGGAGGCAGCCTGGTAGCCGCGGCCAAACCAGTTGGACTCAAATGCCTATAATCAGGTTTTTGGATTGTTGAATATATAAGCCATTTACCATAAGATTTAATCCGAAATAACCAATAATAAAGCATGATGATAATTGCAGGAATTAACCTAATCATGCATACTAGCAGAATAGATGAACAAATAACATCTAACACAGATAAAGAGATCACATCTACTCCAAATGCTAGTACAAGAAATTGTAACATAAACTGGAAAAGATGGGTACAGATTGCTGATTGCTAGATTGTTGGGAACCCCAAGATTAAGGTTTGATGAATATAGCAGCAAGTTTTTCCCTCAGTAAAGAAACCAAGGTTTGTCGATCAGGAGAAAAGCAGACAATACGACTGAAGGTGATGCTTGCTAGTTTGCGACAGCTTCGAACAATTTATATATGGCGCCTCGTCCATGCTTTGCCTGCTAGCTGCAACGCGGAACCTGCACACAACACAACCAAGTACTTTGTGTCCCAACTTGCGATGAGGTTGTCAATCTCACCGGTTTGCTTGAAACAAAGGTTATGAGCGTATCGAGTGGAAAGTAATAATAGTATGCGAGTAAAGTAAACAGGTGATAGCAATATGATGGAAATAGGACCGGGGTCCACAGTTCACTAGTGGTGTCTCTCCATAAGATAAATAACACATGCTGGGTAAACAAATTACAGTTGGGCAATTGATAGAATAAAGATAAACATGATATGTCAAGCAGATCACTATGAGATTTACTCTGGGCATTACAACAAAATACATAGACCACCATCCAACTGCATCTATGACTAATAATCCACTCCCGGGGATATCAATCCGAACACCCCATGAGTATTAAGTTGCGAACAACAGATAATTGCATTAAGCAAAGTGTGTAATGTAAACAAAGCATATGCCCTTGAGCATATGAATGTTGTTTTCTCCCTAGTAGAAACAGCACATCTACAACCTTAGAGGTTTCTGTCACTCCCCAAGGTTAAATAGAGGCATGAACCCACTATCGAGCATAAATACCCCCTCTTGGAGTCACTAGCAACTACTCGGCCAAGATAGCTACTAACAGCGGAGAGCATGCAAGATCATAAACAACATAGAGATAACATAAGATATAATTCAGTACAGCAACTTAATCATAACACCAATATTCATCGGATCCCAACAAACCAAACATGTAGAATTACATAATGGTGATCTCAATCATGTAGGGCAGCTCATGAGATCTAAACATGAAGCACATGGTGGAGAAGACAACCATCTAGCTACTGCTATGGACCCATAGTCCAAGGTAGACTACTCACTCATCGCTCCGGAGGCAAGCATGGCGATGAAGAAGACCTCCGGTGGTGATTCCCCTCTCTGGCAGGGTGCCGGGAAGAGCTTCTGGACCCTCCCGATCTTCGGGTCGACGGCGGCGGCGGATCGCGATGTGTTCTGGAAAATTGATCGGGTACTTAGGTTTTTCCCGTCGGGGGGTCTTTATAGGCGAAGGGGCAATGTCAGAGGTGGAGCCAGGTGGCCTCACGCCTGGCTGGCGCGGCCCAGGCCCTGGCCGCACCGGCCTAGCATGTGGGGCCCCTGTGGCTCCCCTCCTACTTCTCTTCGGATCTCTGGAAGCTCCCGGACAAAATAAGACTTCAGGAACTTGTTTCGTCCAATTCCGAGAATATTTCCTGTGTATCACTTCTAAAACACAAAAACAACACAAAACAGGGAACTGGCACTGTGGCAACTTGTTAATAGGTTAGTTCTGGAAAATGCATAAAAGTGCCACGAAGTGTAACGAAACATTAGGCAAATGGTGTAAAAACAATCATGGAGCATAAAAAATTATGGATACGTTGGAGACGTATCAAGCATCCCCAAGCTTAACTCCTGCTCATCCTTGAGTAGGTAAGTGATAACAAAAGAATAATTTTTGAGGTGACATGCACCTATACAATCTTGATCATATATGTAAGCATTTGTGAGCTGGGATCATAAGAACTTAAAACATGGGCATGAAGATATAATCTTGACAATAAGAACTTAGCAACCATGTTGTAAACATGCAAATGAACACAAACAAAAGATCATGAAAATGAAATAATGAAAGTCAAACATGTGTTCAAATCATAAGGAAAAACATACAAATGGTTTTCAGCTTGTCCTTCAAAGAGAGCAAAACATAAATGCATAGGACACCTTCAAGTTTAAGAGGGCGACTAGATACAAATAATTTGAGAACAAGTGAAACAAACAATATGAATCAATCAATGAACTTTGGGACAATGCATATTACACTAAGAATGACAACTATGCTCTCTTAATGGTGCATAAAGAAAGAAGGTGGTGACTCAACATAAAAGTAAAAGAAAGGCCCTTCGCAGAGGGAAGCAGTGATTGCAAGTTTTATAACCTTCAAAAATTATGGTACTTACTGGCTTTGAGCTCTCATTGCCCCCATCATAAGCATCTTGAATGGTTAAAGTTAATGCGAGAACAATTATGATGCATATGCTTGACAAATCATAAGTTGAAAACCTCGTGTCCCGTGAATACGAGTACCCAAACCTCATGCTACTTTACTTAGAGTCCCAAGCAAGGCTCTTGTCATTGTAAGTATATGCATATCATTGAGAACCGCCAATGGGGTACCTCCGTGCCCGATGACATGGAACAAGCCCACATCAAAATGACAGGACAAGCAGACAATGAACACCTCGACATCTCTTTTATTTGCCATTTATTTAGCTTTTTATTGTGAGATGCGTCATCGAATGTTCACCATGGGAATGCTGCAAATTTCCACCATGAATTATGCATGGCTTAGATTAGCGGCCCGGCGTTTCCCTAACACATATACAAACTCCATGATCCCCATAAGATTCCCAATTCATTTCACACCGTGGGCATCCATAAGCAAAAGATCACGATATCAACTCAAATAAGAAGTGCAATGTTGAAAGCTTGCCCCATGACTGCATGGTTGGGCTAGAATCCAACTTACAACTTGCAAGCATAACAACTCAGCATAAGAGACCACAATATCAAATTTTTAAGAACAGGAAAAAGTAAAGTGTGCCTTCCAGTTCGTGAGAGCTTTACTGACCGAATTTCACATAATACTAGTCAGAGTTTAATTTGAAGAGAAAATAAAAGCAAGTCAAATTTACTTGGAATAGCACATTGCTAGTAGGTATGTATGGTGGACACTTTGGAGAACTTTGGCTTTTAGGAGTTGGATGCACGAGTAGAGGTCATACTCAGTACAAGGCGAGGGCTAGCAAAAGACTGGGAGCGACCAACTAAGAGAGCAATAATGGCCATAATCATGCAAAGCGACATTTAAAAGAAGCATAAGATGGCATCAAAAGTCAAAAACTAAATGATCATAGAGGCTATTGGCGACTTTGTAAGAGTCTAACATGTGTGAGCATGAGCCAAGTCAACCCAAATAAAGCATCAAGGAGAAAACCAAAATAATGCTTCCATACAATAAAAACAACGCATGATTTTTTCAAAGGCTCATTAAGCAATCTCAATTGTTTGAGACAAGTCATGCTACAGCAAAAACACTAAGCATACTATCACAAAGACATCAAGCATGATATGAAAAAGCCCAAGCCGCAGTCTACACAAGCTCCTTCTTGTACCACTATTTTGCATAAAGCTTTTTCTCTTTTCCAACACCATTTGAAATTTTTAATGACACCTCTTTTGATGAAAACCAATAAAGATCAGAGGCAAAAATACACCTTGATGAAAAGATATGACAAGGTCTGAACGCAAATCAAGGCGAAAACGAAAACCAAAAGCAGTAGCGGAAAAAGAAGAACACTCGATGAACGATAAGAGTAAAAATGGAGTGTTCTTTGCAAATGAAAACAAGTACATCTCCTCCAAAGGAAATTTGTTGCGGTCCAACCATTTATTGCAGCAAACAAAACAAAACAAACTAAGAAAACTAAAACAACCGACGCTCCAAGAAAAACACATAGTGCATGAAGCAATAAAAATATAGTGTTTTGAAAGGTGACCTGATTTTTGCCGATGAAGAAGGGGTGCCTCGGGGGCATCCCCAAACTTTGACGCTTGTACTTCTTGGATATTTCTTGGGGTGATGCATGGGCATCCCCAAGCTTGAGCTTTTGTCCATTCTTCAACTCATCTCATCATTCTCCAATCCCTACACTTGAAAACTTCCTTCATACAAAACTAAACACAAATCTATTAGCAACATTAGTGTAGCATAACATAAAATCAACCTCTTTTTGCTTCAGATTTCAACTCAAAACCACCACATATATAGAAAATACTACTGTAGCAACCTCCCCAAAAGTTCCGTGATCAAAAGAACTCAAAAGAAAGTGATAAAGTGGCAAACACAAATATTGGCAGAAATCTGTCAAAACAGAACAGCTGACAAAGGCCGAATTTTTGAGGGGGATTCTGTTGCTCAAATTAAAAAGTGTTCAGCTAAGAAAAGTTTGGATATAACCTGGGGCATATACACAAGAAATCGCAGGTCCAAAAGATATACAGAGAACACTAGTAGAAAAAGGGTCTTTGGTCCAGCACCCAAATGTCATCTGTCCCGGTTCGGCTGGCCATTGGGGACCAATGACACTTATTGGTCCCGGTCCATGCCGCCTGGAGATTAGTCCCGGTTCATTTCGGGGTATCGGTCCCGGTTTGTGGCATTAACCGGGACCAAGGCCTCCCCAGCATGACACGTGCCTCTATGCGGGTCATTGGTCCCGGTTCATGGCATGAACCGGGATCAAAGACCCTCCCCTGGCTATAAATTGATACCCAGCCCTTTGCCCTTTGCCACAAAAATTTGCTGAATTGTGTGTGTGGTGTGGGTGCTAGCTTTTTTTTCCTTTGATTGCACACAAGGTGTTCGACGAAATGTCCATGCCACATTTAAGTTCGCACAACACGGTATCCTCCGCCGAGGTTAGCAACCTTATCTTCTTCATCTGTAACTGATATAAAAATCTTGCATATGTGTCCATGTGGGTGGTCATTTCACTATTCATGATGTTATTATAATAGTTAATTATTATAACGCATATCGATGCGCGGATGCGATGGATGTACGGCGACCGACGCGATTCTGATTTTATTGCAGGCCTGCATAAATTTATCGATGTGGCTAAGGCAAACAAAGTGGATAATTTTATGCCTTGTCCCTGCATCGATTGTCGAAATTTGACGGAGCACTCTGCCCCGAGAATCCTTCAAAGCCATCTGCTTCGGAGAGGTTTCATGCCCGGATATTATTGTTGGGCCATGCACGGAGAAAGAGGGGTTAGGCTGGAAGAAAATGAAGAAGAGGATGATGACAGCTATCCTGAAGAATACGGTGATACTGCAATGGAAGACAATGAAGAAGAGGGAGGCGGCAATGAAGAAGAACAACGGGCATCGGATGAGCCCGGTGATGGTCTTGGTCGGGTCATTTCTGATGCAAAGCAACAATGCGATACAGAAAGGGAGAAGCTGAAGTTGGAGGCCATGCAAAACGATCACAAAAAGTTATTATACCCAAATTGCGAAGATGGCAGCACAAAGCTCGGTACCACACTTGAATTGCTGAAATGGAAGGCAGAGGCTGGTTTATCTGACAAGGGATTTGAGAAGTTACTGAAAATAATAAAGCCAAAGCTTCCAAAGGATAATGAGCTGCCCGAGACAACGTACGAAGCAAAGAAGACTATCTGCCCTCTAGGATTAGATGTGGAGAAGATACATGCATGCATTAATGACTGTATCTTATACCGTGGTGAGAAGTATGAGAATATGGATAAATGTCCGGTATGCACTGCATGTCGGTACAAGATCAGACAAGATGACCCTGGTGATGTTGAGGGTGATGACGAGCCCCCCGGGAAGAAGGTTCCTGCTAAGGTTATGTGGTATGCTCCTATAATACCACGGTTGAAACGTCTGTTCAGAAACAAAGAGCATGCTAGGTTGTTGCGATGGCACAAAGAAGAGCGTAAGAAAGACGGGAAACTGAGACACCCCGCCGATGGGTCGCAGTGGAGAAACATCGAGAGAAAGTACTCAAACTTTGCAGGTGATGCGAGGAACTTATGGTTTGGTCTAAGTACAGACGGCATGAATCCTTTTGGGGAGCAGAGCTGCAGTCACAGCACCTGGCCCGTGACTCTATGTATCTACAACCTTCCTCCTTGGTTGTGCATGAAGCGGAAGTTCATTATGATGCCAGTGCTCATCCAAGGACCGAAGCAACCCGGCAACGACATTGATGTGTATCTAAGGCCATTAGTCAATGAACTATTGCAGCTGTGGGCAGAACCAGGTGTAAAGGTGTGGGATGAGCACAAACAGGAGCCATTTGACCTACGAGCGTTGCTGTTCGTAACCATCAATGATTGGCCTGCTCTTAGTAATATTTCAGGACAGTCAAACAAGGGATACAATGCATGCACGCACTGTTTAGATAAGACTAAAGGTACATATTTGGATAAATGTAAGAAGGTTGTGTACCTGGAGTGTCGTAAATTTCTTCCGACCAATCATCAAGTAAGAAAAAAAGGCAAGCATTTCAACGGTGAGGCAGATCACCGGAAGAAGCCTAAGCTCCCTAAAGGTGCTGATGTATTTGGTATGGTGAAGGACCTAGAAGTAATATTTGGAAAGGGTTCTGGCGGTCAATCTGTTCCGAAAGACCCCATTACCGGACACACGGCCATGTGGAAGAAGAAATCTATATTTTGGGAGCTTGAGTATTGGAAAGACCTAGAGGTCCGTTCTTCAATCGATGTGATGCACGTGACGAAGAATCTTTGCGTGAACCTGCTAGGCTTCCTAGGCGTGTATGGGAAGACAAAAGATACACCAGAAGCACGGGAGGACCAGCAACGTATCAAAGACCCATACAACAAGCATACTGATAAAGGCCGTCAATACTTAAGCAGCTACGCTCTTACCAAAGCAGAGAAGGAAATCTTTTTTGAATGCCTGAATAGTATCAAGGTCCCGGCTGGGTTCTCGTCTAATATAAAGGGAATAATAAATATGGCAGAGAAAAAATTCCAGAACCTGAAGTCTCATGATTGTCATGTGATTATGACGCAGTTGCTTCCGGTTGCATTGAGGGGGCTTCTACCGGAAAATGTTCGAGTACCCATTGTGAAGCTATGTGCATTCCTCAATGCAATATCTCAGAAGGTGATCGATCGAGAAAGTCTAGAAAGGCTGCAAAAGGATGTGGTCCAATGTCTTGTCAGTTTTGAGTTGGTGTTCCCCCCGTCCTTCTTCAATATTATGACGCATCTCTTAGTTCACCTAGTTGATGAGATTTCCATTCTCGGTCCTGTATTTCTGCACAATATGTTCCCCTTCGAGAGGTTCATGGGAGTCTTAAAGAAATATGTTCGTAATCGTGCAAGGCCAGAAGGAAGCATCTCCAAGGGCTATGGAACAGAGGAGGTCATTGGGTTCTGTGTTGACTTTCTTCCTGACCTTAAGCCGATTGGTGTTCCTGAATCACGGTATGAGGGGAGACTAAGTGGAAAAGGCACGCTAGGAAAGAAAGCAATGATATTTAGGGACGGGCATTCTTTGAATCAAGCACACTACACAGTTTTACAAAGCTCTACCTTCGTGGCTCCGTATATCAAGGAACACATGAATGTTGTATGCTCTAACTTCCCGGGGAAGGATGACTACTGGATTAAAGAAAATCACATGGAGACTTTTGGCACTTGGTTGCAATTACATCTCATAAATGACACCACTATTGGAGATCAGCTCTACTTGTTGGCCGCGACACCATCTGCGACTGTATTGACTTTCCAAGGGTACGAGATAAATGGGAATACATTTTACACGATCTCCCAAGATAAAAAGAGCACTAACCAAAATAGTGGTGTCCGCTTTGATGCAACATGTGACAATGGGAAAAAGGACACATACTATGGTTACATAGATGAGATATGGGAACTTGACTATGGACCTACTTTTAAGGTCCCTTTGTTTCGGTGCAGTTGGGTCAACATGAATAGAGAAGGGGTAAAGGTGGACCAGCTGTACGGAATGACAACAGTGGATCTCAAGAATCTTGGTTACAGAGACGAACCATTCGTCCTAGCCAATGATGTGGCTCAGGTTTTCTATGTGAAGGACATGTCCTCCAGACCGAAAAAAAGAAAAAATAAGGAAACGAATACATCAGACGATGAGCCCAGGCGTCACATAGTTCTTTCAGGGAAAAGAAACATCGCGGGAGTCGAGGACAAGACAGACATGTCAGCAGATTATGATAAGTTTGAAGAAATTCCGCCCTTCACCGTGAAAACTGACCCTTGCATCCCGTTAAATAATGAAGATGCTCCATGGTTACGGCCTAAGAAGCGATCATAGGCAAGGGATCGACATACGCGACGAAGGAGAATTACCCTAAACCCTATGTAAATCTATGTAATGTATGAAAACTATGACATGTAATTTTGTGAATGATTTTTTATGATGTTTGCAATTATCCAAGTTCAATATTTTTCCATGCAGCTATGACACATAATATTGGAGTGATTCAGTCATAGTCATGCCTAGCCCTATAAACATCGCCACTGTAGTCGTCGTAGTCGTCGGAGTCGCGGTAGTCGAACCTCGGCGGGTGAGCACGCGTGGGCTGAGACTGAGGGTAGCACAGGCGGGGGCCACGGTAGGCCATGACGCTCTGGAGAGTCCGGCCGCGCCACCACAGCCGACGGCCGGCCTCGTTGAAGTTCGAATAAGGTGGGCCGTCCTCCTCGTGCCTGGCAAGCGCACTCTCACGCCGATTGATGAAGAAGGCGTCCCAAGTCGGGCTGTAGTCGGGATGCCACTGGGGATTCCTCCGCTGCTCTGGTGTGAGCTCGAAGTAGTAGTGGTTCGTGATGGCCATCTGACGCGCCACACCTAGAGGGACAGGAGGGACCGGTACGCCTCCGACGCTCAGCATCCAGCCGGTGGGGACGCGGTAGCCCGGCGGGCAGGGGTAGTTTGAGGCGCAAAGCGCCTCCGCCTCCTTGGGGGTTAGAGATCCGATGGAGGCCATGGGAGAGAGTGATGAGGTTTGCAGATATGAGTCTAGATGTGATATGTAAATGGAGGCCAAGCCTACATATATATAGTGAAAAAATGGCGGGAAGACGGAGGCGGGAAAAGGTGGAAAGCGCGGGAAGAAAATAGGCGGGAACGCAGTGGCGCGGGAAACTATCTAACCTTTAGTCCCGGCTGGTGGGTACAACCGGGACTAAAGGTGGTTTTTGTGTCATCTAACTAAACTGTCGGTGGGATAAGGAAAACTTTCTCCTGCAACATCGTAAGCCATTCCAAGATGCACGTGTGCACAATATGGGCACATTATCATAAACTATGCCCTGATTCTAGCCATAACATTGGTGGTTTGACCTAAATGCCATGAAACCTCGAACATGATAGGTCATTTTGTGAAGGATTTTTTTATGATGTTTGCAATTTTCCAAGTTCAATATTTTTCCTTGCAACTATGACACATAATATGACACCACGCGAAGGTTTCACATTGTTTGGATCATTTTTGAATTTCTTATGCCCGTTTCAAACTATATTCAAAGCGGCGGGCTTGAAGCTTCTTAGCCCGGGGCTGAGCCTCGCTAAACTTGAAGTAGATCTCTAGTGAAATAGCATGTTGTGAACCTATAAATGATTTTTAAAAAAATTCACAAGCATTATATCCTGTACTTGTAGTTCAAATCTGGGCACCCTCCTATCGAATCGGCAGGAATTTGTCTTTTTTATGAGGGATGGACGGTAAGGTTTCTGATACACCGGTTGGGAATTGGTCCATCTAAGGTGGTCTAGTATTTTTGAAAAATGGGTTGGTGCCAATGCCAAACTTTAATTTGGTGGTTCCTTCATAGAACACCCCAATTTCGGCACCTCAAAAATGGAAATTGGCTATTTCGTGCGTCGAAAACGAAAACTTCCTCCTGCAACATCGTAAGCCATCCCAAGATGCACATGTGTGCACAATATGGGCACATTATCATAAACTATGCCCTGATTCTAGCCATAACATTGGTGGTTTGACCTAAATGCCATGAAACCTCGAACATGATAGGTCATTTTGTGAAGGATTTTTTATGACGTTTGCAATTTTCCATGTTCAATATTTTTCCTTGCAACTATGACACATAATATGACACCACGCGAAGGTTTCACATTGTTTGGATCATTTTTGAATTTGTTATGCCCGTTTTAAACGTGTTAGTGCATTTTTTATTAAAAATAGTAAAATTGTTTAGTTAGAATTAATAATTTTGAAAACAGAAATGGTTTTGGATTAGTTATTTAAATTGAAACACTTTTCCTGTTGAAAGTTTTTCCAAATTTTAAATAGAAGAAAGTTTTTTCCTGTTAAAATGAAAACAGCAAGTTAAAACAGAAAAACAATGGGCACGTGGCGGCTCAGCAGCGCCCCTCGCCCAGGACATTGGTCCCGGTTTGTGGCATAAACCGGGACCGTTAATGGGCACGTGGCGGCTCAGCAGCGCCCCTCGCCCAGGTCATTGGTCCCGGTTTGTGGCATCAACCGGGACCGTTGAGTCATTGGTCCCGGTTGGTGCCACGAACCGGGACCAATGACCCCTCCAAATATAACTCGCCCTTCTTCCTCCCCCACTTCCCCCCAAATCGGCCGAAACTGCTAAGGACTTTTGCGCGCGGAGCGAAACCACGCCGGCAGGCTGTCCGAGTTTCCTGCCGCCGTCCTCGGAGAGCGCCGCCGCTGCCGCCGTCCTCGGTGAGCGCCGCCGCCGCGACCTCTCCCTTTTCCCCCCGCGCCGCCGCGACCTCTCCCTTTTCCCCCCGCGCCGCCGCTCATCACATTCTCTCTCTGCAGGTGGCCTGCGCCGCCGCCCCCCCCCCAGCGTCGCCGCGACGCCCGGCCCCATGCGCCCGCCCCGCACCCCCAGCGCCGCCGCCCCCCTTCGACGGTGAGCCCGGCCGGCCAATTTTTTCTTTTTTTAAAAAATTTCGCATTTAAATTGCCGTAGGCAAATTTTTCATTACTTATATATATATAATACATTGAAATTAAAAAAAACATAGAAAAATAAAAATAAAAATAAAAAGCCCTCGTCGGGGCGGGCACAGGGGCGTCGGCGTCGTCGTCCTCGCCGCGGCCTACTCGTCGTCCTCGTCGGGGAGGATGATGTAGGGCCCCTGCGGCCACGGCCAGTTGGCCGCAGGCGGTGGAGGAGGACCTGGTGGAGGAGGCGGCGGTGGAGTCGCCGCGCGCGGTGGCGGCGGCGGCGGGCCTGGTGGAGGAGGCGGCGGTGGAGTCGCCGCACGCTGTGGAGGAGGCGACGGTGGCCGGCCGTGCTGCTGGTGCACGGACATGGCCAGCGCCGTGTCGATGCCGGCCCACCGCCTCTTCTCCTCCTCCTCGGAGACGAGGACGGCGACCCGGAGCTCCTCCTCCTCGGACATCGGTGGCGGGGGTGGCGGCGCCTCGCCGTGGTCCATCGCGTCGAGGATGCCGTAGGCGACGCTGCCGACGAAGTCGTCGGTGTCGTCCCTGGGCTCCTCGCCAGGGATGTCGTCGCCGCCCACCTCCGGCGGCGCCTCCTCGTCCTCCTCGTCCTCCTCCATCTCCTCGATGAAGGGATCCGCCTGCGGCGGCTCTGGCCCCGGCTCCGGCATGTACACGCCGGCGTAGGGGTTGGGGCGACCTCCCCTAGGAAGGCCGCCCGCCGCACCGGGTCGCGCTCCCGCGGCCCGAAGTTGTCCCACCATTGCTATCGTAGCAAAGGCGGATCGGCGCGGAGGCGCGCCGGCATCAGTGCGTGCCAGCGGCGGATCTCGGCGACCCGCTCCGGGCCGAAGCGCGGCACCGGCGGGACCGGCACGCGCCGGCTGTTGAGGTGCCACCCGCCGGGGAGGCTGCAGTCCGGCCAGTCCACGCTCTGGCCGCACTGGTACAGCGCCTGGCAGTGACTCACCGGAATGTACCGGCGGTCACGCTGGCGCTGCGGCGAGCCGTCCTGGCGCGGCGTGGAGGAGACTGGCGGCGCCCAGACCGGCGCGACCCGCCGGCCTCGTGGTCGTGGCTGCCCTTGCCCTTCTTCCAGAACCCCATGGCTGCTGTGGTGGCCGGGATGTGGTGGCTCTGGCGGCTGTGCTGGCTATGGCGATGGAGGCTGGTGGCCGCGGCTCCGTTGGCCTCCTTTTAAAGGGGCCAGTGGCCGGGCGTCCAGCGGCCGCAATGAATGCCACCGAGCGGCAGCCCAATCGGCACGCCGGCGTTGATGCCGCGGCAGGCATTGAAGGTGACGGCGGGGCGCCCAAAGCACTGACGCGGCGGGACTCGAGGCGACGGGCACTGACGCGGGCGTCGCGTTGGAGAAGACGTACTGACGCACTGACGCGGGCCGACGCGGTGCTGTTTTTTTGGGCCTCTTTTGCCCGCTGGTGCTGTTTTTTCGGCCTCTTTTGCCCGCTGGGTGCTGTGGGCAATTCCTATTTGACGCGCACCCCCCACAGACGTTAAAATCTTAGTGGGCTGGCCCAATAGAAATAAAAATTTATTATTTTTGTCCGGTCAAGAACATGCCTTCAGGCGTCCACCCGTAACAGGCGCTTGAAGCGCCGAATAGGAATGCCCTTAGTACTTAGTTAGAAGTTAGTGTTAGTTTGTTAGTTAGAATTAGAATTAGTTAAAATTAGTTTTAGCGTGCATTTTGAATATATAGCGTGTATTCTAACTAACAAATGTCGGTATATTGCAGAAACTATGGATCCAGCACATAAAAAAAGTCAAGATGATGAATACTTCCTCCAAGGAATGATCCGAGAAAATGTAGATATTGATGTCACCAGGACATTTCTGAACGATTCCGGTGAGGGAGATGAATCTCTCAACCGAGGAGACGACTCCGGTGAGGTAGAAGCCTGGGACGGGGGAGAAGCCGGTGAGGGAGAAGCTGACAAGGGAGAAGGCGACGAGGGAGAAGCCGACGAGGGAGAAGACGACGGCTCCGGCCGAACCTTAAATCGGAAACTCCGGCGAGGTGTATATGTTTTTTTGTAATGCCCGAC